>CM044313.1:77413333-78632916 GCA_024291935.2 Okapia johnstoni | reverse complement strand
CTGATGAAAGTAAAAGATACATTTATGGTTCAGTTCAGTTCGGTCGCTCAGTTGTGTCCGACTCTTTGAGACCCCATGAACTGCAGCACGCCAGACCTCCCTGTCCATCACCGACTCCCGGAGTACACCCAAACCCATGTCCATCGAGTCGGTGATGCCATCCAACCATCTCATCCTCTGTCATCCCCTTCTCCTCCTGCCCTCAATCTTTGCCAGCATCAGGGTCTTTTCAAATGAGTCAGCTGTTCGCATGAGGTGGCCAAAGTATTGGAGTTTCAGCTTCAGCATCAGTCCTTCCAATGAATATTCAGGACTGATTTCCTTTAGGATGGACTGGTTGGATCTCCTTGCAGTCCAAGGGACTCTCAAGAGTCTTCTCCAACACCACAGTTCAAAAGCATCATTTCTTCGGTGTTCAGTTTTCTTTATAGTCCAACTCTCACATCCATACATAACTACTGGAAAAACCATAGCCTTGACTAGATGGACCTTTGTTGACAAAGCAATGTCTGCTTTTTAATATGCTGTCTAGGTTGGTCATAACTTGCCTTCCAAGTAGTAAGCGTCTTTTAATTTCATGGCTGCAGTCACCATCTGCAGTGATTTTGGAGCCCCCAAAAATAAAGTCAGCCACTGTTTCCACTGTTTCCCCATCTATTTGCCATGAAGTGATGGGACCGGATACCATGATCTTAGTTTTCTGAATGTTGAGCTTTAAGCCAACTTTTTCACTCTCCTCTTTCACTTTCATCAAGAGGCTCTTTAGTTCTTCTTCACTTTCTGCCATAAGGGTGCTGTCATCTGCATATCTGAGGTTATTGATATTTCTCCCAGCAATCTTAATTCTAGCTTGTTCTTCCTCCAGCCCAGCGTTTCTCATGATGTACTCTGCATATAAGTTAAATAAGCAGGGTGGCAATATACAGCCTTGACGTACTCCTTTTCCTATTTGGAACCAGTCTGTTCCATGTCCAGTTCTAACTGTTGCTTCCTGACCTGCATACAGGTTTCTTAAGAGGCAGATCAGGTGGTCTGGTATTCCCATCTCTTTCAGAATTTTCCACAGTTTATTGTGATCCACACAGTCAAAGGCTTTGGCATAGTCAATAAAGCAGAAATAGATGTTTTTCTGGAACTCTCTTGCTTTTTCGATGATCCAGCGGATGTTGGCAATTTGATCTGTGGTTCCTCTGCCTTTTCTAAAACTAGCTTGAACGTCTGGGAGTTCACGGTTCACGTATCACTGAAGCGTGGCTTGGAGAATTTTGAGCATTACTTTACTAACGTGAGATGAGTGCAACTGTGCGGTAGTTTGAGCATTCTTCGGCATTGCCTTTCTTTGGGATTGGGATGAAAACTGACCTTTTCCTGTCCTGTGGCCACTGCTGAGTTTTCCAAATTTGTTGACATTGAGTGCAGTACCTTCATAACATCATCTTTTATAGTACTCCTCTGTAATATTGGTAGGTTAGTGGAGCTACATTTTGCCTACCTAAAATGTTTTTTATGACATAAAATTTGTAGGTTTATGTGAGTTTCCTGGTTTGTTTCTGAATGTAACTGGCTTCCATTGTCTGAAACTTCAATCCTAAAGAGTCCATTGATTGAGGTTGTTTATTTTAATCTTAGGATTGTTTCCCCATTAAAAAAAAACGTATATAACACAGTGTTAGTTATTAAATTAATGACTTTTGGGGACTTTTCATCTTTTGATAATTTCTCATTTTAATAATCTGGTAAGTGTCCTAGTGTGAGTGATTTATACTGGTAATTTAAGATTGCTAAAATGTAGCACACCTAGAAGTAAATTTATTTTTTAGCTTTAATAGAGCCAGAAAATAAAGATGCACTATATCCGATGGAATGTCCATCTACAGAAGTGTGGTGCCTCACCAAATTAGCTACATGGCATTATCCCTCAAGTCAGTAACTTAAAATTTTGTGGTGATTCAAATAACCTAATTTAAAGTATAAAGTAGTTGGCATGAGAGAAAAGAGATGAGCAAGATGATCACAAAGGATCCGCAGCCTCAGGGTTTTAAGAACCAATAACAAACAACAATAATCCGTAAAATCATCAACATATTAAGATGTAGCCAGTGACACATTGTTTTTGCATTATTTAAAGGACTGTTTTCTAATTTAGGTAAACAATCATAACCAAACATGTTCTAGCAATCATTTACAGTACTCACTGTTTATTCATTTCTGTTGAAACTGAGTCAGTTATCCCATCTTCAGTGTGTTAAAGATTCTGACATAGAAATGTCAAGCATTTTATTGCTTACCCTACATAATCAAGGGACCTTACTGAGTCAATTTATAAAGTGTTTTATGAAAAGGAAGAAATACAGAAAATACATAGACCTGTGAAATAGATGTATCTGTTCAAAATGAGGCAGTCCACTTTTGGAGGATAGTACATTGAGAGACATTAACCATTGCCGGATCTTTCTTTTTTTAGTTGGATCATCTTTAGAAATGAAACACGAAGTCTTTAAATTGTGTTGCTGTAGCTTTCAGCTTTATGCAGAAGTTAAAATGATGTACACAATAGTAGAGCTCTTAAATCTGGTAGTAGTATTTTTAATTTAAGGAATTAGAAATAGTAAACTACAATGAATAATCTTTGTTACCTGCTTTATCAGATATAAGGCATAAATTTTCCGTGTTTGGCTATTGTGAATTTTTTTTTTTTTTTTTTTAAGAAAAAATGAAGAGAGCGAAGTCCCTGTTCTTGGGATATAATGAACCATTGTAAAGAGAGAGCAAGTACCCATGTATATCTTAACCCTTGATTATTTATTGTATATTTATCTGCAGAATCATTCTATGATGTTTTATCAAGTCAGCATATCTTTGTGAATGGAAATTTTAATCTTTAGAACATAACAGGCAAATCTTCTTCAGAAAATCTCATGGTGAACTAAAAGCCAGATACTTTTTGGGTTATCCATATTTGTAAATCCCAAAAAGTTATAATGTTTCATGTAGTACAAAAAGAATTTCCATCTTTAAAAAATTTGAAGCTATCTTCATCTATATAAAATACAGCAATTCTGAAACTATACAGGTGGTACATCTGTAAGTGAGCGTAAGAAATTGTGAACCACGGAGTCAGAAATCATTTAACTGACTGTTTCATATACATACTTAATATTATAGATCACGTAGAAAGGGGAAAGTATATACTAGAAGACATGATCCTTCCATCAAAAAACCACATATTTAGTTAGAAGTGTTCAGAGCATTAAGAACTTGTAAATGAGATGAAGAGTATGTTCACCTTGGCACTGAAGATAATGATGATCCAAAGCTGAAGTTGATTTTTTTTTACCTCTGCTAATATTCTAGAAAGTGAACCTCACTGATACAATACAGTTAAATTAAGAAAGAGCAAGGGAATATTACATGATTTGAAAATGACATATATAATTTCAACATTAGTATGTCACTATTCTAAGCAGTGAAGTCTTTAGGATTTTACTAGTCATGAGTAATTACATCTTTGTTGGATAAATGTACTTGGACAAATAGAAGTTATCAGGTACTGAAATAATTCCTTCATGATGAATAAAAAGATTATTTGTCATTTGAGACTGATAATTAATGTTTCATCTTCTTAAATTGTTAGGATTGTATGTTCTTGTGATGTTTAAATTGTCTTAACCAGTACCTGTTTATTTTTGGAATGATTTATATTTAATCTTTACATAAGCACTATTATCATTTGAATGTTATGGTCTTAATGTTGATCATAGTTACTAGTATTCCTGCTGTAAACCACTGAGGTACTCTTTGCTCCCAGCTCTTAAAATTTAGGTAAGACAACATTTTTATACTTCCACTCAAAGATTTACATGGGTAAGTAAAGTAAGTTAAAATTGTCATCTTTAGTAGTCATCAAGGACAAATTATCCTGAGTAAATAACTTTTGCTAGTTCTATTTTATTTTTAAGCTCTCAACAGGACGTTAAGGATTGATTTCTTCTTAGCAGCCGTTTGTATGTTTACGTATATGTGTGTAGGATTAAATACTAAATGTTATGTTAATAGTATTGTATTCTTTATTCTTTCATGGAAAAATAATGAATTTATTTCATAACAGATTTGAATTTACCCTTTTCAGTTGATGTTTATATTTTAAAATGCTTTTTTCTATTTATCTTGCCTTTCATGTTCCTGTTATCTTCAGTTAAACACATTATTTGGTTTAGCTGTTTGAGGAAATTTTCTGTAATAGTAAAGGTATTACTGTGCCTCTCATAGACAATTATAGGTAAAAGCATATAAAATCTTGTCCAGCCACCGTACACAACCACCAAGATCATATAGAAGAGAATGAGGTGACAGGTATCCTCTCCAACTCTTAACATTTGTACTGAGGGATATAATTACTTTCAAACTAACTGCTCCAGAACTCTAAAACAAATTTGAGTGCTACCAAGAATGTGAGGTATATACCCTACTACAGATACACCTGAAATGCAGGTGGATCTCAGTCACTGCGGACAAATGAAGGCACTAATTATATCAAAAATTGATGATATAACTACCCTCTATTGCTATGATATCAAGTATCTATTTTAAAACTTGTTTATGATGATATGTATAAAAACTGCATTATCAGTTTAGGGTTAAGACTAATTATAAATATGAATGTGTTTTATTAAAATACAAATGTAACTTAGAAAACTTACATAAATATTAATATTTCATTTTGTGTTTAACAGTTAAAATTTCCCTTTTATCTTCAGATTTATGTTTTTTCTTACCTTTTATTAATAGGTAGTATAGATCAATCAGTGTTAAAAGAATTACCCCCCGAACTCCTGGCAGAAATTGAATCCACCATGCCACTTTGTGAACGTGTGAAAATGAATAAACGCAAGCGTAGCACAGTTAATGAAAAACCAAAATATGCTGAAATCAGTTCAGATGAAGATAATGATAGTGATGAAACTTTTGAATGTAAGTATCACATAAGTTTATTGTTACTTTAGAATTAAAAAGCAGATTGATGTATTTGTTTCATTTATAATTTTTTGGGTTAGCAAGAGAACAGTGATCTTAAATAGTATAGCAAGTTTTTTCTTTATACTTAAAATATGTGTGAAAGATGAGATCAGTTGGCACCAAGAAAAAAAATTTTTTAATGAGTTACAATTAGTGTCAGGTAACACAGGTATGTTTCTATATGCATTTAGCAAACATTTATTGGGCTCCCACTATATGTTAGGCAGTGAGAATAAAAATATAGCAAGTATGTGACCCCATCTTTGAAGAATCTTCAGTCTAATGGGGGAAATATGTAAACAGTTGTAGTACAGTGAGGAGTACAGAAATGATAATAGTAAATCCAGGGTGCTGTGGGAGCACATTGGATTGATTGGATTGGCATCAAAATTATACTGGGGTTCAGAGAGTGCTTACTGGAAGAGGTGACACTAGAGTTGAGTCTTGAAGGACACGTAGGAGATAGCCAGATGGAGAAATATTTTAAACCATACTATCACTAAATTATGAATGGATTAGCCACATTGCCAATTATCTTTGTGGTTTGGACCTGGCTTCTCCTTTTTGCCCAGCTGTGTCCTGGAATTCCTCCCTTGTTTCACTGTTTTCCAGAGCTGGCTTCTTCACTACACAGCTACCTCTCTACAACACTGTGATCACCTGTCTTTGCACTAGACTTGCTATACCTCGCCTGTCTTCCTACTGGTCCACTGAAAAAGTTCTTCTCTTTTATCCCTATCTTCCTTCTACTGGAGCAAGAGAATTGAGCCTAGCCAAGAGGGGTCAGCAACCTTGTTTGACTTAAACGGCATTCAGTGGAAACAGACTATGGGAGATCTTCACTTGTGTGCCAACTGACTTAGTCATTATGACCAAAAGAAGTGGGAAGACCACCAGTGTGTTCTACCTTTTCCACCTAGTGTCTGTAGATTGAGGTGTGACAAGCAAGGGCAGGAAGGACAGATGCATGCTGCCATTTTTAAATGTATTATTGTTGATGGAAGCCCTTCACCTCCAAAGTTTTTGATCAATGTTCATTTACTCTGATCTTCTCAATATTGTGAGCTCTTGAGCTATGAACAGTAGACTATGAATACTGAACAAATCTGAATACAGTTTTAAAATTGAAATAAAATACAGCAAAATTAATCTGACATTTAATTATATGTATAATTGTTATTGTATTATATTAAGATGTATTTATATGCAGTATATTTCAATGGCTAAAGCTAATACGTTTTTATTTATAATTAAATATTTTGTTTATATGGGAACATATGGTCTGGAAAGGGAGAGGAGAAAGGAGATCTGGTGGCCTGGAAACTCACTGCCCTTTATATACATACCTCTGCTTCACTTTCCCTCCTTTCCCCTAATACCCCACCCATTTCTAAAGGGAATAACTAAGGAGTTCCTTAATTGCAGGCTGATTTCAAGTCACACTTCAACTCCAGTTAATTGAGAGTGGCTGCCTGCATTGCTAAGCTGATGAGAATTCTGAAGCTACCTCACAGTTAAGTAGAAAGGGTAGCATAATCAGAAAAGCCCATCAAATGGAGGAGAGAGCCTCACATGCCTCATGTTTGTCGTCATTGCAGCCTCTGTTCTCTTCTTTGCTTTCTATGATGAGAGATTTTGTCTCATGGGAGCACATAATTTCATCTTAAAAGCCATGGATCTCATATATATGTCTAAGGATATTGAAAGGTAATATTAGTTAGGGAACCTGAGCTTCAACTTCTACTTGGGGAAAAGGGAGAGTCTCTGGGTTTTTCAAGAGACCTTAGAATAGCTTCCTGGTTTTTTGTGTTTATTTCTATACAAGTAACTAGAAAAGTTGACTCTGTGGCCACTGATTTGAGTGATGAAAGAATTCCAATTCGTAGCTGTCATGAACAGTCAAATTGTCATCATTATACCATAGCAAAAAATTAGTAAAATGGAGTACTATACAAAATGTGAAAATACTGTGAGAACATAAGTGGCAAGCACTATGCTGCTTTGAGGGGGAGAGATGTTTATGAAACAAAATTTATTGCAGTTCAATCAAATTGGTTTTCTAAAAATCTAAAACTAAGGATATAGTTTTGTTGAAAGATAGGGGGAACTATTGAGGGTTAACTTTAAAGGTTGGGCTGCACAGATTTGGATAGTCATGTACAATTATAAAGTCACTTGGTTACGGGGGAAAAAGGAGGGAAGATCTAAGATGCTAAAGGGGCACATAGGTGAAACTTAGAGAGAGAGTGTGGAAAATGCCCAAGTCATATTTTACACACCCTATTGAGTTCTGTTGAGTTCTTCCCCTACTTTTTCCAGGATAACAAATGATATAAGAATGGACAGATTAATCATAATAAATTGGGGTCCTGATAGAACCTTGTTTCTATATACACTGTTTCATAGAAGTTGAATTTTTTCCCCTTAATTTGCAATTTTTTTTTCCAAATTGCTTAATTTAATGGATGTGAAACAGAAATTTCCAAGACCTATAAAAATTACCACCAATACAGCATATTATTATTGTTGTTGTTTAGTTACTCAGTCATGTCCAACTCTTTGTGACCCCATGGACTGCAGCACACCAGGCTTCCCTGTCCTTCAGCATATTATATCTACTTGCTAACTATAAGATTTTTCAAGCATTTCCAACTCATAGAATTGAAGGCTTGAAATAGATTTCTTATGAAATCAAAGAAAAACTCTTAAGTCATATTTGAGATCAAAGAATACTACTTTCTGAACGAACTTGCTTGTTAATTATCATTCTTCAAAGTAAATATTTCAGTACTTTTTGAAAAAATAGTGAATGCTATACATAAGCAAAAGGCTTCCCAGGTGGCACTAGTGGTAAAAAACCCTCCTGCCAGTACAGGAGGTGTAAGAGACACGGGTTCGATCCCTGGGTCGGGAATGGCCCCTGGAGAAGAGCATAGCAACCCACTCTAGTATTCTTGCCTGGAGAATCCCATGGACAGAGGAGCCTGGTGGGCTATAATCCATGGAGTCACAAAGAGTCGGACACGACTGAAGTAACTGAGCACGCATAGACATTGCTTATCCACACATAAGACATTGGCATAAATGTAGATAGAGTACATGAACCAAAGATTGGCTTCCTTAAATCTGACCCAAGTAGAGGACTAGGGACTCAAGCAACAGTTTTGTGTGAAGAACTTGGGTATAGGTCATAGTTGAGGATTTAAAATAGAAGCAAGTCACAAGATAAGCAAAGGAGTCAGGTTCAGGACGACAGACTAGAAACTCACTCACTGTCAGCAACAAGTGGTCACTTCAACAACCAGTGTATGATCACAGGATATAGAACACATCAGTTCTCTATCCTGGTTTTAACTTGGTATTGTTGTATCGTAGAACAGATGTGCTAAATATTTTTCACTTGTATTCCTTCCAAGTCTCACTGGACAGACATTTTTAATCAGTCTTTCTTGCTGAAATATGGTGCTTTGTCTCAGGGCTCAGAATTATTGTCAACATTATGCTCTGGGCAGCTACTACCGGTTGATCAGAGTTGATGTGTCAGATGAAATCTGTTTGCCAGTTCTGCCTAGAGGCTCCTGTCAGTACTGGTGATTTTAGCAGAATGCTTATACCTCTGGAAGGATGGGGAAGGGATTGAAGGTAACATACAAAAATATGCTTATCTAGCATGCATAAACTTAAAAGCTGTCTTTTTGGGTTTAAGCAAGTATATTGTTGGAGAACTGAATTCAGTGTGTGGGTGTTTACAACTATACAGGTTTATTCTGTCTTTGTATTGGTAGCTCGTGATGTTAGGTTATCAGAGTCTGTTGAATTTATAGCTATGTTGTGGGCTTAACTTGGCTGTTAATTGATAGTATACATGGTTACCCACATTCTGTAACAATTTCTCAAAAGTTTACTTTTCCTCCAAACCCCACTTCCCACCAGCAATACAAATGTTTTTAAGTGTTTCTGGTTTTTATCAAATTCTAGATAAAGTTTGTTTTACATGCCTTAATTAATCCTGAATTTTAGATATTGTTGACTCACCAAATAGCCTTTAAAATGAGCAGTGTGGTTTAATTCCCAGAATATTTCTATCTATATTCATTAGCAAACCAAGTTCATGTAAAATTTTCTAAATCTAGATAAATGCTAAAATAAGTGATACCATTTCTGTACCATAATTTATATTTCTGATTAATCAGAATGACTCAGAATTTCCTAGACTCACACAAATGAAGATTTTTCCCACCCATGTGGTTCATTTTTAAAGTACAAGTTTTAATAGTCTTTTAAGTGAGGTAAATTATTTGTCATGGGGATTTGCTTCTAGCCTCTAGGAAACGACATAAAAAAGATGATGATAAAGCTTGGGAATATGAAGAGCGTGACAGAAGAAGCTCTGGGGATCATAGGAGAAGTGGCCATTCTCATGAAGGAAGAAGGAGTTCAGGTGGTGGTCGTTATCGAAACCGAAGCCCGTCAGATTCTGACATGGAAGATTATTCTCCTCCTCCCAGCCTTAGTGAGGGTAATTCATCAGTGTCAATGGATTTCTTACATAAGCTGATGTTAAATTTAAGGTTTTAACTTTGAAGAATTTTTATACCTTTTTATGAGCTAATGAACAACTCCTAATTTTTAATCAAGACAAAAATTTGTATTAGCAGTGATTATTGTTCAAGTTTTTAATTAATGTTCAGGAAGAAAGTAGACATCGAAGTATTTTAGGTTGTTATTACTGCATTTCAGTATTTCTTTTTGTTCATTTAGTCGCTAGAAAAATGAAGAAAAAAGAGAAACAGAAGAAGCGGAAAGCTTATGAACCAAAACTAACACCTGAAGGTAACATTTTAGTTTGTCTTTATTCATAGTCATCAACTTCAGTTTTCTACTTGGAATGTGGATGATTAAGTTTTGGATTTTTTTCTTCCTTTGCAGAAATGATGGATTCTTCAACTTTTAAGAGATTCACAGCCTCAATAGAGAATATTTTGGATAACTTAGAAGATATGGATTTTACTGCATTTGGTAAAATCATTTAAAATATATTTATTTACCTGTGTGTTAAGCTTTCTGCCAGTTATTCTAGTAGACTCAGAGGGATGATCTTTCCTCTTAAGAACTTGGAACATAGTGTGGCATCAAATCTAGTCTGTGTTATCAAGTAACTGAAAACGTTGGTATAAAATTCAAGTGTTGAATTAGTTTAGTACTGATAGTGTTTTAAGAGTCCTGAGAGTACAGCTACCATAGTAGATTAGAATAATTAGGGAAGCCTTTGTGCAGATGAAACTTGAGTAGGCCCTAGAGAAGAAGGGTACTAATATGAGCAAAGATGCAGAAATGAGAACCTACTTAATTTATTCTAAAAGACAATATTTATTGAATAATTACTGTTTGTCAGTAGTATGGTAAGTGCTAGAGATGCAAACATAAATACCCCAGCCCCAGGCTTTACGTATGTATTAGTACATATTCCGTATCTAATGTGGGAAACAAAATTGTAAAGCAATTAGAATACAATAGGGTTAATGTAATGTTGTGTTACATTTATAATAATATATATGGGCCATACCTACAGATCTAAAAAAATGTTAGGTTTATTTTTTAAAAAAGCTGCTTACATTGTTTAGAGCTGCTCTCAACAATTTTACGCCACTTTCAGTAGATACAAACACTAGTGCCTAATTTATACAAAACTAGATGGAGTACAGTAATTCTAGTATGAGTACGTCTGTTTACAAATGTATTAAAAGGTACACTGCCTTTATTTTAAAAGTATTTGTTTTTGTGACAGTTACTTGTGTAAGTATCATTAATGCTTTCCCCGATTACTTAGAATATCCATTTCATCATTTCTAAAACTTTAGAATTGTGTGCTGGAAAACTGTCTTCCATGTCGTTTAAGATCCCAACAGGAAGTCATATGGCATTCTCAAATTAAGATAATTTGAGTAGTTACTTACAAAGAGACCAAGATTACAAAGATGGGGGCAGAATAGAGCGGAAACCCAAAGTTAACAGACTTGGAACTGTTACCACCCCTGTACCCAAAGGAGCAAGGATAAAGAGAAGTCAACAGAACTCAGTCAATAGGAAAAGAAAAAGTTTTAGAATAGGTTGCCTTGTAAAAACAAGTGTTCTTTTGGTCAGAGGACATGAGCAGCTTGAGGAGACCTTGCAAGGAAGGAGTCAGGAATGTAAATACCCTGACCTCACTCTCCTTCTCTTTGATCTTCTGACAGGGCATCCCACTGGCTGAACCCAAACAGAAGCCAGAGGGCATGGGAGACTGTTGATGTAGTCCATACAGGTCAGCCTGCTGGGGCAGAAAGTTTGCTTGAGAAGGGTCATAAACTAGTAAGGATAAGATATCTATCTCCTCTTCCCATCTTAGGCAGAAGTCTAATTATAATCTTTGTCCTCTTTTATTCAGGGTTTGCTTGAGGTTTACAGAGGCCTCCTAGGATATTATTTTTGTTTGTTTACATCTGTTTGTATATATGTAGAAATTTTATTAACTAAAGCTAACTATTTTGAGCTATATATTTTACCTAAACTATGTATGTTTGAATTGGTTTTTCAGGTGATGATGATGAAATTCCTCAGGAACTGCTCTTAGGAAAACACCAGCTTAATGAACTTGGCAGTGAATCTGCTAAAATTAAAGCAATGGGTATAATGGATAAGGTATCTCACTAAAGTAAAATTTATAAATTTACTTACTATCTCATGTTGAAATTAAAGTTTTAAAGGTAAATTGCAAAGTTTATATAAAGTGAGTAATGATGAAAAGACAATTCATTGTTTCTTTCTGAGAATCTGACAGAATTATTTCTTTAAAAAACGACAAGGCTGAATCAAAGGCATATTCTGCAAATTATTCTAAAGAAAAATCATATTTTTGCATTCAAAGTGACACAGTCCTGGATTTTTGGTGACTGTTTATTTTTTCATTTTCTCAAATGTTTAAAGTATTTAAATGCAGAAATGCACTAAATTTTTCTTTGACATTTCCTTGAGTCATTTACATTGATTGGAAGAGTTAAGCCATGGTTTTAACACAGTAATTGTTGGGGGGTTTTTTGGTTTATTTTATTAAAGTACAGTTGATTTACAATGTTGTGTTCCTTTCTGCTGTACAACAGAGTGACTCAGTTACACATCTGTAAACTTTCTTTTCCATTATAGTTTATCACAGGATATTGAATATGGTTCCTGGTGCTATACCTTGTTCTTTATACGTCCTATATTAATAGCTTGCATCTGACAATCCCAAACTTCCAATCCTTCCTTCCCCTACCCCCTCTTCCCTGTGGCAACCACAAGTCTATTCTCTGTTTCTGTTAACACATTACTTGTTAATAAGTACAGAATCTCATTGTTGTAGGCTTAATAATAAATTCTGTGGGTTGTCTTTCCTTTGAGCTGTCTGTTGCCAAGTAGTCTCATTGCATTAATGGAATAACAGAAATTTTTTTCCTTAATAATACTTCAAACAATAGTGACAGCATCAAGGATTGGCTTCCCATATCTTTATGAGCCAGCAGTCACCCCCTAAACTACTGCATGATTACTATGCAAATACAGTTTCAAAAAAAAAAATCCTCTTTCCTCCTAATCAGGCTCCTCTTACAAAACTGTCTACTCTTAGTCTGTAATGTAAAGATAATGATTTGTTATCCAAGCATAGGAAAAGATTTAATGAAAGATTATATTTATGTGAAAAATTTGTTTTCTCAAAAATTAAACTTATTTATTTAGTTTTACAGTAGACTGGGAAATATTTTAATATTCTTTCCAAAGTTAAAATATAATCAGTTATTCATTTTGTATTCATTTATATTAGTTTCAGGAGTTCAGTTAACAATTCAATATTTGTGTGTATTGGAAAAGGATACAAAGTAAATCGAGTTAACATCATGGCCACACACAGTTACAGTTGCATTAGTTTTTTTTTATTATGAGAACTTTAAGTTCTATTCTCTTGACAACTTGCAGATATAAACTATAGTATTGCTACCTATATTCATCGTGCCTTGCATTACATTCCCAGGACTGACTTATAACTGGAAATTTGTACCTTTTGACCACCTTCATCTACTTCACCCACCCCCACTTCGCACCTTTAACAACCACCAATCTGTTCTTTGTATCTATAAATTCTTTTTTTCTTAAGATTCCACATACAGGTGAGATCATATGGCATTTGTTTTTCTCTGTCTGACTTATTTCTGTTAGAATCATGCCATCAAGGTCCATGCATATTGTTGCAGATGACAGTTTCCTTCTTTTCATGGCTAAATATATATACACACACACACACCACATTTTCTTTATCCATTCATCTATCAGTGAACACTTTGGTTGCTTCCATGTCTTGGCTATTATAAATAATGCTACAGTAAAAATGGGGATGCATATATCTTATGAAGTTAGTGCTTTTGTTTTCTTCAGATACATACCTAGAGGTGGAATCACTTGATTATGACAGATTGGTTTTTACTTTTTTAAGGACCCTCTATATTGGTTTTCCATAATGGCAGCACCAATTCACATTCCCACTGACAGTGCCAAAAATTTCGTGAGTTAGAATTTTAAAGCTATACAGACATTTCACATAATTACCCAGGAATTAATGTACTATTGGTTCACATTGATTTTACTGTGTGCAGTGAGGAATATATTGATTTCCTTTGTATATACGAATATGGCATCAGTTTTCCGAAGTGCCAGCGCCCCCTTTAGGTTTTATGTCATAAGTTCTATAGTGTTTCCATTTCAAAATATATAGTGTTTCTATTAGCTAGTGTTTCTATTTCAAAAAATTGCATTTACTGAGTATTTTCAAAGCATGGATAATTTACCAAAAGTTTCGTTAGTTTAATCTATTGTGAAATTCTCTAAAGCAATATATTTGGGTGAAATTTTTTTATACACCAGTATATAAATAATGAAAATATACCTGATGTCACTTACTCTGTGGATCCTCCCATATTACTTTTCTGACTGATTCCATTGAGAGGCCTAGCTACATGATAGGAATCTAAAAGGAGACTTAGTCAAAGGAATGGGTAATAGTTGCTTCCTGGTAGAACCTCTACAATGGCTACTAATTTTTTAAATACAGAAAACATTATTTGTAAGAAATAGGTGTTTTTAAAAATAAAAAATCAACAGATAAAATATTTGGAGAGAGTGTGTGTGGATGCCTCTGTGATCGTATGCATGTTCAGTGTCACTTGCATAGAGCAGAGGGCCAGAACAAATTCAGTCTTAACTAGCTATATGGTAAGATTTGAGTTAGAAACATAAATACGTGCCCATTCCATTTGCTGTTCTTTCAAAAATAAATAATAATTCAGATTTGAGTGGAGGAGCTAAGTAAGAAAGTTTTATTTTTCCACTCTTTGAGTGAATGTTAATGCTATATAATCGATAAGCTAAAGGGAATAATTGTACAGAATATTTCTTGAATAATCGACTATGCTTAACAGTGATTGATAAAAGAATTTTTGCTTCTGTGTAGCTTTCCACTGACAAAACTGTGAAAGTCCTAAATATCTTGGAAAAGAATATTCAAGATGGGTCAAAGCTCTCCACTTTGTTAAATCATGTAAGTTTAAGATCTGTATTGTTAATTTTACTCTATTAAATTATACAGTTTTTCATAAGCAACTTTGATTTACAGGGAAAATTCCAAATTTTATTAATTTGAACTTGTTGCCACTATTTACTTGTTCACATTTAGCCTCGCAGTTAGAATTTGATTCTTAGTAGTTTAAAATTAATGTTACACATTATCAATTGACAGCTTTGATATAAATAAGTATGGTGACAGATGTAAATTCATTCAGTTCAAAGGGTCATTCTTTAATCTTACATTATGTTCTTCCTTTTGTAAGTGAATGAGTCTTTAAAATGTCTTTTCATTTATAAAATGTTGGTAGGAAGTAATTCTTTTTCTTGACCTTACCTGGAGAACTAAATAGTTGGAAACCATATGGTGATTTCTTAATGTATCCTAAAATGTTGATCCTTATGTATTATTTTTATATCTAGCTCAAATGGTTGTTGAAAGGATGTTTCATCAATTAATTCATGTAACCTGCTTAACAGTGTCTGGTACATTATAAGTTCTCAATGAATGTTAACTGAAGCTGTCATTACCTTTTAGTGTGCTTTATCAATAGTGGTAGCAACATGGTATAATAATGGTTTATATAAACCGGGGTCTGCCTTCCTAACCTTATAGCAGACTTTCAAAACCATACGTGCATTTGAATTGCTCCTCATGTCTCTTTAACAATTAATAAATTCAAACACTAATGCTTACAGGAATTTAATGTAAGAGATAAGAATTTGGGAATATTTTGAGTGAATGAAATTTATTTTTAAATGACTGGTGATAAAAATAGTATAGAAAATTTTCGAAACGGAAAAAGGTCCAATTTTCATCTAGCGATAAGCACTGGTAGCAAGTATTATTGATAGATAATACTTCCATTCTCATATATACATACATAGTATATATATTTAGCACATGAACTGGATTATATCTCAGAAAGGAACTGTTCTTGATGTTTTCAGAAGGCACAGGAGTGCTAAGTGATCTACATGAAATTTAGAACAGTAATCTCAGGTGGTATTTCTGTGGTTTATTAAATATATCCATATTTTTCCAATGCCCTTTTAAAATAATTTTTGAATCATATAAACCTAAGGGATTAGAGAAACTATAGTGACAGTATATTGGTTGGCCAAAAAGTTTGTTCAGGTTTTCCCATACGATATTACAAAAACCCAAACAAACTCTTGGGCCAACCCAATACTACATCTTTAGTCTTACAAGTTTTTTTTTTTTTTTTTTTTTAATTGGCAAGAAACTGTGGTAAATAGCAAGAATCTAGAGCTCAAAGTTCTGGAGAACTCGCTGACTCGCTTTTAATGAAATTGTTTTTATTACTGAAAACCTTAGCACTATTTAGTGTGTTGCTTTTAAGCCTTAATGTTTGACATGAGTGATGAACCTCCCTAACTGACTATTCCAAATAACAGTTTCAATATCAAAGAAAAGTTATTTTATCTTATTTTTTTAGTGGATATGTAAGTAGTAAAATGAAAGAAAACTAGAGATGGAGTTTTTTGGCCTTAGTATAAAGCCCTTCTCTGCTTTACATATATTATGCTTTTATTAATTCCTCTTCTCTCTGTTATAAGCTTTCAATAGCATGCATATGAAAACATTCCTAGAATATACAGTTAATATCTTATAACTAAGAATGTGATAGAAGTATTTTCACTTTAAAAGTAAGATTAAAGTCACTTTTTCCCAATCGTAATGCATATTGCTGATGTATAAATTAAAATGTAGTCTATCAGTTGTTGAATTATCTATTTTAGAAAATAAGCTGTGTTTTCAGCAGTCTGCATAATCACCACTTTTTAATCTCAGTTTCAGAAATACAGTGTTGTTGAAAAATAGGTATTAGAAATGATTGAGTTGGTAACATTTTACTTAACTTTTAAAATAAGTCTATCCTAGAAGATAAACATAACTACAACTTTGTTACTAGGATGTCACTTAATGGTGAAACTGGAAAGTAAGAGTACATTATGTTTCAAAACATTAACACAAAAATCATACCTAACATAATATAAGTATTTGTACTTAATTCCTGATATTCTTTAAATAGACACACATCAAAACTCTTACCAAGTTTTCTACTGTGCGTGCTCAGTCACTCAGTCACGTCCGACTCTGCAACCCCATGGCATTTTCCAGGCAAGAATACTGAAGTGGGTTGCCATTTCCTACTCTAGGGAATCTTCCCGACACAGAGTTTTACAGTGAAGGTCAAATATATTATAATCTTTAAAAAAATATTTTAACCTATAAATGTGTTATTTCCATTTCATTGACAATGTGCTGTTTTACAGAATAATGATACCGAAGAAGAAGAAAGGTTATGGAGAGACCTTATTATGGAGAGGGTGACAAAATCAGCAGATGCCTGTCTTACAACTATAAACATCATGACATCCCCTAACATGCCAAAAGCTGTATATATTGAGGATGTAATCGAAAGAGTTATACAGTACACTAAATTTCATTTGCAGAATACACTTTATCCTCAGTATGATCCTGTTTACAGATTAGATCCTCATGGAGGTTGGTTTGCCCTTTTATACTGATAATTTTTTAGTTTAATATCAAAATTACCTGTAATATAATTTTGCCATGTTGGATGGGTCAGAATGCAGTGACTTCAGATGACACCAAAATTACTAGATTATAAAATTGTAATAAACACTACCCTTCATTTGACTGGAATATATGACTTTTCTAGTCTGGTACTTGTTCAGTTATAATTTCTTCAGCAACTGTTTACATATAATAACAAGTAATTTTACTCGTCTGGCAATCGCAGATAATGTTAATGTTCGCTTCTGGTTCCATTTATCACTTCCCCCTAATTTTGCCTAAAATATTATCTACAGAATGGGTTGATGAAAGATGTATATTCTTAGCAGTTATCCTTCAATAAAAAATGAGTTAATTAAAAAATGTATATTATTTCTCTTACTGATAATCTTTATAAGTGAGTCAAGTATATTAACATGTTTACATTTGAAGAGAGGAGGGCAAACTTGAATCATGAATATCCTGAGTTAATTGTCTGTCGTTTAATTATTGCAAGTTGATTTAAGGGGAATATAATCTTACTATCCTGCTCCAATCAATGGAAAAAAAAATAAATTTATACTTAAGATACAAGAATTTAATAGCCATTGAAAGTCTGTTCTAACAATGTTGACTTTCTGAGTATTCCCTAGAGAATAATTTTCTCTTCAATAAATAAATAGCTTTGTTTGCCAAGTTATATTTTTAAATAGGGAAGAAAAAAAAGATGTGTTCTTTTAATTCAGGAAGCAGTTTTCTTGCTATTAGACATTATTAAAAGTTGATATAAGCCTTGTTTTGAATTTTTTTTTGTTTTAGGAGGCTTATTAAGTTCAAAGGCAAAACGGGCTAAATGTTCTACCCATAAGCAGAGAGTAATAGTAATGCTTTATAATAAAGTTTGTGACATTGTTAGCAGCTTATCAGAACTACTAGAAATACAACTTCTAACAGACACAACAATCCTTCAGGTAAGTTTTTTTCAAGCATTTTCCATATTTATAGACCAAATAATTTAAGGATAAAGGACCTAAGTGGGTTCAGTTTAACCTTGATCACTCAATAATACCAGCACTACATTAGTTTTTTCCATTCTAAGTATATTATATCTAAATGGAAGAAGTAAAAGTCTAGAGAAGTTTTAAAAAGAAGCACTTGGGGCAGAAGAAAGGTAAATGTAGTGCAAATTCTAAACTCTAAATTATTTGAAAGGTAAAGGATCATTTCCTTTAAACTATGTTAGGATATTTCTTCCAGAATAGTGAATTATGTTTTGTTTTTTGCATTCTTGTGACATTTATCAGTCTAAAAGTTGGCAGAGAAATGGCATCTGTGAAGGAAGGTATGTACTAATTTTCTTGAAGATGAAGGGGAACAAAGGAAAAACTAGGTGCCAATTGATGAGGGGAAAGAAAAGGCTCTCTCATTGTTTTTCAGTAAGTTTTTTAGTGTTTTGGGATTTAGTAAGGTAGAATGTTACTGAAATCTATTACAGATGTGTGCTATAGCTACTCTCTGTGTCTGTGCAGGTATCTTCAATGGGAATAACACCATTTTTTGTGGAAAATGTCAGTGAACTACAATTGTGTGCCATTAAATTAGTCACTGCAGTAAGTATAATCAGTAGACGTTTTTAGTTATCCCCCAGAAAAGTAATGTTGATATCATTCAGTACAAATTTGCAAAAGCTAATGCAGATTTGAGTTTTCCATGAGGGCTATTTTAGCATGCCTTAGATATTAAACACTTCTAAATATTTAAAAATATTTAATAATTTCTTAATCAAATCAATTATTTAAAATTATTTAAATCTTTTCTTACTTTCCATACCCTAGATACCATATTCCTCTAAATGAAACTAGTATACTATGACTTCTATAAGAATGTTACAATTAATGATAGAAAAGTTGAGCAAAGTAAGTCATTACTGTTGAAGATGTTGAAAACATTTTCATTCTAAATGGCAGATTAGATTTTTATCACATAGTATAGTATCATTTTTGTTTATTTTCAAATAATTATAACTTAAGTTGAAATCTTATAATTGCTAAATAGGTATTCTCAAGATATGAAAAACATAGGCAGTTAATTTTGGAAGAAATTTTTACTTCACTTGCAAGATTACCTACCAGCAAGAGGAGCTTAAGGAACTTCAGGTAACTAACTATAGCAAACACCAAGTTTATGATGAAGAACCCTATTATACTATAGCCATCATATATTCATTCTTTATCATTTCTGATTTTTGTTTTAATCATCAAATAAAAGAAAGGCAGTTTGGTGTCAGAACAGCATGAAGAATAGCTTAAATGTGTGAAATCACAATACACTCTGGAGAGACTTAAAGGCTCAGTGATTGTCAAGTGTAAAGATCTTTGGCAGGGAATTTCAGTCTTGGCATAATTGACATTTTGAGCCAGATAATACTTTGTTTGCAGTGCTGTCCTGTACATTGTAAGATGCTTAGCAGCATCCTTGACCCCTACCTACTAGATAACCAAAAGAAATGTACCCTTTCCAATTATGATCACCAAAATTTTTACTAGACACGGGCAAAGGTCCTGTGAAGGGCAGAGTCATCCCTGTTTAACAATCATTGGTCTGTGAGAAGAGCAGTAGGAAATATGGCTCCAAAGCATCAGAGGCAGTTCAGGGATTTTACAAGCCTTATTAAGGAACTTGAACTTAATCCTTTATACAGTAGTAAGTCATTGTTTAATATTTTTTTAAGAGAGCTGAAAAATTGGCTCTAATGGCAATATAGACAATAGACATGACTTTAAATCATTAAGCACAGAGTAACTAAGAAGTGTTATCCACTACTGTTGTTAGCAGTATTGCCTTTGTTGGCATAGATCATCATCATAATTTCCATGACTATCATAATATTCCTGGGTGATTAAATGTGTTGACCTAGCATATAGGGTTATATTTAGACTGCTTTGAAGGCTGTCTTCTATAAAATAATTGTTTTTATCTTACTTTTTTTGGACCACTTGTGTATTGAAAAACATCTGTTGTCTACTAAAACCTGAAGAAAAGCTATCAACATATAAAGGAATGCTTGTATTTTTAACTCTTTTAAACAAAAAGATTTAAAATCTGATTTTTTATATTCTGTGTCACTGACCTCATACTTTAACGTATGATCAAGAACTGACTATGGAGCAGATTTTAATAAAAGAAACATCAGAATGCCTGGACATTGTGAAATCTTGAAGATTCACTTTATTTCATTCACTTTTTTTCATTTTAAAAATCACTTTGAAAAAAATTTGATGTTTTACATTACAGTTTTCAATCTGCAGTACATATAAAGTGTAGAATTTTATATACTGCATTTTTCCTGTGACTATTTTAATGATCTATACATAGACATTTAGTTGGTATTTTTTCTAACTTCCCCAAAATAATTAACTTAAGGTCACTGTTATAAGCACTAAGGATAATGCCTAGAAAGTTTGGTAAAGAAAGCATCCTGAAACTTTCAGATCATAAATAACATGTAAAATGAAATTCTCTTCATATGCTGTATGACTAAAATATTTTCTTCTCCATTAAAGGTTAAATAGTAGTGATATAGATGGAGAGCCTATGTATATTCAGATGGTTACAGCACTGGTTTTACAACTAATTCAGTGTGTAGTACACTTGCCATCATCAGAGAAGGACTCTAATTCAGAAGAGGACTCAAATAAAAAAGTAAGGAATCATTTGGAAGTTTTAGAACTGTTTGCTTTTGTAGGAAGAAGTACCTGTATTCTCTGCCATTCTTATAAAACTGAAGGTGTTAATTAGGGTTTCATGACTTACTTTCAGATCCTTGTTGAGCATTAGACTAAATTTTAGGAGACTTGAGTTCTAGTATCCACCATTCATGAAATGTACAAATTGTTTTAATCTTGTTTCTTTATAAAATGGGAATGGTAATACCTAACAAGCCTACTATTACAAGTTGTAAGGTTCAAGTGAGATACTGAATTTGAAAATGAATATTATAGTATGCAGTATCTATAGTCACATGTAACAAATAATTATAATGTAATTAATGTTTAATTCATGCTGGAAATGAATTTATGCCTTCTCTATTGACTAACTTGGGTGCTTCCCTGGTGGCTCAGCAGTAGAGAACTCACCTGCCAATTGTTGAGTTCAGAAGATCCCCTAGAGAAGGAAATGGCAAGCCACTCAGTATTCTTGCTTGGGAAATCTGATGGACAGAGAAGCCTGGCAGGCTACAGTCCATGGGGTCGTAAAAGGGTCGGATACAACTTAGAGACTAAACAACAACAATTTCAGTAACTTATAGCTATGATTTGCTTTTGGTTTTGTAGCTTTTACCAATCAACACTTAACATTTTTCCAGGTTCTATAGTTTTACCTCCAAAAAATTCGGAAGAGATTTAATTTTCTTCATTATAATCAGAAAGGTGCAAAGTATAAAACAAATATCAAAAAAGTTGAGGTCCCTGTTCTCTGCTTCTCCTAATCTCGTTCTCTTTTCACAGTCTTTCCTTACCATTGTGAATGTTTATCTTCTTTCATTTATTTATTTATTTATTTATCTGCATAAATTTGATACAGAAAGTTTTAATTTACATAAATGATATAATGACATTTACAGCAAATTTTTTCACTTGCCATTGTTTTTAATACATGTAGATAATGCTAGATTCTTTTTGACTTGGGTTAAATACATCATATGTGACATAAAGCTTGAAGCATAAGTTTCTCATATATACTTTGAAGTAGAATATTAAATCATAATTTACATGCACTTTTAACTTAATGAAACTGGTCACTTTTCTCTCTAAAGTGATATGTTAGTTTACAGTCATACTTTTTGATTTTTGCCTAGTCTGGTTGGTGTAAAATAATACCATATTTTATTTTGCATTTTTCTGGTTACTAGTGAGTATTTTTTAATGTTTATTCATGTATCAGGTTTCTACAACTTTGAATTACCTATATACTGATCTTTAAATTTCTGATGATGGAGTTGAATTTTATTTAGTATTATATTCCAGCATTTCATCAACTTTGAACCTGCAAATTTTTTTGAAATTTGTATTTTCGATCAAAATTGTTCTGACCTAGATCATGATAAACAGCTATTCGTATTTCATTTGTTAACACACGTTTGTCATTCTTAACATATGTTAAGAATGAAGCATATTGGATGAAGCACAAGCTGGAATCAAGATAACTGGGAGAAATATCAATAACCTCAGATATGCAGATGACACCACCCTAATGGCAGAAAGCAAAGAGGAACTAAAGAGTCTCTTGATGAAGGTGAAAGAGGAGAGTGAAAAAGCTGGCTTAAAATTCACCATTCAAAAAATGAAGATCATGGCATCCGGTCCTGTCATTTCATGGCAAATAAGTAGGGAAGCAATGGAAACAATGACAGAATTTATTTTCTTGAGCTCCAGAATCATTGTGGACGGTAACTGCAGCCATGAAATTAAAAGACACTTGATCCTTGGAAGAAAAGCTATGACGAACCTAGACAGCATATTAAAAAGCAGAGACATTACTTTGCTGACAAAGGTCCGTCTAGTCAAAGCTATGGTTTTTTGAGTAGCCATGTATGGATATGAGAGTTGGATCATAAAGAAGTCTGAATTGCAAAGAATTGATACTTTCAAACTGTGATGCTGGAGAAGACTCTTGAGAGTCCCTTGGACTCCAGGGAGATCAAACCAGTTAATCCTAAAGGAAATCAACCCTAAATATTCATTGGAAGAACAGGTGCTGAAGCTGAAGCTCCAGTACTTTGGCCACTTGATGCAAAGAGCCGACTGATTGGAAAAGACCCCAATGCTGGGAAAGATTGAAGGCAGGAGGAGAAGGACAACAGAGGATGAGATGGTTGGATGGCATCACCAACTCAGTGGACATAAGTTTGAACAAACTCCGGGAGATAGTTAAGGAAATGGAACACTGGCGTGCTGCCTTACATGGGATCACAGAGTCAGACATGACTGAGGGACTGAACAACAACATTGCTAATTGTATCTTCTCTTACATATAAGAGTATAGTTAAAAGTTTTAGTATTTTTAAAATTTATTTATTTATTTTATTTTTGGTTGTGCTGTGTCTTCATTGCTGTGAGCAGGTTCTCTCTAGTTGTGAGAGTGTGTGCTACTCTCTAGTCACGGTGCATAGGTTTCTCATTGCGGTGTCTTCTCTTATTGCAGAGCACAAGCTCAAGGGTGTGCCAGCTTCAGTAGTTGAGGTTCATGGGCTCAGTCATTGTGACTCTCAGCCTCTATGGTGCTGGCTCAGTACTTGTGGTGCACAGGCTGTGTGGCATGTGGGATCTTCCTGGATCAGGGATTGAACCTGTGTCCCCTACATTGACAGGCAGATTCTTATCCACTGTACCACCAGGGAAGTTCATAAAGTTTTAGTATTTAATTGTATTGCCCTTATAGTCAGTAATAACATGGTAGTAGCAACTGAAATAATTTGTTTGTTGGTTATTTCTTACATCTATATTCATTCATTTTTCTCAATCTAGGTTGACCAAGATGTTGTCATTACCAATTCTTATGAAACAGCCATGCGAACAGCCCAAAACTTCCTTTCTATCTTCCTTAAAAAGTGAGTAAAATTAACATAATCTGATTTTTATTTTCCCCATGGAGAGAATAGTTCATTTCTTTTATGTAAAAGATTAATCGAACGTCCTTCCATAATCTAGACCCTGACTATATCTCCCTGACTCCTGATATCCTTATCTTTAAAATGAGGCAGTTGGAATATTATAAAATCTAAAGTTTCATGAATTTTCTTGTATGTTGAACTCTAGAAGCTAAAGTACAAGATTGAAATTCTGTAATTTTTCATTGAATTTTCACACATTTTGATTGAATAGGAAAGTTGAGGGATAGAGATTTACATAGTTTTCATAAGAATTTATAGTAATCTCATAGAAAAACAGTGGTCATTATTTAAAATGTATTATGCTTGCCAGAAAGTAATGTTGATATTAGTCAGTAAATGAATTTCCTGTGGTAGGGGGGAAAATGAAGTTTGAGAAATAGATTCATTTTAAACCATATTTTATTTAATGTGCTCTGTTACACCTTGTTTAGATATACAAGTTGAGAAACTTAGTTAACAAAATTTCAGTCAGAGAAACTTAGTTAACAAAATTTCAGTCATGTTGGTGAACATGTCACCTAAACTCACAGCTTTTTCATTATTTATCTTTGAACAGATGTGGTAGTAAGCAAGGTGAAGAAGATTACAGACCCCTATTTGAAAATTTTGTTCAAGACCTTCTTTCAACAGTCAATAAGCCTGAATGGCCAGCTGCTGAACTACTCCTTAGTTTGTTAGGGAGACTGTTGGTAAGAGTATAAGCATTTAAAGATTATTAGATTACTAGAAGACAACATAATGAGGATGTACTCTGATTCACAGATGATGAATTCTTTAAAAATGTGTAAGGAAATACAACCATTGCATCTCTATTTTTGCATGTGCATTACTGTACCTAATACTGTCGGTACCTTGTATAAAATTTTGAAATGTTGTGACTTTTGGTGCTTTCATTTCATTACATAAGATAACAGTGCTTTAAAATTTTTTTTTGTTTGTTTGAAAGTATTATTAGTTAAAAGCATCTCAACACAGAGTCATGAGTTATTGTAGTTAATTCATTTCAAAGCATGAAACTGATTAATATGAACTCTGTCATTTTTAAGAGTACTTCTAAAAACATGACACATTTTAGTCCTCATGTAATATCATATTAGGGAAATAAATACAAGAAAATGCTATTGTGATTTTTCTTTTTTCTTTTTAAACTACATTTGGACTCGTGTAGTTGTTACAGAGCTTTAGGGACCTTACTTTCTGTCAGGTGGAAAATATATTAATACTGTTCTGAAACCAAGCTATTTTTTATAGACTTTGAAATACCAGCCTAAGAAATTCTTAGTTATAATCCCATTTTATACAGTTGAGCCTACATTTAAAGAAAGTGACTGTGTTCTTAGGAAGACTTAGTTATAATTTTTTTTTTCTTTTTAATGAAAATGTTAAAATTCTGGAAACTCAAAAGGCAATTAATGGGAGTTCCATGGTGGCCTAGTGGTTGGTATTCTGGGTTTTCACTGCCATGGCCCAGGTTTAGTCAATGGTCAGGGAACTGAGATCCTGCAAACTACAGGGTGTGGCCAAAAAAATAAAACAAAAAATTTTTAAAGTGTAATTACTTTGTGGGATAATATGACAGGGGAAAAATGTTTAAATTTCAAGTAAAACAGCATAGATACGGACTTTATATAAACTGCTATTAAAAATATTTTAAGTTGATTAAATTAAAATTATTTTTCATATGCAGGTTCATCAGTTCAGTAACAAGTCAACAGAGATGGCTTTAAGAGTGGCATCTCTTGATTACCTTGGAACTGTTGCTGCACGACTGAGGAAAGATGCTGTTACAAGCAAAATGGATCAAGGGTCTATAGAACGAATTTTAAAACAGGTATTAAGATAAAGAATTTACATTATGGGGATAAGTAATAAATAGTTAAGAACTTTTTAAGGTTTTCTTATGTTAGTGTTGCATTGGATTCTGTAGATTCAGAATAAAATCATCTGAAAGCGTCACAGAAAAAAATATATACCTTAGGGTGAATTCTGTGTAACAGGAAATTCAAATGATTTATATAACCCTTAGTTAAGTTTTTTTTGAGTGTGTGAACTTCTGTTATGAATGTATGATACTAATTTCTATTTGGTTTAACAATACCTTTATTTTAAACTGTGGAGGAGATGATACTAATACTAAGATAACTTAAGAGAATTGATAGGTAAATGATTTGTGTGTGCTTAGTCACTCAGTTGTATCCAGCTCTTTGTGACCCCATGGACTGTAGCCCACCAGGCTGCTCTGTCCATGGGGATTCTCCAGGCATGAATACTGGAGTGGATTGCCATGCCCCCCTCCAGGGGATCTTCCTAAGCCAGGGATCAAACCCAGGTCTCCCACATTGCAGGTGGATTCTTCACCGTCTCAGCCACCAAGTAGCCCACATGATCTGTAATCCTACCATGTAAAGCTGTTTTCCTTTTCTTTATATTCTTTTTTAATTTTTTAATGTCCATAACCATATCCATGCTGGCCATGACAAATGCCTGTAACTTACAGAAGAGTTTTAAGAATACCACAAAAAGCTCCTAGAAATCTTTCATCCAGATTCCTTTAGTGGTTAGTATTTGCTTTATCATTCTCTTTTAGAATATACATACATATGTGTCTGTATATTCATTTTTATTTTCTTTTGAACCGTTTTGAGCAGACAGGATGTCACCATTACCCTAGAATTTCAAAATATGATTCCCTGGACAAGCAGCACCAAGTTTTATATCACCTAGGAACTTGTTAGAAATGCAGATTCTCAGGACTCTCCCTAGAACTACCGAATCAGGTATACACAACTGTATTTAAAATGGATAACCAACAAAGTCCCACTGTGTACTACAGAAACCTCTGCTCAGTGTTATGTGGCAGCCTGTATGGAAGGGTAGTTTGGGCAGAAATGGATACATTTACATGTAGGCTGAGTCCTTTTGCTGTCTCCCTGACCCTCTCACAACATTGTTAATCAGCTATACTCCAATATAAAATTGAAAATTCAAAAAAAAAATCGATACCCCAGATGCAACTAAATAAAAACCATTCTAAATATCCATTTCACTAAACTCTTCAGAACATAGGTTATTCTCATCTTTGTTTTCTGCTTGGATATAGTCTAAACCATATATTTGGCATTTCACACAGGTAAAACCAGAGTATAAGCTATAGACATGAATGTCAACTCAGAGTTAATTTCCTACTCTGTATTGTTCTTGAAAGGGCTTCCTTGGTAGCTCAGTGGTAAGAAAATCTGCCTACCCAATGCAGGAGCCAAAGGTTCCATCCCTAGGTCTGGAAGATCCCCTGGAGAAAGAAATGGCAACTCACTCCAGTATTCTTGCCTGGAAAATCCCATGGACAAAGGAACCTGACAGGCTACATACAGTTCATGGGGTCTCAAAAGAGTTGGACACGACTTAGCAACTAAACAACAACATTGTTCTTGACAGGACCTAAAGACTCAGTCTCTTTCTGCTTCCAGATAAAATGAACAGCTCAAATACACCTACTGTATATTTGATCTACATGACATAAAGTATTCTGTATTAATTACAAATAAAAATATTTTCCTTTCAGGATGTTCTTTTTAAATAATATCTCAAAGATACCATAACATATAATAATACAGGCAACAGTTTCCATTTACTAGATTAGAAGTTTGGAGTTGTCTCTTACCAAATAGAAAACCAGTGTTAGGAGGTTCCTACCTCTGAAGATTTACATACACATTTTTCTAATAATTATTATGTCAGCTACCTATGAGCTTCTTTATAAAAAGTTAACATGTAATTCATAAAAGTCTAACCTGAGCTATCAGTATATAATGTCTTTCAAAAAACAGTATTCTTCTGTTTCTTCCTTTTAGTTAACTATACCTATACATTTTTTTTATCACTTATAAGATTTTTCCCTCAGATTTCTGTTTGTGAGTGGATGATTTATTAAAATATATTAGTAATATCTTTTTGTTATGACCTGATTTGTAGGTTTCGGGAGGGGAAGATGAAATACAGCAATTGCAAAAAGCATTGCTTGATTATTTGGATGAAAACACAGAGACTGATCCTTCACTGGTGGTAGGATTCTACTACTTATTTTGTAATGTTCACATATTTATTTCAAATTTGGTCTGAAAGAAAATTGAGAAATGTCATGAAGAGGAGAGTAGTATTGGAATATTAATTTTTGAAATAGAAATATGCAGTAGTCGAATTCTGATACAGATATTGTTGTTTCCTAATATTATGTGACTGGGTAATCCGAAATCTTTCCATGTTTTATCTTTGAGACAAAGATCATTGACCCAGGTAGTGTATGAGATAATCTATTAGCATATAAAAAGTGAATTTTTATAAAATGATTAGAATTTTATATGTATATTTTAAATATAATCCTTAATTTGGTTTTTTTAATATATTATGTATCCAAAATATTAGTAAAATAAGCTTGTATGTAAAATTTATACACTAGATTGGGGCACTTTTAATTTTTTTTTAATTGATGGGATATGCATCTACAGAAGTTGGAGAATTAAAAAAAATAAAAATAAAGAGGTTGGAGATAGCTAAAGCTATTCAGCCAACTACTACAGATTTTCAGTCTTTGTGGAAAGGAACAGACTCCACAATGATGTACGTCAATTATTTCTCAATAAAGTGGAGGGAAAAAAACCCAGGAACAGATTATACATGTACCTTAGTGTCAATATAGTTCAGTAATAATTGGCTGTATATTTCTTGAAGAAGCAAGGTAAAATTTTGAAAGTAACTATAGTCTTCTACCTTCAGCATTTTATCCATGTGTTCTAAACTTTTCTTTTTAAAGTAAACCTTGATAATTGTGTTTCTGATTGTGAACACTTTGTTAGTAGGTTGGAAATTTTGTTACTAATTTCATCCAACTCAAGTCTTAAAATTTCTTTCCAGTTTTCTCGTAAATTCTATATAGCCCAGTGGTTCCGTGATACAACCCTGGAAACAGAAAAAGCAATGAAATCACAAAAAGATGAAGAATCATCTGAAGGATCACATCATGCAAAGGAAGTTGAGACAACTGGTCAAATTATGCATCGAGCTGAAAACCGCAAGAAGTTTCTTAGAAGCATTATCAAAACCACACCTTCTCAGTTCAGCACATTAAAGTAAGATCCAAAAATAAAAGATCCAATGTTTTCAGTTATCTCTTTGATATCTATTTACTTACTTTACAAGAAAATTTAATTAATTACAATTTAATGACCTTTTGTTGCAGAATGAACTCGGATACTGTGGACTATGATGATGCTTGTTTGATTGTTCGATACTTGGCCTCTATGAGGCCGTTTGCCCAGAGCTTTGATATTTATTTGACACAGGTAAATTGGACCAGAATTCCTTATACAGTGATACTGATTTTCTAATTCTGAAAACTTGTGTATAATGTCTGTTCATTGTTGAGAACAGATATTTTTAAAAAATCATGAGAATAACATTTGTTTCTTTGTTCAAATATGTTTGTTCTGCATGCCTTTTACCTGTTGATTCTTGTTTTACAGATAAGTGGATATGTATCTGTATGGTACAGGTAGAGTGATGGTATAGTTAGAGTGATTGATGTTATAAAAATAAATTATTCAGTTACCAAAATTATTATTTAAATGATACTAAATATCCTTGATTAAAGTTACACATAGAAAGTTTTCAGTGGGGCTACAGTTTCTTGCAGATGAAGCATAGCAATAAAAAACAGGTTTAATTGAGAATGACAGAAGAAAGGAAAAGCCATAAAGTATAGAATGCCATACCTTAATGTTTTAAGTTAAAACTTTGGATCAGTATGATAACAGATATTTTTACTTATATATATAAAAATTGAAGAAAAGTAAATTCGATATTTCTTTTTTTTTTTTTGCATGTTTTCTTTCTGTGTTTTGTTAAAAAGTTATATGTTCTAAAATTGATGAAAATGTTAATATTTGCTTGGCAGATCCTTCGAGTTCTTGGTGAAAATGCAATTGCCGTTCGAACAAAAGCCATGAAGTGTTTATCTGAGGTTGTTGCTGTAGACCCCAGTATTCTAGCAAGGGTAAAGAGGAACACAAATTATTCTTTTTATGTGACTTTTATAGTCAAATTAAAATATTAGCTCTACTTAGTATAAGTTATATTTTCTTTACTTTTCTTTAGCTGGATATGCAGCGAGGAGTTCATGGACGATTAATGGATAACTCCACTAGTGTCAGAGAAGCAGCAGTGGAATTACTAGGTCGATTTGTCCTTTGTCGACCTCAGCTTGCTGAGCAGTATTATGATATGCTGATCGAAAGAATATTGGTATGCTTGTTTTGTCACTTTTATTATAATTTATGAATATAATTTTGCCTCCCTAATATCACTTTTTTGAAATGTTAAGGTAGGAAAGTAGATATCAATTCTGTATTTATCTTACCTAATATATAAACTGTAGCAACTTTCTAAAGAAGAACATATTTCAAGCGGAGGACCGCTTAATATTGTAAAGCACATCTTTGGTAAAAATTGGATTCCTTTTACCAGTTACTATTAGCTTTTGATTATGCTGGTATACGAAAAGTAAATAATAGGAGCTACATGACATAATTATTTTGGACAGGATTCTAGAGTAATTATAAGTATATATGTATATAAACAGGAAGAATTATTTCAGTGAGAGTTGTATATAGAACTTTGGTGTCTGACAGTACTTTTGGTTATTATGTGTATTTGCATATTTCCTTAAAGCTGAATTATGACAGACTCTCAGATACCTGCAAGCTAAATAAAGTCATTTGAGTTTTAAGAGCAAACATTATAAATGCTATTCTAAGATATTCTTTTCTTCTATGACATTGAACTCTGTAGCCCTGAAGTATTTCCTTGGAAATGAAAGGAAACATTGGCATTACAAAATATCTGTTGAAATTCCATACCACCCACTGCAGGGATATTGACTTCTTCTATAACTCAACAGAGATTCATTAGGTACAGGATTTTGGTATTCCTAAACTGACAAGAATTTATCACCTTTAGCCCAGTATTAAAATACTGTGGGACTGAGAGTTACAGATAATTTCATCTCCAACTAGCATAAAATCTTGATGGAAACAAAGAATTTTAAGGAAAAAGTAGAAGAATTTTTTAACTTTTAGTGTCTTTCTCTTTTCACGAGTGAAGGACAAATAACAGGATTTTCAGGTATAATGAACTCTGACATCTACCTTACCAATATATCCTAAAATATTTTCATGATTGCTAAACTACATAATGGAGATAATTTTGCACAATGGGTATTCAGTACTTTTTATTTCAAGATGATTTAGTTATGAAAATCTGTTAAGTTAAAAATAGTGCAGTTAACACCCATGTATCCACCACAATATTTCATCTCTATTTTATTTAGAGTATTCTCTGACTCTTTTTTACACATACCCACCATGACATTGAGAGATTTAAAAAGGCAAGCCAGTCTTGTTATTTTTTCATGGTTTTGTTTCCTTTAACCTATTCCTTTTTTCCTTATATTTGCTGTAAATTATAAAATAGTGATACTGGTTTGAAAGATTTGTTAAACATTTTTGTTAAATATAATTCATATGCTGTTTAAGTGCCAAACACTGTCCTCAAAGTTTCATGTTTGTTACTCCACTTAATTTTGGCAAGCTTATACTTTCCTCTTGTGTTCAGTGCTATTTAATATTTTCCATATATTGGATATTACATTTTAAAAGCAAAGACAGCATAATAAAATAACTCATATTTATAATAAGATTAATATAAATGTGTTTAAAAAGAAAATATACAGACCATGTTTATCGTGTTAATAAATGTAGGTATACTGTTTGTTGGTATTTTCTAATTTTATTTTATCAACTTTCATACACCTTGGCATCTCAGTTTTTCTGACATTTAGAATATCTTTCTGTTCTTAGGATACTGGTATCAGTGTCAGAAAAAGGGTGATAAAGATTCTAAGAGACATCTGTATTGAACAACCAACATTTCCAAAAATTACAGAAATGTGTGTAAAAATGATTCGCAGGGTAAATGATGAAGAGGGCATTAAGGTAAGATAAAAACGTTGGCTACTTTAAAAATTCATTTTTCATTAACGTTTTACATGTGTGTGCATGCTCAGTCACTTCAGTTGTGTCCAGCTCTTTGCAATCGTATGGACTGTAGCCCACCAGGCTCCTCTGTAGTCCATGGGGTTCTCCAGGCAAGAATACTGGAATGGGTTGCCATGCCCTCCTCCGGGGGAATCTTCCCAACCTGGGGATCGAATCCATGTCTCCTGTGTCTCCTGCAGTGCAGGCAGATTCTTTACCACTGAGCCACCAGGAAAGCCCAAGTAATTTAAATGTTTGCTTTATATATATAAGTTTTGTTAATTACATATATATAAAAACTATACAAGTAAATCAATATTATAGACTATAAATTGAAGAAAAAGACATTTTTAGGTATTTTTATTTCTAGGTCCTGCATTAGTTAATAAAATCTGATCTTATCCAACCAATTTGGCAATTGTAATATTTAATGTCATTGTAGAGATTACATTGTATATAGGAAATTTATTGCAAATTAAATTGATTTTCAAATGGTATGTGCTTGGTTTTCTAATTAGTAGATACTTTGTTGAAAGTTAGAGTTCATTAGTGAATCTTTGTATATGTGATTGTCCCTATATTTCTTTTTTGGGTTTTGATTTTGTTTTGTTTTTTAACAACTTCTACCAAAGCAGCAAAAGTATTTTTTAGTTTGATCAAAAGCATTTGAGTGCATTATATCCAGAAGTTCTATACTAGACATAGTATTGTGTTAAGTCGCTTCAGTCATATCCAACTCTTTGTGACCCTATGGACTGTAGCCCTCCAGGCTCCTCTGTCCATGGGATTCTTCAGGTAAGAATACTGGAGTGGGTTGCCATGCTCTGCTTCAGGGGATCTTCCCGACCCAGGGATCGAACCCACGTCTTTCTTATATTCCCTGCATTGACATATTATTAACCCATTTAAAATCTTTGCCAAACTGAAAGAAATTATAATTTTTATAAGTTAATTGGTGATCTTTTTGAAACTGAGGATGTCATACCAGAAATTTCAGGGTTTATATATGTATGTATGTATGTATGTATGTATGTATGTATGTATGTATGTATACACTTTTGCTTTGGGCTTTAATGAGAATTTGGAGCATTAGCCACATTTATTGTACTTATTAGTTTGAAATTTTTCTTTCTTCTAGAAATTAGTAAATGAAACATTCCAAAAACTCTGGTTTACTCCAACTCCACACAATGACAAAGAAGCAATGACAAGGAAGATTTTAAATATCACTGATGTGGTAAGGAAGGACTGGAATAAGGGTGGTTTCTGTGGGTGCAAACCTCACTGAGGCCTGCCTTATCTTATAAAGGGAGAGACAATGGCAAGATATTTGGTTACCCTCTAATACTTCCCTTATTATATATTTCTGGAGATACTCAAGGGATGCAAATAAGATGAGAGTGGTATTTCTTCCTACCCCCACTTTTTTTTGGCATCCATTGTCTTAAGCACTGATGTTAAAATTCTCCAGACTCTTCCAGTGATTGAAAACTGAAAGGGAAATGAGAAGTAGATAAAAGATACAATAACCCATGAATAGCAACCTGAAATGAGACTATAGTTTCTACTTTTTCCAGAATACATGAATTAAAATTAGTTTCATTATGTTTAATTATACACATAAACTATAATTTTTTTGACCCAGAATGCTTTTCATGTTTTAAACTTAAGAATTCTGTATTATGGATTACATGATCATCTCTGTTTTACTGATGTCTTTAAATCTTCTACCTAGAAGGAAAATTAGAAGCAAATATTTGCATTTTTATTGTTTTAGACCTTACAGATTTCCTGATAGTGTGTGATTCAATATACTATTCAGAATGTAATACCATTTTTAAAATTTTAATACATTAAGTGAATATCTTGAATGGCTTCTAATATACTTTTGGAATAAAGTTCTTTTTTTTTTTAATGGAATAAAGTTCTTTAACATGGTAGATTATTGGCTCACTGAAAAAAATAGTTTATTTGAAAATAATTTTTTTTTGAGTTCTAATCATTTAATCCACAATCACTTCTTTTTTTTTGAATTTTTCTTTTCTTATTTTTCTTTTTAATTTGTTTTTTATTGAAGGATAATTGCTTTACAGAATTTTGTTGTTTTCTGTCAAACCTCAACATGAGTCTGCCATAGGTATACATATATCCCCTCCCTTTTGAACCTCCCTCCCATCTCCCACCCCATCCCACCCCTCTAGATTGAAACGGATCCCCTGTTTGAGTTTCCTGAGTCACACAGCAAATTCCCATTGGCTATCTATTTTATGTATAGTAATGTAAGTTTCCATGTTACTCTTTCCATACATCTCACCCTCTCCTCCCCTCTCCCTATGTCCGTAAGTATGAAAATAATTTTTTTTAATTTAGAACTTTGAACGTTTTTATTCTTGAGACTGCTACTGCCACTGCTAAGTCGCTTCAGTCGTTCCGACTCTGTGCGACCCCATAGATGGCAGCCCATCAGGCTCCGCCATCCCTGGGATGCTCCAGGCAAGAACACTGGAGTGGGTTGCCATTTCCTTCTCCATTGCATGAAAGGGAAAAGTGAAAGTGAAGTCGCTCAGTCGTGTCCGACTCTTAGCGACCCCATGGACTGCAGCCTACCAGGCTCCTCCGTCCATGGGATTTTCCAGGCAAGAGTACTGGAGTGGGGTGCCATTGCCTTCTCCGCTATAGCATAGCTAAAGTATGTTTTAATGTAAATTTCTAATTTTGATAGTTGCACCATATTTTTCCCCATAGGTTGCAGCATGCAGAGATACTGGATATGACTGGTTTGAGCAACTTCTTCAAAATGTGAGTGTTTGTAGACTTCATGATTTGAAAGAAATTTTTCAGTTTTTTTTTAAGTGTTTTCTTTGTGGTAGGGAAAATTTATTTCAATGTATTAGAGTGAATGTTTCGTTTAATACCCCTATTTAATCAGTTGTTCAATTGCTTACTACAGGTAAGTTTTCTGAATAACTAATATTAATATTGTCTCTTCTCATCCTTCTAGATAATTTTTTAATCCCTTTAATCTAGATGATAGACATGAGATCTATAAATAGGTGTGTGGATTGCATTAAATATATGTTTACATTATTTGACATGTTTTAAAATATATAGAATGTCCTATAGTAGTATAGGATTAAACTACAATTAGTGTTCTTTAAAAATTTTATACATGGAAATATTTAGCTCATTTTGAATTTTATTTAAGGATTTTCAAATAGAAGTACTCATTACCCAGCTTCAAAAGCTGTTAGCATTTTCCTAATATCCTATTTATCTCTTTCCCACCCCCATCTATTTTTTTTAATTTAATTTTCTTTGGCTGTAACACTTTTAAAGAAAATCCCATATTTTATATCATTTCACCCATATATACTTTAATATCTGTCTCTAACAGAGATGACTTTTTTAAAAAAACCACAGTATCTTTGTCATCTGTATCAAAATAACTATTAATAAAATTATTTCCTAACGTAGTAATTATTCAGTGTTCACATCTCCCTGATTGTCTCAAAAATGTGTTTTTATAGTTGAATTGCAGTTGCTTTGGTGGACACGACTCTTAAGTCTTAGTCTATAAAAGTCAACTTTCACTGTTCCTTTTCTCACGCCACTTACATGTTTTCCTGTAGAGTGTCCCACATTCTAGATTTCATAGATCTCTTCTTTCTGGCGTCATTTTAGTGTTCCTCTGTCCACCATTTTTTTTCTGTAAACTCTTAAGTTAGATCTAGAGGTTTACTAATACTGAAGTTCAGTTTTCAGAATAGAGACAAGAATACTTCACAAGTGATGCTAAATATTGTTGCCTCACATCAAAAGGCACATAATGTTTGGTTGTCCCATTTTCAGTGATTTTGACTGTGTGCTTAATCTTTCATAAAGTCTTTCCATCTAGATTTCAAATGATCATTACCTAGGTTCATTATTTTCATTATAAATTGCAAAATGCTGATTTTTTTCAAATTATTTTATTTATCCTATATTAATTGGCAGGGATTCTTCTTTAAAGAGGAATTTTGTCCTGATCATTTAGTTACTGTGAAATACAGTTTGTACCAGAAAGGCAGGGAAAGTGCTCTGTTCTTTTCCATTACTTACCAGTTTTCAGAATAATGAGTTTTCCTGTCAACTTTTAAAGGTGAATAATGAGTTGGTTCATTTTTTTAAATATCAGTGTGAACTAAAAGATTTTTGTATTCTTTGTATTTTTATTTATTGCAATCATAGTTCTCTTTGAAGCTCAAATTGTCCCATCTTTGGTCAGTGGTAGTCCCTTCAAGTTGATTTTGTACCTTTTTGGTATAACCTCATTACTCTTGTAGCCTGATTACTTTCTGTCTCTACAAGATTCCCCAGACTTGGCTTGTACATTTTCTGTCCCAAATCTGAACTCAGCCATTTTTTCCTAAGAGCCCTGATTCCCTTTTGTGGGAATAATCTGGGTGCTGTGGATATTCATTGCTAATGGGTTATCATAGCTTTGGACCTTTTCAGAGGATAGAGCTAGAAATATATATATTTATTTAGAAAGAAAAAATAAATCAAGAATTAATATTTTTAATCCAAATTTAAGATTATGAGATTCTACTTCTTTTATTTTATTATTTCTTTTAGGCTAAAAATCTTATTTCCAAAAATAATTTCCTATTAGCTTTGCCCTATTATATTAACATTAAGATTACTAAATACAGTTTAAGACTTTTTTTGCATTTCTTTTTGTCTATAGCTCACTAAACACATAGCATTAAAAGTCTATCATGAAATAGTTTTTTCTGTTTGATATGTCAACAATTTACTATCTGTTCTGTTTATTTACTTTTTAATTTTTAACAATACTCTTAGTTTAAACTATATTTAGCAATATTTTTAACAATCAACCAAGTTATTTTATTGGAACATAATTTACATGCAGAAATGTTAACCAATTTTAGGTGTGCATCTTGACTAATTTTAATAATTATTTACAATGATGTAAAGAATATCACTCTTAAAAGTTTTCTTGTGCTTCTTTGTAGTAGTTGATCTTCTCCCCCAACCCTGGGAAACCACTCATTCACTTTTTGTCACTATAGTTGTCCCCTTTGTAGAATTTCATGTCAAGAGAATCATACAGCATGTAGTCTTTTGTGTTTGACTTCTAGCAGAATGTTGCTGGTATATTGTTTTATTCCTCTTTATTGCTGAGTAGTAGCAACAGTATGGATGTATCATAATTTCTCTGTTAATTCACAAACTTATAGGCTTACAAGTTGTTCCCAGTTTGGGCTGTCATGAATAATGCTACTTGTGTTTATGTTCTTGTGAGGTTGGGTGTTTTCATTTCTCTTGGGTAAATTTCCATGATCATGATTACTGGGTCATGTGAGTGAGAAACTGCCAGGCTGTTTTTCCAAAATGGCTGGGCCATTTTGCATTTCCACCAGCAATGTTCCAGTTGATCCACATTCTCATCAATACTTGGTATTGTTAGTCTTAAATTTTAAGCGCCTTTTTTAAGCACCCTCGTGGTGTTTGCTTTTGTTATCCAGTCTGTAACATGTTAGACTCTCTTAATCAATCCCTTCTATTTTATAATTTTACATGATATATTTGATATCCTTTCCCCCGTAAGTCAAATAATTAACTGTATTCTAGAGCCTTATGACCATCTTAGTTATATTTATGTCAACCATTCCGAAGGGGACACAATAATTTCTAGAAAGCTCTACACCCATGTTTCATATGATACTAGTATAGTTCTCAGAAATGTCGTTAGGAATATTACCTTAGATTCTTTTTACTAATACTCTGTGTTATTGGCAAGTTGGAAGCAGATAAGAGAACACTAGATTTGTAACTTCTTAGCTGTAGTTTTATACTCTTTATATTTTCACTCTCTAGTCCTCTTTTAAGCTCATTGCTCTTTCTATTCCTCCCTGTTTTTTGCTTTTCTGCTTTAGTTTCTGCCAACAGTTAAGTTTACCAAAATGATATTGTGACTTTCTGGATGTAGTCATTAAACTAGCAGAGTTTAGTTTTATGAAGTAAAGAACATTTTATTAAAATATTTATATAAATACATGATGGAGGTATAATCACTCTTGGCGGTTATAACAACACTGCATAAATTTGAAGAAATGCTGAGGATACAAAGAAGGGACTACTGGAATTATTTTAAATTCTTAAATCAAAAATAATTAGCACTCTTACTATTTCCACATGAGCTTGTGTACACACATTCCATTCTGTCCAATTTTAGCTACTTCTCATTATTATTGTTGTGTTGGATCGACTTCATATACATAGTGATTCCCAATTTGTGGAATGTGATAGCCTTGGGAAACTTTAAGTACTACATGAAATAACTTCATATTTACATAGGCATCAAACTCTGTCCGCTAACTACATAATGTTAGAATGTCACATATATATATGTAAGTATACACACACACATACACACATTTTTTAAATGTATGAAAACTCATGTCCCTTTTAACTTTTAATAAATTCGTGGTTTCTTTTGAATTTTTTCAGTAGTATGTGAAAAAGTTCAATCATGAAAGTTCTTACTTTTTTTTTTTTTTTCTAAAAAGTGGTTCAGTCAGTGTAAATCACTATCATAGCCTATGGTGGGTACACAAAATTAATTTTACAATTACAGTGCCACTCATTTTCTTTTCTTATGTTCTAAGACTACAGCTTTTTTTTTTTTTTTTTTTTTTTTTTTTTAGTTTACAAGAAAATGCAGGCAATGAAAAAACTTTAATGGCCTACATTTCATCTTTTCCTGGCCTTTGTAATCCAAAATAAGATTTGCCTCTTGAAGTTTACAATCAAATACTCTTATTGCTATCAATCAGTGAATGAATAGAAAAATGACTATATCAATATTCATACAATTGGTAGTGCTCCACATCATAGAAGCACGTAGTATGCTGCTAATACATACAGCAGTATAGACATTTATTAAAGCACTCTGCAGCATGAAGGAAGCCTTACACAGGAGAGTACATATTCTTCTACCATTTATATGAAGTTTAAGGAGAGGCAAAACTAATCTGTATTGAAAAAATTCAGAAGAGAAATTTCAGGGGGCCAGGAATTTACTCAGAAAGGATATAGATCAGTCATATCTTCTAGAATATTATCATATTCTTCACAGAAACAGAACCAACCAAATACTGAAAAAGAGAGACAGAGAAAAGATTTATTGTAAGAACTGGCTTGTGTAATTGTTGTTGTCATTTAGTCACTAAAGTCAAATCTGACTCTTGTGCAGCCATGGATTGCAGCCAGCAAGAATACTGGAGTGGATTGCCATTTCTTTCCCAAGGAATCTTCCCAATGTAGCGACTGAAGCCATATCTCCTCCATGCAGGCAGATTCTTTACTGCTGAGCCACCAGGGAAGCCCCTCATGTGATTATAGACCCTCTTAAATCCCACAATCTGTCGGCAAACTGGAGACCCAGAAAAGCCCCTGGTGTGTAGTTTGTTCTGTGTCCTAAGGGCTGAACCACAGAAGCGGATAGTATAAATTCCAGTTCAAATGTGAAAGAAGACCAGTGTCCCAGCTCAGGTAATCAGAGAATGGTTGGATTCTTCCTTCCTCTACCTTTTTTTCTTTTCAGGCCCACCCGCATTGGAGAGGGCAGTCTGCTTTGCTGAGTCCACCAGTTCAAGTGCTAATCTCATTTAGAACCACCCTCACTCACCAACACATCCAGTAATAATGTTTAACCAGATAACTGGGCATCCTTTGGCCCAACCAAGTTAACACTTAAAGTTAACCATCACAGCTCTACCCTTTGTTAACTTGGGCACCCATATATTGATAGGTCTCCTTATACCATACTAAATTTCCACATAAAGACAATAACAAGGTCATGATTCTATCTAACATGATATAACTATCCTGCATACAACCAAAAATGCACTAACCCCTTTCCCCAGAAGAAGTCCTTGAGTAATGTTTACTCTTCTCCTTGACATCCCGTAATTTAATTACTACCATGTCAGTTTATAATAACATTTAAATACTTGGATATGAAATCTATATACTTTATGTTATATGGTAAGGGAATAAGAGGTGGGAGGGAAGAAAGACATTTTCTCACTTTCCCTCCCTCGGTCTCTCCTCCTGTCCCTCTCCCCAACTTCCATACGCATAACATACACACATATTCATGACAAAATAAGCAGGAAATATTCATGACAAAGTCCTTGTATCTATAATTGATAATGTGGTCATACCTGGTATTTATTACTAAGAGATGGCCTACGGGATCTCTTGCATTCCAAACATACTCTTATGTACCTCCATTGTGGAATATTACTCTAGTTTCTTCTTGGTGCCTGCATGTTCAGTTGTTTCCAACTCTGCGACCTTTTGGACTGTAGCCTACCAGGCTCCTCTGTCTAGGGGATTCTCCAGCAAGAATACTGAAGTGGGTTGCCATGCCCTCCTCCTGGGGATCTTCCCAACCCAGGGATCAAACCTACATCTTGTACCTCTCTTGCACTGGCAGGCGGTTCTTTACCAACTGGAAAGCCCAACTCCTTTCTTTACTTGTTGATTCAGAGGCATAAAGAGCGCATAGTAGTTGACTGACAGTCTTTCAGTTCAGTGGGATTCTTGTTATGTCTTCTGGTACAAAAATTCCTCTCTCTGGAACCTCTCTCTAGGCCCGCAGAGCATAAAGTCACTGGAATGGAAGCAAAATTTTTGCTAATCACTCATATTAGCAAATGATTGATTAGCAAATTTGAGTGAGTGATGCCTTTCAAATTTCCACCTCTTGATTCCTGGACCATGAATCCTGGCTATGGACAAAACAGCACTGTGTATTGGATGCTGATTCAGAGCATAAGAGCCTGCTGGAGAATCTTGTCCCAGCCACAGCAAGATACTGCCCCCTATCTGATGCTGTAACCGAGTTTATAAAAGGCTGTTTCCACCTTCTGTCAAGTCAGCTGTTTCAGAATGGTGGGAAACACGAAATATGAGCGTGGGCTCACTGCTGTACTTCTTTTGCGCTGAAGCGATTTTCTTAACAAAAGCAGTTTTGTGTGGAGTTAACGGCAAGAGGAGAAGGGGATGATAGAGGATGAGATGGTTGGATGGCATCACTGACTCAATGGACATGAGTTTGAGCAAAGTCAGGGAGATAGTAAAGGACAGAGAAGCCTAGAGTGCTGCAGTTATGGGATCACAAAGAGTCAGACATGACTTAGAGCCTAAACAACAAATATTATGGTAGATAAAGTATCCTCCAAGTCCATAGGTGGTAGTTTTGGTAGAAGTATTGCATACAGGAAAGCAAAAATATATCGAGTGCCTATTTCAGTATGAACAAAATGCTGCCCCTTCCACGATGGAGGCAGCCTAATTGTAATCAACCTGCCACCCAGGTAGCTGGCTGATAATTCCAGGGAGTCGTTCTGTATCAGAAACTCAGTGTTGTTCTCTACTTCTGGCAGAGTGGACGATAGATAGTGTGGCCTTGGTAAGTAGAAGTCCATGTTGCTGAGCTTAAGCACGATCTCCATCTCTGCCACTGTGCATAGTTTGTTCATGAGCCCATTGGGTGAGGACAGGAGTGGCTGCGGAAAGAGGCTGTTACCCTCGGAGAAGGTATCTGCAGAGCAAGTCATCCTATCCACTTGATTTTTAAAATCTTTATCTGCTGAGGTCACCCTTTGGTGAACATTCATGTGGGATATAAATATTTTACTACTCAGAGATGCCTCTTTTCCAGATTTCCTTGTCACCAACTTTGATCATTTGTCTTTCCAAGCAAAGTGAACAAGACGCACATCTTGAAGTTCTGCCCAGTGGGGGAATTTTTCTTCACCACTGTCCTTCAAGGATGTCCCAGAAAGGGGCTGTATTGCTGCAACTGTCCACTTTTGGTTGGTCCCTGCATGTTGTGTAGACCCATCTGTAAACCAGGGATATTCCCTGTGGTCAGCTGAGGCCAGAGGTGCAGGCTAAGAGAAGGTAGTGTAGCAGAATGGGAACCATAGGCATTTTGGCCACATTTTCATGTAATTAACTTGTGCCCTTCAGCCTGCTCTGACCTAATCATGTATACACCGCTTTCTTTTGATGATAGAATGCTATTTTGCACACCCAACTTTGTGGCTTGGTGAGGCAGCCACCCAGTTTATGATGGACAGCTCAGAATGCATGATGATTTTGTTGGCCCATGGGTAGGCATTCAGTATCTACTAAGGCCAAGTAGCATGCCAAGAGCTATTTCTCAAAAAGAGAGTGGTTATCCCAGAGAGTGGTAGGGCTTTGTTCCAAAATCCTGAGGACCTGTACTGCAGTTCACTTATAGAGGCTTGGCAGAGGCTCTAGTCAGCAACCATATCTGCCACTGACACCTCAAGTGCTGCTGGTCTGTGACATGAGTGGCAAAGCAGCTTGCACAGCAGCCTGGACCTGCCTTGCCAGAGCCACCTTCTGTTCTGTGCCCCATTCAGCACTGGCAGCTTCACAGGTCACTCAGTAAATGGGCCAGAATAATATACCCAAATGAGGAATAAGCTTCCAAAATTCAAAGAAACTCACTAAGGCATTGAGCTCTTTTTTGGTTATAGAAAGGACCAGATGCAGCATCTTATTCTTTACTTTACAATGGACATCACACCATGTCCCACACCACTAAGCCCCCAGGAATTTCTTCAAAGTAGAAGACCTCTAAATTTTTGTTGAATATATTCCCCGCCCTTTCACATGCACATTCTACAAATAAGTCCAGTGTACTTGTTCCTTTTTGCTTACTATGTGCAGTTGGCATAATGTCATCAATGTAATGGGCCAGTGTGATGTCATGTTAAAGTGAAAGATAATCAGGGTCATACAAACTAAATTATAATGTAAGACTGGGGAGTTAAGATACCCCTGAGACAGTGCAATACATTGCTGGCCTTGCCAGGTAAAAGCAAACTGCTCTGGTGGGCCTTTGACTATGATGAGAAAAAAGGCATCTTCCAGATCATTAGCTGTACACCAGGTTCCAGAGGATGTTAATTTGCTCAAGCACTGACACCTCATCTGGTACAGGAGCTGCAGTTGCTGTTCTGATGTGGTTAAGCTTATGTTAATAATCCAGGGTCTTTTCTAATGAGTTGGCTCTTTGCATCAGGTAGCCAAAGTATTGGAGCTTCAGCGTCAGTCCTTCCAATGATTTCCTTTAGGATTGACTGGTTTGATCTCCTTGCAGTCCAAGGGACTGTCAAGAGTCTTCTCCAACACCACAGTTCAAAAGCATCAATTCTTTGATGCTCAGCCTCCTTCATGGTCCAACTCTCACATCCATACATGACTACTGGAAAAGCCTTAGCTTTGACTAGATGGACCTTTGTTGGCAAAGTGATGTCTCTGCCTTTTTTTTTTTCCTTTACTTTTATTTGCATTTATTTTTTGTGGCCTTTATTCCCAGTCCATAAGTTTTTGTTTCTTCACTTTCTTCTGGGATATCTTTTTCTTCTGTGCAACCTCCTCTTCTAGTTTAAGAACAATCTGTTCTTTTTCAGTAAGGATCATCACAGTGTGGCAGGGAGAGCTTATGTAGGGGTTGATCCGACCTTGAGCTCTGTAAGTCCTGTGCCACATCTTTCAGGCTTTGTTCACCTGGATGTTCTCAGTGACCAGAGATTCTACATCTAAGCCCTTAAATTCAACATTACTCTCTGCATTTTTGAGCATGTGCAGTAAAAATTCAGCGCTCTTTTTGGGCCACTGATCCTGCATCCAGCCCCACTGTTTGGCCTGTGCACACCTACCAACTCCACCATTGTAACAACGGAATGGCACACATTGCTTCCTTAAAGTGACATCCTTCAGATACTTGGTGGCTTTTTGGATATACATACTCTTTATGGCCTTGGCAGTCTCACGAGTGTTCTTAAAGTGAACATGAAGATTTAAACCTCTTGATTTGCATGATTTTGTGGGGTTTTCTGGGTCGAGTGAATAGCGCACCATTTTTAGAGGTCACCACAGGCTGCTTACCGGTAATGTCTCTGCTTTTTAATACGCTATCTAGGGTTTTCATAGCTTTTCTTCCAAGAAGCAAGCATCTTTAAATTTCATGGCTGCAGTCACCATAGGAAACCAAGAAAATAAAGTCTGTCGCTGTTTCGATTGTTTCCCCACCTGTTTGCCATGAGTTGATGGGATCAGTCAGATTCCATGATGTTAGTTTTTTGAATGTTGAGTTTTAAGCCAGCTTTTTCACTCTCCTCTTTCACCTTCGTCAAGAGACTCCAGTTGCTCTTTGCTTTCTGCCATAAGGGTGGTATCATATGCATATCTGAGGTTATTGATATTTCTCCCAGCAATCTTGATTCCAGCTTGTGTTTCATTCAGCCTAGCATTTCGCATGATGTACTCTGCATGTAAGTTAAATAAGCAGGGTGACAATATACAGCCTTGAAGTACTCCTTTCCCAACTTGGAACCAGTCTGTTCATGTCCGGTTCTAACTGTTGCTTCTTGACCTGTATACAGGTTTCTCAGGATGTATATAATCATGTACAGAATGTTGGTAAAAATATGGATGGTTAAAGGCTATTGTGATATGGTCTCAGATGCAAATGAAGAACATGCTATTGGACAACAGAGAAAAGTCTGTCCTCTTAATGTGGCAAAGAACTTGGCTAAATTGTGTTCCTTTTCTAGTGTTTGGTGAAGGGGAGACTTCAAGTGATGAAATTGGATGTTTAGCTGAGGAGATTTCTAAGTAAAGGGTTGAAGGTGCAGCTTGATTTCTCCTGCCTGAGTTTACAAATAGTGTCTTTGTCTCCATCACCCAGTGAGTGGCTAAAGAAAACCTGATGTATCCATACAGCTAAATAGTACAGCATGTCAAAAGGAACAAACTAGTGATACGTAACAGCAACATAGGTAAATAATAAAAACATTACACAGAGTGACAAGAGTCTTACACAGAAGAGTACATGGTATGATTCTATTTAAGAGGCTATACTAATCTATATGGAAAAAAATCAAAAGAGTGGTTGCAGGGAGCCATGGATCGAATGGAAAGGAACATGAGGGAATTTCAAGGGTGATAGTAATAAACTGTATCAGTGGTTGTAAAAGTTAACAAGATTATCTGTGACTTGTTAGAAGTAAAATTTAAAGACTTTTGTCCAGATTTAATTAATCAGTAACTCTGAAGTTGGGGCCCACTATTCTATAGTTTAGCAGTCTCCAGATGATTCTTACGTAAGTTAAAAATGGAGAAAGTTTGTCCTCTATCTTGGTAGAGTGTTTGAGTTATAAAGGGGAATGCACTTAACAAAACTGGGCAACTGTAGATTTGTACATATCATTTCATGTAAATTTTATCTCAGAAGGAAAAGATAGAGAGTATATTGATGTCTATAGCTTACTTACCCATCAAAAAGTTGGATAGAGATGTGTATACGTTATACTATATATATATTATATATGCATACATATATATGTATATCTACATGCATATTGTGGGGCTGGTTTAATATCAGCACATGTGTGTATGATTTAACATTAAACAAAAAATTAGTAATCATATCAGAGGATACAAAAGAAGTTGTTGATAAAATTTAATACCCTTGAATGATAACGCCTAGTAAACTAGAAGTAAAATCTGACAGAGAATAAACTATAAAACCTAAAATAACAATCATGCAAAATGGGAAATGTTAAAAGAGATCTCATCAAAATCAAGAATAGAAGGTATTTCTCAAGTATGTCAAGGTGTTCTTAAACCATATATGGAAAAGTAAAGAGTTGAAAATAATCATCACTTCTGAAAATGCAGGAGCACTAATGTGTCTTATCAGTACCAGGACTTAAACATTGAATAATTAAGATAGCTTTAACTTTTCAATAAATGGGACTGGAACAAGTGGCTACCCGTAAGGGTTTTTTTTTTTTTTTTTTTTTTTTTTTAATTCTTCAACTCAGCGAAGTGTTGGGCATGACTGAGTGTGCACACACACACACGCATAGATTAATCTTTAAACTTTTAGATGTGCATGCTAAGTCGTTTTAGTCGTGTCCAACTCTGTGCAACCCTTTGGACTGTAGCCTGCCAGGCTCCTTTGTCCATGGGATTCTCCAGGCAAGAACTGGAGTAGGTTGCCATGCCCTCCACCAGGGTATCTTCCTGACCCAGGGATTGACATGCGTCTCTTGTGTCTCCTACATTGGCAGGCAGGTTCTTTACCTCTAGCGCCACCTGGGAAGCCCCAGAAGATAGCATATGTATTAATATATTTTTTACTTTTCTTAAGGAAGAATTTCTTGAGTCACAAAAAACCAATAACCTGAAAAGATTGGTAAATTTCACTGCCTGAAAATGAAGAACATTTGTGAATCCAGAAAAAACACAAAGTGGGACAGATATTTGATACACATATAACTGACAAAGGAGCATTGTTAAAAAATATAAAGAACTCCTTTCCTACAAACCAGTATAAGGCAAGAGTCTCAGTAGGAAAACAGGAGAAAGTAATGAATGGGCATTTCATAAAGAAAAAAAACACATGTTACTTAAGGTATTCAGCCTCATTCATAATGTGGGAAATGCAAATCAAGGCTATTTTTACACCCATTTGATTGGCAAAAATTGAGAATTCAGATGATAACAAATCATGGAGAAAAGGTGGATTAAAGAGCATCTCTTAAGCACTGGTGCTGAGAAAATATTCCAACAAAAGTTTTTAAATTTAGCATTATTTCATAGAGTTAAACATTCATATTACCCATGACCCAGTAATTCCAAGCCAAGGTACATACCCAAGAGAATCTTACATATGTGTACCAGGAGACAAATAAAAATGCTCACTATGCCACTAAAGTTATAGTTAACATATCTTCAGAAGAATGGATGAATGAATTGCAGTATAGACACAACAGCCTATTTTATAGCAGTGAAAATGAGTAAAGTAACAGTTTCTTGCAAAAACCTGGATTACAGTTAGTGACATATTAAATGGAAAAGGCAAATCCCAGAAGACTGCATCCAGCATGATACCTTTTAGAAAATTGAAAATCCAGCGAAACTAGAAACAGTATTTAACTTAGTTTCTTTTTTTTTAAATGAAGAAATGGAAAAAAATTCTCATAAGTGGTACTTTGAAAGGGAAACAAGAAGATGGGATAAAGGAAGGAGCACATTGGGAAATATAAGTTATTGGAGATATTCTTAAGTTAGGTTCATAGTGCATCATTATATTTATAAGCAAAGAAAAGGTCACAAACCAGTATTGGCAGTGTGTCATAACCCAAAATTTATGATTAATACTTTTATGTATACTTGATGTCTTGGAGAACAAAAAGGAAAAACAAGGGTAAAGAGCCTGTTTTCTACCCCTTCCCAAAAAAGACCAAGGTAGCATATAATATTAATAGCTGCTTAAGGTTGAGTTACAGAGCAAGACAAGGAGAACTTGCTGTTTAGAGCTGAAACTGGGTAAATTGACGTTCTCTTGATTTGATTTATTTCTTTAAATTGAAAGGAGTAGGGGAAATGTGTGTGATATGTTATTCTGATTGCTATCAGTTGTAGTCATCCACACATCTTCGCTGTCCTATACTAGCCACGTATGATTTTTCATTTAATTTGAATTTTTATTTACTTTTAATTCCTCAGTTATACTAGCTACATTTCAAGTGTTCAGTAGCTGCATGTGGCTTGTGGCAGCAATATTGTACAGCGCAGATATAAAACATATCCATCATTGCAGAAAGTTACAATTGTACAGCATTGGAACCCTTGACAGAAATTACACATTTCAACTTCTTTAATAACCCAAGAATTGTATTAGCTGTTCTTTATTAACAAAACAGATATATCTTAGATGACATTACCATTGACCTCTGATTATGAAAGATTGTGTTTATTTTATTTTTCAGCTATAATTAGACTGTTCTCTCTTCCTCATATCATTATTTGTAGCACATCTCTATCATTGTTTATTAATACGTTGGTAAAAGATAACACAGGGAAGAAATCCAGCCTTGTGTTTTATAATTGCAGATTTTAATGTGCAAGTCAGATGTAGGTACAGCTATTTTTAAAATGTCATTAACCTATAATAAACTTTTTTGAGAAATCAAAGAACTTGAAATGATGAGGGATGGAATTCTAATTCTTTAAAATCACTCAACTAACATTGAGGGGTACTCTTAAGGGAAGGTCACTGTTCTCATTCCTCTCATATTCTGCCTTAGGTTCTATACATAGCAATTTAAATAACTTCATACTAAAATTGTTTGGAAGTATCTTTAATTACTGGTTATATTTTAAAATATTTGTTACATATTTTTATTTATGAATTTGCATTTTCAGTATTAAATTGTTAATAATCAATTGAAGATCTTATTATGGACACATTTTGATGCATTTATATTGTCTAATGAATAATTATACTGGGATTTTTTTTTTTTTCATATATATACACTTATAGTTGTTGAAGTCTGAAGAGGATTCCTCATATAAACCTGTGAAGAAAGCTTGTACTCAACTTGTTGATAACCTAGTTGAGCACATTCTTAAATATGAGGAATCTCTAGCTGGTAAGACATTTTATATATTGGTCATTAAGTTGATTTTATAAGATTTTAAAATACTTTGTGCACATCTCTTATTTTTGCCTCTCGCTCTGCTTAGCCTAATAATTAACTACTTCACTTTTAAATGAACTCTCCGTTTTTTGTTTGGTGTTGAATCCCAGGTTATTGTTACGTTGTAGTCGACTGGTATTATTTACAGCAATGTAACAGAAGCATGGGACTCATCTCTTTCATATATCTTTCAATAGAACATAATTTTAGATGTCGTAATGAACAAGAATTAAAGTAAGTCCAGGGACTAATGTGTGTAGGTAAATGTGTTTATCCAAAAATTGTTCAGTATCTTTCAAATTATATAAAAATTTCTATCAAAATGAAGTTAATTATTATAAAAATGTTTTTAAAAGATTTATAGTACATTCCTAATACCATTTATAATTATATAAAATGTGCTTAATATTGACCTAGAAAGATGTTAGTAATTTTTAAACTGACGAATTCCTTAAATATTTAATATTCTATATTATCTATCAGTCACAAAATTGAAGTTATTAATGAAAATATAAATAATTATAAAATCATAAAAGTCATAATTGTTATCTATTGCTTAAAAGCACACAAGACTAACATTACTTCCCATCCCCTAATATATATTAATGAGGAACAATAGTCTGCTTCAGTCAGTTTTCAGAATTGGGAGCCATTTACCTCTTACAGAGGTACCGTTTGTGTTAAAAAATTGTTGATATGCTTTATATTTTAATGCAATCTTTTTTATTTTATTTTCTTCATTTTCCATGTTTATCTCTTTTTGTATCTCCTGTTCTGTTTCCCAGTTTTTCCCTTTCCTCGATTTTAATGGTGATACTGTTGTCACTTAATGTTAAAAAGTTGCTAATCGCCTCTAAAAACTCCCAAGAACCAAGACACATTGTATCTCCTAACTAGCAACACTCCCAAGAACCAAGACACATTGCATCTCCTAACTAGCTACACTTTCCTCTCACCTGAACAGCATTTACTTGTCTTAATACAGCACTGGTCCACCTTCTTAATTTATCATTCCTGTCTTCTGACATTCTACCACAGCAGCATCTTTTTCCCCCGGTACCCTTAAACACAGTATCACCTTAGCTAAATTGTTTTTGTCCTCCTTTGCTAATTTCTTTCCCTTTCTCATTTCCATGCATTTTTAGATACTAACCAACACCATGTTTATTCTCAGAATTCCATCTCTAAACTTCCCAACTTTCATTCTACTTTTTACTTCAGTCCTCCTCCCCTTGATGTGAAACTTGCCTTCCATAGTGCAGCCTTCTTGCCCTTTATCCTTAATACATGTAATTTTGTATAATATAGAAAGGCAGGAAGTCTAGTATCATAAGGAATGCTGATCTGTTATATTGAGGCATGTACTGAATCTATTCAGAGGATAGTATCGAGTAATTTGAATAATATTCTGTATAATTTCCACTGCCTTGTCATATTTTAGTGTCTTATTTTCTGTTTGTTTTTCCAGACTCTGACAATAAAGGTGTGAACTCTGGAAGATTGGTAGCTTGCATAACCACTTTGTTCTTATTCAGCAAAATAAGACCCCAGCTCATGGTTAAACATGCCATGACTATGCAGCCATATCTTACCACTAAATGTAGTGTAAGTATAGAGCTGTCTGTCCTGTTTTTCTCTTATCTAAACCATGTAGTCAATATTTTAAATTTAGAATTCGCATTGTGTCATCCACATTTTCACTGACAGATGACAGTCATTTTCACTGAAAGATCAACTGGGTTATGTACTCAAATATAGGTTCTAATATTTGTGTCAGGTTATCTACAAACATCATTTTTCTGATATATTATAAATAAAGTTCAGGTTTCATTTCTCTGTAAGCTGCTCAAACTAAACTCTCAGTAATGCTTAATAAATGTAACTATTGTTAGGACTTAAACAGTGAGTGAGGCAAAGTTCTTGTCACTGAGAAATTTACTGTCTTTTGGATTCTGGTTTTGCTTTTCATTTGTTACTTTTGATGTATTTTATTTACATAATGTATTAATATACTGAATATGGAAAATAAAGGATCATCAGAGATGTTAGATTTTTAAGTTAATATTACATGTGTTCTCCTAAAATCAAATGTGAAGATTAACTACTGCTTGAGTCAGATAATCCAGCAGTTTGTATGACAGCATGGTAAATTCAATGGCTTATTACAATGGTAAATTTTAAAATACTCTAAAACTATGAATGTAATTAGTTTTTTACTTCCTATGTTCTGAGCTTCCTAAGGAGCTAATTTTAAACTGTTTACTAAATTTGTTTTGCTGCTATGGTCAGTTTTTTTGGCGATCTAAATTAACAAATTTGAGGTAAAAAACTTCAAGATGTTCTGAGAAATTTTAAAACCAGAGAAAACTATCAGAAGATAAATATATTAAAAATAATATGTAATACTTCTGAAACAACATTTAAGACAACATATATTTCTATCTTTAGGGCTTGTGTTAGATCCAGATATAAACTGATTAATATGTAATCTGTGAATAATAATAATGGTTAATAATTGTTGAGCACAGTGCCAGACACTAAAGTAAATTTTACATGCAGCATCTCATTTACATTATGAGGTCAGTACTGTTGTTATCCCAGTTTTACAGATAAGGAAATGAAAGCTTAGAGAATATGAATAATTTGCCCAGTGTCACAGCTAATGACTCCCGAAGCTAGAATTCAATACCTTATCTGTTTACCTGTAGAATTTAAACAACAATGGAGCCTTGATTATCCTTGTTTCAATCGGCATTTTTTAAAGCAAGGTTACTTGAAAACATTTTATATAATTTGTTATGCATGCATACACTAATATAAAGTTTTATATAAATAAGGCTATCTCATATATGATAGACACCTTTTTAAATGTTTTTTTTGTTGTTTTTTTATATCCTACCCTCCTGGTTTCAGGATAAGCAATCTGGAGTGTCCTTGCACATTTTATCCATCTTTCTATAATTGCAGACACATATACAAATGGTTAACCAGATTTTTAAAAAATCAAGTCATGTTATATATGTATCTGTTAGGCATTTTTACTAACCTCAAAACAACTGATATATATTCATCCTTTTGAATAGCTGTGTATTATTCATCTTATGGACATCTTAGGATTTGTTTAACCATTTTCATATCTTGGCGAGTATTTATTTTTTATTTACATTGTTTTCTGTTGATAGCCACTACAAGCAATTCCTTAATAATCATTCCTATGTCCCAACCAGTAACACAGAAGAAGCTGAAGTTGAACGGTTCTATGAAGACCTACAAGACCTTTTAGAATTAACACCGAAAAAAGATGTCCTTTTCATTATAGGGGACTGGAATGCAAAAGTAGGAAGTCAGGAAACACCTGGCGTAATAGGCAAATTTGGCCTTGGAGTACAGAATGAAGCAGGGCAAAGGCTCAAGAGTTTTGCCAAGAGAACGCACTGGTCATAGCAAACACCCTCTTCCAACAACACAAGAGAAGACTCTGCACGTGGACATCACCAGATGGTCAGCACTGAAATCAGATTGATTATATTCTTTGCAGCCAAAGATGGAGAAGCTCTATACAGTCAGCAAAAACAAGACTGGGAGCAGACTGTGGCTCAGATCATGAACTCCTTATTGCCAAATTCAAACTTAAATTGAAGAAAGTAGGGAAAACCACTAGACCATTCAGGTATGACCTAAATCAAGTCCCTTAAGATTATACAGTGGAAGTGACAAATAGATTTAAGGAACTAGATCTGATAGACAGAGTGCCTGATGAACTATGGACAGAGGTTTGTGACATTGTACAGGAGGCAGTGATCAAGACCGTCCCCATGGAAAAGAAATGCAAAAAAGCAAAATGACTGTCTGAGGAGGCCTTAAAAATAGCTGGGAAAAGAAGAGAAGCGAAAAGCAAAGGAGAAAAGGAAAGATATTCCTATCTGAATGCAGAGTTCCAAAGAATAGCAAAGAGAGATAAGAAAGCCTTCCTCGGTGATCAGTGCAAAGAAATAGAGGAAAACAAAGAATGGGAAAGACTAGAGATCTCTTCAAGAAAATTAGAGATACCAAAGGAACATTTCATGCAAAGATGGGCTCGATGAAGGACAGAAATGGTATGGACCTTACAGAAGCAGAAGATATTAAGAAGAGGTGGCAAGAATACACAGAAGAACTGTACAAAAAAGGTCTTAATGACCCAGATAATCACGATGGTGTGATCACTCACTTAGAGCCAGACATCCTGGAATGTGAAGTCAAGTGGGCCTTAGAAAGCATAGCTATGAACAAACCTAATGGAGGTGATGGAATTCCAGTTGAGCTATTTCAAATCCTGAAAGATGATGCTGTGAAAGTGCTGCACTCAATATGCCAGCAAATCTGGAAAACTCAGTAGTGGCCACAGGACTGAAAAAGGTCAGTTTTCATCCCGATCCCAAAGACAGACGATGCCAAAGAATGCTCAAACCTACTGCACAATTGCATTCATCTCACACACTAGTAAAGTAACGCTCAAAATTCTCCAAGCCAGGCTTCGGCAATAAGTGAACTGTGAACTTCCAAATGTTCAAGCTGTATTTAGAAAAGGCAGAGGAACCAGAGACCAAATTGCCAACATCCGCTGGATCATCGAAAAAGCAAGAGAGTTCCAGAAAAACATCTATTTCTGCTTTATTGACTATGCCAAAGCCTTTGACTGTGTGTATCACAATAAACTGTGGAAAATTCTTCAAGAGATGGGAATACCAGACCAGCTGACCTGCCTCTTGAGAAACCTGTATGCAGGTCAGGAAGCAACAGTTAGAACTGGACATGGAACAACAGACTGGTTCCAAATAGGAAAAGGAGTACTTCAAGGCTGTATGTTGTCACTCTGCTTATTTAACTTATGTGCAGAGTACATCATGGGAAACGCTGGGGTGGAAGAAGCACAAGCTGGAATCAAGATTTCCAGGAGAAATATCAATAACCTCAGATATGCAGATGACACCACCCTTATGGCAGAAAGTGAAGAAGAACTAAAGAGCCTCTTGATGAAAGTGAGAGAGGAGAGTGAAAAAGTTGGCTAAAAGCTCAATGTTCAGAAAACTAAGATCATGGCATCTGGTCCCATCACTTCATGGGAAATAGATGGGGAAACCGTGGAAACAGTGTCAGACTTTATTTTGGGGGGCTCCAAAATCACTGCAGATGGTGATTGCAGCCATGAAATTAAAAGACACTTACTCCTTCGGAGGAAAGTTATGACCAACCTAGATAGCATATTAAAAAGCAGAGACATTACTTTGTCAACAAAGGTCCATCTAGTCAAGGCTATGGTTTTTCCAGTGGTCACGTATGGATGTGAGAGTTGGACGGTGAAGAAAGCTGAGTGCTGCAGAATTGATGCTTTTGAACTGTGGTGTTGGAGAAGACTCTTGAGAGTCCCTTGGACTGCAAGGAGATCCAACCAGTCCATCCTAAAGGAGATCAGTCCTGGGTGTTCATTGGAAGGACTGATGTTGAAGCTGAAACTCCAATACTTTGGCCACCTCATGAGAAGAGTTGACTCATTGGAAAAGACCCTGATGCTAGGAAGGATTGGGGGCAGGAGGAGAAGGGGACGACAGAGGATGAGATGGCTGGATGGCATCACTGACTCGACATGAGTTTGGGTAAACTCCGGGAGTTGGTGATGGACAGGGAGGCCTGGCATGCTGCGATTCATGGGGTCGCAAAGAGTCAGACATGACTGAGCGACTGAACTGATTCATATACTTTTAAATATTGGTGCTTCTTTTTCTTTGGCATAGTCTGAGGAATTAAATTCCCAGATTGAAGGAATGTTTTTGCAGTTTTGATTTTGTTTCTGAATAGCTCTTGCTAAATTGCTGGTGGACATGTTTCATAGCCTCTTTGGAAACCAGTGAATGATGATCTGTGTCATTTTTGTACTCTTTGCCAGGCTTACAGATGTAAAACAATGTAGTTGTTTGTTGCTTCAGCTTCCCTTCCTTGATTTCCAAGAAGGTTTAGCATCTTTTTTATGGCATTAACCAGTTGAACTTGATTTTCTTTAATTTGTCTGTTCTTATCCTTTGCTTATTTTACCTTTAAATTGTGGACCTTTATTTTGAAAACTCTTTACATGTTTGAGATATTGATCTATCTTATGTATATTCATTTCAGATATTTCATGTATTCTACAGCTCTTTTCCTTCATGATTTTCATCTTCATTTAAATTTTTCTTTTAGATTTTAAGATACTTTATTTACATGATTTTTCAAGTCAGTTAATGTTTCAGAAAATTTCTGCTGCATTTTTAAAGTAAGATTCTGTCAGTGATTTTCAAATGAATTTATCTTGACAAAAACTAATTTATCCCATCTCCCACTTTAATCACCTGTTGCCTACAATTTTTAATCAGTTTTAAAACCTCTAAAATTTAAGAAGATTGTAATGTTAAAATTTTAAATTTTAAAATAAAGGGGACTTATACCTAATTCTGAGATTCTGCATTTTCCTCTATCATAAAAGGGGTTAACACAACACTGTTGTTAGCGCTCAACTTCAGCACTGTTGACACTCATGACCTGGTTATTCTTTGTTGTCAAGAGTTTTTCTGCATGTTATAGGATGTTTGGCAATATCCTTGGCCTCTATCCACTGGATGCGAGTAGTACCTCCCCATGCCAGTGTTATGACAACCAAAATAGTCTCCATATATTACCAGATATCCATTGGGGACAAAGTGAAAGTGAAAGTGTCAGTTGCTCAGTTGTGTCCGACTTTGCGACCCCATGGACTATAACCTGCCAGACTCCTCTGTCTGTGGAATTCTCCAGGCAGGGATAATGGAGTAGTTGCCATTTTCTCCAGGGGATCTTCCCAACCCAGGGATTGAAACCTGGGTGTCCTGCATTGCAGGCAGATTCTTTACCATCTGAGCCACCAGGAAAGTCACCCTCAGTTGAGAACTACTGCATTATTATCCTAGTTTGAAAAATATTAATCTTAAAAATTGTACCATTTTTTGGTAAAATACTCTGGTAAATATTTAAACACTGTTGTTCAGAACTGACTGTTAGTGCATATTAGGGAGAAAAATAGTAACTGTAGCATTATGACCAAGTAACTCAAAGATCACATGGTAAGTTAGTGACAGAGCTAGAATAGAATCCAGGTTCCTGTCACTGTCTGCTCCTCTTCCCTTCATACTTTAACAAAGCTCTTTCCTAATAATGCTGTTTTGGTTTTTTTGGGGGGGAAAAAAAGCTATTATGTGTATGTGTATATATATGTATATATATATGTATATAATATACCTATAAAATAATACCAAAACCCCAAATTCATAAAGCTGCATATAGTTTCTTTTCAGATTTTAATATTCATAAAGCATTGATTTTATTCTTATAGACGCAAAATGATTTCATGGTTATCTGCAATGTTGCAAAAATCCTAGAACTAGTTGTACCACTGATGGAACATCCGAGTGAAACTTTCCTTGCCACTATTGAAGAAGATCTGATGAAGCTTATCATCAAATACGGCATGACTGTAAGCATTCACTTTACCACCTCTGTGTTGATCAATATACATTTCACAAATCATGTGTTTTTAAATCACTTAATCATGCTTTTACCTTTGTTTTTACTTTTGTAAGTTTAAACAGTAACATTTTTTCTCTTTTAGGTGGTGCAACATTGTGTAAGCTGTCTTGGGGCAGTTGTAAATAAAGTGACACAAAATTTTAAATTTGTGTGGGCCTGTTTCAATAGATACTATGGTAAGTTCACTGCCTGGGCTTTAAAATTATTTTGCTAGATCCTGCAGTGTTCAGTTCCTTTTTAACATATCTGATAAAAGATAATATCAAGGGAATTATAAGAGGTGTGATTGTCCTCTGTAGTCCATTCTCAGAAGCAATACTTCCTGATAACTTTTATATTCCCTTAATAACCCAATGTGATTGCTTCAGAAATTTATCTTCTCATAAGTAAATGTTGGTAAGTTTTTTGCCTGCTATGTCAAATAAAATTTAAATACCATTTTTTTTTCTTTCATTAGTTCTCTAGGCTCAATTGGAATGCCCTCATATTTCTAGGCATGTTTAATACTTAGAAAAGTTTAATTTTATTAAATTTTAAATTTAATTTTAGTAAAATTTAGTTTTAGTTTATTAGCAGTAATTATTTGAACATAACAGTTTAAGAATAGAGGGTTTGTTATAATAATATAAATAAATGTTACTTACTTTACTAGGTGCCATTTCAAAATTAAAAAGTCAACACCAAGAGGACCCAAATAACACTTCACTGCTAACAAACAAACCAGCACTTCTGAGATCCCTTTTCACTGTTGGGGCACTGTGTCGGCATTTTGATTTTGATCTGGAAGATTTTAAAGGCAACAGTAAGGTAAAGATCCTAATATTATTTAGTATCCTGAAAAAATAGAGCTATGTGACCTGTGCGTTAAAAGATGACTATAATGACCCAGGATGAGCAGCATTAGAGTAGTCTGGGTTTTGGTTTTGTTTTATTTTAATTTTATTGTATTTTATTTTTCTATTTCTTGGATATGCAGCATGTGAAAGGGCTTTCCAGGTGGCACTAGTGGTAAAGAACCTTCCTGCTAATGCAGGAGATGTAAGAGACGCAGGCTTGATCCCTGGGTCAGAAAGATCCCCTGGAAGAGGACAGGGCAACCCACTCCAGTATTCTTGCCTGGAGAATCCCATGGACAGAGGAGCCTCGCAGGCTGCAGTCCATAGGGTCGCACAGAGTCAGACACAACCAAAGCAACTTAGCACGCACACACGGCATGTGGGATCTTAGTTCCCTAACCCAGGATTGAACCTGCACCCCCTGCATTGGAAGCGTGTAGTCTTAACCACTGACAGACCAGGGAAGTCCCTAGAGTTGTCTGGTTTAATTCTAAAACGGTGCTATTCAAAACATGGTCTTCAGACTGGCTTCTGATCTGTGAAGCCAATCTGTTAGTTACCAGTCCATAATAAATTAATGCAAGTTGCATCTGCTTTGTATTTGTGGGCACATTTTGTCGGCAGCACTTTTATTTTTTAACTGTCCCAATGAATGACATTGTTCTAAAATTTATGGATTTATACATTTGTTGGTGATTTATTCTTTAGTAAATTTTACATGCAGAAGTTTGTTTTTAGATATTTTTTTCCTTCACAGTTGAAAACTGATCTAAGCTACTCTTCCTTATACACTTTAATGTGTTTTTCCCCCTTAGGTTAACATAAAGGATAAAGTACTTGAACTATTGATGTATTTTACAAAGCATTCAGATGAAGAAGTGCAAACAAAAGCCATCATTGGTCTAGGTAAATTAAGTCTAGATTTCTTCCTAGTTCTTAGTTGTTTGAGAAGTTGAGCAAGTTTTAAAATTTTTGTGAGTCTAAAATGTTGGTTTATTTAAGTATGTTTCTGTTTAAAGTAGGGTCTGTTCTGGAAGGGGAAAACATGTACACCCATGGTGGATTCATGTCAAGTATAGCAAAACAAATACAATATTGTAAAGTTAAAAAATAGATAAATAAACTAATGTAAAATTTAAAAAAATAAAAAAATAAATAAAGTAGGGTCTGGTGTCTAGAATATACATCTGGGGGTTAAAACAACTGGGTTCCATTCTTGGCTCATCCAGTAACTTCCTGGGTGACTTTCAGCAGGTCATGTAACTTGTTTGTCAGTTTCCTCATTAGTAAAATATAGGTGACAATACTTTCTTCTACCCCTACTTTATAGGGTTCAAAGTACTTTAATAAAGAAAAGTGATGTAGAAAAATTTGTACTGTTGTGTATTTTTTTAATTGTTATTTTTCTTTGCAAAGTTTTGTCAGTATATGTGTCTGCCTCTTCTTAAGTCAAAACAAAGGGGAGTCTACACAGACTTCCATTTATTAATATATAGAAACACATGGTAACCAACCACATAGGAACAACTGGATGTATACTTTTTCTGTATTATTTTTCCAAGAGCATTGATGTAATAAATACATGTGGTTAGGTTAGGTTTTTGAGGTTTATCTGGAAAGATGTTGAAATATGGAAGAAGTTTGAGAAGGATAGCCTTAAAGTCTTGATACCTGAATTAAATGCACTAAAAAAAATTAAAAGAGCACTCTCTTCAGATTTTTGTGCTGTTATTTTTGTTTGTTTGTTTTGTTTTACTTTGTACAGATACATATAAAGCTGTTCATTAAGGTTAATAACTTAGAAATTTTATTTAATAGCATTAATAAAGTTTATAATGCATAGACATTGCTGATATTTCTAAGGTACCCAAACTTCATTAAATGTTTACTGATTTTTTTTAAATTTAAGTCTTAATATCTTATTTCCTCTTCGTCTCTTTCAGAAAATTACATATAGCAACTAGAGTAAAAATTCATATACCACTTACTAGGGAGTTGTATTGGTAGAGTATTATCTTTCAAGTCAAATGTGTACTTCAGTCTGGACATACATTCTATAAAATGGCAAAAACTAATAGTGTTACATCTAATTCAGAGAACAAAGAGTGTAATTTTTAATTTGAAGCAATACTCTCCAGAAAATAAGTGCCTTTAGACCAGTTAATAAAAGTTGCCTGGGCCATTGTTTTCCTGTGTCACCTTGGGCTAGTTATCTGATCACTCTATGCTTTGAATTTAGTTTGTTATTTGGCATCCATAATACTTGCTCTCATCAAAGATCTTCATTTTATCTCATTAAATTAGCATTTTGTACAAATAAACATGGGTAATATTATTTTGGGTAATAAATATAGATAATAATTTGTGGTTATAGAATTCAGCATTGTGGCTTCATTATAACAACATATAGAAATAAATAGAAGATTTTTAGCTTTATTTTAGAACTACTCCATTTCATCAAATGAATATATTTTAATAGCACCAAGGTTAGTACCTTCCACTAGGGATCTAAAAATGCACTTATTACCTCTTAAATCCTGAAAATACCCATTGAAGTAGGTGGGTGGTGAATATTATTGTCCCCATTTTACAGATGGAGAGTTGAGGCACAGAGAGATTATGTGACTCACCCAAGGTCACACTACAAGTCAGTGGTGGAGCCAGGAATAGAAACCAAGACTCCTGACTCCTAGTCCACTCCCTTAGCCACTAGGCCCTGCTCCCTCCTCAAGGTTTCCTCTTGTGTGAAATTCTCCTTTGAAATGCAATTTCTTGTTTTTAATTCATGGGGGAAGAAGTATCTGCTCTAATACTTCTCTAGGTAAGTCCACTAGCATATTCTTCTAGTCATTTTAAGTTTTAATTTTTGAAATAAGGAACTCTTTATATACTTTATCAACATTTTCATTAAATGTTCTATTTAATTTTAATATGAATATATCAAGAAAATTTTTGTTTTTTTCATCTTCTTTAGGATTTGCCTTTATTCAGCACCCAAGTCTAATGTTTGAGCAAGAGGTGAAAAATCTATACAATAATATTTTATCTGATAAAAACTCCTCAGTAAATTTAAAAATACAAGTGTTAAAAAACCTCCAGACCTACCTACAAGAAGAAGATACACGTATGCAGCAGGCAGATAGAGACTGTAAGTGAAAATATATTTTCAAAGTTCACAGTGGAACTGCAGTTAGCCTACTCTATGACTTTTTTAATCCAGATACCTGCTTACCCTATACTCTATATTAGATAAAAGGGTTGAGTTAAAGAAGATACTTCATAAACTCCCTAAAGTAGTTTATAAGTTGAATGTGTGTGCAGACCTTAACATTTTGACAGAGGGAAAGGGATTATACTTTCTCATCATGTTCTCCAAGGGGTCTCTAACAGACCTAAAAAAAATAAAAAATTAAGGACCAATAGGCCAGCTATCACATTTTGTGCTTTTGATTGTGACTTAATTTAGTGTAGTTAGTAAAGTTAATATACGTATTCTTAGTATGTTTACTTCCTTTTGTAGGGAAGAAGGTTGCAAAACAGGAAGATTTGAAAGAAATGGGTGATGTTTCCTCAGGGATGAGTAGTTCCATCATGCAGCTTTACCTCAAACAGGTGCTTGAGGCGTTTTTTCACACCCAGTCAAGTGTACGCCACTTTGCCCTAAATGTCATTGCATTGACTCTAAACCAAGGTCTTATTCATCCAGTTCAGGTAAGTATGTTTTATAGCAATAGCACTTACGGAAAGAGCCAAGAATTTGTTGCCACTTGAACACATTGTGATTAGAAAATAAGTAGTTCCTTATTCCTCTTAGTTGTCGATTTCGGGGGGGGGGGGGGGGGGGGAGCGGCATCCCAAACTCTTGGCAATCCAAGTTTTAGTCCATCTTTTAGGTTGTATTTAACTGCAAAGTACATAGATATTCATAATGTTGATTCTGTTATACAAACTTTAATTTATATTTGCACAATATGTACTCAGTATTACTTCTTCTAAGTAGGGGTGATAGATTTGTTTTAATTCATGTTGACTCTTACCTCTAAAATCCAACAACAGCATGTAATGTAAATGGAGTTAAGAGTATAATCTATCTTAACAGTATGGATTTTAGTCCACAGAAAATTCATGCTCATGTTGTAGTATTCTGACACGTTCAGGAGAGTGTCATAGGCTGGAGAAGTGAACTTGTTAAATAACAACAGCCTGTACCCTTCAAGATTTTTATTTCGGCTCTTTTGTTTAACTTTTTAAAAATATGTTCTTGATTATTATGTTGTGTTCTTCTCTGTGTCCTGAAACAGAACACACTAATGAATATTCAGTCTGTTCTTTGTGACTCAGGGCAGGATTACTTAATAAAATGTACAGTACTCTGTTGATACTCTTGAATTTTTTAGATACTTAGGGCTCTTTGCTGATACGCTTAATAGTCTTAGGTTTTGCTTTTATTGTATCTTTTTTTAAACTTTAAAATTTTATATTTATCAAAAAATTGCAAGAGTGACACATTAAGTCCTTTATACTCTTTACGTATATTTTCCCATTTTGCCACATTTGCTTTCTCTCTCCATACATACACTAAATTATTTGATAATAAGTTTCAGATATCATAATTCTTTGCCTCTAAATACCTCAGCATACATTTTTTTTAAGAACAGAAACATTCTCTTATAAAACCATAATGCAGTCATCAAATTTAGGAAACTTAACATTGATACAATAGTATGTAATATATTTTCATATTTTACAAATTAAGCTAATAATGTTTTTTGTGAACCTCCTCCCACCCCCAATTCAGGGTTTGATTCTTGATGACCCATTTCATTCAGTGCTATGTCTACTTTTTTTAAGTTGTTTTTTATTTGTTTGTTGCTACTTTTCTGGCTTCCTCACCTCTATCTAATTCAGAGTCACTTAACATAGTAGTGCTGTTTTCCTGACCTTTAGATGCATACAGTGAGTATGACTGTTACCAGATTACTAGCTATCCAGCTGTCAGACCATTGAAGCCATATCTAAAATCAGCATTGTTGCTGGGAAGGGTGGATTTATATTTTTCTGGTGTTGAGTGTGGAAGACAAAGTGTTTTTCCCCCTTTATTATCTTTACAAAGAAAATTCAGTCAGGCCTGAAAAATTATTGGATTATTCATTTGTAGTATATGTCATAGTCTTAAATGGATATTCTTAGTTTGGGAGCCCTTTAGTGTTTTTTTTTTTTAAAGAAAATAACTTTAAACTCACATTGAAATTGCTTGAAGTTCACCACATCACTTTTTAAAAATTATTTTGCTGATGCTACAGTGCATTTTTACTTTCAGCTAAATCTAAGGGAAGATTAATAATTTTTAAAAGAACACTGAAACATGGCATTCATTTATAGGAAAGCCAATGAGCTAAATTCATATGTCCCAAATGTATAGCAAGTTTTAATATATGTCAAGATACATACAGAGCATTTACTACTATGATGTCTCATGAATTCTTTATTTTTATTTCCAGTGTGTGCCGTATTTAATTGCTATGGGCACAGACCCAGAACCAGCTATGCGGAACAAGGCTGATCAGCAGCTTGTGGAAATAGACAAAAAATATGCTGGATTCATTCACGTATGTATTTTTAAATTGTGCAGCCTAAATTTAAGTATTGTTCTTTGGGAAACCATTTCTTTGGCAAATGTCCTGCCCAGATTCATATTTGAATAAAATATTTTGCTTACTAATTACTTCTAAACATGAATCTAAGTTTGTCCCCCAAGGTGTTTATTCTTTTTAAAATTAACTCTTTAAGATTGAGCTGGAAGTAACAGTATAGCATGCATGCTGGATGAAAATCAGGATGCATGGGTTCTAGTGCCTACTGTGTATCTTGGCAGTGATGGCTTCTCTGGGTCTCCATTTTTTCTTCTATTAAAATGAGCAGATTACAGTAGATGATCTCTAGTATCCCTTCCAGTGCTTGCATTCTATGATTTTTATTATTTTAAATAAAACCAAATTATAAAGTTTGTCTCTAACTATAATGATCAAATTTATATTTTTAATTTGGCTCTTTTAATTTCTGTGACAAAAATAAGGCTTTTATTGATTTCAGATGAAAGCGGTGGCTGGGATGAAAATGTCTTACCAGGTACAACAGGCAATCAACACATGCCTAAAAGATCCTGTGAGGGGTTTCAGGCAAGACGAGTCCTCCAGTGCTTTGTGTTCACACCTTTACTCCATGATCCGTGGAAACCGCCAGCACAGACGCGCCTTTCTGATTTCTTTACTCAACCTCTTTGATGACACAGCAGTAAGCATCAAGAACTTCTTATTTTAAGAAGATAAACGTTCTATAAATTTTATGCCTAAAGTAGTCAACATTTTAAAAATATTATCAGTTTAGTAAATAACAGTGACTATCTTAAATGTGTTTATTTAGGTCTATGTTAACTACAAGGTATTGAAGAGGAAATTTTGCATGAAAATAAACAAAATGAGGGATAAAGTATAATTGTATCTCCATACTGAGTATGTTATAAACTTTATAGCAGTTCCTTTAAGCATGCTTTCACATAAACTATGTTACTAAACTATCACTTCTCGGGATGGGTGGGTGGGTGGATGAATGGATGGTTAGATAGATAAAGTGAAATTCCACTTGTTTATATCAGACTCAAACGTTTTAGAGTAACTGTCCTGGGTTTTAGGCTGCTGAGATCCCTGCTTGTTCAACCTGACCTCCTTTAATGAAAAGCCCACTTTTGTGCAATTACAATTTTGACCCTTTAGGAGCTATTGCACAAGTTGCATTGGCCAAGACTATAAGGCAGGAAAATAAAATATCCCATTCTTTAAGCTTACCTCTGAATGTTTTCATTCATTTTACAACAGTATTCAGCATACGTTTTATGGTAGCCATTGTGCTAGAAGATGAAGATGTGGTATCTTTCCACATAGAACTTAACTAGTTCTTATGTGAAGCTTTAAAAAGAAAAATATTTTTTTCATATTTTAATCACTTGATGACTTGACTTTGTTGCTGTTCCGATACCAGATTTTTTCAATGAAGTAAACTTAAAATTATGTGTGTTAGTCGCTCAGTCGTTTCTGACTCTTTGCAACCCCATAGACTAGCGCACCAGGCTCCTTTGTCCATGGAATTCTCCAGGCTAGAATACTGGAGTGGGTTGCCATTCCCTTCTCCAGCGGATCTTCCCGACCAGGTATCAAAACATAGTCTCCTGCACTGCAAGCAAATTCTTTACTCGCTGAGCTACTAGGGAAGCCCTAAAAATGACCAGAATGCAGATGCCTTATTAGACCTTTTCTTTTTATTTATTTCTTTTTTTTTTAGACCTTTTCTTTTTAAATAGCACGTGAAATTTTTGGTTATATTATCTAACAAATAAATATAATAGACTTCTATTTTGGAAACACTTAGAATATAATTTAATCATCATCAGGGCTGTCATCAGTATTAAGCTTCCATTGTGTGTAAGAGGTTTAGATAGGAGTACATAATGATATGATAAGGTGCTCTTGTCATCACTGGATCTTACCTCCTGTAAAATAGCTGTAAAGATTAGCATAGTCTGAGTCCCAGATGGTTTGTATCTGTATCGCCCTAGTCTTTCTCTTCTTCCTGAGCTTCATTCCTACGTGATTTCATTGCCTGCTGTATGTCATTAGCTGGATGCTCTGTCACCCCAGCATGTGACATGCTAAATTGGAAATCTGGTTTTCATAATATAGTGCTTTCTTCTGACTACCTCCAACAGAAGATGTCAGAGGAGGAACAAATTACTGAAGAAGTAGGGGGATAAGATGGATCTACTATTTAAGGCAGGGCAGGTGTAAAAACATAAATAAAGGTACAAAGATAAGAATGGGTGGGAAATAGTGAATAGATTCATTATTTAACTAGAGCAGCAAGGTCATAGTGAGGCATGGTTTATGGAGGATCTTATAGATACTGTGAAACTATTGACAGTTGTTAAATACAGTGATGAGGACACATGACAAAGAACATTTTAGGAACACAAATTTTTTAGCATTGTGTTCACACTGAAGGTAATAAGGGATTGAGTTGTTATGGTGCGAGTTGGAAGGAAAAGCATGGATGGAAGGAAAAAAGAAACACTGAGGAAGGAATAAATTATATGAGACATTGTGAGAATAGTCAAAGGGTAACTGGAATATTTTTGTCCTATTGTTCAGTCCTCTAGTCGTGTCTACCTCTTTGCAGCCCCATGGACTGCAGATGCCAGGGCTCTCTGTCCCTCACCATCTCCCGAAGTTTGCCCAAGTCCATGTCCATTGCATCAGTGATGCCATGCAGCCATCTCATCCCTTGACGCCCTCTTCTTCTGCCCTCAATCTTTCCCAGCATCAGGAACTTTTCCAATGAGTCAGCTGTTCGCATCAGATGACCAAAATACTGGGGTTTCAGCATCAGTCATCCCAATGAGTATTTAGACTTGATTTCCCTTAAGATTGACTGGTTTGATCTCCTTGCAGTCCAAGGGACTCTCAGGACTCCTAAGCACACAAAAAATAGAATGTTGCTAAAAGCAACATATAGTCAAGGCTATGGTTCTCCAGTGGTCATGTATGGATGTGAGAGTTGGACCATAAATAAAGCGGAGCACTGAAGAATTGATGCTTTTCAACTGTGGTGTTGAAGAAGACTCTTGAGAGTCCCTTGGACTTCAAGGAAATCCAACCAGTCCATCCTAAAGGAGATCAGTCCTGGATGTTCATTGGAAGGACTGATCTGAAGCTGAAACTCCAGTACTTTGGCCACCTCATGTGAAGAGCTGACTCATTGGGAAAGACCCGGATGCTGGGAAAGATTGAGGGCAGGAGGAGAAGGGGACAACAGAGGATGAGATGCCTGTATGGCATCATCGACTCGATGGAAATGGGTTTGGATGGACTCCGGAGTCAGTGATGGACAGGGAGGCCTGGTGTGCTGCGGTTCATGGGGTTGCAAAGAGTCGGACACGACTGAGCACCTGAACTGAACTGAGAAGCAGTTGGAAAAGGAGTTGGTTTGAGAAGGAAGTAGAAGAGGAATAGTCAAAGAGCTAGGAAGAGAAAACTAAAGAAAAAGGTTTCAGGGAGGCGAGGGTGATTGTCTGTATTTTCCCAACTTTAACATGTACATATTGATAAATATTGAAAAATAAAAAATAGAGTGGGAGTTTCATGAATACTAATAGCAAGTTCATTCCATCTGTCCTTTGGGATTTTTGTTGTTTGCTACCACTGATACGGCATTTTGTGTTGTTTGGGCAGCAGGATAAGGGAGGTGATAGGAAGGTGTGTTTGGGGGGGAATTTTAGGGAAGCGTTTGGCCATGCTTCAGGCAATGTGGAATCTTAGTTCCCAAAACAGGGATTAAACCCCTGCCCCTTACAGTGGAAGCACAGTGTCTTATCCACCAAACCACCAGGGAAGTACCAAGAAGTAGTATTTTTAATTGCCTGTTTTTTCTTTTTTTTTTTTTAAAGCTATAAATATTTTTAAAAGAATTTAAATACTAACATGTCTTTCAGTTTATATTCTGTATGATCATGAAGTTCTGGAAAAAAGTCTCTGTTACTTCTTTTAAAAGCAAACAACTATTAGGAATCATAATTTGCCAACATCAGAGTTTTTTATGATGTGAATCTTTGGCAGCTCTGTCAGAATGACTCCGATATTTTAAATTATACACACACAGGAAACTGACAGTTGTTTTAAGAATACATGAACTTGGATTTTTTTAACCCACATGTTAGAACTATAATTATTACCTCTTACTTTTGAAGACAGAATAACTGTGTGTAACTGATTTCTCCATATGGGTTAAACTTTTAGAGGCACAATGATAAGTAATCATGAATTCATATGTGTACTTTCTGATGTGGTATGGATTTGTCATAAAGATTCTATAGACTCTATAAGAAAACTTCCAGGACTTCCACTCGGGTGCACTGAAAAAACATTCACCTCTTCCCTTTTTAAGGTATCATGGTTTAAGTCATTAGGAAATCTCTTAAAATGGATTTAAGATTATTCTGTAAAATCCATTTCTCTTCTGCCTCCTCCTCCTTCTTCCTTCTTTCTCTCTCTGTCCCTTCCTTTCTGAAACATTAACTGAGGTGGAAGTACCCTGTAATATTTTTTCTAAAAAGGTTTTTATGATGGGTTTCTGGATTATCTACCAAACGTGTACTTTTTTTTTCCTTCAATTTACAGAAAACAGAAGTGAATATGCTCTTGTATATAGCAGACAATCTAGCCTGTTTTCCATACCAGACACAGGAAGAGCCATTGTTTATAATGCATCATATAGACATTACACTCTCTGTTTCTGGTAGTAACCTACTGCAGTCATTCAAGGAGGTAAGTTACACACATTGCTATTCTTAATGCATCTTTCATAGTGCAGGCACACTGTTTTCACTGTTTTGTTTCTCATTGTTCTTTTTATTGTTTTCACAGGTATATAAAATCTTTGTAAATAAACTTACTGAAATCTAAATAGTGCTTGAGTTGGAGAGAGAAAATGAGTTGCCATTTCATTTCCATTAAGAAAGTTCTTAAAACCATTTCATTCCAGATCATTTAGGTGTAATTTATACATGCACATACTCACATGCATGCATGCACGTGCACACACACACATACATACATACATGGATTATTCTGTTGATAAGCCATCCCACATCTTGATCTCTCCCACTTTAAGCACTGACCTTAAATGTTTAGTGTCCATTCATATATTCCTTTAAACCTCATTTTAAAACGCCTCGCTCATTTATAAATCTGAAAATACTATAGATAGCAGTAGTACACTTGAAGAGATACAGATATGAATATAAATAGCTTACTTACAAGGAACACAGAAAATTTATGCTATTGATTTCCTTATCCCTGAACACCAGAATCATAATGGAGTTGGTATATTGTATGCCCAAAATCTTTACTGAGTTTTTTGTTGTGAACTTTATATCTTTTCTTTCATGATTTTTAAGAAGAAAATATAGTTGGTTTAATTGTAAAAGCACCTGGTGTAGCTCTGGGAATATAGTAGGTACACTCAGTAATTTGCATTCTTTGTAAATTAGTTGGAATGTTTTCATGTACCTGATGATACAAGTAAATATTCTCATTTTACAATATCGTTGTGCCCAAAACTCAGCCTGGTCAAATTCATAAATCAGGGAAATTATTTTAATACCTACCTAAGAGTTAGAATTACAGAGGTATCTGAACCCTTGCTACTTGAAGTGCAGACCAGAACCAGTAGCACCAGCCTCACTTGAGAGTTTGTTAGACCTGTAGAACCTTAGGCCCCACCCTAGACCTGCTGACACAGTGTTTGCATTGTTAATAAAATGCCTAGGTGTTTAATATGCACATTGAAGTTGAAGAGGTTAATAATTTCCCAGGAACTTGATCCATCATGGTCTCTTATTTTACTTCACTAACTGTTGTAAATATATTTGTACGTGTTTCTCCTGTTTGATTTCTTAACAGTTATATTTTGAATATTGCTTTGTAATCTGGTCTTTTCCACCTCTGGAAACCAGTTGGCGTTGTTTCTTTTAAAAAGCTAACAGTTAAGAAACAATTTAATTTTGTGAGAAAAACTGCATGTTATCTTGCCGAAAAGTTCTTAAATGGGAGAGTTTAAAAGAAGGTGGGGGAGTTCAAGACCTATTATATTTTCCTCAGTTAAACTATAATTACTTCTTTTTCTCTATAATAGCTTACCTATATACCAAATTGTTACTTCTGTAATTTATCTTCCATTGCTATCGTATAAGAAAATTCTTTGCCTTGAAAGGATATTCCAGAAGGGCTTAGGGAAGATGGCACAGTAGTTGGAGGAGTGGATTTTATTTAGTCTTGGAACATTATTTTCTCCGTAAGGGTTACATCCCCAGTTGTTTACAGAAAGTCAGAGAGTTTTGATATATGAAACACTAAATTGAGGATAACTTTTGAAGCTGTTGAAGAGAGCATATATATAGTTGTTAGTGGTATTTTCATTTTATTATTTTTCAGACAGAATAATTTTCTCTTTTTTTCAGTCTATGGTAAAAGACAAAAGGAAAGAAAGAAAATCATCTCCTGGTAAGGAAAATGAGTCAAGCGAGAGTGAAGAAGAAGTCTCTAGGCCTCGAAAGTCACGGAAACGTGTAGATTCAGATTCAGATTCGGATTCAGAAGATGATATAAATTCGGTGATGAAATGTTTGCCAGAAAATTCAGCTCCTTTAATTGAGTTTGCAAATGTCTCCCAGGGTATTTTATTGCTTCTGATGTTAAAACAACATTTGAAGAATCTCTGTGGATTTTCTGATAGGTAAGATTATATAAGCGGTGAAAGAAAAAACTTGCTGTCTTCAAATAATGAAGAAATATGAAACCCAGTTTTGATTGCATGCTGAATATTAAAAATGCTTTCTTATAAAAAGAAGTTTGTTCCTTTTAACTGCTATATAGTGTTTTTGTTGTATAATATACCATAATTTGTACATTATATTATTGAAGAGAGGAAAGCTATATTCTTCTAATTGGAGATAATGCATCATAAATTAAAAGACTTATTATGTTGGCTTTCCTAAAAAGATATTAGAGAATTAGGCTAACCTTAAAAATAGATGGCAGGGACTTCCCTGGTGGTCCAATGGGTAAGACTCTGCACTCCCAGGGCAGGAGGCCTGGGTTTGATCCTTCGTCAGGAAACTAGATCCCACATGCCACAACTAAGACCCAGCACAGCAAAATAAATAAAATCAATAAAAGTAAATATTAAAAAAAAAAAAGATGGCAAATTCAAGTTTTTAAAGAGCTGTAAATGAAGAATAAATAGATGCAGACCAGCTAGGCTAAGTTCTAACAGGATCCAGTAGTCTTTAATGTACACTATCAAGGTAAGAGATAGAAAAGTACTAATAACTTAGAATGCCCTATAATTTTATTCATCATCAATCACTGCACTGCCTGTACCCATGGAATTTGGACATTTTTCACACTCATTGAAACCTTATGAAGTTAAATGTTCATGGGGACAGACAATGAAATGAATAAAGTGGACCTGGGTAGGTCATTGGCAAAATGAAAAGAGCACATTTGGCGTTCAGATATTCATCAGCTTGTTGCCATGGGAGAGAGTGGAGACAGTGTGGCCAGAGCTTCCATTTTTTCAAGGGAAGCTAGAAAATCCAGATTTTAATGAGAAATACCTTGATGTTAAATGTTAGCAACTGTAGGACATACTGTGTTATATTGCACTTCACAGATACTGCATTTTATACAAATTGAAGGTTTGTGGCTGTCTTGCATCACACAAGTCTGTTGGCTCCATTTTTCCAACAGCATTTGTTCCCTTTGTGTCTCTGTCACATTTTGTAGTTATTCAACAATATTTAAATACTTTTCATTATTATTTTTATGGTGGTCTTTGATCAGTCATCTTTGATGTAATGATTGCCAAAATCACTTGTAATGTACAAATCACTGAAGACTCATGATACTTTTTAGCAATAAAGTATTTTTTAATTAAGATATAAACGTTGTTTTTCAACATAATGCTGTTGCACACTTTAAATAGACTATAGTATGGTGTAAATGTAACCTTTATATTCATTGGGAAACGAAAAAATTGATATGGTTCACTTGATTGCAATAATTGCTTTATTGCAATGGTCTGGAACTAAATCCGTAATGTCTCCAAGGTATGCCTGTAATTCAAAATAATTTAAAACCTTGTAAAGTCTTGGGGCAGTGCTAAGGAGATGGAAAGATTTTGAAATAAAGTTGTTAATAATATGAAGCAGGTTTGTAAACAATCATTCTGGCCATGTAGAGAATGAAAAATCTTAGAAGAAGGTAAACCAGTTAGGTAGTACTGAGTAATTATATTTAAACTGTCTTACAGTCACAATCATGGTACTAAAAAATAGACTTGAGAAACTACTTTCATTTATATGATGCCCCGATTCAAGACAAGTACTGAGGAAAAGAAGAGAATATTACTCTTTAATCTTTGATTTTGTGTCTTTACTTCCCTTTTTAAAATTATATTTATTTTGTATACAGTTTCACTGGTTAAAATCTGTATGACAAAAAGGTTAGTTTTAAGTAAATAAAACTTAACTAGAATCCATTTAAATGTAAATGTCTGAAAAAAAATTTTTACATTAATGGTTTTATTTTCCTAAAACAGTAAAATTCAGAAATATTCTCCATCTGAATCTGCAAAAGTGTATGATAAAGCGATAAACCGGAAAACAGGAGTTCATTTTCATCCCAAACAAACACTGGACTTCCTGCGGAGTGATATGGCTAATTCCAAAATCACTGAAGATGTGAAGAGGAGTATAGTAAAACAGTACCTAGATGTGAGTAGTAAACCCAAAATATATTTCATTTTGATAATGACTTTTTAAAATGTAAATACTTTTGAGAGGGCTACCCTCTTTAGCCATTTCTATTCCTCTTCCTTCAGGCAACCAATATCACAACTTTTTCATGTTTTCTTACAGAAGAAGTACAAGTATATATGTATATGCCCATCTAACAAGTGTGTATGTGAATGTACTAATTATGCTTTTAAAATGTCTTTAAAAATAGGCAAATGCAGGGAATTCCTTGGTGGTCCAGTGGTTAGGACTCCATACCTTCACTGCTGAGGGCTCAGGGTTCAATCCCTGGTCAAGGAACTTAGATCCTGAAAGCCATGGGACACAGCTGGGGAAAAAAAAAATAAGGGGGCCAGATTCAGAGAGACAGAAAATGGAACCGAAGTTTACCAGGGCCAGTGGGGAGGGAGGAATGGGGAGTATTAAATGGTTACAGATTGAGTTTCTTTTGGGAATGATGTAAAAGTTTTAGAAACAATGGTAGTGATGGTTGTGCAACATTATGAATATACTTCATGTCAGTGAATTAAAGTGGTAAATTTTCTGTTATATAATTTTACCACAATAAAATTTTTTTAATGTTTTAAAAAATGTTTTTCAAGATTGTTCTAAAAAGTAAAAATAAAGTCTTTAAATTTAATCTCCTTAAAGCTGGTAGTTGAATATAACTAATCATGATTTTCTTGACTAAGAATGTAAGCTACACAGTGGTTTTCATATTATTCATAGACTGCAAACCTTATACTTTAAATTTAGCATTTATTTTAGTTCTTTAAAATTGTTTGACATCTTTCATTTATCTTATATCCTCTTGGTGGAAAGCAGAAGGAGCAGAAAATGTTTAAATGTCTGTCAGTAATTAGTGGATCAGGGTCAGTGACATATTGCTTATAGGAGAAATCTGGTCAACTGCCTGTTGGTATAAAATAAAGTTTTATTGAAACAGCTATGTGCATTCATTTCTGTATTGCATTTTAGCCTGCAGAGCCAAAAATACTTCCAATCTGGCTCTTTACAAAAAATGTTTTCCAGCACTCAAGTTGGACAGTAGCTAGAGTCTCTTTCACCAACATCAAACCACTGCCATGGAAAACATTTAGAAATTTGACAGTCTTGTTTGAAATGTTTACCTCAAATTCTAAGTTAATATCTAATTTTTGTAGTTCAAACTTCTCATGGAACATCTGGACCCTGATGAAGAGGAAGAAGAAGGGGAGGTGTCAGCCAGCACAAATGCTCGGAACAAAGCAATTACCTCGCTGCTTGGAGGAGGCAGCCCTAAAAATAATGCAGCAGCAGAGACAGAAGATGATGAAAGTGATGGGGAGGATAGAGGAGGAGGCACTTCAGGGGTGAGGCGGAGGAGGAGTCAACGTATTTCGCAGCGTATTACGTAAAATGATTTTTATGTGCTTATATATGTCAGTCTATTCAATGTACACGAAGTAATGTAATACTTATGAGAGAAAACATTTTGTAGATAGAAATTCTCTACTTATCCATTTATACATCTTTTTGTAGAAAGTTTAACATAAAAGACAATAAAAAAGAAAAAACAGAAATGAGATTTATCCAGCATAAAGGGTTATTAATTTTTCTTTGGATTGTATTAATGTGTGTTATCCTTTTTTATTGTTGCTAAATTTTATGTAGCTTTATGGTTCATATGTATATATAATTTTATATATCAATAAGAGTAAAGACACGGGTACAAATTAAGAGTTACATGGTTTTACAAATATATGTTAACCCCTTGGCGCTGGCGGTCACGGTGCGTCTCATTGCCGGCAATGGAAGTGTGCTGGGAAATCCCAACTCCCGGCGTCAAGGGATTAAAAGCAATAAAAACAATAATTTCACTAAAATTATTTTGTGTAACACTTGGTCTTTTTTCCCCCCTCCCAATGTTTTAGTCATTGAGAAGGTCAAAACGAAATTCAGACTCTACGGAGTTGGCAGCACAGATGAATGAAAGTGTTGACGTCATGGATGTCATCGCTATTTGCTGTCCAAAGTACAAAGATCGACCACAAATTGCAAGAGTAGTACAGAAAACCAGCAATGGCTTCAGTGTTCAGTGGATGGCAGGCTCCTACAGTGGCTCCTGGACTGAGGCTAAGCGCCGTGATGGCCGCAAACTGGTGCCTTGGGTAGACACTATTAAAGAGTCAGACATTATTTACAAAAAAATTGCTCTAACGAGTGCTAATAAGCTGACTAATAAAGTTGTTCAGACTTTACGATCCCTGTATGCCGCCAAGGATGGGACTTCCAGCTAATGAATTTGTACATGCAGCCAAATTTACAGGAGTTTTTTTTAAAGGCAGAAAAACTTGCATATCAACATTCTGGCAAAAAAAAAAAATCAGTTTTATGAAGAGTAAGAATGGAACCTGGGATGCAGGAACAAAAGAAGGAAATGTTGGGCAAACATTTTTGTGGGAGCTCCCTTCGCTGTTGTGCAGCAGAAACAGATTCTCAGTTCATTTTTACTCCCACTGTATTATAGTTTAACAAAAATTGTTTATATCTTGGAAAAAAAAACTTTCTGTTTAAAAATAAACAAGTGAATGTTGGAAATTAGTCTGTTAATGTTCTTAATAAAGTGTTCTTGGAGTTTAACCTAGCAGCGGATGGCTTTCTTTAGCTTAGCCCAGTTTCCAGGGAAGCATTGTTTTTTCCAGGCTGTAAAATGGCAGAATCTCCTGGATATATAATTTATTCTGTTGGGAAAAAAAAAAGCATGCAGTATCTATGACCTATCTGCAGAAGGAGTTTTTGTAAATGTAGATTTTGATGTATTAGGTCACCCTGAAAACAATACAAGAAAAGGGATCCCCAGACTACCTGGTGGAGTGAATACTGCAATAAATTTTTTTACTTCTGTTTGTTACTTGTCTGTTTCCATTTGAATTTCTTATTGTAAAGATCTGTTTAAATCCATTTATATTATTTTGCAGTCTTTTATGTAAAATTTATTATATCACTGGTTTTCAAGACAAAACATAAAATATTGTTTATACAGTTTGTATAGGCTGACTTCTGAATAATTGGTATCTATTATTTTCATTCCCATAAGAGGGTGTAAACAATTAATTCCAGGGTTTTATTGTATCCTGCAATATTTAGTATTAACTATATATGATTTAGCACTGTGCCAAACACATTTTCAAGAGTACATTTTGATATAAAAAGAAACTGTAGTTTGTTCCTTGTATGCTTCAATTTCTTTCTAGTATGTCATGATGGTAATATTTATTTTTTAATCCTTGGGGGACAAGTTACAGTCTTGGGGAAAGGTAACAGTCATGCTATTTTGGGAAACTAGCATTTCTCTTAGTTAAAATTATGCCATGTGTTATTTTCGAAATAGAATTGAGATGACTATGACACTTCATAATAACATTACATTTTTCACGAGTTATTTTTTAATGCTGAAAAAGGAGTAATTTTACTAGTTGAGATGTTTATTCATTTTCTATTCTAAATGTTTTATACATCTTTGGGGAGCAGTTGTCATTTATTTGTTTGTTATTACAGATGGGGAGGTGGGTATTTAATTAGTTGATTTGCATAGTTGATGCTCAGAAATAGTAATGCCTAAAATTTACGGAGGATGAGGTCTGTTTCAGATTTAAATCTTTTTAAAAATATGTACTATTTTTTAAGTCAGCTTTTTAAAACTGACCTCTAGAATGTTAATTTTTATGAAATTGGCCAATAAACGAAGATACTCAATTTGTAAGGAAGAGTGACATTGCCATAAAATAACTTTTTGTGAACTCCTATTAAACCACTATGAAAATAACTTTACAGGATCTATTTCCTATGTGGAATTATTTCAGAACATTTTCTTGAAGGAAATGTTTTCTCATTCTTCTTTTTCTTCCACTTAATTACACGTTTCCTCTTCCTTTTTACTGTGAACTACGTGGGACAAAAGTAGATTGGGTTTTCCCCCCCTTTGGAGTTTTATCAGCAAAAGATTAAGGTGACTTTTGAAAACAATAATGATATATCAATAAGAGTAAAATACCAGTTAGGAAAAATTGATAGAATATAAAGTCCAGCCTCTAGATTTCTAAGACTGGAGCTGTGGATTTAAAAAGCCAGTTTTGAATGCTGATGTTTAATGATGCATGCTGTCTTCGTGTTATCCCCATTTTGTACATAAGAAAAACTGAGGTGCAACAGGATTCAGTAATGTGCTTTTAAGTGTTATAAGAGGGATTTAAATTTAGCATTGGAGTAATTGCATCTCACTACTCTACACTGATTGCTCTTCAGCATTAAAGATGATCCATTTTGAAAGTGAACCAGTTCTTAAAGGATGCTTGGAGTATACATATACTTGGGGATCCTATTTACCCCAGTTAACCTCAGTTGGTCATAAATGAATTGCTGCATTTAGAAATTTTCCATATATTCTAAGCTTCAATATTTGAGCTATTAGTTAAAGCAAATGTTGATGTAACTTGGGGCTTCCCAGGTGACTCAGTGGTAAAGAATCTGCCTGCCAATGCCAAAGATGTGCCAACTTACCAAACCTTCACTTTTTACATTAATATGAAATCTAGTATTTTCTTACTTAAATTATCTAGTAATATTCTGATAAAGAATGGGTATTTAAAAAACAAATTCATACCGAGGTAAAGATACAGTAAACAGAATTTAGTAATCTCTAGTAGAAGAAATTCTGAACTTTTAGGGGAAAGTAGTATATAGATTACTCAGTTAATATGTTGAGTATTTGAATTGTTAGCAGGTAACTGAAGCACACAGCAGTTTTTAACAACTGTAGTACATTTCATGAAGACAGGTAAGTCAAGCTGTTTTGTCCAATGTTGATTTCATGACCAGGAAGCAAATTTATCCTGTGTTCAATTAGAAAGTGAACTTAACCAAGAAAGTATATGGTTCTCCCTCCCCACGCACCATGTTTAGTTACATAAAGTACTCGTCTTTGTCACTATCTTAATGTCTAGGTGGTCTGCATCTTCAGAACTGTTGATATCAACCAGAATAAGATTATTTGTGCAAATATAAAATGCATCAGATTACCCATTTAAAATAATATGGAACATTTGATAGTAGTTTTTGCTCTATAAAAGGTCTACTTATTTGAACCTTTCACTGTTTGCCTTGCTCATTCTAAGACTGAAGTTTAACTTACATAATTTTTCATCATAGTTATTAATTATACAAACGATGTGAATTTTTTTTTAATGGCACTGTCCTGTTGGTCCCATTTGAGTATAAATTTGGTATGATAGAAAAGTCACTGCCCAATTCCAGTTTGTATAGTTTGTTGACCAGGTGGTCAAAATCCTCATGTTTTGCATTACAGCCAAGCAAAAACCATCACTCATCCTTCCTTCCTTAAGACCAGTTGTGTATGGTTCCATTGCTCAGAGTGATGGCGTATGCACACAATTTTATTTTATCATAATTTTTTAAAACTTTTTGTTACAGAGCCACCATGTACTTATCACTCAGTTTCAGTCCTGAATTTCTGATCAAGCTTGTTTGAGCTATACCTGTACACTCCTTACCCTCATTTTTCTGAAACAAATCCCAGGCATCATGTTACTTCACCTGTAAAGATATCATTAAATACTAAATAACTTCTTGACCTCAAATATACAGTAACTTTTCAGTTTTCTCAAAACATTTTTTGGTCTTAATGTTTCTTCATCTATCTTTTACTCTGCAAATTTTTTATGATGAAACTTGTTTGTCCTTGGATAGTTAAGAAAATAGTTAATTCTAAATAACGGTTATTTTCTGCTTTTTAATCCTTTTGCTTACCTGAATTTATTGTAGGCTTGAGAGGCATTGCCTCTCATTCAAACTTGTGCCTGCATAACTAGAACAGAGGTACCACTACAGAGATAATGAACAAGGAGATAGGTCTAGTTTTCAGAAAGATGGTGATAAACATCCTTTGCATTTTAGTTAGCAAATGCCAAGCAGGCAATTGGAGATGAAGACCTGAAGGAAGGAAACAAGTTTAAATAACAGAGGATACTATGAAATTATAGCTCCTCTGTTAGTCAGAAACTTTGTACTAATTATTGCTTGAAATAAATGGATTCACAGGCTGTGTTATTGTGGTTCAATTGCTCAGTCATGTCGACTGTGCAACCCCATGGACTGCAGCACACTAGGCTTCCCTTGTCCTTCACTATCTCCCAGAATTTGCTCAAACCCATGTCCATTGAGTCGATGATGCCATCCAACCATCTCATCCTCTGTCGCCCCCTTCTGCTTTCAGTCTTTCCCAGGTATTTTCCAATGAGTTAGCTCTTTGCATCAGGTGGCCAAAGTATTGGAGCTTCAGCATCAGTCCTTCAAATGAATATTCAGGGTTGATATCCTTTAAGATTGACTGGCTTTATCTCCCTGCTGTCCAAGGGACTCGCAAAGAGTCTTCTCCAGCACCACAGTTTGAATGCATCGATTCTTCAGCACTCAGCCTTCTTTATGGTCCAACTCGCACATCTGTACATGATCATGAAAAAACCATAGCTTTGACTAGATGGACATTTGTCCACAAAATGATGTCTCTGCTTTTTAATATGTTGTCTAGGTTTGTCGTAGCTTTTCTTCCAAGGAGCAGTGAAGTGTGAAAGTCACTCGGTTGTGTCTGACTCTTTGCGACCCCATGGACTATACAGTCCATGCAATTCTCTAGGCCAGAATACTGGAGTCAAGTGTTCTAATTTCGTGGCTGCAGTCACTGTCCTCAGTGATTTTGGAGCCCAAGAAAGTCTGTAACTGTTTGCATTTTTTTCCCCCTCTGTTTGCCATGAAGTGATGAGACTGGATGTCATGATCATTGTTTTTTGAATGTTGAGTTCTAAGCCAGCGTTTTCACTCCTTTCACTTTGTCGAGAGGCTCTTTTAGTTCCTCTTTCTTTTTTGCTATTAGGATAATGCCACATACATATCTGAGGTTATTTATATTTCTCCCAGCAATCGTGATTCCAGCTTGTGATTCATCCAGCCCGGCATTTTGCATGATGTACTCTGCATGTAAGTTAAATAAGCAGGGTGACAATATACAGCCTTGACGTACTCCTTTCCCAACTTGGAACTAGTCTCTTCGTGTCCAGTTCTAACTGTTGCTTCTTGACCCACATACAGGTTTCTCAAGAGGCAGGTCAGGTGGTCTGGTATTCCCATCTCTTGAAGAGTTTTCCACAGTTTATTGTGATCCACACAGTCAAAGGCATTGGCATAGTCAATAAAGCAGAAATAGATGTTTTTCTGGAACTCTCTTGATTTTTTGATGATCCAACGAATGTTGGCAATTTGACCTCTGGTTCCTCTGCCTTTTCTAAAACCAGCTTGAACATCTGGAAGTTCATGGTTGACATATTGCTGGAGCCTGGCATGGAGAATTTTGAGCGTTACTTTACTAGCATGTGAGATGAGTGCAATTGTGCAGTAGTATGAACATTCTTTGGGATTGGAATGAAAACTGAACTTTTCCAGTCCTGTGGCCACTTCTGAGTTTTCCAAATTTGTTGATATGTTGAGCACTTTAACAGTATCATCTTTTAGGATTTGAAATAGCCCAGCTGGAATTCTATCACCTCCACTAGCCTTGTAGTAATGCTTCCTAAGGCCCGCTTGACTTCATATTCCAGGATGTCTGGCACTAGGTGAGTGACCACACCATTGTTTGTTTTGTAAAAAAATATATGTATATATTTTTACTATATAATTGAAAGACATTACAGTTTTTCCTGAATGGAATTTTGCCTCTGTGTTTGTATTTGTGACTTTTTTCAGTCATTATTTAATCTCAGTTATGCAGAACCTTAGAAGTGAAAAGTTATTTTTGTGTTAATTTGTCAAATAGTTCTAAGGTCTTCATCTCTGATATTAGCCTTTTTCTACTATGTGTCAGTGTAAGTTTTGTTTGATCATAACTCACCTAGAATTATAAATTAGGCTTCTCCTTATTAGATTTAGATTGTGGAACAAAGAAAAAGAAAAGTAATTATAGTCTGTATTTTCCGTAAAAGCTAAAATGAACAATGAATCTGCACATTCCATAGTTTTAAAAATATTTATATAGTTATACAATATGAAGGATCTGAGAAATCCTTTAAATGTTCTTAACCACTTTGTAATTCATAAACTTCTTTGAGAAAAACATGATGAAAACCATGAACTCTTTCCTTAGAAAACTGAACAAATTAATATCCAAATATGTGCATGCAATTTCTAAGGACTCATGGTCGTCCCACCTAGGTCTATGTACAAATGCCCTGACTTGAAAATCCACGGATTATAAATTAGAAGATCTTTCTATCAAATTCTTTTTAAGAAGGTGAAATTGAAACTCAAAGAGGCAATGTGATATCTATAAGCCACATACCTTCTTAGAACCAACCATGAGCAACACTTGGGGCTCTTATTTCCTAGATCAGATAATGAGAAAGATTTCATCTGTAAGGTCATTCTTCTGTCACCCAGTAAGATCTGAATGTAGGCTTCTTGATGACTAATAACTTTTGAGATGCCTACCATCCTGCTAGATAAATGTATATAGTAAGATGTAATATTTGATATGTTCTGTTTTTAATTATTTTTACATTTCCTGGCTTGATGCAGAAGACTAAAACTTGGATTGGTGTGAAGTCAGAAAACATAGTCTGAAGCCATGTGTGTTTGAAGTTTCATAAATAAAATCACTTAGCTAGGTTATGTGGGAACCTGAAGTGTGAGCATCACAGGGTGTTGATAGTAAAATATCAAAAGATGAAGTTATAGAAATAAAGAGAGATAAGTATACAATTTTGAGAATTTAAATGTGTAGGCAGTGGAAGGACCTCAAGCTAGGGACTACTAAAAGCTCACTCTGGCTGCTACTAGAGGATAGATTTGAGGGTGTCAAGAAGAGGACATGCATGGAGTATCCTCTTAGTGACAGTGAACGCCTAAACTAGGACAATGATAGTAGAAGACTGGAGAATGCAGATGTATTCAGGAACAAAAACAGCAAAGCTCAACAGTTGACTGATGAGGTAAGGACAGCCATCGGGAATAGCTATCAGGTTCTCTACTTTAGATGACTAGGTTGATTTTAAATATGTTGTAAGTGAGTGCCTATCAGATGTTCAGGTAATGTCCAAAAGGTGGGGACATACACAAACAGGACACTTTCAGGGGAAGTTTGGGGAGGGGCTACATTTGGAACTCATCAGCCACGTGAGTTACAGTAAGCAGTGCACAGCCAAAGAAGAACTTTAGAGACTACCAACATATAAGATGCAGCAAAAAAAAAAAAAAAAAAAAAAAAAAGCACTTGAAATGGAGACAGAAGAAATGATCAGAGGAGTCTGGGAACAATCCAGAACTAGGGGATTAAGAGAGTTTCAGGAAGGTGGAGAGCAGCACATGAAATGCCACAGTAAAACAGACTGAAAAATGCTTGATCCCACCATTCAGGATGTAAATAGAAAGCTTTAGGGAGAGTTGTTTCAGAGAGGATGAGAGCAAAACCGGGTTGTGGTTGAGCTGAAAAATGAGAATCGGGAAGAGCTGCAGTTTTAAGAGTTTGGAAGGGCTTAGCATAAATATCCTCAGGGTGGTAGTTCAGAAAGATCACTCACGCTATCACATGGAGGATTGTGAATATGCCGAACGGCATTATTTTTCTCCTGCAGTGCTCAGCTTTACAGCAGAAGTGATTCATCAGTGAGCCAGGAGTGTGAGTTTGTTGGAGGTATAGTCGAAGAGCTAGGCTGAGAGAAAATGGATCAAAGATCAGAGGTCTCCATGAAGCGGAGGAGCAAGAAGAATGAGAGTGGCAGAGTGAAAGTGATGAAGTCAAGGAGAGGATAGAGAGTAGCTCTGGAAACCAGGTACAGAGTGTGAATGTATGAATGAGTCAAGTGAAGAGGGGCTGCTGGGTATTGGAGAGATGCAGGAATCACAGGCTACATTCTACACTCCTTTCCTGAACTTAAGACACTGGATTCTCTTTCTTTCCTGTCACACTGTTTGTCTTGGGGGTAACTTGGTATCGACACTGGTTCACTAGATTTTGCTAATTCAGTCATTTGACAAGTATTTGCTGAGTGCCCTACTGCGAGCAATGAACTGTACTGGACCCATTGGCAACAAGCTTGTGTTCTAGTGGGAGAAATAGGAAGTGAACTGCAAAGCACACAATTGTACAGTCATTAAATTACAGTTGAAATGAGTGCTTAAAAGAAAAAGTAACAGAAACTATGAGAGTATGTAGCACTGAAATAATCTGGAGGGCTGGGGGAGACCAGAAATGCTTCCTTCTCCATGTGAAACTAATCCTTAGATAAAGCCTAATATGCAATTGGTATTACAGATACCAAATAATGTTGGTTGAACTGTTGATAAAAGGGAAATTTTTTTTATTTGCAGCAGTTTATTCCTTAGGGACATGATGGTTGAACTCTAAAGTCTGAGGAAGGAAAAAAAAAAAAGATGAAGGGGATGCAAGAAGAATCCCGCATTTATTACACAGCATATCCAAAGGGCCTGAAGAAAAGAGCATATTGCTTTCAAAAGCTTCACAGTTCTTGTGAATGACAGAGGGAAAATGAGAGTAGAATGATGATGCTGATGAAATAAATGGGACAAATCGTGCCTTTGTAGGCCATGTTAAGGATGTCCGGTGCGCAATGGGGAGCCATTAAGGTAGGTGGGAAGTGGACCAGGGATTAGCATTTGTGAAGTCAGACTTGCCTTTTCTAAAGAGCACTGACAATGATAAGTGAAAGTGAAGTCGCTCAGTCGTGTCCAACTCTTTGCAATCCCATGGACTATAGCTTACCAGGCTCCTCCGTCCATGGGATTTTCCAGGCAATAGTACTGCAGTGGGTTGCAAAAGCCAAAATGCTCTGTGGAAGATAGTAGTGAAAGGAGTTGTTCAGCTGTTCAGTCGTATCCAACTTTTTTGTGACCTATGGGTTCATCTTTCAGTGTCATATTCTTTTGCCTTTTCATACTGTTCATGGGGCTCTAAAGGCAAGAATGCTGAAATGATTTGCCATTCTCTTCTCCAATAGTGGAAGGAGAGAACTGGCTTAATGTATTTGTTGCTTCAGTCATGTCTGACTCTGTGCGACCCCATAGATGGCAGCCCACCAGGCTCTGCTGTCCCTGGGATTCTCCAGGCAAGAACACTGGAGTGGGTTGCCATTGCCTTCTCCAGTGCATGAAAGTGAAAAGTGAAAGTGAAGTCGCTCAGTCATGTCTGACTCTTTGCAACCCCATGGACTGTAGCCTACCAGGCTCCTCTGTCCATGGGGCCCTCCAGGCAAGAGTACTGGAGTGGGGTGCCATTTCCTTCTCCTGTAGAAGTGATTAGGATGTTTAAATTAATCATATAGCTTTGGTTGGCTAAAATAGTGGCCAATGCTTTAAATTGTAATGAGGAGAGAACAAATGTGAATTTCCTTAATAAGATTTAGTGAGTGAAGATAGAGAACCACATAAAAGACAACATGACTTACCCCTGCTTCATCTGGAGGAAGCCCATGGGGAATTACTGTGATCTGAAGTGAGGAAAGGAGCCAAAGAAGAGAGAATAGTCTTGCATCTCTGCTTGGCTTAAAACTGTCCACTGAATCTTTAAAATCCTGCTTTTTATATAGTTTAGAGTAATTCCAAGATAAAAATGTTAATGAGGCAGGCTTTTAATAAAGTTTCTATTATTTAGTAGGGTTTTTTTTCCAGTTAAATTTGAAGAAAGAATCCCTTGTTAATTCAGGCAACCACTCTGATCTCTGAATAGCTGAATGCATATTTCTAAAGAATATACTATTGTAATTTATTAATTCATTCTACTCCTTAGATATTGATTATATTATGATCTATTGACTTTTTATGATAAAGACTTGGCTCTCAGGCTTATTCCCTCTCCTACCAATGTGGATATCACTATATTTAATGAGCATTTATGTCCCTGGTGGCTTAGATGGTAAAGCGTCTGCCTGCAATCCAGGAGACCCAGGTTCAATCCCTGGGTTGGGAAGATCCCCTGGAGAAGGAAATGGCAACTCACTCCAGTATTCTTGCCTGGAAAATCCCATGGATGGAGGAGCCTGGTGGGCTACAGTCCATGGGGTCTCAAAGAGTCGGACACGACTGAGCAACTTCACTTTCACTTTATGTAATGTAAAACTATGTAAGTATTCAATCAGAACTAATGTTTAGTTTACTATGAATGCAGTTCCTTTATTTTGTTTTTCCTTTAGTGAAGTTGCTTTGCTGTTTAACTTACATAATTTCCACATAGAAATCTGTAATGGTCTTTCAGATCATTCCTTTGGGTCTTCTCCCCACTGCCCCTCCCACATATCTCCATCAAGAAATGCCTTCCTGGAGCTATTCATACCTTTGCACCTATCTGGACTGATTTTTTAGGACTGCTGCCAAAGTGTTCTACCTAGGGGTAGACTGTTCCTAACCCTGTTCTGGTTGGATCCAGGACGTTACTGGAATCTGAACTTTTCTCCTTTTTGCTTAAAAATGTTGTTTGCTTGAGCATATCCTGCAGTAGTTTCCTAAGAACAGACACATAGGAACAAAATTTTTGAATCATTCAATGTTTGAAAATGTGTTTATTCTCACTTCATGGTTGATAACTGAGTCTAAAATTCTAAATTGAAAATTTTCCCTTTGAAAATACTTTCACCATAATCTAGCCTGTGTTGTTGCTGTTAAGAGGGCTGCTACCATACTGATTCATTGTTACTTTGTATATGATCTTTGCTTTCCCTTTCTAGAAACTTAGGATATTTTCTGTATTTCTCATATTGTAAAATTTCACTGTGATGTTTCTTTGTGGATCTCTAAAAATTCATATAGACTTTTGATCTGTGTTCTTAGCTATGGAGAATTTTGATAATTTCTTTCCCTTTAGTTTCTTTCTCTGTAATTTGTTAGATATTATTCTTCCTGGACTCATCTCCTCAGTTATGTTTTTTGCTCTTTTTTTGGGTCTTTTGATGCTATATTTGAGAATTTTTCAACTTTATCTTCTAACCCTTCTATTAACTTTATTTCAGCTACATTTTAACTTTCAAAGAGTTTCTCCTTGTTCTCTGGTTGCCTCTTTCATACAGTAACTTGTTCTTATTTTGTGAATGCAACATCTCATATCGACCTATCAGATTAAAAAGTAGACTGCTCAGTTGCCATTTGGTGCCCTGAGCTCAAGCCACAGCCAATGCATCCTGTGTTCAGATTTAAGGAGGTTGAAAAATCACATTCCCTCACTCCTTGGAATTCTGGTAACAATTACAAACTGAAGTCAGACAGATGGAGGTAAAATTAACAGCTTTATTGTCAGTAGAGCCAGGGTACAGATACTGTAGCATGGACTTGCAATCACAGTCAAGTTTGCTGCCATTTGCCCCAAATCTAGACATACATCCATCTGCTGGTGGAGTATTCTGCAAGGCAAATACTTAATCTACTTAGCTTCCTGCCTGAACGAGAAACTGCTCCCCTTCACTCATCAAGAGTCAGGAGTAGGGACAAAGGGAATGAAGCCACACATATACTTGGTAAATACATGTATACTCCTTTTTTAAATGGGAATCAATTGATGTTGAACTCTTGCCACTCACCAATTAGAAAATATCAATCTGCTTTATTAACAGAAATAACCTCATGGGAATTCTCACAATAGGGCTTCCTCTGTCATCATTGTTGGAGCCTCCTAATTTATTAGTTGTAAAAGCCATTTCTTCTGTTTCCTGTATGATCTCTTTGTTATTTTGCTCATTTAATTTGGACTGTCCGTTTCATGAAGAGGGTTTCTTCTTGCATGTCAAGTGATGCCTCACTATCCCTTCAGGTTTAAAACAGGGTACTAAAAAGTTTACTGAAGCTCTGAATGTATAGGTGGATTTCATCTGGTGGGCTCAAGTCTACAGCAGTGATTCGCAAACTTTTTCTGTAAAGAAGCAGAAAATAAGTATTTTAGGCTTTGCAAGTCACATTTTCTATGTAGCAACAATGCAACTCTGCCTCTGCTGTGCAAAAGCAGCACAGATAACATATAAATGGATGAGCAGGTTGTCTTTCAGTAAAACTTCATTTAAAAGAACAGAAAGCAGGCCAGATTTGCTGCTCTCGGCTCTAAGGTCATCAGATGGGAAGCTGGACTCTTGCCTGGGGCATAGATACTGGGAGTTCTATGTGCAAGGGATAGAGAGATAAGGAGTTGCAACTGTTCTAATAAGACTTTCACCATGATTGTCTCACTGCATCTCCCTTTTTGTACTTGTCAGTACACTGTTTATCATTACCCTTTTCTGCACAAATTATATTATGGCTTCCTCCACTTTCTTAGACCTCCTGTGACTTCTCTTCTCCAGTAATATCTCCTGTCCAATTTTCTTAGCTTGTGTTGATTTATACATTTTAATATTCCTTTATTATCCTGTCATTTCGGTCTTAGAAAAAATAATTTATCAAATGGTAAAATAGTTACCATTTTAAAGTTCTTAACACTGAAGTTATTTTAATTACCTTGTTTTTATATTTCCTGAATTTGAATATAGTTTAAATAATTCTTTTCAAATTAGTATCATTGTTTTATAAAATCCTATATAAAAACTTTCCCTTCAGCTAGGCAACTCCCCATGGAAGCTGGCCCTAAGTCCCACATATATAGATTCATTCCCTACCTACACACCAACCTTACCTAACAAGGGTTCTTTTCTTCTCACATGTTCCCCAGATTTAACCTTTATGAACATGAAAGCATTAGTTTCTGTTAGGGTCTCCTTAATGACACAGAGTCACAGTCTAGATGCTGAACACACAGGAAGGGTCAGGGTATGAGCAATGCCTAAAGGAAAGTGGAGTTCTGGAGGGCTACCAGTGTGACTTCTACACCATTCCTGTCTCTCCTATTTCTTAAGATCCAAGGATTGGTTTCTTATAGAAAAGCTAAACAAGACACAGATAATTCCTTGAATTGTTGAAAAATGAAAAAAGGTATAAGCTATAATGGGCTTTTCATGAATCCATCGAATATTTGAGCATATACTAGGGCTAAAAACAATAGGAGCTGAAGTACGAAAGTAAGGCTGACGTCAGTGATATTCACCCAGGTCCGTGGATATAATTTCTTGGCAGAAGTCTTATGTTTGAGCTTCGTTTGTTTACAGATTCCAAACTCAGCCAGAATAAAGAGTAGGACACTCAGAAGTGGCTTTGGTTTAGTGATGCATGTTATTAAATGCTGTATAACATATTTTCTAATAAAAATGTGAGCAAAAATGATATTGTTTTGAGAAGTTAGGAATCCTTTTGATAACTGAGGTAACCCCAAGTATGGTAAGTGCTAAAATCTAGATGTGGAAACTGTTTCTTTTAACCTATGTTTGGATGATACAGTCTAGACCCTTCCTTGGAAGGATGTTTTCTCTGTGTCAGGCACACGACAAAATTATACTGCAGTTTTTTGAAGACCATAAGAACATATTCAAGCTAGATGGTGGAGACTGCCTAGAACCATCAGTCCTCTGCTGACATGTTCTACCCTCCTTCAGTCTTCTTTCAGGTTTGCTATATGGATGTAAAGCTCACTGAGACCAGAGAAGACTTCCACTTCTAGCTATGACAGAGTAACTGATACAGGACTAGCCTGGCTGCTTTAACCATAAAATTGGAAGAAATATATGTGAGGCAACTGCTTTTAGACACTGGACAGCATGCAGCAAGAGATGGTGATCCCTTAGGGAAGAGAAGCTCACAAGGTAAGTCTCACGAGTGCTTGGCTCTTTAAGTGTATTATCACGACTCCAGTTATGTCCAAGGAGACCACAGTGGTCCCGCTAAGCTGAGGAGGCAGAGGTCGAAGTGTAGGATGGTAACCAGTGACCAGACTCTGCAAGGCCTTGTGTGTAGGCTCCCTGTGCATCCTTGGACAAGAGTTGAGCTGCTCATATCCAGTTCTGTGCAAGAGTACAAGAGGCTTTACCAGAAAGGTGTTAGTATAATAAAAGGTTGAGAGACAACAGTCCCTGGAGGATGTTGGAGGCCCAGCCCATCTACAACATGGAGAGATCTTGCTGACAGCCTATTAACACTCCAGGCATCCAGTTTAGACAACAGGAAAGCCCATCTTAGAAGTAAAGACCTTGCCCTAGAATAACTGCTGCACAAATAAATACCCTTCAAAAACGAGAGTGAAAGATAATAGTTCAGTCAATGAAACCTGAGAGAATTGCCAGAAGATCTTCACAATAAGAAACACTATTGATCTTCAGTCAGAAGAGAAATACTACACATAAATATGGATCTAAAGGAAGAAATGAAAAAACACTGGAGGTAATACCCTCAAAAAGCCAACCCAATGTTTAAATCAGAACAGGAGTGAGCAGGTATAACACCAGTTTATTGTCAAGTAGTGAGAATGAAATGTCAGTATTGACTCTATATAGTCTGAAAAGACCTTGATGCTGGGAAAGATTTAAGGCAGGAGAAGGAGGAGATGACAGAGAATGAGATGGTTGGATTGCATCACCAACTCAATGAACATGAGTTTGAGCAAGCTCTGAGAGATGAAGAACAGGGAAACCTGGCGTGCTGCAGTCCACAGGGCACAAAGAGTCGGACATGACTGAGTGACTGAACAACAAAAGTCTGGTGAGTTCAGTTCACATTGTTAGCTCTAAAGCAGCAGTTCTTAAACTTTTTGTTCTCTTTATACTCGAGATTATTGAGGAGCCCAAAGAGCTTTAATGTAGGTATATCTGTCAATATTTATGTCAGAAATGAAAACTGAGAAAAATGTTTAAATTACAATGACCTCCATTCAATGTTAACACGTGATGCATGGCAATGTTTGAAAGTTTTACAAATATCTTTATATCTGCCTTAACAGATGACAGCTGAATTCTCAAACCAGCTTCTGCACTGACGCTATTGCAATGTCTTTAGTTGAACTGTATGAAAAAAGTCTGGCCTTACACAGGTATGTAGTTGGAAAAGGAGGAATATTTAACATTATTTTTCAGATAATATTCTTTGATACTGCACTAAAAATTGACAAATATGTGAAGGTTTTTAGTTTTTTTCTCATAAAAAATTATTTCCAAGATTATGACATTGTTTGGGTGAAGTACCAGAATTACCCAGGTCTCTGTCCCATGGTTTTCACAAGCTTAACATGAGCCTTCCAGAGTTGGGAGTCACAGTCTCTTTCTTCCCCACCCAAATCATCCATCTCCTTTTCTTCCTCCAAGTCTTTTTCAGCTGAGGACAGAGGACAGAACATCTGGACGACATGAATGAAACATGGTTTATTTAGAAGTTCAGAATTGGTGGAAGGTGGTTAGTTCCTTTTTACTCCTAGGCCAAGCCCTATACAATTTTAGGATATGTTTTATTTTTTTTGTTTGTTTTTTAAGATATGTTTTAAAATGGAGTTCATTATAGAGTGTCTCAGGTGATAGAGTGATTTTCTTTACCTCAATGAAAGAATTTTTTTTTTCTATCAGGTTTACCCACATAAGGTTGTTTCTCAAAACTCAGGAAGTAAAGGAAGATGCAAGATAGATTTTTATTGAAAGTAGCTTAAATATGATATAAGTTTGGCTTGAAAGGTACTGTTTATTTCATCATTTAAAAAATTATACCTAAAGATAATAAGTCAAATGCAAAAACATATAATATGACTATAGTTAACCCTTTTCCCTTGAAGGCAAAATAATTGAGAAATGTTTATTTTCCCTCTTAAAATGTCTAATCCAAGTAATAAGGTGCTTACAGGTGGTAAATTCACATTGCTTCCTTCATTGCTTCTCTCCCTTAAACCCACAAAATCTTGCTGCACTTCATCACTGAGTTGCCGGCCTTCACGTGGAAGCAGAGTGACGTTCAGGTCTTACAGTTCCAGGGCCCAGTGGACAGAGAGGCTTTTGTCCTCCACGCCAGCCACCATGTCTTCAACAGCATCCCAGTCAAGCTTGCTAAGGATGCTGCCTGTGCTCTCAGACAAACTCTCCATGCCACCTACCGCAAAAGGAGCCTCTGACTTTTCTTCAGTTGGTAAGGAGTCCTATCAAATTGAGAAAGACAGTAAATTGTGGTCCTGAGGAAAAAATACAAATGGCACATGAGCTAAGTTTTCCAAAGACCCTAGAGCTGCTCATCCACCAAAGAGTGACGGAAATATGCAGGGAACCAGGGCTGTCGCTGCCCAGCACATCTGGACTGGCGATGGGATGAATGAACATCACCTGACCCGACGAGATACTGGTACCAGGCCTGAAGAGTAGACAGAATGGACTGTTGCACCTATAGTACAATATTCTGTTCTTACATTTTTTATTGTGTTTTGTTTGGGTTGTGTCTTTTTGTTGTTGAAAAGAAAATACGCAGTCAAGGAAAATTCTGAATGACAAATGCTGGAGTATTCAGCCAAAAGTGTAGATGCTTTGATTCACTACTTCAAACTGACTTAACAACCCTTAAGTATGTCTACATCCCCCCCCTCCAACACACACACACAAAAGTAAATACGCAAAGAAAAAACCCTTAAGAACACAAATAATCACCAGGCAAAGTGAAACCTGGAATAACGCATACCTGTAGCAGGGAACTGTGACTCTCGTAGAGAATCGCACGGATGTCTGAAGGTACCAACCACGGGCTCACCACAGTCTCTTCTCTCTCATACTCTATACACACCTCCTTGGTTTGAGGTGCAAGCCCAGTGCTTCTGTGACTTTTTGTACACTGCCGACAGGGAGCATTGGGGCCTTTCAAGGGAAAAGAACAAAGCATACTTTAGAACTGATTCATTGGTAAGTTTGTTCCTTATTGTGACTTTTATCGTCAAACCCAAGGCAGCCAATCTCATCTAATATTGGAATCACAAGGTCTGGTTGGCTTTAGGTTCTAGCAATCCTGTTCTATTGGTGTGAGAGAAGGAAACTGAATTCTGGCCAACTCTTTAACTTTTTATTTTACATTGGAGTATGGTTGATTAGGAAAGAAAAGTGAAATCGCTCAGTTGTGTTCAACTCTTTGCAACCCCATGGACTACCAGGCTCCTCTGTCCATGGGATTTTCCAGGCGAGAGTACTGGAATGGGTTGCCATTTCCTTCTCCATGTTGATTAACAATATTTGATTAATAATTAACAATGTTTGATTAACAATATTGTGTTAGTTTTCAGGTGTATAGCAAAGTGATTTAGTTGTACATATACATATATCTGCTCCTTTACAAGTTCTTTTTTCATTTAGCTTAATAACATTGAGCAGAATTCCTTGTGCTATACAGTAGGACCTTGTTGGTTATCTATTTTAAATATATAGCAAGTGTGTACATGTCTAACCCAGACTCCAAATCTATTCCTTCCCACCAGTCGCTCCCCTGGGGGACCGTAAGTTCATACTCTAAGTCTGTGAGTCTGTTTTGTAAATAAGTTCATGTGTGTAATTTATTTTAGATTTCATATGTAAGTGCTATCATATGGTATTTGTCTTTCTCTAACATACTTTGCTCAGTATAAATTCATCTATCCATGTTGTTGCAAATGACGTTTCATTCTTTTTAATGGCTAAGTAATATTTCATTGTATATATGTACCACATCTTCATTATCCTTTCCTCTGTGATGTACATTTGGGTTGCTTCCATGTCCTGGCTATTGTAAACAGCACTGCAGTGAATACTGGGGTGAATGTATCCTTTTGAACCATGGTTTTCTCCAGATACATGCCCAGGAGTGGGATCACTCAATCATATAGTAGCTCTTTTAGTTTTTTAAGGAACTTCCATACTGTTCTCCATAGTGGCTGTACTAATTTACACTTCAACCAACAGTGTAGAAGGATTCCCTTTCCCCCACAACCTCTCGCAACATTTACTATTTGTAGACTCTTTGACAATGGCCATTCTGCTAGCTACAAATCATTGTAGCTTTGATTTGCATTTTTCTAATAATTAGTGATATTGAGCATCTTTTCATTGTTTTAAAATTTTCTTTTTTCTTTTTTTGGTGGCACCACGCAGCATGTGGGATCATAGTTCCCTGACCAGGTATCGAACAACTCCCCCTGCATTGGAAGTGGAGAGTTCCCACCACTGGACCACCAGGTGAGTCCAAGCATATTTTCATGTGTCTATTGGCCATCTGTATGTCTTCTTTGGAGAAATGTCTGTTTAGGTCTTCTGCCCATTTTTTGATTGGGTTGTTTATTTGAAATTGAGCTATGTGAACTGTTTGTATATTTGGAGATTAATTCCCTGTCGATCCTATTGTTTGCAAGTATTTTCTCCTGTTCTGTGGGTTGTCTTTTCATTTTGTTTATGGCTTCCTTTACTGTGTAAAAGCTTTTGAGTTTAACCAGGTCCCATTTGTTTATTTTTATTTCCATGACTCTAGGAAATGGATAGGAAAAGATATTGCTGTGATTGCAAAAAGTGTTCTGCCTGTTTTCACCTAGGAGTCTTATAGTATCTGGTCTTACATTTAGGTCTTTAATCCATTTGTGTTTACTTTTGTGTATGGTGTTAAAGAATGTTCTAATTTCATTTTTCATATATCTAGCTTTCCAGCACCATTTATTGAAGAGACTGTATTTTTTCCACTGCATAGTCTTGGCTCCTTTGTCACAGATTAACCAACAAGAGGAGCACAGCTTTATCTCTGGACTGTCTATCCTGTTCCACTGATCTAGGTTTCTGCTTCTCTGCCAGTACCATACTGTTTTGATGACTGCAGCTTTGTAGTATAGTCTGAAGTCAAGGAGCCTGATTCCTCCAGCTCTGTTTTTTCTTTCTCTTTCTCAGAATTACTTTGGCCATTCAGGGCTTTTTGTGTTTCCATACAAATTAAAGCTTTTTTGTTGTTGTTCTAGTTGTATGAAAAATACCATTGGTAATTTGATAGGGATTGCACTGAATCTATAGATTGCCTGAGGCAGTAAAGTCATTTTGACAATATTGATTCTTCCAATTCAAGACCATAGTATATCTTTCCATCTATTTCCATAATCTTCAATTTCTTTCATCAGCATCTTCTAGTGTTCAGGCGTTTGCCTCCTTTTGTTTTTGTTCAGTTGCTAAGTCAGGTCTGACTCTTTGCAACCACATGGACTACAAGATGCCAGGCTTCCCTATCCTCACTATTTCTTGGAGTTTGCTCAAACTCAAGTTTGAGTCGATGATGTCAACTAACCTTCTCGTCCTCTGTCATCCCCTTCTCCTCCTGCCTCCAATCTTTCCCAGAATCAGGGTCTTTCTTTTCCAATGAGTCAGTTCTTTGTATCAGATGGTCAAAGTACAGGAGCTTCAGCTTTACCAGTCCTTTCAATGAAAATTCAGGGTTGATTTCTTTGACTGGTTTGATCTCCCTGATGTCCAAGGGACTCTAGAGTTTTCTCCAGCATCACAGTTCAAAAGCATCAATTCTTCAGCACTCAGCCTTCTTTATGGTCCAAGTGTCACATCCATACATGACTACTGGAAAGACCATAGCTCTGACTATGTGGACCTTTGTTGGCAAAGTGAAGTCTTTGCTTTTCAAAATGCTGCCTAGGTTTGTCATAGCTTTCCTTCCAAGGAGCAAGCATCTTTTAATTACATGGTTGCAGACACTGTCTGCAGTGATTTTTGACCCCAAGAAAATAAAATCTGCCACTATTTCCTTTTTTTCCCCCATCTGGATGACAATGCTTATCATGATGTACTCTGTATATAAGTTAAAAAATAATAGGGTAAAAATATACAGCCTTGACATACTCCTTTCCCAATTTTGAACCAGTCTGTTGCTCCAAGTCCAATTCCAACTGTTGATTCTTGTCCTGCATACAGGTTTCTCAGGAGGCCTCCTTAGGTACATTTATTTCCAGGTATTTTTATAGCTGTTCTTTCTATTGTTCTAAGGGGATGTGAGGAGGCCACTTAATTTCTCTGCCTGAGTTTGCTCAGCTGTTAAGATGGGAATAAGAGTTGCCCTATCAACCTGGCATTAACAACTTGAGAGGTAAAAGGAGGATGAATGTGAAACCATGTTTTAAATTGTGAAAAGTAACAGCAGTTGAGGGATGGGCTGGGGAGATGTCAGGAATTGAGATAATGAGTTATAATTTCCTTCTCTCTAGCTGATCAGAGGAGAGCTAATTTGGCCACACTTATGGGTCTATGTGTTCCATGGCTATGTGATCACAGCACCTTCCTGACTACTTGTTTTTATGTTGAGCAGTATGCTTATGGCTATGTGATCACAGCACTCTTCATACCTGATTTGACTAAGAGTGATTTATTTTATGTTGAGCTTTAGTATGCTTATTAAGCCAGAGAATCTGATTTAGTATATGGCATCAGCATGCATATAAGCCTATTCCCAGTGGAACACCTAGGCAAAATGCCAATAGAATGATCAGTTAAGGTTTCTTAAATTCCAGGATTGGTAGCAACCATTTACTGTATATGTTATTGAAAATATTTTACTTATAATCCTCAACAACTCTATGAAGTAGATTTTTAAAAACATCTCTGAGGACACAAAGTAAGCAAGGGAGCTGGGCTATGAACCTAGACGATTTCAAAGGCTAGACCTACTATTTATGCCTATAATGCCTCTCAGATACTTATATAGTCTCTATACATTGTTTTTGATAGAATTAACCATAAAACAAGGGGGGAAAAAGACCCTTACCTTTAACAGTTTGCACACAGGGCTGAATAAAGTAGCCAAAAAAAAAATGTATATACTGCTTTATAAACGATAGCAACATATATAGTCAAACTCCAAGTATTTTCAGGAAAACTTCTTTTACAGAAGAAGTTCAGGAATTTTTAAATCTTGATGGATCCAAACTTCTCATCTGTACAATGACTAAACTTGCCCCAGTGGGGTCAAGCTGACTATTTCACTGACTGGGTTTCTCCCATTGCCTCTGAATGCTGCCAGGGGAATGGCTGGTTCTGGGTGTGGCAGAGGCAGTCAGGAAGGTCACTGTGTTCACAGTCCCTCAAGCTGCCTCTACCACCTTAACTTCAGAGATCTAGGGAAGCTAAGTGACAGGTCCTTGGATAACAACTAGTCATATACTGTTCTATGATACTGTATAAGTACTATAATATCTGCCCATTAATATACTTCAACAATAATTATCTTATAAATAGCTATTTTTAGGCAAAAAACTAGATAGCCTTTTCCCCCATTTATCTAATTATTCAGTTATACTAAAGCTTTTGACTGTGTGGATCAGAGCAAACTGTGGAAAATTCTTCAAGAGATGGAAATACCAGACCACCTTCCCTGCATCCTGAGAAACCTGTATGCAAGTCAAGAAGCAACAGTTAGAACTGGACATGGAACAATGGACTGGTTCAAAATTGGGAAAGGAGTACATCAAGGCTGTATATTGTCACCCTGCTTATTTAACTTCTATGAAGAGCACATCATGCAAAAGGCTGGGTTGGATGAAGCAGAAGCTGGAATCAAGATGGCCAGGAGAAGTGTCAGTAACCTCAGATATACAGATGATACAACACTAGTGGCACAAAGGGAGAAAAACTAAAGAGTCTCTTGATGAGGGTAAAAGGGCAGAGTGAAAAAGTTGGCTTAAAACTCAATATTAAAAAAATGAAGATCATGGGAAGCTATGGTATGAACTGATGATGGGAAGACTGAGTCCTGGGTGTTCACTGTAAGGACAGCTGAAACTCCAATACCTTTGGACATGAGAAGAGTGACTCATTGGAAAAAGACCCTGATGCTGGGAAAGATTGGGGCAGAAGGGAACGGGGGACGACAAAGGAATGAGATGGGATGCCTGGTGATGGGGATTCATGGGGTCGCAAAGAGTCGACACAACTGAGCGACTGAACTGAACTGATGGTTTTTCCAGTAGTCATGTATGGATGTGAGAGATCATAAAGAAGACTGAGCGCCAAAGAATGGATGCTTTTGAACTGTGGTGCTGGAGAAGACTCTTGAGAGTCCCTTGGACAGCAAGGAGATCAAACCCATCTATCCTAAAGAAAATCAACCTTGAATATTCATTGGAAAGACTGATGCTAAAGCTCCAATACTGTAGCTACCTGATGAGAAGAGATAACTCACTGGAAAACACCCTGATGCTGGGAAAGACTGAGGGCAGGAGGAGAAGGGGGTGCCTGAGGATGAGATGGTGGGATGGCATCATCAACAAAATGGATATGAGTTTGAGCAAACTCCAGGAGATAGTGAGGCACAGGGAAGCCTGGCGTGTATCAGTCCATGGGGCAAAGTGTAGGACATGACTTAGCAACTGAACACCACCACCACCACCACAAGATGAAGAGAGTCTTGCTACCCTCAAAACATTGAGTCTATAATGGGACAAAACCAAGTTTACACATAACTACGACATAAGACCAACTGCAACAGTGCCTCACGAGGGGCAAACAGTGGATTAAGGATTCAGAGAACAAACAAAAAAACTTGATTTGTTACCAGTGCTACTGTGTGCTCAGTCGCTCAGTCATATCCAGTTCTTTGTGACCTCACAGACTACAGCCCACCAGGCTCCTCTGTCCATGGGATCATCCCAGCAAGAATACTGGAGTGGGTTGTCATTTCCTCCTTCAGGGGATCTTCCCGATCCAGGGATCAAACCCACATCTCTGGCACTGGCAGGCAGATTCTTTGCCACTGAGCCACCTTTGGGAAGTCCCCACCTATGCTACTACTATTTGTCTCTAATATTCACACCACCATGCAAGTTAAGTATTAGCCAATTTAAAAATGAAAACATAGACGTTAAGATCATTACGTCAGGTTAGAACAGCTAAATAATTGAAATTAGGGATGTCTTCCAAGACACTGGAAGGGTATCATTACGGTAATAAGGGGAAATTTCAGTGTTGGGATGGGAGCACACAGCATGTGTTTGGAAAACAAGCCTGCAAGTGTCATGGGTTATCTGGATTTTATGGAGAAAGGAGGCTAAGGAAGCTGAAGGGGAAGACACCTTGCAGGCTAGGGAGAGGGTCTGGACTTAACTGCACAGGCTGGGGGTTACTGAGGACTTCTGCGTGCCTGGGCAGCAGGAACACCTCATCAACCATAGCTCAGCATGAGGAGGCAGGTAATGGGTCCAAAGCAGGCCAAGGTCTCAGTCCAGTCAAGTGCAAGGTAACAATACAAGCCTAACACTGGACAGGTCCAAGAAAAAAGACATACTTCCACATAATCCAAGGCTTTTCCATATGACATTAAGAAACCATGATTCAACTTTAAAATCCTCTCTAATTTTGGATATTTAATTTTTGTAAATGTATAAGGTATAAAATTAAAAAAAAATTTTTTAAAGGTTACTATTTTGAAATTCTAATTTTAAAAAGAACATAGTTTTCTTATTGTAATCTGTCAACCAAAATCAAGAGTTAACAAAATTATAAAGTTTTATCTAAAGGATTGTGATTTATGGAAACTCCAATTTTCTTAACTGAGGCAGCATATTAAAGGTCATGTTTTAAATGTGGTGGCTCTAGACCCTGCCTTGACTGGGTTTGAAGACAGACTCTACCACTTCCTAGATTATCTGATCTTGGGGAGTTATTTCAACTTTCTCTGCCTTAGCTTTCTGATGCCTGAAATGGGAACACAGTACTACCTTTCTAACAGAGTTGTAATTCTAATAATTAAACAGAACCTGGCTCACTAGTTATTATTATACAGTCTTAGCTGAATATATTTATACTTACATGTTAGTTATGACTATCCATTTTTAAACAAATAAATGTTTTACTTTAGTAACAAAAACCCAAATATGGCAAAATTAATTAAAGGAAGGCTAGTCCAGGCCATGGAAAAGGCAATGGCACCCCACTCCAGTACTCTTGCCTGGAAAATCCCATGGATGGAGGAGCCTGGTAGGCTACAGTCCATGGGGTCGCTAAGAGTCGGACACGACTGAGGGACTTCACTTTCACTGTTCACTTTCACGCACTGGAGAAGGAAATGGCAACCCACTCCAGTATTCTTGCCTGGAGAATCCCAGGGATGGGGGAGCCTGGAGGGCTGCCGTCTATGGGGTCACACAGAGTCGGACACGACTGAAGCGACTTAGCAGCAGCAGCAGCAGCAGTCCAGGCCAGGACACTGGAGTGGGTAGTCCTTCCCTTCTCCAGGGGATCTTACCAACCCAGGGATTGAACCCAGGTCTCCTGCAGTGCAGATGGATTCTTTACCAGCTGAGCTACCAGGGAAGCCCATCAATAAATAAATAACAGATATTATATGTTCAAATATGGAAAAGAATATTCAAAAAGGGCAAAAACATATTATTTCAATCTGAGCCTCTTCTATTCCTCCTCTATGATATATCCATCCTATAATCTATTAGAAGTTGATTGTAAAAATGCCTACATCTTTAACCAGACACATCAAAGAAACTGATTCCCAAATAAGTCATATCACACAGAATTAAAGGCCATTAGTTTATGAAGAGTCCTAGGGTCTTCTCATTTCAAAGTAATAGAACAAAATCCAGTACAGCTAAATCTTCATCAATCTCTTGCATTCTGTTGAAATGGGAACTGCTTTTAACTGAGATTTAAAACTTTCACTAATGAAAACACAACTTTGGAAAAAAGAAAGAATAGGTCCAAATTATACAAGACTAAAGAAAGCTCTCAATCTTACCACGTGGCCAAGGTGAGCCTTGAGATTGCCCAAAAGGTCTCCCCTTTTGGGTATAACTTGGTTTGGTGGATGTATGTCTGACTTTTCCAGGTCTGTATATTGGAAAACTGTGACCATGTCGACTCTCTCTGAAGTAGAAATCACATAATTATATTCTAGAATCTTCTATCAGTGATATATTTCAAAACTCCAAATTCCAGCTCAGATTAATACATTCATTTGACTTGGCTTATTCTGTACCTCAGTGGTCATTTAGTGTATAGTAACTCTCCTTATACCTCAAAGTTTATTCATTTTATTCCCAAAGAAATTGGCTTTTATTATTTCTCTAATCATTTCAAAACATGTATACATTTGCCAGTTATTTATATATTAAATAGTGTGTATTATTCTAAGAAATATTCAAAGAGAATCTCTGCTATTTTGATTACACCTAAAATTACACACAAGTAATATGATTACATCTAGGTTTGTGTGGGGTAGCATTTTCTCTAGGTTCTTAAGTTACGAGATCATGTTTACAAACCTAATCAGTTATTTTGTCAAGGGTGGTAATTTTTAACAATATTAAACTGCTGATTCATTTCCTCCTTATGTGTCACTAACAAATCTTGTGTTTGTGTGCCGTATGAGAAACTTTACTCTTGGGTGCTTTTCTTTAGCATCCATGTTTAATTAATCCTTGCCTACTGAACTCATATCCAAACTGAGTTTCTTAATTAAGAAACATGATAGTATCTACAACCGAATCAGCAATAACTGGCAGGGGTGGGAGGGGACAGCAGAAGAAGCAGTAAGCTGATGAGGGCTTTTTTTTTTTTTCTCCAAAAGTGGAACCAAGTGGAGAAACAGGGAGAGCAGCGAGGAGGCAAATTACAGAAGGAATATTCACAAAAACTACAGAAAGGAAGAAAACAGGATTGAATGGATATAAAAATTGTATTAGGCATTCAGAAGTGCTTCGTTGTGTCTTAATTAGATATTTAATGCCGTTTTTGTCCTTTTCCTTGGTGATTCTATAAACTAATGAAAACTCCTAATGATGGCACTGTTTCTCCCTTCACTTTATTACCATATTTCAGAGCAAGCACACTGAACCTGAGTCACAGCGGTGCTCCACACTTATCACGCCTGGCGTTATCTTGCCAAATGACATGCCACACCTCATCTTACCCTCTTGGAGAAGGGGAGCGTTGCCTTCTGGGAATCTGAGCTTTTCTGGGTTCGTTAGGCAATGGTTTCTGAGCAGCTGCTGGAAGTTGTACTGATTCAGATAACAGTTCATTCATCAGAGTGTATGCTTGTGAGATTCGACGACTATAGTGGTCAGAGAGTAGCAATCTTTAAAATAAAAAATTAAGTAACATTTAGTAAGACAGTCCCTTTCACTTCATATTTCTAGAGGGAACACAGTTTGAAGACCACCTAGTACTGACTTTCTTCAATGCAATTCAATGCAAATTCAAATGTCAGATTTCTGAAAAGCATTAGGTATTATTAAAGGCACCTGTGGGGTACTGAAAAAACACACATATTTGGATTGGGAGAGGGAGAGAGATTTCAGAAATAAGTTATAAAAATTGAATGGAATCAACAACATTTGAAAGCAAATTCCTAAAAAGGATAGTGGAGTCTAATTATTTTCCCTGCAGTTATCTCCCATACTTTTCTATTTATCAACAAAAAGGGACTACTGTGAAAACTAGAATGCCTAAGGCATTATCTATGGTCTCAAGTGAGTGAGAGAGAATGATCAGGGTGTAACTACCAAACTCACCTGTCTTTTTCATGCTTCATCTTTTGTCTCAGCCTGATTTCCCTTGAAGTCATGTAAAACTGCACAAGAAATCAACCGTTAGTTCATTACCGTTCAGTTCAAATAATTAAACCATTACAATCCATGGAAAACATGAAAATTCCACTAATAAATTTTAATAGGAAGCTAAAATATAATTTTGCTATTTAGGAGCAGTATAAAACACTGTCATATTTGATGAAGCTTCCTACTACAGCCGAAAACATGAAAATGTTAAAGCATCATGTAATTAAAATAAAATCCAATTTAATAAATAGAGTGCAAAGTCCATTTTAGCAGCTAAATTCATATATTTTCTCAAAAGGAGAGATCCTTATCAGCTGGAACTTAAAATGGGAAATAGGAACGTTTAAGGATGTAGACACCTATATTTTGTACTCTGTCTTGTGATTAATCTCACCAAGAGCTTGGTTGATAAAAGCAGAAATGAGAGAGACATTCAAAACCATCATTTTAATGTTTTAAAATGTTTACCAGAAACCTACTACAGTAGGTTTATTGTGACTTGTAAACTCTTCAAAATGCATGCAACACAAGGCAAACTGGCCAACATCAGCTATAAACATGTCTTATTCCAAAACATTAAGAGTTACTGTTGAATTACTAATGAGGGTAAGTCCTTTCACGGGGACGACTGTGTATACAAAAACATGCACAGAGAAGTGAATTCACTTTCTCAAGGTCCTATATAGTAGTCAATAATAAATGCAATGTTTTATTGATTTCTGATAAAAATGTAAACTTTAAATTACATTAACCCCTCACTAGTTCCATCCCTTTACCCAAATAGAAACTAAGGATTTACCTGCAATACTGAAGAAGATGTCACAAAGTCTATAAACGAAACAGTCCCAACACCCTCAGAGTTAATTTATTCTAAATCTGGATATAATTCTAACCATCTGGGGTATCTGTTTGGCTGATGGGAGGGTGATACGGGACCTCACCCTCCATGGGGTGGAAGAATACACATATACACACACACTGTAAAATTCTGGTCTTCAAGTAGCTCTGAAGGTCATTATCATGTCTCCAGAGCTATCAACGAAATGTTATCTAATGTCAGCATGCTCTCTCCAGACACAGGTAAATAAATGACATTAAGTAATAGTTCACCTACTTTTGCACATTTGGTGCTTAAATGTGACAATCTTACTTGGAAAATTCACTTATTTTATAAAATGTGTTTCCCTAATGATGGTAAAAAAAAAAATGAAGTATTATATTTATTTCAGATTACAAAGTAAAAGATATACTATAATCCAAATGTAATGTAAATGTGAGTTTCATAGCTATGTAATCATCAAAGTAATACTGCCTTATTTCATCTTCTGAAGAAAAACACTTCTGACCTAGCCATGGTGATATCCATAGTCCGGGCTCGGTAAACAAATGTTGACAGTTTAAAGGAGAGCTGAAACACACACAGAAGTGCCACTGTTCTGCTGGTACATGACTGGACCATACTTTAAAAAGGTTTTTTTGTAGACAACTTACAGAGAGAAAATTGATTTTTAAAATGCCTTTACTATATACATAGTCAAGTTGTTCGACTGCTACTGACTTTCACTGAAAATTAAGGGAGTGACTTCAGTTGGTCACCCAATCCCTTGATCTCTTCGTTCAATGGTTAAAATGTTAGAGCCATAATTAGCCTCAGGGAGAAAAAATATTTAAGACAGTTGAATAAAACATGGTTTGTAATCCCTTGCTACATTTTGTTAAGGTAATTTTTTAATTTTCCCTGACTTAAGTAAAGTGCTGACTTTTCTATCAAGTAATAAATGATTCCAAACTATGTTCATCCTTCTCTTGAATACCTGCCAGGAAAAAGTTACACATATTCTGTGGTAATTCCATTACCCTTGATGCTGCAGACTTACTGGGTTATTCCTGGGGCAGAAAGGATCATGTTCTTGCCGTCTCTTCTCTGCCAGCTGATTTAAGTACTCTGCCATTCTTTCTTTTCGTTTTCTTTTCATCCAGACTTGAATCTCTCTCCTCTCCTTCTCAGTTCTTTGTGGACGTCTACTAGAGGGATGCTGAATCCTGAGAAATTTAACCAGCAATGCATCACTTGATTTTAAATTTGTTACGGAGATGATACATGTTACCCTGGTGTTCACTGCAACACTGTTTACAGTTGCCAGGGCATGGAAGCAACTTGAATGTCCACTGATAGATGAATGGATAAAGAAGATGTGGTACATACATACAATAGGATATTACTCAGTCATATAAAGGAATGGAATTGAGTCAGTTGTAGTGATGTGAATGAATCCAGAGACTTGTCATACAGAGTAAGTCAGAAAGAGAAAAACAAATATTGTATATTAATGAATATATGTGAAGGCTAGAAAAATGGTGCTGATGAACATATTTGGTCAGGAACAGAGGTACAGTTGTAGAGAATGGACTTGTAGACACAGTTGGAGAAGGAAAGGTTAAGACGAATTGAGAAAGTAGCATTGATATATATATACACTGCTGCTGCTGCTGCTGCTGCTGCGTCGCTTCAGTCATGTCCGACTCTGTGCGACCCCATAGACGGCAGCCCACCAGACTCCTCCATCCCTGGGATTCTCCAGACAAGAATACTGGAGTGGGTTGCCATTTCCTTCTCCAATGCATGCATGCATGCTAAGTCACCTCAGTCATGTCCAATTCTGTGCAACCCTATGGACAGCAGCCTACCAGGCTCCTCCATCCACAGGATTCTCCAGGCAAGAATACTGCAGTGGGCTGCCATTTCCTTCTCCAATATACACTACCATGTGTAAATTGGATAGCTGGTGGGAAACTGCTGTATAGCACAGGGAACTCAGGTCAGTGATCTGGGATGATCCAGAGGGGTGGAATCGGGGGTAGGGTTGGGGGTAGGGGTGGGAGGGAGGCTCCATAGAGAGGGAATATATGTATACATATGGGCTTTCCTGGTGGCTCAGACAGTAAAGAATCTGCCTGCAATGCAGGAAACCTGGGTTCGATCCCTGGGCTGGGAAGATCCCCTGGAGGAGGGCATGGCATCCCACTCCAGTATTCTTTTGGGTTTCCCTGGTGGCTCAGATGGTAAAGAATCCGCCTGCAATGTAGGAGACCTGGGTTCGATCTCTGGGTTGGGAAGATCCTCTGCAGAAGGGAATGGCTACCCACTCCAGTATTCTGGCCTGGAGAATTCCATGGACTGGTACGCTACAGTCCATGCGGTCACAAAGAGTCAGATACAACTGAGTGACTTTCACTTTCATGGCTGATTCATGTTGCTGTACAGCAGAAACTGACAAAAGTGAAGCGATTATATTCCAATAGAGAAATACTGTTTCTTTGGAAAGATTCTGCCCCATCGTGAAGAGTCATATGCTTATGATGTCTTGTCAATCTGCTCCAATCTGTCCCCTGAAATCCACTGACAACAATCTCATCACCAAGAGCCTCTTCAGTCTTCATCCTACTGGACTTCTCTATACTATCTGCTGCAACTGCTTCTCCTTTCTGCTTTAAACTCTATCTTACCTGGGTCTTTTTCTCACTCTCAAAACACAATAGAGCCTCTTACACTGGGCATCCTTCTTCTCTGCTCACCACCAATATGAATGTTATTAAAGGTTCTGTTTTGGATTTCTTCATCGATCTATTCCTGGACCATCTCAATCACTTCCAAAACTTATAACACAGAGATGACTTCTAAACTGCAGCCCTCCTGGATGCAGATCTGGCCTCAGGTTCCTGCCCAGGCTGTACTTCCCAGGGTCCAACCTGAGCTAATGAGGAGCATGGCCGGGATGCTGTGGCTGGCCCTGACCTATAAGAGACAGGACTCCTCTGATGTTGACTCTGGCTTGACGTCTCACCACTGACCCAGCTGAAGCTTTCCTAGAACCACACTGTACTCTGGACTTAACTGACTCAGCCTTCTCTCCTCCACAGGGAGGGGCCTGACCTGCCCTGTGGTCTGATGCCTCATTTCTGATTTTCTTCCTCACAGGCCTTTTCTCAATACAGCTTTTGTACATCTAATCCCATCCTGGCTTCTACACAGAGAGTACTAACAGTGGCCCAAGAAAACAGGTGCTGTGAGACAGCAATTTGGGCCAATTCAAAACACCCAGCATGGGAAGACACCACTCTAACCATGAAGATGGGTTATGGATAGAGACAGTGTGGTTTTATACTAGACACTTGCTTTTCTTCTGGGAGTCTGGACTCTTGGGATGTGCCAGGCAGAGAGTACCCTATCCATCCAACCCCCAGTGAATCAATAAGCCAAAAGGTGTATGTATCCCAAAGAAGCATTAGTAGAAGAGGCAGCCTTTATTCTATCAAAAACCAGTTCATGGCCCAGGAAAGGCAACAAGGAAAAACATTTTAACATAACTTTCCAAGAAAAGCTATTTAAAATGTATTCTAAAGGTTCATGTCTAGGGTAAAGTACTATAAACTAAATTATTAATTACTTTAAGAAGAAACAGGATTATATTTACGTTGTACTCAGAGTGATGAGACCTTCAGAAAACTCAAGATATAGATGTGCTGTATTAGTTACAGAAGCCAGTCTATGATTGTTGGAGAAAGGGGAGGAATGACATATAAATATCACAAAATCGATTAACAGAGAAAAAGAATCTATGTAAGCTTTGAATCTGTTTCCTAAAACATCACCAAACAATGGTCATTTTTTAATACTTTTGAACCATAAACATTTTAAACAGGTTAAAAATGAATTATTCAATAATTACCTGGAGATGCTCCTAGCCTGTTGCTCTGTTAGGCCGAGCTCGTCACTGGAAACTCCGTCTTTTGTTATAAGGTCATTGATGATGTCTGCAATATCAGTCAGTTCACTCATCTGGAGTGGATCTACCAAAACACTTCATTCCCAAATGTAATATGAAAAATATAAATCAGTATCCACAACTCACTTATATTAAGCAAAAATTAGCGTTTAAAACTATGCTCTCCAAGGGCATAAATGAACACAAAAAATGATAAGCATATAACTAATTTCATTCTATTGCTTTAATCTCATTAATCCTCAGTGGAAAAGCCTAGTCATCAGTAATTGACAACTTCATATGCACTCTCAAAGGAGCAAACGTAAGGCCTAGAAGACAGCTTCTAATCTGTCCTGCCTATTGCAATTTAATATATATGTAGTAAAAGAAAATGCAGCAAATACTATAACTACCTACTCTAAAACAATAAGAGAGATACAACATAACAATCATCAGTTTCTTAAAAGATCCCATTCCCAATGGGAATTATATTCCTTTAACCCACACAAAATATATAGTTTAAAGTTTACATACATATGAACAACAAAATTTCCAGAACATATGATTTGTACCTAACTGCAAGTAAAACTATGAATTAAGATAGTTACCTTTCAAATAATTCATCACTGTTATTCACACCTTTAAAAAAAACAAAAACATTACTATCAATTAAAATTTCAGGTCAGTTATTTTTTATATTTTAAATTATTAGCCTGATCTAGAAATTATATATCAGAAACTGAAATGTATTTAAACCTCCATTTGGTGGTGAATATTGTCTACATTTTAAGATTATTACTTGTCTATCCAGAGCACCCTGAACAATATATGTTAGGAGGTAGACTCTACTTTGCTTCATACACGGTTTAGAATACTGCGGTGTGATTTACTAAAAAGAAAAGAAAACAAAAAAAATTCTGATGGTCTGAAAGGAATACTTTGGGGAAAACATCTAATTTAATCCCAAAAGCCTTTACATGGAAGAACATGACCCAAAGGGTGATTTTTAAACCTTGTCCAGTATTAGTAACATGTCTTTAAAGCAAAACAGCCTTTTCAGCTTTCTATGTTTAACCATCAAAGAGAACTGAGTTAACAGAGAGAAAAGTGTCCTGACATCTCTTCTCAAAAACATTTCCTTAAGATTTTCTTATACAAAGATAAACCCACCCTGCCTCTAAGACTTAGACATCCACATGTTTTTAATATTAAATAATTTTGCTTTCTTAAGCACATTTTTTGTTTTTTAATCCTCAAATCAAGAATTTCACATTATCTTTGGTCTCTGAGTCTGGTCCTTTGTGAGTTCTTCAGTAATGGTGTAAGTATAGACTTGTTTATATAGTTGCTAAGTCATGTCTGACCCCAAGAACTGTAGCCCCTCAGGCTCCTCTGTCCATGGGATGTCCCAGGCAAGAATACTGGAGTGGGTTGCCATTTCCTTCTCCTGGGAATCTTCCTGACCCAGGGACTGAACCTGCGTCTACTGCAGTGCCAGGCCAATTCTCTACCCCTGTGACACCAGGGAAGCCCTAAGTATAGACTAATCAGATATAAAAGATCTAAGAAATGAATCATTTTGATAAAATGATTCCTTTTATCAAAAGGCAAGAAAGTGTTAATAGTCAAATAACAACTTTTAAAAGTAGTTATGTAGGAAGATTCTATCCTTCATTTTCAAACCATCTTTGGATTTTTTTCTTTGGGATGGCCTTTATAATTTACTGACAAACACAACAGATCAGCTTCATTCCTTGATAGTCACAATTCCTTTTTGAAAAAATGCCAAATGGTGACACTCAGCCTTATCATCGACTTCACTTATCAGAAATACCTCCTACACTGATAGGTCTTAAAGTCCTCAAAAAAACTCAGTCTTCTTTCTTGGCTTTCTGGTGGCCTACGAAACTGTTAGCGATTCATTTTTTCTTGAAAGTCCCTTCACCAGAGGCTGCTCATCTGCTTCCCTCACTGGGTGGGATGGGTTCCTCCTGCTCTCTGATGGGTGATATTTCTCAGGCTGGTCCTGAGCATTTCCCCATTTTCCATCAGAGTCTTAACTATATAAATAAGGAAAAGGCTCTTACTTCTGTTTTTTAAGCCTAAACCTCTCAGCAAGCTATACTTGCTTATCAAAAGCTAGGTCTTAAATATGATATGAATATCACCTTAGATGCTACATTTGGTTGAAGGTTCTCTAGAGTTTGACATTAAGACCTGGTGATATCCTTGCTCTTGGTCTGACAATGTTAACCAGCCATTTGCTCTCTCCTTCTCCACCCATCCATCCACTTAGTCAGTGAGTATCATCAGCTGCCTAGTTCAGAATGTCTCATTTCTTCTCCTTTCCCACAACACTGCCCAGACCCTCATCACTGCCCAGGTCACATTAATTTAAAAGTTCACTAACTGACCTAGGCCTCCATCCTAGTCTTCTTCCAAACCTCTCCTACTCAAAACTTGTCAGTGATTCCCAAGTATAAAATGGAGTTTAAACTTCTCAGGTACAATCAGAACCCACTAAGGCCTCTTGAACTTCATTTTTCAATTCTCCCTTCAATAAGAGGAAAGATACCAGTGACCAAGAACCTATAGGAATCAAACAGATTCTCAGCTAAATGCTTTATATACAGTAATTAATCTTCACAACAACTCAGTGAATAAAAATGATTATCCCTATATGATGATGACTGAAACATGAACAGAATCTAGAAAGAGTTTAGAGAAAAAATACAAAGCTTAAAACCAGCTTAATAGTTTGTATTTAAATAACAGCAATGCCATTTAAAAATAGCATTTTTAACTGCTTATATTACTTTAATAATGGTAATAGAACATATTGCAAACATTCAATAAAATCATCCTTATTGACCATTAGTATCTGAGGGCAAAAAAGGTATTTCAAGGCCACTGTTAGAGTTCCAACTGTGATAGGTAGTATGCCCTGCTATTATTATGACACAAAATATCACTTAGGACTGCTGCTGCTGCTAAATTGCGTCAGTCGTGTCCGACTCTGTGAGACCCCATAGACGGCAGCCCACCAGGCTCTGCTGTCCCTGGGATTCTCCAGGCAAGAACACCGGAGTGGGTTGCCAGTTCCATCTCCAATGCATGAAAGTGAAAAGTGAAAGCGAAGTCGCTCAGTCGTGTCTGACTCTTAGCGACCCCATGGACTGCAGCCTACCAGGCTCCTCCATCCATGGGATTTTCCAGTCAAGAGTACTGGAGTGGGATGCCATTGCCTTCGACTAAGGAATAGCATTTTGAACTGTCAGCTCTAAAAGAAACAGAATGAACAATGGCCCTGAATTTGTCTAAGCCTCAATATTCTCAACTGTAAAATGGGAGAATAATGGTAGCTAGGTCACAGGTCAGGCTTACACCAGGGTCAACACATGTGAAACAGTGATGTCTGGCATGTGGAAGAGGCCCAATAAGTCACAGTCATGATTTTGTTTCCAAATCAAAACTCTTAAAATTGGCAGTTTTAATTTCTCAATTTTTATAAAAATCAAATAGTATAGTATTATAGTATAATATACCAGTGCAATACTATAATGTTTCAGTTGCTATGTATTTAACGGTGCTTCCCAGGTGGCGCTAGTGGTAAAGAACCCCTCTGCCAATGCAGGAGATTTAAGAGACTTGGGTTTGATCCCTAGGTTGGGAAGATCCCCTGGAGGAGGGCATGGCAATTACTCTAGTATGCTTGCCTGGAGAATCCCATGGACAGAGGAGCCTGAGTTACACAGAGATATGACACATCTTGTCGTGTATCTTATGAAAGTGACACAATAATGTAGTTCTTCATGTAAATGGCACAATTTTTAACTTTCTTTTCCATGAAACTTATGAATATTACAATGGCTTCACAAATCCTTCATGACTATATTCCCAGTAAAGTAAGTACTCTTCAGTAACAGTATCTTGGAAAATAAGAGTAAAGGGAAAAAAAGTTAAGAACAATACCAAGAGAAGTCACATTCTGGTCACTGGAAAGGCTGACAGCTGAATCAGCTGAAGGAAGCACACAGGTTTTCTGGCTAGGGTAAGTTTCCGTTACTGAAATCTCTTCTCTGTCCCTCCGATCTTCTTTATTCATATAAGTCAGGAAGTGCATTAACCCAGAGTATATATTACAATAAAAAGAAAATAATAATAATGGGAAAAATATCACATGGAAAAGACATTATTCTGATAACTTTCTACTTACTACATAATAAAACAATTTAATATAGTATTTAAAGTTTAAACTGTCTCATAGTAAGAAAAACTACTAAATTTATTATCAATTTCAGAAAAGACATCAGATGGAGCTGCAGTGAATAGGCTCATTACCTGTATAAAACACAGAAGAAATGGTAAATTAAAAAAAAATCACACACAACCAATCAAACTTGTAAATAAAATAAGTCTCCTGGTGTCATAAAATAAAAAGGAATTCAAATCTGGGCACTGGTCTGTCTAGTAGAGGTTATGGTTTTTCCAGTAGTCATGTATGGATGTGAGAGTTGGACTATAAAGAAAGTTGAGCAACATAGAATTGACGCTTTTGAACTGTGGTGTTGGAGAAGACTCTTGAGAGTCCCCTGGACTACAAGGAGATCCAACCAGTCCATCCTACAGGAGATCAGTCCTGGGTATTCATTGGAAGGACTGATGTTGAAGCTGAAACTCCAGTACTTTGGCCACCTCATGCGAAGAGCTGACTCATTGGAAAAGACCCTGATGCTGGGAAAGATTGAGGGCAGGAGGAGAAGGGACGACAGAGGATGAGATGGCTGGATGGCATCACCGACTCAATTGACATGGGTTTGGGTGGACTTAGGGAGTTAGTGATGGACAGGGAGGCCAGGAATGCTGTGGTTCATGGGGTCGCAAAGAGTTGGACACGACTGAGGGACTGAACTGAACTGGATAATGCTGCTGGTATAGTCCAAGGAGGAACAGGAGACGTGGTTCCTGCAGACACAGTGAGAGGAACTGAGCGACCTTCCTGTGGCTTAGAACGCTGAAGGACAGTTCTGTCCACAAAGTGGGGATAAGAAAAATTCTGCCCTGGAGAAATAGCAAACTTTTTTATCTCCCTGGGTAGTGGATGGGAAAAAAATAAAAGTTAACTCTGAGAAAACAGATACCCACCCCTGTCTTGCTATACTACAGGCAGGTGTGGGATCTGAATTTATACTATCTATGTGGTATAGCAACTCCAAGCCAAAAAATGATTATAAAAACTTGTCCCAATTTTTTTCTACTTCAGTAACAGCAAGAGGTAAATACAAAATCATGCCAAAGAAAAACATACACAACCTAGCAGAACTACCCCCTAAATAAGCTCAGTATAAAAAATTATACCTCACACAAAGGAATAAGCAACCCAGAGTCAGTATACACATCTGACAATTGAAAATACATACACATGAAATAAAATAATCTGAAAGGGCATAAAATATTACTAAAATGGTTAAACTGACAAAATAAGGTATAGAAACCACAATAAAAGAAAAGGAGAGAGTAAATCCAAAGGACAGACAGATCTGAAAAAGAAATAAATCTTTTGGACATTAAGAATGTAGTCACCACAATTAAAATCCTACAGCAAAGAAGACACAGTAGTAGAGAGAATTACTAAACGAACAGAAAGAGTTCTGAGGAAACATCCTGAGCACATCATTGAGAGAGAAAAGGTAGAACCTGAGGGGTGGTAAAAAGACAGGGAATAGACTGAGAAGTTCCAACATACCTCTAACAAGTGCTTTAGAAAAAGGAACAGAAAGAATGGGGAGGAAGCAATACTCCAAAAGAAACCAGATAAAACTTCCCAGTGTTAAAACTGCAAATTAATGAACCATTCCTATACATCTAGACACACCGTATCAAGATGCAAAATAAACCAAAAATAAAGATGAAAACTGTAAAAGTGATCAGAGATAAAATAACAGCAATTAGACATCACGTGGGTATTATAAACTCAGCAATTAGAAATGTCAATGGAAAATGGAATAATATCTTAAAAGACTAAGGGAAAATAAGCAGCAACCCAGAATTCGGATCTCAGCTACAAGCCATCACTCACAAACTGTAGTAAAATTAAAACTATTTTCAAAGACTGGGAGAATTTGCTACTAACAGACTCTAGTTGAAAGAAATAATAAAGGAAGGAAGAAGGAAACAGTCCTCAAAGAAGTGGACGCAAGGAGCAACTCTGGGCAATAACAGCACAAGAGAGAAAATGCCAGACTGCACCTTGGGGAATAACGACAAGTGTTATTTGATGAAACTTGTGTTTTGGTCTAATATATTTATTTTTTACATATGTACATCATTCAGTTTACAATTTCTTTGAAAAAAAGAAGCAACTGAGGGGAAATAAACTGGCAAACATGCTGATAAATTCAAACTAGAACAGACATATAAAAATAAAAGACAAAGGAGACTAAGTGAGCAGGTTAAAAACAAGGTACAGATCTAAAATATTAGAAAACAATATCAGAGAAGATGTGACGAGGCATGTGTGTATGTACGCAGAGTCGCATGCAAATTTTTGCGAACCCATAGACTGCAGCACGCCAGGCTCCTCTGTCCAAGAAATTTTCCAGGCAGGAATACTAGAGTGGGTTGGCATTTCCTCCTCCAGGGGATCTTCCTGACCCAAGGATTGAACCTGTATCTGCTGTGTCCCCTGTATTAGCAGGCGGATTCTTTACTACTGAACCACCTGGGATTACCAGTTCTAAAAGCTCTAACCTAAGTCCTTATGTTGCTTGTGAGGTAAATATATTCATCTCAACATTCAATTCTGAATGTTGAAAATTTAAGAATATGCCCTAAGGGAATAAAAATAGAATGTATAATTTCTAAACTAATAGAGGGGGAAAGAGAGGGTACAGAAAACTCAATCCAATTGAAGGAAAGAAAAAAGGACAAAAAGTAAATAAAAGAGTAAATAGGAAGCACAAAATAAGATAATAGAAGTAAGCACAAATGTATCAGTAATCACAATAAATAGCTGCTTATATCTTATGATTAAAACACAAATTATTTAATTATTTAGAATAATGAAATCTAGCCATGTTTGCTGAACACATCTACAACACAGTCCCTCAGCTTGAAAGTAAACAGACGTCTAATGACAGGAAATAAAGGGAACAAAGGAACATGTAAATGACACCACAGAGACTCAATTAGCAAAATGTAGACCCTGAAAAATACTTCAGGACAAACAACCAAGTTTCTTGATCAAATAAACTAGAAGGGGAAAAAGAGAGAAAAAAGAGGAACCCAGAAATTAAAACAGAATTATAAGCCATCAATCAATTACCATGTATAGACCTTATCTGGACTCCAACTAGAACAAATAAACTATTTCTTAAAATGAGCCAACTGGCAATAGTTGAACACTTATTAGGTACATGACAATATCAAGACTTTTTTTTTAAAAAAAGAGGTGATAATGTTATTATGATATGTTATGTTACTATAATGTCTTTTAGAGAATGTTAAAATATTTATGGATAAAATAATGTGTTGTCTGGAATTTGCTTTAAAATAATTCAGGAAAAGGTAGGAAGAGTGGGTGGGATACATAAAACAGGATTGGCCATGAGTTGATACTTGTAAAAGGTGATTGTTGGGTACATGAAGGTTAATTATACTATTCTGTCTTCTACAGAAATATGCCTGAAATTTACCATTAAAATTTTTAATAATAAGTATCAAAAAAGATATACCAGGCAAAAGAAAGCAGAAATGGAAATATTAAACAAAACTGACTTTGAGTCTAAACAACATTACTGAGAATAAAGAAAGTAATTACTTAACGATATTTCACTCAGTCGTGTCCGACTCTGCGACTCCATGGACTGCAGCACACCAAGCTTCCCTGTCCATCACCAACTCCTGCAACTTACTCAAACTCATGTCCATTGAGTCAGTGATGCCATCCAACCATCTCATCCTCTTTCGTCCCCTTCTCCTCCTGCCTTCAATCTTTCCCAGCATCAGGGTCTTTTCAAATGAGTCAGTTCTTCACATCAGGTGGCCAAAAGATTGGAGTTTCAGCTTCAGTATCAATCCTTCCAATGAATATTCAGGACTACTTTCCTTTAGGATTGACTGGTTGGATTTCCTTGCAGTCCAAGGGACTCTCAAGAGTCTTCTCCAACACCACACTTCAAAAGCATCAATTCTTCAAAAGCATTCAATTCGGTGCTCAGCTTTCTTTATAGTCCAACTCTCACATCCATACATGACTACTGGAAAACCACAGCTCTGACTAGATGGACCTTTGTTGGCAAAGTAATGTCTCTGCTTTTTAATATGCTGTCTAGGTTGGTCATAACTTTTCTTCCAAGGAGCAAGTTGTCTTTTTATTTCATGGCTGCAGTCACCATCTGCAGTGATTTTGGAGCCCCCCAAAATAAAGTCTCTCACTGTTTCCATTGTTTCCCCATCTATTTGCCATGAAGTGATGGGACCAGATGCCATGATCTCAGTTTTCTGAATGTTGAGTTTTAAGCCAACTTTTTGGAATGGGTGAATTTAACTCAGATGACCATTATATCTACTACTGTGGGCAAGAATCCCTTAGAAGAAATGGAGTACATCATAGTCAACAGAAGAGTCTGAAATGCAGTACTTGGATGCAATCTTAAAAAAGACAGAATGATCTCTGTTCATTTCCAAGGCAAACCATTCACTATCACAGTAATCAAAGTCTATGCCCTGATCAGTAATGTTGAAGAAGCTGAAGTTGAACAGTTCTATGAAGACCTACAAGACCTTCTAGAACTAACACCCAAAAAAGATGTCCTTTTTCATTATAGGGGACTGGAATGCAAAAGTAGGAAGTCAAGAGATACCTGGAGTATCAGGCAAATATGGCCTTGGAGTACAAAACAAAGCAGGGCAAAGGCTAACAGGGTTTTGCCAAGAGAACGCACTGGTCATAGCAAACACCCTCCTCCAGCAACACAAGGGAAGACTACACATGGACATCACCAGATGGTCAACACTGAAATCAGATTGATTATATTCTTTCCAGTCAAAGATGGAGAAGCTCTACATAGTCAGCAAAAACAAGACTGGGAACTGACTATGGTTCAGATCATGAACTCCTTATTGCCAAATTCAGACTGAAATTGAAGAAAGTAGGGAAAACCATTAGGCCATTCAGGTATGACCTAAATCAAATCGCTTACGATTATACAATGAAAGAGACAAACAGATTCAGGGGATTAGATCTGATAGAGTGCCTGAAGAACTATGGATGGAGGTTTGTGACACTGGACAGGAGACTAGGATCAAGATCATTCCCAAGAAAAAGAAATTCAAAAAGGCAAAATGGTTGTCTGAGGAGGTCTTACAAATAGCTGAGAAAAGAAGAGAAGCTAAAGGCAAAGGAGAAAAGGAAAGATATACCCATTTGAATGCACAGTTCCAAAGAATAGCAAGGAGAGATAAGAGAGCCTTCTTCAGTGATCAGTGCAAAGAAATAGAGGAAAACAATAGAAAGGAAAGACTAGAGATCTCTTCAAGAAAATTAGAGATACCAAGGGAACATTTCATGCAAAGATGAGCACAATAAAGGACAGAAATGGTATGGATCTAACAGAAGCAGAAGATATTAAATGAGAGGTGGCAAGAATACACAGAAGAACTATACAAAAAAGATCTTCATGACCCAGATAACCACGATGGTGTGATCACTCACCTGGAGCCAGACATCCTGGAATGCAAAGTCAAGTGGGCCTTAGGAGCATCACTATGAACAAAGCTAGTGGAGGTGATGGAATTCCAGTTGAGCTATTGCAAATCCTAAAAGATGATGCTGTGAAAGTGCTGCACTCAATATGCCAGCAAATCTGGAAAACTCACCAGTGGCCACAGGACTGGAAAAGGTCAGTTTTCATTCCAATCCCAAAGAAAGGCAATGCTAAAGAATGTTCAAACTACTGCATAAATGCACTCATCTCACGCGCTAGCAAAGTAATGCTCAAACTTCTCCAAGCAGGCTTCAAAAGTACGTGAACTATGAACTTCCAGATGTTCAAGCCGGTTTTAGAAAAGGCAGAGGAACCAGAGATCAAATTGCCAACATCTGCTGGATCATCGAAAAAGCAAGTGAGTTCCAGAAAAACATCTACTTCTGCTTTATTGACTATGCCAATGCCTTTGACTGTGTGGATCACAACAACTGTGGAAAATTCTTAAAGAGATGGAAATACCAGACCACCTGACTTGCCTCCTGAGACATCTGTATGCAGGTCAAGAAGCAACAGTTAGAACTGGACACGGAACAACAGATTGGTTCCAAATCGGGAAAGGAGTACATCAAGGCTGTATACTTAATGATAAAACAGATAAAATTCAACAAAAGTAATCATCATTAACTATATTCATTTTATAACATAGCCTCAACTACGTAAGATACACCCATAGCCTCAACCACATAATATATACCCAATTGAATGGAGAGTTCCAAAGAATACCAAGGAAAGACAAAAAGCCTTTTTAAGTGAACAGTGCAAAGGTATAATAGAAAACAACTGAATGGGTAAAAACTAGAGATCTCTTCAAGAAAACTGGAGATACCAAGGGAACATTTCATGCAAGGATGGTCATGATAAGGGACAGAATATTTACAAAAACTGACTATATATCCTAAGCCTCAAGGGAAATTTTAACAAATATCTAAGAGTGATATTCATTGGAAGGACTGATGCTGAAGCTGAAGCTTCAATACTTTGGCCACCTGATGCAAAGAACTGACTCATTGGAAAAGACCCTGATGCTGGGAAAGATTGAAGGCAGGAGAAGGGGATGACAGAGGAGGAGATGGTTGGATGGCACCACTGATTCAATGGACATGTGTTTGAGCAAGTTCATTGGGAAAGGAGTACATCAAGGCTGTAGGATGGACAGGGAAGCCTGGTGTGCTGCAGTCCATGAGGTTGCCGAGTCGGACACAACTGAGCCACTAAACTGAACTGAAGAGTGGTATTATCATACAGTCATCTAATCACAATACAATGAAAGTGGAAATAAATTACAAAAATATAGCCCAAGTCCCATAATATTTGGAAGCTAAAAAGTCTTTTTACGAGCTGAAGAAGAAATCTTAATACAAATTGAATACCTAACAGCAGCACCCTTATCTGGGTCCTTGAAGAAACATGTTCAACCTCAAATCCACTTATTAGAAAAAAACAAAGTATGAAGTTAGGAAAAATCCCACAAAGTAAGCCTCCAAGAGCAGAAGAAATAATAAAGCTAAGAGTAGAAATTTGTGAAAAAGAACACTAAGAAACAATCGAGAGAATCAATAAACCAAACCCCGTTTTCTGGCAAAATGCATTAAACTGCTGACTAGACTAAATGAAATATTAACAACCATAGATCCAGTAGACATTTTAAAAACTACCCAAATTCTCATTCTTAAAATAAGAAATTCAAAAGCTTAATAACTTCACCGTTGCCAGGCCACTGAATCTGAACTTCAGGTTCTGGCTCCTCTGATGACCGCAGATAGACCACCACCTCAGCACAAGATCTGTGTGATTCTCAGCGGTTGTGTGGCCAGTGGTGTGGAGTCACAGAACTAAGGTCCAGCCCACACTGCCCCATTCTGGTGCAGAGGCCAGAGGAGGTTACAGCATCAGCTTCTCAGGAAATAAACTTGCCTGAGGTGGGAGCCAATTACATTATCACAAAACTAATCCTCATCTAAAAATAAGGGGACCGATGGCTTCAGTTCACACAAGAAGACTATTTCTGGCACACCCAAAAGGCAATACTTATCCTTCCAAAGAAAGGCTTCAGTCTCACCCCAGACCCCTCACAAACCTTCTTCAGAAATGCTAATGGTTTTTGAAGGGAATGTTTTTTCAGATTCAGGGCCGGAAGACAGTTCAATGTGACCCACAGGTTCAACCTATAAAAACACACACCACAAAATAACAGTTACAAATTTTACAGTTTGATTATTTCAAAATACCATAAATAATTTTACATAGGTTTTTCATATTTGCATTAAAAGAATGCAAATATGAAAGATGAAAGAATAGGATTGAATCCGATATGAGTTAAACGGTGAGGTTTTTTAAAGAGGAGTAAATTTTTCCTTATTTTGTATCTTAACCAATTTAACCTTTTAAGAGGCTCAGGCAAACTGCATCACAATTTCAGAGTAGGGAGGAGTGTTAGCCGCCCACAGAGACAAAACTTTCCCTTTGATTTACACAGTCCACCTTTATTTCACTTATTTTTTAATTGACGTATAACTGACTTACAATGTTATATTAGCTTCAGGTGTATACTACAGTAATTCAGTATTTGTATACACCACACACCATATAAAGCTACACAACATTATTCACGATTCTCCCTGTGCTGTACATTCCATCACTGACTTACTTTCATAATTGGTAATTTGTACTTCTTGATCCCCTTCACCTGTTTCACCCATCCCCCACCCATCTCTCTTCTGGCAATTACTGGTTTGTTCTCTGTGTCAATGAGTCTGTCTGTTTCTGTTTTGTGTTTCAGATAGTCTCTTCAGCAAAAAGTGTTGGGAAAACTAGACAGCTATTTAAAAGAAGGAAACTAGACCATTTTCTTACACCATACACAAGATAAACTCAAAACTGTCTGTTGCTGTTTCTCAGTTACGAAGTTGTGATCGACTCTTTGCGACCCCATGGATGGCAGCCCACCAGGCTTCCCTGTTCCTCACTATCTCTCAGAATCTGCTCAAACTCATGTCCATTGAGTTGGGGACGCCATCCAACCATCTGATAAAGACTTAAATGTAAGACCGGAAACTGTAAAACTCCTAGAAGAAAACTTAGGCAATAGGCTCTCTGACATTGATCTCAGCAATATATTTTTGGATCTGTCTCCTCAGGCAAGTATAACAACAGCAAAAATAAACAGAGACTACAACAAACCTGAAAATTTTTGCACAGTCAAGGAAACCAACAACAAAACAGAAAGGGAACCTACAGACTGGGAGAAAATATTTGCAAATACTCTCTCTGAAAAGGGAGTAATATCTAAAATATTAACAGAACTCATACAGCTAAATATCAAAAAAACAAACCAATTTAATATTTGGCACAGGACATGAACAGACATTTTTTCCAAAGATAACATACACATAGCCAATGGGCTTATGAAAAGATGGTCAACATCACAAATCATCTAGGAAATGCAAATCAAAACCACAATGAGCTATCATATGTCAGACAGATTGGCTATTATTAAAAAGACAAACAAGTATGTGGAGAAAAGAGAACCCTTCTACACCATTGGTGGGAAGTAAACTGGGCAGCCACTATGGAAAACAGTATGGAAGTTCCTCAAAAAATAAAAACAGGTCTACCATACAATCCAGAAATTCCAATTTTGGGTATTTATCTGAAGAAATCAAAATCTTTCATGTTAAAGATGAGGAATAAGGACCAGAGAAATGCAGAGACTTTCAAATCCAGAACATGGACTTGAACCCATATTTTTAAGGCACCTGGTTGGTGTGTCCACAGTGCCCCTCAGCTTCTTCCAGGCCTACAGGCCTTTTTCTTAAACTAAAATAAGCAAGTAAAAAAAATCTCTGTATTTACGTGTGCATCATAATAGGATGAGAACATTTTATTTATTTTTTTATTTTCTTATTTTTTAAATTATATATTTATTTATTTGGCTGCTCCGGGTCTTGGTTGTGGCATGTGGGATCTAGTTCCCTGACCAGGGAATGAACCTGGGCTCCCTGCACTGGGAGTGCAGAGTCTTAGCCACTGGACCACCAGGGAAGTCCCCGGATGAGAACATTTTAAACCAATATGCCAAACCTTTCATTCAAATGAGAGGGGACCAGTATCAGAATTTGGGGGAACCTTTAAAACACACAAGAGTGTGACCTATGCCCTTCTCCTTGAGAAGCCACCTCCCCGTCCCATCTCTCTCCCTGCCCTACCCTGGTCAATAGGGCTGGCATATTTACAGTCACAAGAGGCCTTGTGTACCTGTGTGTCCTGACAGCACCCTGTTCACATGTATTTTTGGTGCACACATCTATCTTCTTTTACTAGATTCTAAGCTCCTTGAGAGTAGGGACTATGCCTTATTTACTTTCCAATTCCCAGATCTTAGCACAGGGCCCAGCACGTGATAAAAGCTTGATAAATGTTTGTTAAAGGAATGAATGACTCACCAGATCTAGTGAGTGTGAACAAGCCAGGATCAAGACTAGACTGAGGTGGAAGTAACATACCTGGCTTTACATAAACTAGAAGCTTAATAAACTAGAAGAGAAGGCAATTTTGAAAGTGATTCCTTGGAATATGGACTTCCAGGGACAATTTCAACACTCAACATTAATTCGGATGTAATAAATCTAAAGTTGGATTAAAAACAAAAAGGAAAACAACCAACGAAACACCATAATGTCATTACTTAATAGTAATCCTGAAACTAATACAACATTGTAAATCAACTACACTGCAATAAAAATTTAAAAGACCGAAACAGCAATCCTACTTCATATATTATTTTCACTGTAGTTTCACATATATTAAATCTTAACTTTTTAATAATTGCTAAACCTTTGGATTAAAGAAATGTCATAATCCTAATAAATATATCTTTTAAAATATCAGCATTCTAGTAACCTGGAATATTTGTTAGGTATGTCACTGATGGAATTCTTTTTCTTCAAATTTGCATGTTCTGCAATTTGCATTTACCAATATAAGGCTTTAATATATTCAAAATATTTTTACTATTTGTTCATTAATCTTTATTTTATATAAATTTTATTTCCTAAAAAAGATAGGATATTTGTATAAAATAAGTAATAGAGACTTCTTTTCTATTTGTCCAACTACCATTATATACCATATACATAAACATTCATCTCTTTATGATGCCTACTTTTTAAAGATACAGAAAACTTCTAAGGACTACTAATCCTGTTCTATAAACTATTTGAAAGAAATTGAGAATTCAAAATGTAAGGACAACAATGTCTGTAAAGTTATAAAAATCTTGCTGAAGAAAATGATACTCAATTGAGAGCAGGATTTATCTAAAACCACATTCTGGTTTTGTAATTCATGTATTTATTTTCCTGGTAGAAGTTGAGGGTTCAATTCTTAAAAGCTTAATGCTTAAGTGGTTTTCTACGAGGAGTGACTTTGCCCCTCAGAAGACATTTGTCAGTGCCTAGAGACATTTCTGGTTATGAAGGCTAAAGGGAATGCTACTGACAGCTAGTGGGTCAAGACTAGGGATGCTACTAAAATCCTACAACGCATGGGATAGATGTCCACAACAGAGAATTACCTGGCCCAAATGTCAACAATGCTGGAGGCTGAGAAACCCTAGCTTTTGAAACCATTTCTCATTATTTTGAAAAATCAAGAGTCTAAAATTATATCACACTACAAACCTAGTAAGTAGGTTAACAAACAAACAAACAAGTAAAGACAGTCTACCTTCACACAGTGTTGGCCTGGCACTGTGTGTCTGGGGTAATTGTGCTCTATGTTTTCAGCAAGGTTCTGTATTGCTAATAGCTGTTCGTCAATTTTCTGAAGCTTTGCAGTGAGATGCTCTAGCCGGCGAGCTGCAGGGCTTGGCGCCGGACGAATGGTGGGGGCTTCCTGTAGCACCTCCCACAGCAGATAGTCTTCTGTAGCATCTGACTTTGAGCTCAGTTCCTTGAAGTGAAAATCTGGCTTCGGAGTATCTAAATATTATTAAAGGTAATATCAGAACTGACTACAATTAAGAAAGAAATTGTAATAGATGATGATGATTCAATTTCTCGAAGATCTCACTTTAAGTTTGACATAACATCCCCTTCTTCCAACTCAGTTTTAATTTAATATACTTAGAAATATCCTCAGCTTCTTGACTTCTAAGATTAGTCTTTGCTGTGAGATAAGAATATATGTTCTGGAAGGAGAAAACATGTACACCCATGGTGGATTCATGTCAATGTATGGCAAAACAGATACAATATTGTAAAGTTAAAAAATAGAAAATAAACTAATTAAAAAAAAAAAGAATATATAACAGTGTTACCATTACCACAAAGCACAAAGATTGCAATGAAATCTGAATGTTAATGTTACTTTTATCTTCTGCTACAAAAATATACTTCATCAAAAAGCAACCTTAAAGTCTTTATGACTTTTTAAAACTCGACCTGATAACCCTATATGCGAGACAGAATAAGAGACACAGATGCATAGAACAGTCCTGTGGACTCTGAGGAAGAAGGTGAGGGTGGGACGTTCTGGGACAATAACATTGAAACATGTATATTGTCATATGTGAAGCGGAACACCATTCCATGTTCTATGCATGGGACGGATGCTCAGGGATGGAGCATTGGGATGACCCAGAGGGAGGGGATGGGGAGGGAGGTGGGAGGAGGGTTCGGGAGGGGGAACACAATGTGAACCCATGGCTGATTCATGTCAATGTATGGCAAAAACTACTACAATATTGTAAAGTAATTAGCCCCCAACTAAAATAAATAAATTTATTAAAAAATAAAAAAATAAAAAAAATAAAACTCGACCTGAAAACCAACAACATCACACAGTAAAAGCTAGGTCCAATGTAGGCCATTATTGCCTCTACGTGGGATCTCAGGCAAATGCTAAGCCTCTCAAGCCCAGTATATATCAAAGTCAATGACTCTCTGTACTTTTAAACTCAGCTGATTCTTGTCCCTAATTTGAAACACTTCATCTGGCCTCTGGGTCTTCTCCTCCCTATCTCACTCTCCCTTCTTAGTCATCATCTTGGACTTCTTTTCTGCAACCCACACTCCTTGCACCCTCAGTATTTCCAGGGCACCAGTCTAAGATCACGCTCTTCTCACTCCACCCACCCTCTCTGGGTGAGGTCTCAGGCACACTGCTGACTCTCACATCCAAGCAGCACACTCTGTGAGCTCCAGTTCTTAAATCTATCTGTGTCCTGAACACCTTATTCTGCTCTTACTCTGTTTTTCAGTCACTAAGTCATGTCCGACTCTTTGCGAGCCCATGGACTGCAGCACGCCAGGCTCCTGTTCTCCACTATATCCCAGAGTTTGCCCAAATCCATGTCCATTGAGTTAGTGATGCCATCCAACCATCTCATCCTCTGTCGTCCCCTTCTCCTGCCTTCAGTCTTTCCCAGCATCAGGGTCTTTTCCAATGAGTTGGCTCTTCGCATCAGGTGGCCAAATTACTGGAGCTTCAGCATCAGTCCTTCAAATGAATATTCAGGGTTGATTTCCTTTGAGATGGACTGGTTGGATCTCCTTGCAGTCCAAGGGACTCTCTAGAGTCTTCTCCAGCACCACAGTTCAAAAGCATCAATTCTTCGGCACTCAGCCTTCGTTATGGTTCAACTCTCATATCCATACACGACTACTGGAAAAACCATAGCTCTGACTGTCTGGACCTTTGTTGGCAAAGTGAAGTCTCTTATTTGGCAAAGTGATGTCATCTTTTTCAGGCTGTCCCAAAGGCAGATCAAACCAAACTCACAGCTTTTGCCCTTTTACCCTCTTTCCTCCTGATTCCCCAGCTCAGGGAAAAGCACTATCGTTCACCCAGTTTCCCAAGCCAGCTGCCTGAAATGCATTCAAGGTTCTTCTCTTTCCTTCAGTTCCAATGTGAAACCAAATACTGATGATCCCCCTGCCAATCATCTCCTCATTCCTACCACCACAGCTTAGCCGAAGCTATCACAACCCAAGGACACCAAACAGTATCCTTCTCTCTAAATACTTTACTCCTCTCTAGTCCAAATTCTACAAAGGCCCCAGAGAGATCTTTTAAAACATGAATCTGATATTGTTCCTTTTCCACCTGAAATCCTTCAGCATTTCTGTAATGCCTTCACCTTAAAAGTTCAAATGCCTCAGAATGAGAGACAATGGCATTGTCTTTCCTAGGCCTTCCTATCCAGCTCTTCTCTTTCTATTTCTTAAACACACAAAAACACCAAGCCCACCGAACTTTAATTTTCTCAAACTTAGGAAGCTCCATCAAACCTCTTAAGTAGTCGTACGATCTCTTCTATCTGTGTGTATGAAGCTTTCTCTTGCTCAGTCCTACTGTTAAGATTCCATTTAGGTGTCTCTCCCCTACATAGCCCCAGTCCTCCCCAGGGATGGATTAGATGCTGTATTCCCCAACAATCCTATCCTTATCACCATCATGGCACGTACCATGCCGTCATGTACTATAGTCATCCCTCTGCTTCTCTGCTTTCCTTTCCCCCAAACGTGACCCCACAGGCAGAGAGCCTGGTGTTACTCTCTTCTTTGGTCCCTACATGTTGTCCCTAACTTGGTGCTCAGTGAATGAAGAGATTGTCAGATGAGGCTTATGATGTTTGTCCTACTTGACTCCATAGAGATTTTGTGAAGATCAAATTATTCAACAAAAAACCCTAAATAATGCGAATGACTAAACAAATGTAGGCAATGATTATATTTCAGTCCCAGTGTAGGACATTCACCTGTGTCCTGCCTTATGTCTGATGGCAGAGGTGAGATGACACGAGGCTCCTTCACTTCTGTACTGCCCGCTCTCCAGCCGCTTCCACCCAGACAGGACGGAGACACTTTCGCAGGTTTAAAAAATAAATCCACAGCGGAATAGGCAGATTCTACCAAGAATATGAAAGGCATACAAAGACTGATTCTAAACTTATAAATAAGGTATTGAAAAGATTAAAAGAACATTCCTAAATGTGAATATAAACATCTAAAACTACAGTGGATTTGGAGGAGGAGAGCTGAGAGACAAGAGTAGGGATAACAATGCTATATTAAAGAAGTTTTCCAAAATGTTTTAAATTTATTTTAAAAGTAGGAAAAATTATTACCTTTACTCTTGAGATTGTCAAGAGTCAGGGGAACAGCATTAGTAACTGAAGCTGCCATGTAATGTAATTCTGCAGAAGATGGGACTTCTACACAATCACTGTGTTGCTTGATATTATCTGAAGGCTCTTCCTTGACAGGTAATTCCTGTAGATCATCAGCTTCAATGTCAATCACATTTATGTAAGTGTGTCCAACCTGAGCCAAAACATAAAATCAAAGAGGGTTACATTCTTTTTATATACATGGCCATTCCACCCTACCCTTACCCAAAAAAAGGTTTAATTCTCAAGGCAGTATGAGTTTACATGAGCCTAACTTAGGGAAAACTGCAAGAACTATGCATTATAGTCTTAGTTTACAATATCTGGAGGCATAACATTTAAATCTTAAACTAAATTTTGACCTTTCCAACAAATCTACATAGGTCAGACTTTTTGGCCTCATCTCATCTATACAACTGAATAACGCAGATGACCATAATAAATTTTAGCACAAAGGTATTATTAAAACATTCAAATTTAGTACCGTATCAGATGCTGAAGGTGACAGAGGTTTCTCTGATATTTCAGTGGGAAGTCTGAGATTTAGACATATATCTGGAGCCAAAAGTTGAGGAACAGTCAAAGATTCATGTTCTAAAAATCAAGATAGTAAAAAAAAATCCTGTAAATAGTTCTACATCATTAACTTTGTAAGAACAAGTTAGCAACAAACAACATTAAAAGTATTTGCTGAAAATCTAAGTGGAAGTTTCTTTGTATAAGTAAATTAAAGCAAATTCTATTCTACTCTAATGGCAAGATTGTATTTAATCTAGAGTAATTCATCATTGAATGCAGACTGACTACAGCTTTTCTCATATGAATGATTCATAAGAATAATGAAATATCTAAGTCACACCAAGAAAATACTGTAATTTCCTTTTTCCATTTCAGATATATTAAGTCATTTTTGTTTAACATTTCAATAAAACCAGATTTTAGGAAATTAATCAGAGCAAATTTTTTTACTTTCAACACTGCTTCTTGTTTGTTCATTTGGTTAAACAGCTTTACCGAGACATAATTCACCTCCTTTAAAAATTATAACTCATATATATATGAGTGTGTATATATATGTGTGTACGAATGTATAAAAATGTATAACTCAAATGTATAACTCAGTGGTTCTTAGTATATATAGAGACCGTAGCTAAATCATACCACTTAAAAAGTTTAATATCTTAACTTTATAGAAATCATTAGCTTCTTATTCAAAACAATAAAGAAGCCTATCACAATAGGTCAGCAGTCTAACTGTGCTTTTTGTCCTATGACTCTAATCTTATTTCCTAACATCATATTTTTAATAGAACATTACTTTCAAATTTCACAAGCAAAATCTAACTCACTGCAGTACTGAGTACCAAAAACTTGGCGCCAAGGCTTGAATTTAAACCACATGACAAGCATAAAACTAGAGAAATGAAAGATCATTTTATCTCCATTAAATCCATTAAATCAATTTTTGGTTTAACTGCTTTTTTATGGGGGCTGGTAACTCCTGTTTTAGCCATCATACAGATATAACCTTTAATTAGTCATGCTGTTCTCAGAAAAAAAAAAAAAAAAGAAATCACACCTGATATGGAAGAAATGACTTGTTGATTTTTATGACATTCAGAAACAATTTCTTGAGAAGCAGCCTCTTGATATCAATAAGGAGATTTGTGACAAAAAGAGAAAACAGAAAAAGGACTTTACAACCACAGAAAAAACTAAATATACAAGCACAGATTTTTTTATATATTGTGCATAAAAAGTGGTAGAAAAGTAGACTAAAAGCTTAAGAATTTAATTCCTTAATTAATAAAATAATTTTAATTTTATTACTATTTATATTCTGGGCCTGATCACCTGGATGAATAACAAACTTCCAGCAAATAGCTGCTGACTTTAGAAGACAACGGAGCAGCAAAGTACTTCTAGGCTTTCTCAAAGATACATTTAAGAATGTTTCTCAAATGCACACTGAACATTTGCATCAAAAAACATCTTATTAAAAAACAATCTTATACATGCTCAACCTCATTAAGAAATAAAAATTAAAATAACAGATGCTTTTTATTTTAATCAACTGGATTGGTAAAGGGTAAAAAAGTTAGCTAAATCATAGTGATGACCAAAAGAGAGAAAAAAGGCTCTATGCAAGAAGTTACTCACGGAAGCATCATTTGTAGAAGAAAAATACTGGAAGCCACCTAATACATTTATTCATTACATTAATGAAGAAGCTTATCAGGCAAAATTCCAAACATGAGTTCCTCCAACATTTATTCCCTCTATTTCTGGTCACAGTTACATATATTCTTCCCACACTAAACCCAGCCTTGTCTTCCTCTTCAAACTCAACTTCAGTAGCCACAACTTCAGGCCTCTCAGTCTTAGGCATGAAATTCTAGTAAAGTCAATTATGGCATAGAGAACCCAAACTAAAAACACTATTTCTACTGATTTATGATGTAGTCCATGGCATTTTTAAACAAGTATCTATTATATTTTAATAAAGTTATCATAAATTCAGTTTAAAATTTGTAAAGTATATACCAGGGTTAGGAACAAGAACCTGGGATGAGAAACTAATATCACATAATTTTAAATTCCCCTTATATTACTGTTTTGAAAAAAAAGTAGGGATATATTAAAGGTTAAAAATATATGAATTTTAAAAATTAAAGTGAAATAGCATTTTACCTGTATTTGTACTTGCATCCTGACATTCTTTAGCTTTCTTTTTTACAGAGGCCATGAAATGCAATCCAGCAGAAGTATTAACATCATCTTGGAGCTTTTCTTAAATATAACAACAAAACATTGGACACAAGCATTTAGAAGCCAATATACCATGAGGAGCCAAGAAGCAGAGTACCTACTTCAAGCAAGGTGAGGTTCGTGGTGTCAAGATGTTATCAAAATGGACTTTCTGAGTGAAGTGGTATCTAAATTGACCCTCACAGACAGTTCAACGGAATCAAAATCAAAATTGTGGAGGACTCTGTATGCCCAGGCTAGAAGTCTATTATTCTGGCTGGTGCAGATCCAGTAGAAGTTGTTAGGCAGGGAAATGATATGGGGAGACTAGTGTTCTAGAAAAACCACCCCGGCCAGTGTGTGAAAAATAAATTTGAGTGGATAAAATTAAAGAAAGGCAATCAGATAGATGAGGCTGCTGCAGCAGTTCAAATACACATCCAATAACGGTGAGGAATAAAAGAGAGAGAATAAATTTAAGAATTATAAAGAAAGTAAAAAATAAGGAAAAAGTAAAAAAGAAAGAAAGAACTGGCTACTGACTGGATGAGAGGGTTGGGGGAAAGCAGAATTCAGAACAGCATGTGTTTTGGGGTTAAGTCGGCAGTGACACACATGGAGACAGAACACAGGAGGACAAACCAGTTGGGGTGGGGGAGGGATAATGAATGCAGACTTGAGGTCACTTCTATCCGGGAGGAAAAGATCAACAGGAAAAAGAATCAAAGTCCAAGCACTATTATGGGGGTTTCGGTTTAGATGTGGATTTTTCTGGGAGATCACCCAGGGAGTCTAAGTAGAATGAAAGAGTATCAATGATGGCACATGGAAATATAATGAAAAATATTGGGTCTCTGTCCTTGGTTCCAGGGACGGAATTCCTTAAGCCCTTGGAAGTTCCTGAGCGGTAGTAGCATGTTTTGTTATTCATGATGAGCCCCTTTTGATCATATCTGTCTTTAGGGTAATGAGGTGACTCCTGCAGGCCCCTAGACAGTTTCAGGAAGGGTGCTGGTCACCAGAGAAACCAACTATCAGCCCTGTCCCACACCCACCTTCAGGGAAGGCAAAGCAGCTGGAGTCCGATCTTTCCACGTAGTGAGAGTTCAGGAAAAACCCTGAGACAACAAGGCTGAGGGGACTTCTAGGTTGATGAGTGAGTGGATGTGTAGGAAGGATGCTGTACCCGAAAAGCAGTGGGACCTCTGTGTCCTCAAACCCCCAGACCTTGGCCTAGGCATCTCTCCCATTTGGCTCTTCCTGAGTTGTAGCCTCTATAATGAAACTGGAATCACAGCTAAAGTGCTTTTCCAAGTTCTGGAGTTGTTCTAGAGAATTAGGAAACCTGTGGGGGAGCGGCCACGGGAATCCCTGAATTGACATTTGACCAGACAAACATGCAGGTGTTGGGGGAACCCTGTTTGCAGCTGACATCTAAAGAAAATAGGGAGTCTTTGGGGACTGATCCCTGGACCTGTGGGGTCAGTCCACAGTTGACGAACCCACTGGTTATTAATCGTCTTAGAATGGAATTGAATTACAGGACTTGTAGCTGGTGTCAGAGAATTCTTGCTGTGTGGTATAACACAGTACATATTCACTGGAGTACTACAGTGAAAGTGAAAGTTGCTCAGTTGTGTCTGACTCTTTGCAACCCCATGGACTTATTCCATGGAATTCTCCAGGCCAGAATACTGGAGTGGGTAGCCTTTGCTTTCTCCAGGGTATCTTCCCAAGCCAGGGATCAAACCCAGATCCCCCACATTGCAGGAAGATTCTTTACCAGCTGAGCCACAAGGAAAGCCCAAGAATACTGGAGTGGGTAACCTATCCCTTCTCCAGCGGCTCTTCCTGACAGGAATCAAACCGGGGTCTCCTGCATTGCAGGCGGATTCTTCACCAACTGAGCTATGAGGGAAGTACTACAAGGTCATTTTAAATGACACTGTGGAAGAATATCTAGTGATATGGGAAGATATATACCTTAATGCTGCTGTTGTTGTTTGGTCACTAAGTCATGTCTGACTTTTGTGACCCCATGTAGTACAGCCGACCAGACTCCTCTGTCCATGGGATTTCCCAGGCAAGAATATTGGAGTGGACAGCCATTCCCTTCTCCAGGGGAGCTTTGCGACCCAGGGATGAAATCTGCATCACCTGCATTGGCAGGCGGATTCTTTACCACTGAGCCAGCAGGGAAGCCCAAATACCTTAATACTATTATGTAAAAGCAAGTAAGTTATAAATAAGCAGAGGAGGTATTATTTACATATAGATATACAGATAGATAGGGCTTCCCTGGTGGCTCAGTGGTAAAGAATCTGTCTGCAATGCAGGAAACCTGGATTCGATCCCTGGATTGCAAAGATCCCCTAGAGGAGGAAATGGCAGTCCACTCCAGTATTCTTGCTTGGGAAATCCCATGGACAGGGGTGCCTGGTGGGCTAGGTCCATGGGGTCGCAAAAGAGTCAGACACGACTTAAGATGCTAACACTTTCTTTCATACGGATAGATATATATTTATAGATACATGTGAGTACGGATATTTTGAAATTGAACCCAAAAGAATACTGACTCTCTATTTGCCTTTTCTAAATTTTCTCTAGTTAATACATACTAATTTTCTCATAGTTAATATATTACCTTTGTAAAGAGAAAGGATGTTATTAAGAATGACAGAGAACAGGGTTTTAAGATAAGAGAATGGGGAGCAAGAACACCAGATGGATTGGGAAGCTGAGAGATGGAAGCTACCTGGTTGAGGACGTGACAGCTCGGCACACAGAGGCCTGATGCTGGGCCGAGGCACCGAGGAATGCAGGGAGCACCAGGTCAAGGGTCAAGTGAAGGAATGGGGTAACAGACGTGAGGTGACTTCCAAGGTAAAAATCTTGACCAATCAAATGAATGGTCATATCATTAATAGGAAAATGCCAGTTTAAAATCTGACTTTTTTTTTTTTGCGTGGCTTGCAGGATCTCAGTTCACGACCAGGGACTCAACTTGGGCCATGGCAATGAAAGCTCGGAATCCTAACCATGAGGTCACCAGGTAACTCTTGCGGACGTGCTGAATTTAAGGAGAAAGTAGAAAAGAAAGATGAGACAGGGTAGGTGTATATCTGAGTGTCACCAAAATAATTTTAAAGCTGAAGTCGTGACAGTGAATGAGCCTAGAGGCACAAGAGCGTTTGTGTGTACATGTGTGAAAAACACTGGGGAGAAAGCCTTGGGGGAACACATACATTCAAAGGTAAGAAATCAATCGATCAATTCAAGAAGGAAAAGAATTTACAATGTATAAACAAGTCCTCTTCTCTGAACTAATTCCTTTAATGTATATGTATTTTCTATGATTAATTTGACTCCAGGCATTTTCTCCCATAGTTTCCTTTCGGGCCTCATATATCAATATCTTATTTGAGATTCTAACTAATTGCATTGCTCTACTATAGAAGCTGATAAAGTCTTTCTGTAAAGGGCCAGATAATAAATATTTTAGGCTTTGTGAACCAAATGGTCCCTTTTGCAACAAATGAATCCTGCTGCAATGTGAAAGCTGTCATAGACAATATGTAAATAAATGGGCATCAATTAAACTTGATTTACAAAAACAAGTGTGGGTAATCCACAGTATTTTTGCCTAGAGAATTCCATGGACAGAGGAGCCTGGCGAGCTACAGTTCATGGGGTCTAGAAGAGTTGGACACAACTGAGCGACTAAACACACACACACACACACACACACACACACACACAACTGAAACTAACACAACATTGTAAATCAACTGTAGTCCAGTATAAAATAAAAGTTAAGAAAAAAACAAAACAGGTGTGGTCCAGGTCTGGCCTTTGGGTCATAGTATGTCAACCACTGCGCTAATGGATAACACAGCAAAACACAGACACACACACACACACACACACACACACACACACACACACATATACACACTGTCCTGTCAAAGACAACATGAAAGTAACTTGGTCTCATAAACATATTTTTAGAAAGCTGATTTTAACTCTGAATGGAGACATGACATTAATCATGCATATACCTACCAAAAGGAATGTCAAAGTCTTCCAAAGGCTGGGAACCATGACGTTCTTGTTGCTCCTAAATGAATCCCAAAATGATCAATTTATGATTAACTCAAAGACATATATTATTTTGAAAGAAATATTCAATAGCTATGAGGAATGTTGATTTGGGCGGGTTTAGTTTCAAATCTTATAACTCTAGAAATATTTATTTATTCTATCAAATTATTTATTCTATCAAAGTAATTCCACAAAGGTGTTCACAAAATTCACAGGTCAAACAACAAAAAAGAGCATTACCAGTTTAATGCAGTTACTAAATTACAATATGCAATTTTCTTCTGAAGACTAGCTTTAACTCTCAAATAGTATCAAAACTATTCAAGGACGTGACACTTTACTAAGTGCCTCCAGACACGTTCTTGAGGACTTACTGAAAGAGGGTGCTAAGATTCAGGTAAACACAACTATTTCTGTTTTATTTAATCTCTTGTTGCATATATACGTAGTCACCAAATTTAGAAGGAATGTTTACAAAGATCTGATAATAAAATAGAGGCTGTATAAAAAACTTATGTTGGGTAAACCCTTGAGGCATCTAAAAGAGGTGGGTGAAGCTATCACAGGAGAAACCCACAATATGCATTAAGATGTCACAGAAAAAAATCAGTGACTTAAAATACAAAGTCACACAAGCAGATGCTCTAAATGACAGTTTTTGATTTATCAACAAGTTGCTTATCATATTCATAACTTCATGTCTATCCTGTATGGAGGGATGCAGTCAGAACTTTTGTGCTTAATGATGTTAACACATTATTGACCAGGGGATTCTTGCAGAAACTAATGTCTGTGGCCAGCGATTTGTTACGTAAGTAAATATTCAAATGTCTCTGGTCAATAATGTTCGGGTAACAAAAAAGTGTTAATTAATATGCCTCTGGTCAGTAAGTTGTTAAGATCCTCCTAGTCACAATCAGAAGCTTCTAGCAATCAGACGACTAAATAAACCACAGACATTCCAAATTCTGTGTACACGCAGACCAGGGAAGAATGCATTGTAGTTTTTCTGTACCTTCAGTTTCACAACTACTTCTGAATCATTATCATTAATGACGACATCCCCTGGTTGGAAAGTCACACTTGGTTTTCTCCTTAGTTTCTCTGATCTTTCTTCTTGCAGTTCTTTTTCAGCTCGTCGTCTTTGTCTGTTAAAAATCACAGTGTAAAGCATATTTTTACTATTTTAGGAATATCAGTGTTTCATCTGTATCATGCTATATAGGAAGACAGTTATGAAAATTATGTCAATAGATTATTTTCAGTGGCATTTAATTAAATTAGCAAGATATTCTGCTAGAATAAATACAAGCAAAAGTCAGGGACACAAGAAAGTTATTTCTAGTTCCCCTACTACTGAACTGACTTTTCTGTTAGTCATGGGAAACTCAGGTTAGAGTTAGCATTTCAGGTAATTTTCAAATTCTCTTTTCTGCAGATTTGAAGCTGGCCCTGGAAACCCTATTAGATACCACCATTGACCTATTTAAAGTCAGGCAAACTCAGGCTCCAAGGAGGGAACCCCAGGGAGGAGGAAAAAGGGCCCAAAAAGCTACAGGGAAAACTTGTTTTGAAGAGGGTTTACTTAGAAAAGATGGAAGGAAAGAACCATTTCTGGAAAGAGAACCTGGTAGTAGATTTTAGGGCCTGACAAACATGAAATTTTAAAAAATATTTTCTAGACTAAGTAAAAATCCACCATGAATACATGTCTTGAACATCCATTATGAGTGAAACACTATATATGCTCTTCACGAAAAGTCACGGCCTTGCTTTTCACATGCACATTTCGTACAGCCCTGAAACAATTCACACCACTGTGCTCTGTATGAGTCTGGAAGATATGGTAAGATGAATAACAATAAACGTTATGTGAGTGTATTGAACAGTATATGGAATATTTCATGATACCAAATATTTGCTGCAAAAGATGACTGCTCATCCTGTTAAAGAAAAAGGTAAAAGAAACCTCCACCTACTGAATGCCAGGAAAGAATTCGTTAATAGCATGTAAAAAATATTAGCATTTGTCTTTCACATTATGGGAATTTTTCTCATCACAAGATGTGTTCAAATGCATGACACCTGACAAGGAAACTGAATATGCAATTGTGTATAGGCTGAGAGGTTGAACCAGATAATTTCCATCTATTTAACTGTATTATTGTCACTAATAATAAACTTGTAGGTATGTTTGCATGTATATACTCAAATAAAATTTCACTTAAAACTTGCCTTTTTTTACTGTTGTTCCCTTGTCTCAATTCAGATGATTCTATTTTGACCTTTAGAAGCTGGAGATGTCCAGGATCGCCTTGTTCAAAGAAATTATGTGTCAAGTTCTGTTGCCTTTGTTTAAATGCAATGAGGTTTTCAAGTGGAATAAGTTGTGGTTTTTGGTACTATAGAAAAGAAACAAAAGGACAGTAATTTAAAATTACAAACATGTCAATTAGTCAACATGTTAATAAAAACTGAGAAAAACGTTTGTTTAAACTAAGATGTGCAAGTGACAGAACGTATCAAAGTTAACAAGTACGATGAGTATCCAGATCTTAAAGTATAAATGATTTTAGAAATCATTTCTGAAACTTTCTACTGAGCATTTCAGAAATTTTGCTAGAAGTCCTCATTTTCTTAATTTCTTTTTCATATTAAGAATCTTCTTTCTTACAATTACAAATGAAGCTAAATAATGCCTAGCTTGGATTTAAAATTCTTTGGAACTGGGAGGATGCACAGGGGTAGAGATTATGGATGGAACAAATAAGCAATACGCTGGTAACGACTGATGCTGGGTGATGGTATAACTTGGGGGCTTGTTATACCATTCTAATTAAAAAAAAACGTCTTTAAAACCTTTCTAAAACATATACTTCTCTACTCCTTCAATTCTTTCCTTTTGTTCATAATATGTTCAGAAGAAAAGGAGGCATGATAAGTACTTTTTCTAAGGAATGACCACTTCTTTTCCCCGTACCATTTTAGAATCTTAGCAGGGTACCAGAGAATGAATTACTCAACTATACTGACTTAACAGAAGTAGAACCTGAACAGTCTGAATCTCATTAATCAAAGGTTACAACTTTAAACAGGACTTGGTGGGTTTATCAAGATTTAATCTTTGTGTTTTAAGTATTTAAAAAAAGAAACATATTTTTAATAAGTAAAACTACTTACAGATCTGGGTCTATTTAACAATTTTAACCTGTAATAGACTTGAAGGAAATCATATTACAATTGCTAGGAACCTCAAACAGTGCTCTCTCACTCTAGACAGAAACACACACACATACACACACTGCCCTACACGTATGAACAAGAACACTGGTCATTTTATTTTACTTATTTCTCCTCTGAGCAGGATCTCAGACATATCTATGAAAGAGTCTGGAAAACTCTGGTACGGATGTACAAGAAAGACCTAAAACCTCTGTGCGTGCTTAATTGCTTCAGTAGTGTCCAACTCTGCGATCTCATGGACTGTAGCCCACCAGGCTCCTCTGTCCATGGAATTCTCCAGGCAAGAATCCTGGAGTGGGTTGCCATTTCCTCCTCCAGGGGATCTTCCTGACCCAGGGGTCAAACCCATGTGTCTTATGTCTCCTGCATTGGCGGGCAGGTTCTTTACCACTAGTACCACCTGGGAAGCCCTAAAACCTTTAAGATACCCAATTATTATTTTAAATCAAACCTGTATGTTATTTCCAATAACAGAAGCATTATTTTTTGAAAAATAAATGTGTTAGAGCTTTTCATTATTGAGTGTACATTTATGCTATGAAAAATGCAGGAATGTGCTTTTGCAACACTCTGCAGAAATCATTACCATATTTTCTGGGCCTAGACATGAATGAAGTAGTGATAATCTTGGGCATTTTCTTTCTTCTGCCATGGTTCTAATAGGTATTGATGGAACTGTAACTGATGCTATTGAGGTAGAAGAAAACATGTAAGGAGGTTTAAGTTGCAGGTGCAATAACGGAAGTCCAGAGGAATTCTGAGAAGATGTCTCAAAGGGTCCTGGTTTAACATCAAAAATTTTTTCCGGTTTTATAAATGTTGTAGAGTTCTGTTGAGGGGTCAAGTTTCTTTGTCCAACACACTGATCCAAGTTCACATGCTTTGGGATTTCTTTAATTATTGTTTCTGCCCATTTTTTCGGCTCAACTGCTTTTTTAATGGCTTCAGTATTATACTGGCTCAGATTCAAATGGGACATTGAAGTAGTGTCCATTGCTGTCTTTGGCAAAGGAGGCTGTGACAAATCAGATAATCCCCAAGCCTCTCTAGGCTGTGGCAGAGGACTGAAGGGAACTTGAGGAACTCTTTCTGTGTGGAAGGAAACGGGCTTAAATTCAGGCTTGGGCTGAAATTGAAGCAAAGGGAAACCATCACTAGGTCTGGAAGTATTTGCAGTGGGGATAAGTCTAGGTGTCTTTGGAATGGCAGAAGATGCAGAAAAAAGGTGGAGGTGAGTGTTTCCAGCAGGGACGGGAGACGAAGTGGTTGGTAAGCTGTGAGATGCTGGAGTTAGTCCTCTATTCTGGGGCTGATCTTCTGATTGACAAAAAGGAACACTCCCATGTGGAACATTCTGGAAGAGAAAGAAAAAACTATGTAATTTTAAAATATACTACAAACTCCTTATTTTGTAAATAATGTTCAATATGTTTTAGAGTGGGTAGAATATAATAACTACTAAATAACTCATTTACTCAAATAACCAACCACTGAAACTATGAGGAAAACTTCAGTGGTATTTTAAAATGCATTACCTCTAAGTTTCCATTACTATTTTCATTGGATTGCACAATTTCTTTATGGCAGTGTGGGCTGTTCTTGCCAGGCTCTCTGGCATACTCTCCCATGGGTTGTGGTTTCATGAAAAATCTCTCCTTCAGATTTCTACTGGTGTCTCCAACATCATTACTCCCTCTCATGGGGTTTGATCTTTGGCTTCCCACCAAATGCACAGACTGGGACTGTTGTAGAAGTTGATGAGTATCTGGGAGGTTAGCAAAGGATGACCCTACTATTTGCATTAGGCTCATAAAGTTGATCTGTTGCAGCTAGAATAAAATAAAAATTAAAGAAACATCTTAAAATCTAATTAAAAGACCCAAAGAAGCAACAATTATCTGAGTATTCCAAAACAGTCATACTTCCATATTAGTATCTGTCAGACCCATAAGTGCTGAGTATGAAGCATAGCTGGGAGAGATCCGGAAAAAAAAAAAAAAAGGAAAAAAATAGCTTCCCGTCTTCAAGGAGGAGTCAGCTAGGACTATGAACTCATTATGAGACTTGAGACCGTCTGTGAAGCAGTTTACATAAATATCTCAGGGATCATAAAGGAGTGAGCTTATGGAGCGGGCGAGGATAATTAGATTGCCTAAATTTTTATTTATTTTGTGGATGAGGATAATTAAAGAAGAATTCCTAAATGGGTGTGTGAACAGGTTTTCACGAAAGAAAAAAGTAGAGATCAGGAAACACGTGAACAGTGAGGAATTCCTGTGAAAGGGCTATTGGGAGTGAAAGGCAAAGGTAGGCACAGTGGTTGACAAACTTTGCAGGACAGAATCACTTGAGGAGCAGTTAAAAAATTCCCATGGCTAGGTCACACCCCATGCCAATAAAATCAGAGCATCCGGGGGATGTGAGCCAGGATGAGTAGTTTTTAGGATGATGAGGTGATCTCAATGTGCAGAAAAGCTTTTGGATCACTAGTACACACACTGGCTTGGATAGAGTAGGAAATTTACAGCTAATGAGAAGAGGGGCTAGCATGGTGGTTCCCCAGCTGCAGCATGCATCAGAGTCACCTGAGGACTTGCACAGTTTCATGAGTACCATCCCCAGAGTTGTATTCCAATCGGTATGGGATGGGGACCTGACAACCTGTGTGTCAAATATCTAAGTGATGCTGATGTTAACGGTTCACGGCCCACAGTCTGAGAACCACTAGACTTGGGAGAGTATGGCGGGAAAAGAGGGAAGATAAAAGCTGTACTTTATAAAAAACCCAAGAAGGAAACCCTGCAGGCTTTTTTTTTTTTAATTTAGGTTCCCCAGATTTATAGACATGGGGCAGTTGGGGGAGGAAAGAGAGGGTAGGAGAAATGCAGAGAGTAACACGGAAATATATACATTACCATAAGTAAACTAGATAGCCAATGGGAATTTGCTGTATGACTAGGGAACTCAAACCCAGGCTCTATAACAACCTAGACAGGTGGGATGGGGTGGGAGGTTCAAGAGGGAGAAGACATAGGTACATCCATGGCTGATTCAAGTTGATGTATGACAGAAACCAATACAATATTGTAAAGCAATTATCCTTCAATTAAAAATAAATTTAGTATAAAATGGAGGTTCCCTTCAATTATAAAAGGAATATATGCTTATTATAGAAAAAAATAAGCATAAAAAAGAAAATAAAAAATGATACATAATCCTATTCCCAAAGATAACTACTATTTAACATTTTTAGCATGTTTCCTTTCACTCTTTGTATTTTAACACATGATTGACATCACAGAGTATATAAATTTGTACCTGAAATTCATTGAAGAATTTTTAGAACAGAAAAGTAACAGTATTAGGACAATATCTGGAGAAGATCTCAGAAATGCATATTTAAGACAATAGAAGTGTGAAGTTCTAAGAATATAAGGTTAGCGACAGTTATAGAAATAGCAAATATGGAGAAGGAAATGGCAACCCACTCCAGTATTCTTCCCTGGAAAAATGCACGGACACAGAAGCCTGGCGGGATGCAGCCCCTGGGGTTACATGACTGAGCACTCACACATGGGGAGGGTGGAAGGAGACGGGTTGGTAGCAATAAACTGGTAGAACCAAAAAAAAAGAAATAGACATGCAATGTGGTCAAAAGAATCAAGAAGACACTGAATATGCACAGTGAGAGAGGGAAAGATGACTCTCTAAGACAGTGATTCTTAATCTTTTGTGTGTATCATGAGAACTTCTTAAATATACAGGGCAGTGACCAGCAAAGACTCTAGGTAATCCAGAAAACAAGTCTGACAAATGCCTCTAAAACTTTAAGAGGGGGGACTTCCTGGCAGTCCAGTGGTTGGGACTCTGTGCTTCCACTGACGGGGGTGTGGGTTAAAGCTCTGGTCAGGGATCTAAGATTTCACATGCAGTTTGGCCAATAAATAAAAAATAAGTAATATGTGAAAATCATAAACAAAAAATTAAACTTTAAGCAGGTAAAATAGGTGATGCTACTAAGTAGAAAAGGGAAATAAGAGACTCAGAAGAATAAGAATAAAATCAGTTTCAAGAAGTTCCATGGGATGGTAGAGCATCCTGAAAAAAGTCTTCGTATCAGGGCCCATAAATTCAAAGAGAAAATTAGTGCCCAGAATTATCGGTATAGAAATGGTACACTGCATCACATAAAAAGGTATGAAAGTGAATGTAGAATACGTGAAGAAAAGAACAGATGTGAGAATTAATGTATAAGGAATACAACAGAAAAGGGAAAGGGAAATAATTTTAAAATTGTTGGTAGACAGAGAAAAGGATAACCAGGTGAGGAAAAGATGACGAAAGGCAAAGTGAACAACACTTTAAATGCAGGTGACAATCTCAAACTAAGGCGACATTTAGTTTGAGGATGAGAAATATGATGTGACAGGCTGTGTTAGGAAATGAACTTCAGATACCTTTGAGCAGGGGTTGGCTGGTCTGCTCAAAGCCACCTCACTTTTGTCAGCAGCTCTAGATTCCCAAGAGCTCAGAAAAAAGAAGTCACCAGGAGAAGTAGGGAACTCAGTTGAGACTATAGACCCTAGAATTAGGACTTCTGAATAACAAAGGAAGAGTGCCCAAAGCAGAGACCCCTGCAATTTAATTTTAACTCGTCAGACTCCAGAAGTTTGTTTGTATTTTAAAACCCAACATATATACCATATACCACCTACCATTACTTGCTTAAACGGAGATGTGCTTACCTGAACTAATTTAAACATTTCATCTTGGAGCATTTGCCTAACAGATTCAGAAGACTGTGATAACTGAGCCCTGGGTTCATTTCTCTGGGTTGGCTGAGCTGTTGGTCCAGGTGTTTGTGAAGGCACTGTGACTCCATTTGATGCCAAAGGTGGAGCTGAGGAAGATTTATCTTTACATGCAGAGATCAGAGTACTATGAGGAAGCATGTAAATAAAAATCACACATTAATCAAGAAAGAAACACATTAGGTGTTTATAAGCTGAGTATTTTGATCTTACTTTTTTATTCTATTCTAAAAGCTTTCTGGAAGCTTTCAGGAAATTTAAACCCTAAAGCCTATCTCACTGTATCCCTCAGCCCCCAGACACATTTGTCATCAGCAGAGCCGTTCATCCAAATGCCATAACTAAAGACATGTGAGGTCTAGCCAGCCATGGCCCCCGCCCTATGGTGTTACAATGCCCAGGACAGCTCCCACGTTTATTTTACTCGCCTGGTCCCTGTAGGCATCTGAGTTTGAGACCTATGCAATCATTCTGATTAGCTGGACAGATGATGTAATTTGGCTTAGGAATATATTTCTTGGATTAAATTTAAAGATCCAGAGTGGATTTAAGAAAACTGTAGAAAGTGTGGGTTAAGAAATATGTTTAATTCTGGGCTTCCCTGGTGGCTCAGTGGTAAAAAATCCACTTGCCAATGCAGGAGACACGGGTTCACACCCTGATCCAGGAAGATCCCACATGCCATGGAGCAACTATGCCGGTGTGCCACAACCATTGAGCCTGTGCTCGAGAGCCTGCGAACCACAACTACCAAGCGCACATGCCCTAGAGCCTGTGCTCCACAACAGGAGAAGTCAGTGCAATGAGAAGCCTGAGAACCACAACTGAAGACTAGTCCCCACTTGCTGCATTTAGAGAGAAGTTCACACAGCAACAAAGAACCAGCATAGCCAAGAACAGATAAATGTATTTTTAAAAATATGTTTAATACTAACATGGGTAGAGCAAACGCCTGCTGTTCTTCAATAAATGTGAAACAACAGTATTGTGAATATTTCATTTCCAAACAAATCAGAGTTTACATTAATAACTAAATCCTAACAAAAAATGCTTATTTAGAAATAAAAATTAAAAGTCAAAGTAAGTTTTTGTTTTAAGTAAAATGATTGTTTGAGACTCCTTAAAACACAGAAGGTATTCAGTGTTTTATAAGTAAATCAATTTCATAACCTAAACTAGGGAGCGGTACTATCATGTCTAAATGAACAGGTCACTGTCTCTATAAATAAAATAACATTAAACTGTGTTTAGATTTATTTAGATTTACACTCATTCCCTTCCAGCAATAATATGAGCCTTTTTATTAAGCATGTGCTCAATAACGGAATTCTATCTAAGAGATCCAGGAAAAACAGACATTACAACTTACTTGCCTGTTTTAATACAGCTTTATTGGCCTTTGTTTTTTAATAAGTAGCAAGGAGATAAATTCTAATTATGGAGAATTTTTCTAAAGCAAATTTATGCTGTATCATTCTCCCATTTCAACACCATTTATACACTTCAACCACTGGAAAAGAAATTCAAAAGACAGAACTGGATGACTATTCTCTGAGAGAATTAAAGGCATTTCATATTTCATGAGAAATCTGCTAAAGGCTAAACATAAGCAAGAACTACCTCTTTCAATAACATACCCACGACTTCTCTTTATCAAAAGAGACTTGCGCTAAAATAGTTCCTACATGTCTTTAAAACACAACTATTACAGGAAAATCTTTCAATAAGAAACGTAAAGTTGTCAGAAATGGATCCCTATTTTGATCTTTCAATGCGTAATGTTGATTTCATTTTACTCTCTTAGTTTTTGGTCAAGATGTTTAGTAATTGTTTCAAAATGGTACAGTAGGCATCATTTTATTCTCTTTTCTATTTGTAATTTTATCAGAATGGTGCAGTATGCAAAAATGCTTACCTAGAAACTTCTGAATTTGTATCTACACGAAATGAATGAGGAATGATGTGTCCAAGATCTGTAGAGGCTTCGATCATACTATAATTAAAGATTAATAATCAATTAGGAAGATACTCTTCACATTATCTAAGATACAGGTGATCTAAGGCTCAGCCATCTAAGAGTCTAAACATCCTCTAATCTTCTGTAATGCTTAGCTCATAATTACAATCTATTTACATTTGTCTCCATAGCAATAGTAAGAGATTCAAATAAAAGCGAAGAATATGTCTGGATGGCTTTAATACATGACTTGAACATTATTAAATGTTTGGCAACAGAAATAATGTAATCGAAAATGAGTGGGAGTGAAGTTAGCTGGGACCTCAAACTCCACCTGGGAAGAAGCAGACACTGCTCAGAACACTGCAGAGCCCATTACCACATCAGAAACTGCAATGACTAGTTTTTTATTAATAGAAATATTCATATTACTTATAAAGATACAGGACATTAAATATATCCTTTTTGTTAATTATTCACAGAAGGCCTGAACAAAATTTGTACATAAGAGAAAGAAAATTTAACTGAACTGTCTTCCTTAGTCAAAGTAATTCTAAAAATTCAAAACTTCAAAAATCCTAACAATTAAGAAATCATGCCCAAACTGCAACAAATGAAGTCTTCGGCTATCCTTGAAGCAATAATAAGCTAGTAAGCAGAGTGTGTGTCCACCAAAGCCCCGTGGACAGTGTGCAATGATCATACCACAATAGTGAAAGATCACACACATATGTTATGAGTAATATGAGTCTTTACTTTTACCCAATAAAAATGAAACTAGTAGGGAAAGGGAGGGCCTTAAATAGCAGATGAATAAACTCTGGGTATTTCTAGCTATATTTTAAGACTGATAGTGGTAGGAGAGCAAAAGGTATTTTAGACGTCATTATTTACCTCCCTCTATCAAAATTTAGATGTATAACATTTACTAAAATCATTACCATTGCTATTAAACTGAAGTTACCACTTCACCAGGAACGCAGTATCACTGTAAAACATATACTGTCAATTATGAGGGAAAAGAATCCTCTTCATCAAGTGAATCCCAGGTGAGCCCTGAAAGCCCCCCAGACTTTTCCCCCTTACCCTTTCTGTTTAGTTGATTCTTCCTCCATACATGTCTCCAATGGTTCTTCCCTTGGACAGTGAGCCTCTCCTGTGGAATGCTCCTAAAATTAATAGTACCCAACAAAGAAAAGAGGTGAAACAAACAGGTATTATTGTCTTTGGTATCTTGGGTTTCACATTAGCCACTTGCTTGAACAAAAACAGTCTGAAAGCAAGTAAGAAACCAAACACTGAAATGTACTCCCGGTCCTGCTCTGACTAGATCTTCATCCTGTGATGCCTCAAGCCCATCACCTTAAGCCACTGAGCATATTAAACTGCAAAGACAAATGATGCCACTAGAAATCATTTACAATGTATTTATGATGTATCTGTAAATTACACATGCATTACTACCTAAGTACAACGGAAGTTTGAAAAACCTGGGTTTGCACTGAACAGGTACACTGATACGCAGATTTTGTTTCCAATAAATACATTACTACATGATTTGGGTGTTGGCTGAATCCACACCAGGCCCAGGAACCAATCCTCTGTGAACATTAAGGGACGACTGGATGTGCATTCTTGACTGCATGGGGGGGTCGAAGCCCCTAAATGCCATATTGTTTAAGGGCCAACTGTACACCGTGAAAACAACTAGAAAATGAGGAAAAAAAAAAAAAAACTAATCCCTCTTCAAGGAATTGTTTCAATAATTAGAAACGTCTGTGTCTTACCTGGAAATCTAGTGTATAGAGTTTTGAGAAAACAAATAATACATAAAAGTGCACGTATGTGCAATAACTGCACACTACTGATGAATTTATACATTTTGAATAAGGAACACTTGCAGCACTCTTGGCTAAATTAATTTACTACAGCAATTTATGAAATTAACACTTCATGGCCTGCAAGTATTAGATCTTACTAGTAACAGAATTTCTGTGAAAGAAAAATGCTGCATGGCTATACTCTACAATTCACAGTATACTTTTAAGAGACAATAGCCTTGGTTGGGTATACTGAATAAAAACACTATAGTGTTACCATAGTATGATTTAAGTAACTTTATATTTACGAAGACTTCCCAGTGACTCAGTGGTAAAGAACCCGTCTGCCAACACAGGAGACACGGGTTCAATCCCTGGGTTGGGAAGATCCCCTGGAAAAGGAATGGCAACCCATTCCAGTATTCTTGCCTGGGAAATTCCATGGACGGTGGAGCCTGGTGGGCTGCAGTCCATAGGGTCACAAAAGAGTCAGACACAACTGAGCAACTAAAAAACAACAGCAACAATTCATATTTACACATTTACCTCTTCTAAATGTTGTGGTAAGGTCTGCATCTGCATGTAAACGGCAATATTGGGACTTTCAACACTTTCAACAGGTTCTTTGGCAACCTCTTTGGCATCCTCTATGGGGAAACGAGGGAGGAAAACACAGACCTTTTGAAAGTTAATCAATTTACTTTTCAGAAGGTTCAGGAATATTACAGGAAACATCTGATGGCAGAAACATTTCCTATTCTCTTTACAAAAATATTTTTTAACACCTAGAGACAATCCCTCTTCACCAAGTGAGTCCAGATACACCTTGAAAGGGCTTTTATCAGTGTGTATAATTCCATATAAAGCTCCGAGAGTTGCTGTTTTAAAGAAGCTTTCCAAGGAAAGGTTCACAGAATTGGCTCACAGAAATGAAGAGACTCAAAATAATTAACACAGCAAGGCAAAAGACCCCAAACTCAGGTTACGAGTTAATATGCTTAACATTTCAAAAATATTCAATTCTCTTCAAACAATTGGCTTTAGGCTATTTTATAAACATGCCAATTTAGATATAAGACTAAGTTATCTCATAATCATTCACCCTATCAAATCAGTAAGGTCAAACAAAAAGATTAGCTAAATGAACTGACCTTCACGGTCTGATGGGCATATATCCATTTCCTCCTGTGTAAATGCTTCTACTTCTAAAAGATCCTCATGGATATCTACAAATTCTTTTTCAGTATCATCAGTGACAGAAATAATCTCATCTTTGGTTCCTTTTATTTCAGGATTTTTTACCTCTGTTGGCATTCTATTGACAAAAATGAAGCAGCTAAAATCGTATCTCATACTTGGGAACAAAGAGTTTGCTGTCAACGGATTCAGTTAATTGAAAAAGAACTAAGCTTTCATACTTACGAGGTCTTTGTTTTAACCACATATGGCACACAGCAGAGTATCAATAAAAGGTTAAAATGAAGAATAAAAAATGAATTTTAAAAGGTTCAATGAACAACTGAATATCCCACTTACGCAGATTAGAATAATTTCAGCTTCTCTAAATTTCCCATTCCCATAAAGGAATCTTCCTGCTACCAAGCCTTCAGCTTTAGTATTCAAGGATATATTCCTCATAGTACTACATATTAAGTAAAAATGGATGAGATGGTTAGTTCCACTTTGACACAGGAAGTCAATGAACATAATAAAGGGATCTCTTGGGATGAATTTGCTCCTGTCTCAGAAGATATATGCTAGACTAATGTAGAAAGAAACACAATTTGTAACATATTATTAAAGTATTTCAGAAAGCACCCCTTGCTGCTTCTCTAGCTCAAAGAAACGCTCATTTCTGTAACTGTCAAGGGTTCAATTCTCCTTCAAGACCAAACATCATCAAACAAGGTATCTGGAAAGGAAGGTATAATCAGCAACTTACTTCAAGATACTTTGACAGGATTCATTTTGATCATTTATTTCCTCAGTCCCACCTTGAGTGGATACTGCAACAGAACAGCCAGCATTTGTTTTATCATCACTCTCTATATTGGGTCCATTCTGAGGCCCAGGGGAATTATTCTCTAGCACCTAAAACAAACCATTTATAGTACTTAATATTTATTACTGAATCCCTTACTTTTCATTATATTTTTAGATTATTAATACTGTCTACAGAACTTCTGGTTAAGTCTCTTACTCATTTATCGAGTATTGATGGCATTTCTCATATTCAGTATCTGATGCTAAAGCAATGGCTAATTCATTACTCCACCTAGAAAAAACAAGCTTGACTACCTTGAGTATTCAAAAGAAATCAGCCTTACAAACTTGAAAGGTGTATCACCAATGTTTTCAGGCCATAGGACAACAGAAATAAAAATGTACAGTTGCTTTCATTTCACTTTCTTTACTATTATAAAGACATTTAGTAATAATATAAATGTAATAACCACTTGTAATATCACTTAAAATTATCTTTTTTATTTTGGCCATGCCATACAGCTTGTGGAATCTCAGTTCCCTGAACAGGGACTGAAGCGGGGCCATGCCATGGACAGTGCCAAATGCTAACCACTAGTCCACCATGAAACTCCCTCTTTTTCTTTTTTATAAACACACATGGGACCTCAAAATCTCACAGCCTCTCTGAAAGTACTTTAACCCTAATAAATCATTTCTAAGAATTAAAGGAACTACTGTAAAAAATCAGGTGATACAGATTATAATTAGCATTGTCATCAATTCTGTTCCTTATCGATTCTTTATTAGGTAGGGAAGTACAAATACAGTTTTAATCTAAAATAACAATTCTAATTTGTATCTAATCATAAGCAACTCAAGCATTTACCTTAACGATGGCATTTTTTGCCTTGTATGTAGCAAAATAGGGTTGTTCCAAAAGCCACAGTGATGTAAGAATGGCGGCTGCAGAGGTCTTTACGCGAATGATGGGACTGTACTCACAGGAGGGCTCACTGAGTCCAGAATCACAGAGCAGCCTTTTATCAGACCACCTAATCATCCATTCCAAGAGCCTTCTGGTATTGCCACACGTGTTAGTTAGTGCTACAGGAAGATCTTCCTGAGGGTTAATATCATTGCATTGAATTGCTTTGAAAATACATCTTCTAGTTGCAGTGGATTTGGGAATGCAAACGCTACAGTTTGACAATCTCTGTATTAAAGTTTTCTCTGCACTGTCATCTTGTATTCTATACACTGACTTCTGTTTTAAACCGAACAACCCACTTTTCCCTTCATTTTTATTGACTTCATTCAAAGGGTTCTCGGAAAAACGCCCGATCCCTTGACTAGCTAGTACAGAAGCTGAAAGTGTCTGGTTTTCTGATTTTTCACACTCATATGACTCAGGAGCAACAACAAAGCAGGAGCCAGCTCTGAACACATTCTGGCTTTTGGTTTTGCCCTGACGTCGTTTTAATGTTGTATGTACATCAAAAAGCAAAGAATTAAGTTCATGTTCTCTAAGATGTCCAGAAAAACTAGTTAGAAATGGAATGCCAGCATCCTTGGAACCAAGTAGGTCTCTTTCAAGAACATAACTCAAGAAGAGTTCAAGGAATTTAATATATTCGTCATCGTCACGTTCAAATTCCCAAACACCTATTACAGGAAGTGCATTTTGTAATAACTTTTCACAATCTTCTTTTCTTTTAGGGTTTTCCTTTTGATTACGTATTTTCTTTTCACCTTTGGGCTTACCAGTCAATGTTAATTCCGTGTGATTTGGGGCCCTTCTGTAGCAAAATAAAGTTTGAAAAGACAAAATTAAAGATCATTTAATCACTAAAACTGATTGACAATAAAAACTCTCTCCACTGTTTAAGTCATACGTATCGGTTTTTAATGCCCTGATTACCTGTCTTGCAAATGAGGGAGCTGGACTAAATGATCTCTAAGCACTTGTTAGAAGTGAAGATTCAGAGTCCAAAAAATATAACAGTAATATCAAAAGAGAAATTTGATATTAAAAAAGACTGAAATGTGTTCACAGAAATTTCACTATAAAGAAAAGACTTTTTCTGGGCAAAAAAAAAAAAAAAAAAAAAGGGTCCTCTAACAGGTCAGAATTTAGGAATACAAAATCAATAAAAATCACAAGCCACCAATACACATCTTAGTTTATGGTGTCCAGTTTCTCTCTTGCATCTGTCCCTTTCAGCTTCCCTGTGCGATGAGCAAGGAGCAGGACTGCCCTCAGGGTTCTTTAGCACACAAAAGCCAGGTATTTTTTCTGAACACTTTCTGCTGCTATGAAACCTGTTGGGCAGGCACCTAACCATAATTACTTTTAAATCTGTTTCTTTCAACATGGTTCTTAAAGGAGAACACAGATCCCTAGTTCCCTCAATAAAAGAAATAAAGGTTCCAGTTAGGCACCCGGGCTGAAGCCACCATACCTCTTCCTATTAAGACTGCATAGCAAGCAGCCTTCACGGTGTTCCTGTGCTAACACTGCAGGTGTCTGGTGGAGTAAGCACACCATTCATGATATTGCTAGCTACCGTCTAAGCAGATGTTTGAAGTAGACAAAGTTGTCTGGTGAAGCAAGCACACCATTCATGATACTGCTAGCTACGGTCTCAGCAGATGTTTGAAGTAGACACCATTTCACCTAAACAAGATATGATTGACTATACAGTTCTTCAGTCACGAGAAGGATAAATTGCATTGTAGATACTGGAATTATAAAGGAAAAAAAATCTGTTTAAATCAAAGTAAAAGAGGTTAAAATGATAAGCAAGAATTTCTCGACAATTTATAGACAAGCTTCAAAGATGATGTGTTAAAAAAAAATATATATATGGATGTTCAAATTCCTGCCATGAAAACCCTAAGAACAATGGAGTGGGTTGCCATTTCCTTCTCCAGGGGATCTTCCCAACCCAGGAATTGAACCCAGGTCTCCTGCATTGCAGGCAGATCCTTTACTGATTGAGCCACCAGGGAAGGCCCTAAAAACAATATAGCTAACCAAATAATCCTTAACTATTTAGGTCTAAGATTACTAAAAGAACTAAAAGTCCTCCAGAAAACTCTAGAATTTCATCTACTCATTTTATTTTATACCTTCAAATGGCAAAATTATTTAGTATCTCAGTAATACTGTAAGTGGATTTTCAAGCGTAAGGTCTCATTTTACACCCCTGACATTCCTGTGAGTACGGCACTTACCATTCACTGTTAATAATACGGTCTGTGAGGTTGCTGGGAATAGAAGTCAGGGCAGCAGTTGCATGAAAATACTGAAAATACTTTTTTTCCCAAAGGAAGTGAATGCTTTCTATGTAACGAGATCTCAATTGTACCTTTGATAGAAATGTGTCCTGCTTTTTTCTTCAGCCGACAAAGCTTCTGAGAGGGTATCGGCCGTATCTGCATCACTGTGGGCCAGAGAACTGCCTAGTTCTGTGAGTGTGCTCCTGCTCAGACTAGTTCCCAAGGAAAGCCTGTCAAAATCCGCAACCTCAGCTGGCTTTTCTTCTTCAATTGGCTCCCATATATTCATTTCAAAAGAACCTATATTTCTCTGCACACGTTTTAGGGCTTTCACCCTGACTTTATGGATAGAATGCATGATAACAGACATCATCTCCTCTGTTTCGGGACCTAGAAAGCAAAGAACAAGAGGCCTTAAAGTTCATTAAAATATTTCAACTCAAGACATAAGGGGATCCAACTCTGGTCCCCTGCTGGGAATATGAAATCTAACTGAGGGCTTAGTTCCACAGTCTTACAGATCATGCCTTCTTCAATATTTCTTAGAAAGTTACAGTCCGTAATTTTAAGGTAGAACTTCAGAAGCTAAAAAAGTCCTTTAAAGAAGAATAAATTGGACTCCATAAAACAGTATGCCCTGAAAAATGAAAATTTTAGAAGTAATTTATTTCAAAAATCATATAATTATAAAAAGAATCACTAACATTTTTCTCATTCCCACAGTAGCAAACAAGAGAAAATAAGTACAATTTTATCCAAAGAACAAAAACACCTATTTGACTTCAGGTAACAAGAAACTGCCACCAGTAACAAGAAACTGTCTATGGGATCGCAACAGTCAGATGCGAATTAGCCTTAGCGACTAAACCACAAACCACACAACAAGAAACCGCAGGAAGGGGAGTTTTTCAAGGCTGCCTACAGAAAATTTTTTTAACAGCATTAATACATAAACAGGATATTTTAGAGATTTCAAAAATGTCTTAAAAATATAAATCACAAATAGAGTATAAGTATACTAATGCAATGCACAATCATAGGATATTACTAGACTTAAATATTATAGTTCTACAGAGAGCAATTTGAATTCTTTAAAAACGTCCACAACATTATGAATTTACAGAAATATCTCATTTTATTGTACTTCACAGATACTGCAATTTGTAAAAAACTGTAGGTAAAGATTTGGGGTGATCCTTCATCAAGCAAGTCTATTGGCATCATTTTTCCAACAGCATTTGCTCACTTCATGTCTCTGTGTCACATTTTGCTAGTTCTCACAGTATTTCAAACTTTTTCATTATTATATTTCTTATGGTGATCTGTGATCAGTGATCTTTAATGTTACTATTGCAAAAACACTATGACTCATGATTATGATTATGACTTGGATAATGGTTAGCATTTTTACTAATAAAGTACTTTTTAATTAAAGTTTACATTAATATATTGTCTTTTTTTAGGGCACACTAATAGACTATAGTATACTGTCAACATAACTCTCATACACACTAGGAAACCAAAAAAATAAATGTGACTTGCTTTACTGCAATATTCACTTTATTATGGTGGTCTGGAACCAAAGGTATAATATCTCCAAGGTATGCCTCTGCTTAATGCCATTGAACTGAACATTTAAAAACATTAAATTTGATATTATTTATATTTTTCTACAATAAAAAATTTTCCAAAGGTCATCTTGAATGCAAATAACTATAAATTAGAAGGATAAATAACCATAAAAGGAAAAAACTAGTTTTCAATAAAATATCTGCATTTTATATATATATACACAAAGCATTATATACTCATTTTATATATTTTATCTTGCTTAATCCTCTCTCAATATACATTCATAGTGAAAGTGAAGTCGCTCAGTCGTGTCCGACTCTTTGCGACCCCGTGAACTGCAGCCCACCAGGCTCCTCTGTCCATGGGATTTTCCAGGCAAGAATACTGGAGTGGGGTGCCATTTCCTTCTCCAGGGGATCTTCCCAACCCAGGGATCGAACCCAGGTCTCCCTCATTGCAGGCAGACACTTTAACCTCTGAGCCACCAGGGAACACAGGTATTAATATACTCATTTCACAAATAAGGAAAAGAGGCTCAGAGATGTTGAGCAACTTGCCTATGGTCACACAGTTACTAACTGACAGACATGACATGAAGTCAGTTTTGCATGATTCCAAAGCAACAGAACTGGTGATAGTGTAATGAAGAAGTACTTCTGCCTTCTCTTACTCTTCATCTCAAAAGAGAAATGCATAAAAACATAAGCATTAGAAAGTAAATGCTTTCAAAACAAAATGAGAATCTTCAGCAATTTATCAGATGTCTAAGAAATGACAAAAATTACCTTTCACAACACAGTGTCTGAGTCTCTGCTGAAGAGAGTGATATTTTTCTCTTAAAGGAACTCTTATGTCCTCAGGGTTGGGAAATGCTTTCACAAAAATTTCTGCTACCTTCATAAAAATTTAAAAATGAGTTTTATAAGCAACATCATTCTTAATTAAAACAAAATTAAAATTCTTTAAAGTCTCTGATTCTGATTTATTTTTACCTACCCTTCTGATTGGTGGCAGTTCTGCAATGAGGCTCAAAATAAGATCCTGAATAAGTTCTTCAATATTAGAAAACCGAGAGAAGGGCAACATCCTGCAAGCCCATCCCACTGCGCTGAGGCAGTGCTCGACCAGGCAGGGGTCAAACCTCGCTTCAAGGTCCTAAATGGGCATGAAAGTATCATTTGCTTTTCACTTTACATAGACTACAATGATTTAATGGCATGTAGTAACAAACAGTAAAATATTCTATCCAGCAATAACTTCCCAAGTAATATTTATGCATTTTTCTTACTCGTGTGCAGTTAATACCTGTTTTTCCTCCACATTTTCTCTTGCCTTCTGATATTGCCTGCAACTATAGGATAACTTATCACGGACATGCAGCATCCAACACAAAGCACAAAGTTCTCTGAAGCAACCTAAATCAAGAATGGAAATATGAGAGAAGATTGTATGAGTATATACATTAATATTACAAGAACTTCACCTCTGCTGGTTATTTTCCAAAATAAATGTCTTTATATAGTTGATTATAAAAGAAACATGCTCATCCTCAACACTTTGTATAAAAGTTGTGGAAATCCTTACAGAATTTTTACACATATTATGCCAGAATATTTCATACATGTCAGTTGCATGAAAATATTAAAAACACTATACAGTAAATACTCTATTTACTAGTAGTTTACTTGCTTTAAACTAATAGTATGTTGTGGATATTTTTCAAAGCCAATACATGTAGCTCTACTTAACACTGTATTGTTAATTTATTTGGAAAATCATTTATTGATAGGCATTTAAGTTAAAAATTTTTCAATACTAGAAATATAATTTCCAATACAAAACAATTTTTTGTCAAAAGTGATACAAGTACACAAAAATATATAAAATTATACTATCTATACAGTTTTGCAACTATCTCTCTTTTTTTTTCCCCCCCAAATGATGTATCTTGGATATATTTCCATGGTGGCAACATACACATACTATCTTTTCCTTATCAGTATAGTATTTCATTACATGGAAATGTCCCAAAATCAAATGTAAAATATATCATTATTAATATTTAGGCCTAAATTCTAAGCAAGCAGTTCACTTCGGACAAACCTATTGCTTTAATGGACGCTTCATCAAGCTTCCGGTCTCCAGCTGCTCCAGGTCGAAAGAACGCTACACCTCCTTTACAATAATTAAGTAACGACTCGGGGAAAGGGCTCAGTGAAGGAAGGGACCCTTTCATGCGAATCTGTAAAGGGCAGGATATGTTAATTACCAGTCATAGAAGTCAGTTTTTAAGGAAACTATAAAACAACAGACAAGGCAGGAAAGATAAACCATAAAGAATGGAAAACAAAGCATTGTTCCTATACTATGTAAGAAAATAACATGGAAATCACTCATACTTACACAAACTTAGTGGGCAAACTCAACAAATTCACTGGCTAAATCTCAAAAGAAAAAAAGTTCTAACCAAATTAACTTCTCTTGTCATTCAGATTTTACCTAAAAAGTTTTGTATGAAAAGAACTTAATGCCATTTGTCCTGGCTTTCCCCAAAGAAATAATAGAGAAAATAAATTTAAGTATCTAACTCTATGTGCAGAAAAAAAGTAGATTTACATACATAACTTTTTTAAAGTTATGTATGTATGTGTAATTAAAAAAAAAAATTATAATTATAGTCATCATATGGCAACTCCTGATAAAATAATAACTCTAGAAAGGATCAGTAAATGCCAAATTAGGTAAAATGCTGATGGACTCGTGTGAGAACACGACAGTGGGTGGAACATGAGCCAAACTCATCGATCCATCTCACTATCCCGATAAGCGAAAGAAAAAAGACATAAGTGCCACACAATATGCTGCAACAGGGGAGTACACAGCACCACTGAAGGGTTGAATTCTAAGAAAATGTGAACCTCAGTTTAATCAAAACTGGCTACCTTGATGAGGAGAGATTAATTACTGGCTTGTAAGAAATAAAAGCAAAGAGGAATACATTGAATGACACTAAATGAAAAGATGATAGACAAATTCAACATATGGTTCAGAAACAATTCCCGAGTCTAACAAATCTAGGGGAAAAAAAGTCAAAGGAAACTGACAGAATAAAACAAAAAGGATCTAAGACACATAAACCAGGGAAGAGCAGAGTCGGCAGCGGGCTTGTAGTCTCTTTGCTCCCTCTGCTGTTCACTTCCAGAAAGACGTGATCTAGTCAGGTCCCCTTGTAAGCATGCTAAGCATGTCTTCTTGTCAAGCAAATTAACGGTATTTACCAGAGGCAGAGAGTTTGTCTAGGCGGGTGATTAGAAATAAATTTAGAATATACGGATTTATGGATTATGACCCCCTGAAAGACACAAGCTATATAATTAAAGAGATATAGAAAGGAGATGTTAAATCACTGAAATAGCTCCCTTTTGTGTCATGGTGTTAAACAAAGGCCAGGACACGTTCTCTTGCAGTGAGAAAAGACCTGGAGCAGCGTGTACAATTCCATCTTTCCAGGTAGGTCAGTAGTAAAGAAACTGCCTACCAACACAGGAGATACAAGAGATGCAGGTTTGATCCCTGGGTTGGGGAGATCTCCTGGAGTAGGAAATGGCAACCCGTTCCAGTCTTCTTGCCTGGAAAATTCCATGGGCGGAGGAGGCTGGTGGGCTACAGTCCATGAGGTCGCAAAGAGTCAGACACACCTGAGTACAGCACAGCATAGCAGCAACAGTGTATGCAATTCCAGATTTCTCTGCATTTCATCTGCACCTTTTGGCTACCTATATCCTTGAAATTATTGGTAAACTTTGATCCACAGATGAAAAACACGTGTCTATACCAAAACTTACACATAAACGTTCATAGCAGCATTATTCATAACAGCCAAAGTGGAAGCAATCCAAATATCCATCAATGGATGAACAGATAAAACAAAATGTTATATATCCATACAATGGAATGTTATTCAGCCACAAAAAGGAATAAAGTACTAATTCACACTACAATATCGATGAATCTTAAAACCATTAAGCTATGTGAAAGAAGCCAGTCACAAAAGGACACGTATTGTATGATTTTATATATATAAAATATCACAATAGGCCAATTCATAGAGATAATAGATTAACGGTTGCTGGGGGGAAGAAAAGGAAGTGGGAAATTCTTACTAATGTGTTTCTTTTTTGAGGTGATGAAAATATTCTGGAATTAAACAGTGGTGATGGTTGCACAACTCTGTGAATATACTAAAAACCAAGGGAGTATACATTTTTAAAAGGTGAATTTTATGGAATGCAAATTGCATATCAATTTTAAAATGGCAAAATCAGCTAAAATAAAGACTTTGAACTATATTAGTTTTCTATTATGACCCTAACAAATTTCAGAAATTTGGTGGCTGAAACCAACACCAATTTAATATCTCACAGTTTTGGTGGATCAGAAGTCTAGGAAGAGCTCCGCGGGTTCTCTGCTTAGTCTCACAAGGCCAAAGTAACAGCAGGACTGCCTTCCTTTTCAGAGGTTATGTTGTGGTTGTTCCATCGCTAAGCTGTGTCTGGCTCTTTACAACCCCATGGACTGCAGCACACCAGGCTTCCCTGTCCTCCACTATATCCCAGAGTTTGCTCAAACTCATGTTCACTGAGTCAGTGATACCATCCAAACATTTCATCCTCTGTCACCCTCTTCTCTTCCTGCCCTCAAGCTTTCCCAGCATCAGGGTCTTTTCCAATGATTTGGCTCTTCACATCAGGTGGCCAATGTACTGGCGCTTCAACTTCAGCATCAGTCCTTCCAATGAATATTCAGAGTTGATTTCCTTTAGGATTGACTGGTTTGATCTCCTTGCTGTCCAAGGGACTCTCAAGAGTCTTCTCTAGCACCACAATTCGAAAGTATCAATTTTTCAGGACTCAGCCTTCTTTTTGGTCCAACTCTCATATCCATACATGACTAATGGGAAAACTTTGACTGTATGGAGCATTATTGCCAAAGAAATGTCTCTGCTTTTCAATACTCTAAGTTTATCATAGTTTTCCTTCCAAAGAGCAAGCATCTTTTAATTTCATGGCTACAGTCACAGTTCATAGTGCTTTTGGAGACCCCCAAAATAAAATCTGTCACTGTTTTCACTTTTTTCCCTTCTATTTGCTATGAAGTGATGGGACTGGGTACCATGATCTTAGTTTTTTGAATGCTGAGTTTTAAGCCAGCTACTTCACTCTCCTCTTTCACCTTCATCAAGAAGCTCTTTAGTTCTTCCTCACTTTCTACTATTAGAGTGGTATCATCTCATACCACTGGTATTTCTCCTGGCAATCTTTATTCCAGCTTGTGATTCATCCAGCCCAGCATTTTGCATGATGTACTCTGCATATAAGTTAAATAAGCAGGGAGACAATATACAGCCTTGACGTACTCCTTTCCCAATTTTAAACCAGTCCATTGTTCTATGTCTGGTTCTAACTGTTGCTTCTTGATCTGTATACAGGTTTTTCAGGAGACAGGCAGGGTAGTCTGGTATTCCCATCTCTTTAAGTTTTCCAGTTTACTGTGATCCACACAGCAAAGGCTTTAGAATAGCCAATGATGCAGAAAGAAATATTTTTCTTGAACTCCCTTGCCTTTTGTATGACCCAATGAATGCTGGCAATTTGATCTCTGGTTCCTTTGCCTTTTCTAAATCCAACTTGAACATCTGGAAGTTATCAGTTCCCATACTATTGAAGCCTAGCTTGGAGGATTTTGAGCATTACCTTGCTAGCATGTGAGATGAGTGCAATTGTACAATAGTTTGAACATTGTTCAGCACTGCCCTTCTTTGGGAATGGAATGAAAACTGACCTTCTCTGGTCCTTAGGCCACTGCTGAGTTTTCCAAATTTGCCTATACATTGAGTGCAGCACTTTAACAGCAACATCTTTTAGGATTTGAAGTAACTCAGCTGGAATTCCATCACCTCCACTAGCTTTGTTCATAGCAATGCTTCCTGAGGCCCACTTGACTTCACACTTCACACATTCACTGGCTCTAAGTGAATGACCACACTATCATGGTTATCAGTTCATTAAGACCCTCTTTGTACAGTTCTTCTGTGTATTCTTGTGACCTCTTCTTAATCTTATATCTTATTCTTGTGATCTCTTCTGCTTCTGTTAGGTCCTTGTCGCTTCTGTCCTTCACTGCGCCCACGCTTGCAAGAAATGTTCCTTGGTATCTCCAATTGTCTTGACGAGATCTCTAGTCAGATGTTCTAAAGGAAATTTATTTCTAGGCTCTTTCAGGTTGTTTGCAGAATTCTGTTCCACGTGGTTACAGGACTCAGGTCACCCATTTCCCTGCTGGCTACAGGCTGGGAACTATTAGAAGTTTCCAAAAGCTGCGTTTATTCCTTGGATAGTGGCCCTCTTCAAAGCCAACAAGGCTGAAATGAGTCCTGTCACTCTTCTAATCTTCTCTTGTGCGGCTTTTCTCCCATCTTCCTTTTCCACATTTCACTGACTGACTCCACCGCCTCTTTTTTTTGCTTCTAAGAGGTTATCTGATTACACTGGGTCCACCAAGATAAACCAGGATAATGTCTCTATTTTAAAATCAGCTGATTAATACCATGTGAAAAATCCCTCAAGCCAAATTAAATCAGTATCTAGATTTATGTTTGAATAGCTAGAAGACAGGAATCTTGCAGCTATCTTTAGAATTCTCCCGACTACTTGTACTATGCTTTAACCTTATACAGTTAACTTATTACTTGTAAAGATTCTTTCACAAGGAAGAATATCTTCAGCAGAGTGGCTAATTTTAAGAGAATCTATAGTCTTTATCTGCTAGTTAAGTTCATTAAAACTACGTTGCTGCTGCTGCTAAGTCGCGTCAGCTGTGCCCGACTCTGTGCGACCCCATAGACGGCAGCCCACCAGGCTCCCCCGTCCCTGGGATTCTCCAGACAAGAACACTGGAGTGGGTTGCCATTTCCTTCTCCAATGCATGAAAGTGAAAAGTGAAAGTCAAGTTGCTCAGTCGTGTCCGACTCTTAGCGACGCTATTGACTGCAGCCAACCAGGCTCCTTTGTCCATGAGATTTTCCAAGCAAGAGTACTGGAGTGGGTCGCCAGTGCCGTCTCTGAAAACTAGGTTAAGTGAGATAATTGTCAGAAGTTTGTAAGACCAAACATAACTTAGAACTTAAAACAGTTTTCTACAGTAAGCAACTTCTAAAATGAAGTTTCCTATAACAAACACTCAGGCTCAATAGATCTTACAACTATCAAAAACAATCTCTCAATAAACACTTTGCCCTTCTTAGTAAACATACTTAAAAACTTAAAACTTTGGAATAACAAGTTATAAATGAATCTAGTTTTATATTTTTATGGTGGCTATAAGCAACTTTCACAAATATTTCTCTCTAAAAACAGGATAATTTTCAAAAACTTGATAAACAACTTCTCGTAGGGTTTCTACTAGAAAAGAAGCCATAAACTCTTGGTACATTTAGTAATTTAACCAACAGCAAAATTTAAGATATTTGGGGCTAATAATATTTATTTCTACATTTTATAGAGACAGATGAATAGCCTACAAAAGAACTGGATCTGGATAAGGAACATAGAAGTAGATGTCCCATCTGGCTGCAGATCAGATAAGAAGGCAGCTACATCTCAGCTGAAGTCAGCCTAGAAGAGGACAACAGCCCCCGAATCAAAGTGAACTGCACTTCTCAGAAGACAGGAAGGGGAGACTGACTGGTGGAGACAACTGCAGAGAAAACACTTAGCCAAGAACTAACAATTTCCATGGTTTGACCCCACAGAGGCCCCCAGAGAACAGAGATAACATCTCGGGAAGAAGTGGGATAAACCCTGAACTGAATTTAAATCTTTAATGATTGTGGGGGAGAAAAGTAATCGGAAAAAAAAAAAGTAACTGAAATTTTCTGGGACTAACTGACTAGATTACACTTTGTCGTCAGACGGGAAGGAGCTGACACAAAGCTCCAGTTCAGAGTCCTTATCTTTCAGCAGAAAGAACTTGGTCTGTCCAGATTTTATACCGTAAGCAAGTCTGAAATTTATGGATTTATGTGGCAGGACTCCTTGGAAAAATATCACAATTAAAAATAGTAATAAGTGTTAGTATATTTAAATTGTTCATGCCAAGTCGCTTCAGTCTTGTCTGACTCTGTGTGACCCTATGGACTGTAGCCTGCCAAACTCCTCTGTCCATGGGATTCTCCACCGAAGAATACTAGAGGGGGTTGCCATGCCCTCCTCCAGGGGATCTTCCCAACTCAGGGATCGAACCTGAGTCTCTAATGACTCCTGCACTGGCAGGTGGGTTCTTTACCACTAGCGTCACCTGGGAAGCCCTTTAAATTGTTTACCATAGTGTTACCGAGTCTAAGTTTGTACTGCTTGCCTCACAACAGGCCAAAAATTGACAGATGAGTTGTTGGGGCAAGGAATAACGACTTTATTTAGAAAGCCAGCAAACCGAGAAGATGGTGGGGTTGTGCCTCAAAGAACCATCTTGCCTGAGTTAGAATCCAGGCTCCTTTTGTACTAAAAGGGAAGGGAATAAAATCAAACACTTCCTATTCCCATCAGCCTCTGAAGAGCAAGTGTTCATTTCTCCCTTCCCGTGGTCATTCACAGGCAGGCCTGGTCAGGACGTTTCCCATGAACTAAACAAAGGTATTTTAGCTTAATGCGCACCACCTGGGAAGGTTCCCAGAGATAGGCCATTATGTATAATTTAAGCTATTGGCAACATCCCTATAGTGATTAACTCGTAACAGGATATAGAAGGTTCTTCCCTATTGCAATAGCACACAAGTGACTAAGACATTTCCACACCTTTTGCATGACTTTTCTTGCCCATCTCAACTGCAAGATGTACCACTGTGCAACAGGAAAAGAACACCGAGCTGCCCGGAAAAGCAAGAGAACACGCTGAAGGATTCCAGACACCTTTTGGCGATTATCTTTTTCAGCTTTTAAAAGAAGATTACCACCATCTTCCTTAAAAAAAAAACAAATGAAAAAAAAAAAATTAGTAGCCAGGAAAATGGAAACTTAAAATGTTACAGTAAAAATAAAGATAGTGCTTCTCAAACTAGACTATTCCTAGAGATTCACAAAGAAAGTTTTGCGGCATGGCCTCAGAGATTAACTACAGCTACTTCCAGGGTCAAGGAAACATTTGTCTCACCTCAGAGTAAAGGGATAAATCAATCCTAATCCCAATTCCTGACTTCACCAGGGGAACATTACAGAGACAGCTCCTTTCAAAAAGAATGCCTCTTCCCTTCCTCTGCCTAGAAAAATCCAATTATATTTCAGGGTCACCTCTTCTGTGAAACTCTTCCATTCTGGGGTATTATGGCAATTTGCTCAGATTTCCATTGTAGCTTTTACTAATTTATTCTTGCTAATTTATGTATCTGTTTCCCACACTGTTGAGACTGGTCAAGAGCAAAGGCCTTGTCATCTACTGCACAAAATCCAACCTGTGGTGGGATCCAATAAATGTTTGTTGATTCAACACATGATTAAAGTCAGTAGCTACAGATTAATTTTCCAGAAATGAGATAATGAAAATATTATGAACATTTGCTTCCCTAACATTTTTCTACCACTGCTGCTGCTGCTAAGTCGCTTCAGTCGTGTCCGACTCTGTGTGACCCCATAGACAGCAGCCCACCAGGGTCCGCCGTCCCTGGGATTCTCCAGGCAAGAACACTGGAGTGGGTTGCCATTTCCTTCTCCAATGCGTGAAAGTGAAAAGTGAAAGTGAAGTCCCTCAGTCGTGTCCGACTCTTCGCGACCCCATGGACTGCAGCCTATCAGGCTCCTCCGTCCATGGGATTCTCCAGGCAAGAGTACTGCAGTGGGTTGCCATACCACTTCTTGAAAATACTCAGTTATTTTGGGGGGGCATCTGCCCCTTTTTTACATAGCTAAGTGATTCAGGGAGAGCTGTTCCCGTGTCCCCAGCTGCCAGGGAAGGCCCTAATCAATTGCCAAGCAGCACTGCTCTTTTAGCCCTAGCCAAGGTGTGTGATTCCAGGACTGGCCAGTGACCTTGATGGGTCTCACAAGATAACTCTCAGTACTCCTGTTTGGATGCTGGGAGAGAAATACTTTTACTGCTTTTCTCTCTCCCCTTCCCACTTCCTTTGGGTGTGGACAAGGTATCCTGAGAAGCTGCTGGTCGCCATCCTGCTCCCACAAAGGGAGCCAGCCTTAAACTGAAGCTGACAATCTAGAAAACAAACTAGGGAGAAAGAGCCCAAGTCTTGGGTGACATAACTGGGCTTCTCAATTATGCCAGCCAATACTTACCAAGTTTTCTGTTACTTTCAACCCCAGGGGTTCTAACTGGTACAGAGTGACATTTAGGAGAAATCCTACCATTCCGGCTTATTTTAATAAAAAATAATAAAACAAAGTACTACTAAAGATAGCTACTACTCAAACTAGTATCAGCACAGCATATCCAGAAATATATTAAATGCTATTTCTAATCCCTAAACCAATATACTAAAGACTCAGACATGAGAGGAAAGAGGAATTACTGAGAAATACTATGGACTATTTATTCTTTCCATGTGCAATATATTACATGTGAAATATCAACAAATAAAATATTTTAATGTATTGAAACATAACTCGAAATATAACAAATAAGAATAACTAAAAAAAAAAGACAGAAGACAGATTTAATAAAGATAGAAGCTGCTAATTTTGAAACAATAAGAAACAATACCAGAATTGATTTAAACTGTTAATCAAATATTAAAACAATTTAAATGTAAACAGTTCACATTAACACTGTAAACCTTAGAACCAGCTAATTGTAATATTACTATTTTCAAAAAGAGCAGAGGAAAAGGTCCTGAGAGGAATACAGTAATTGCTATTTATAAGACAGAACTACCAACTGAAAAGTACAGAAGAAAACAATGATCTGTCCAATCAAAGAAAATCAAACTAAGTCTTTCAAAAGAGGCAAAAATGATGAGCTGAGTGGCTTCTCAATTCTGACACTCATTTTTGCTACTGTAAACAAATGTTTATTTTTAAATAATATCTGGATACAGAGAAATAGCTATTAATTTTGTTTTATTATCAAAATAATTTTAACATTTACAGAATGTTTACTATGTGTCCTAGACACTAAGGTAAAAGCTTTTTCAGGATGTCTCATGTAATACTCACAACAACACTATTAGAGGTACTATTACCTTCTCCATTTTACAGATAAGGAAACTTAAACATCAGTTGTGTACAATGCCCAAGAAAACTACTCAGATAATAAACAGCAAAGCTGGAATCCAGAAGTGGGCTTCAGAGCTTGCATTTTTAACTTGATGATTATTACCAGGTTGATTATTTTAAGAAGTGGACAAAATAAATGTTAAATTAAAAGGTTAAGCTTACTTCACTAAGAACAGCTGGCTGAGGACAATATAATGGAGGAGCTGGAAGATACAAGCCGACAGGCACTAAGCCCCACAGTCTCTTACTGAAGTCCTTGGCAGAGTTTATCAGAAGCTGAAAAGTCTCTGAAAGAATGTCTGCATCAGCCATAACTGCTGCTTTCAGTATTTCCTGCACAGAACCAAACAGCAGATCTGCATCTTCTTCTTCAATGGGATCTGCCAAATATAGAATTAGGTAAAGCAGTTACAATTTATATTATACTTTTCCTTCTCTTTTGTAGTTTAAAACTTCATATCTGAAAAAGCTGATTGCCAAAAATAAACATCTTGGTCAACATGCAAAACACCCAAACTTCTAGACAGAAACTTAAGATTCTGTTACTTTTAAGATTATAGGTAGTCAGAGCACAAAGACTTTCCAAAATTATACAAGATACTGTAACACAACTACATAATAAAAACATGCTTGGAATATAATCATGACTCAAAAAATAGTAATAAAAGGAAAACATTCATGGGAAAAATAGAATGTAAGAAACACACAAAAATAATATACAGCAATATGTGGAGGCAGTGAGAGAGTAATTTTCGTTTCCTTAACAGTCAATCACAGTACTTTCATAAAAGGACTTGTGAAGCTAAAGAAGCAAAAAATCAGAAATATATGAAATAGCCATACAGTATGGCTTCAGTTTTATAAATATCTGTAAAAACGGAGAAATGTTCCAGAAGGCAAAATGCAAAGAGATGCAGGTGGCAGAATGGTAGACTCATGGACTTTTACACTTTTACATTAGGAAATCTCTTAAAGCACACTTTAAGGTATAGACTATGAAAACACTCATGTACTGACCTTTCATCCCTGTCTGATATTCATGTTTTCTATATCCAATTTAGATTAAAAAAATAAAATGTTACAGCTACAGCTGAAATTCCTAAAGTACCAATCCTATCTCACTTCCTATCTCCAGAGGTCATCACTATCCAGAATTTGGTGTGGCTCTATTGGAACTCCTACTAAACATATGTTGTGCCTTCTCGTTCAATATAAAGTTTAACCTCTCTCATATTTTCCAAATGTTTTCTTTTTATCTATATATGTATATATTTTATCTCTATATATATTTTGTGTATGTATATAGAGTTCAAATCTATTTTCTAGTTTACTAACCATCTGCTGAGTTTTTTGTTTTTAAATCAATTTGTAAAGGTATAATTTACATACACTAAAATTTATCCTTTTACGTACACAGTTCACCCTGGTGGTCCAGTGGCTAGGACTCCTCGCTCCCAGTGCAAAGGGCCTGGGTTCAATCCCTGGTCAGAGGACTAGATCTCACAGGCCTCAACTAAGAGTTTGCATGCCAAAACCAAGATAGAAGATCTCACGTGCTGCAACTAAGGATGGGAGCAGTCAAATAAATAAATAAACATTTCTTAAAAATACACAGTTCAATGAGTTTTGGCAAATCTATACAGTCTACAAGAACACTTTTATCACTCCAAAAAGTTCTCTCATACCTCTTTGTTGTCAATTCCCCCCTTACTCCTAGGTAAACACTGATCTGTTTCCTGTCCCTATAGTGCTGCTTTTTATGAAATGTTATATAAATGGAATCATACAGTGGGTAGTTTTATTTCTAAGTTCTTTCATTCAGCATAATGGTTCTGTGATTCATCCATGTCGTTGCATGTTATCAGCAGTTTCCTCCTCTTTATTATTTATTATTCCACGGTACAGATAAATTACAATTTGTTTATGTATCCACAAGTTGATAAGCATTTGGGTTGTTTCAAGTTTTTGGCTGTTATGAAAAAGCTATGCACATTCACATACAGGTTTTTCAGTGAACCTAGATTTTTATTTTTCTTGGGTAAATACCTATGAAAATCTTTAAAACTTTAAATCTGAGCCTTTAAATGCATATTTTTATATTTTATCTAGAAACACACTATATCTATGTATTTATTGTGGGAAAATTTTCAGATCATCTAAAAGACATTGTCAGAACTAGAAGTTCAGACTGGGAATTTTTTAGTCCTATTTTTTTTTCTTTTTTTTCCAAAATATTCACAAATGTGTGGGTACTTAAAAGCTTTTTAAAATACCATAAGCTTTGTATTAAGCTGATACACTTATCGACCATACCTAGGTAACTCACCTGTAAACTGTTTGCATTTTGAGCCCATTTCATTTTTTGCTTCTGAAGAGGCTGGCTGACCTAGGAAATACTGTAGTTTTTCCTGAAAAATCTGTGCTGGAGTCATATTTAATGGTAGATTCAGACTCTTTTCCTTGCATCTGAAATCACATCGAATTAGGGAAAACAAATTTTTAAAAAAGGAAACATATGCACTACCCACTCCAGTATTCTGTCCTGGAGAATTCAAAGACACAGCAATGCTATAATATTCATAAGACTTAAAATTCAGGGATTAGTTTGATTAGCTTAAAATGTAAATCCTGTTTGGGAAAGAGAAAACTCTCCCATTGACTATAGGCCCTTTAAGGGCACTACTAAAAAGTAAAAGTGCTAAACAGATGTTTAAATACAGTAAGTAAACCTCTGAGCTGCCTAACATAGTTGACACTAGCTGCACGTAGCTCTCTAAATTTAATTTAATTAAAATTAGATTGAAAATCCAATTCCTTGGTCTTATCAGCCACATTTCACCACATTTCAAGTGCTTAATAAATACATGTGGCTAGTAGCTATCAGACTGGACAGCACATACAGAACATTTCCATCACCAGAGAAAATTCTATTGGACAATGCTGAACTAAGGATTCCACAAAATGTGTGAACACCAGCAACGAGTGAGGTAAGAAACACGTTAGATAACACCATCATACTTTTTTAACTTAGATGTGCCTAAAAATGCATACCTCGTGAAATTGCTACCATGCTTACAGAAGAGTTGAAAAGCCACACCAACAGAAATAGATGTCTTCCAGTCTCCAAGTTTATGTGCCAACCACACGGCTTCTGGAACCAGGCCACCAATCAATAATAATTCAAGGGCATATTCAACGGTCCACACATCAGAAAGATTCTGCTCTCTGACCACACTGGCCACCTTAGAGTGTTGCAGAGGAATAAGTCGAAAGGGCTTCTCTGTGAGTAGATGAAAGAAAATGAATTAACTACAATTACACATAGGAACTCATGCCTCCTTACACGGTCTCCTTAATCAGTACTTTCTACACAAAACCACAACAAGGAAGATACATACAAACTGGCCTAAGATAACACTTAACACACTCTAGAATAGCTTTTTTTTTTTTAAACACTGAAGAATGTGTCTCTTTAGTGGGTCGTGCAGCAAATGTTGGCATTCCTAAAAAAATGAAACTGAGTAGACAAAGAAACAGAAGAAATAGTATCAGAGTGCATTACACAAAACAAAGGTAAATACATACAGTTTGACCAGATAATATAAAAATATACACACTCAAATGCACTGGGTCACAGTGTACAGTTTAATACTGTGGGTTGCTCTGAAATATACACCTATTCCTCCCACGCATTAGAAAATTTGGAGGGCAGAGACTGCATTTTACCTGATTTTGAATTCCTAATAGATTATGCAATAAAAAACTACTATGAGGTATTAATAATACCTCAAGTATATTAAGTGTTCAATATATCAGTGTTTATCAGAAAGTAGAAAACCGTAATTTTCAGTCATCCTGAATAAATGACAAGATTTCAGTCTGGTCTGAGATTAAATGCAATACTTAAAATTCAGATTTCATACCCTGGTTTACATCATCTATCTGCTATCTCTGTCTTCATCTCCAATATCACTCCCCACCTTACCCTCTGTGCTCTAGCCACACCAGTCTTTCGGTTTCTCAAAAACATCAAGTTTGTTCTTGCTTGGGGCCTTTGCACAGGCTCAGGTTATAAAGCTCTAAGTCCTATGTGTTTATGGCTGGCTCTTTCCTGTCACTGAGAGTTCAGCTTAAATGTCGCCCCCAAAGAGAGCTCTTTTCTATATTCACCACCTGAACTAGACACTCAGTCACAATGCATTTCACTACTTCAGTTTTTTGCATAGCAATGCTCACCATTTGATAAATCTTTGCTTATATATTCTTTAACTTTCTGTCTCAACCTATTAGATGTAAACTCCATAACAGAACAAGTACTTCATCTGTCTTGTTCATGGCAGTTAGGGTAAATCTGTTTCCTATGTCAAGAAAACACAAAACTAAAACTACAATGTTTTCATACTGTTAATTTCATATGGTGCAAGCTAATATATTTCTGGTACCTACAACACTACTTGACACAAAGCAGGCATTTATAAAAATTATTAGAATGAATGAATATCATAGAAATCTGTGTACATGTCTATTTCCATTAGGGCAGAGCTGTTATCTCACACAGATGAGGTACATTTTGACTCAAATTATGAGATGATTAAGTACAGCAAAGAAAAAATGATCCAAATAAAATAATAAAAGTAAAATGTCCAAAAATTAAACTCTAAATTAGAATACTCAAAATTTGTTCAATTACCACATTTTTATAGCTCTTTTGCTTTAAAAAAAAAAATGAAAACTCTATAAATATCAATGTGTTCAAAATTTCCAATTAAAAAAATACATATTCAATAAAAACAAGTTCAAAGCAATTACCTTTCTCAGATTATATTCATTCATATTTAGTCACCTGAGTATCTCCTACATGTCAGGCACTAAGCTAGACAGTATTATTTCCATAGATCAATGGTCACTGTGTAAAATGGTTTTAAATATTATGTGCAAAAACAAGGTGAGAAAATATTTGTTTATTCTAGTACCTGTTTTAATATGAAGGGGAGGAAGAACATTCACACTGTGAGGTGGCAAAATGCACAGCAGCTGATTGGTGAAGTAGGCAGCCATGAAGCGAGCCAGGGACTGGACCACCCTCAGCGCCGCTTCGGGATGAACACTTACAGTCACTCCAGACTCACAAGGGGACTTCGCAGGAACTGCGGGATACACCAAATGAGCACAGGAGATTCTGATCAAACTAGCAAAAGTAGGAATATATAAGCTCCCAACATGATGCAAGAAGAAAATTATAATTAAAACTTCATTTCCAAGATTAACACCCCTGGCCTATACAAGGTAACTTGTAACAGGTATCTACATTTCTTAAAGACAATGGAACAAAAATAAAATAATAAGCTCATAATTATCAGCACATACACTTAGGAACTCTTTTACGACTTTAGGTTACCAGTTTTATCCAAAACCGTGGAAGGATCTGTACACACAATCCAGCCACAATGGACTCGCAAGCTTATCATTTCTCTGCTTTCCCTTCTTCCTCCTCTTTCTCATTTTCTTTCTTTAGTGCACGGAGGCAGAGTTTACTACAAAGATAATCTGAAAGGAGCCAGAACAGTGACTCTTCATGCCTATTTCTGTATTATTAGTATATTCCCATTAGTAACATTAACTCTTTACTATTAAGATTCTTTTGGGAGGTATGGACAAGGGGAACGTGTAGAATGGAGGGAGAAGGCAGAGGAGAGAGTTACACTATGATTTCTAGAGTGATTCTGATGTAAACTACAGCAAATGTGTCATTGAAACTTAATCATATAAACTGGATTCAGATATTAGAAAATAAATAGCTAAAAACTACTAAGTGAGTGAAAGTCGCTCAGTCATGTCCGACTCTGCAATCCCATGGACTATACAGTCCACGGAATTCTCCAGGCCAGAATACTGGAGTGGGTAGCTGTTCCCTCCCCCAGGGGATCTTCCCAACCCAGGGATTGAAGCCAGGTCTCCTGCACTGTAGGCAGATTCTTTTCTAGCTGAGCCACCAGGGAAGCCCATACAAGATAAATATTATGATTAATTTTTATGAAATTTATGGCCCCAACAATGGCAAAGTATCTTTCTTTCTCAGAAGTCACTTGAGGCAATTCGCAGGTGGTCAAGTGGTTAGGGCTCCATGCTTCCACAGCAGGGGGCCTGGGTTCAATATATACTGAGGCCTGTGAATTCTCCCTGTGAATCACTGAACTTGGGAGTAGTCCTGGGGACTCCTGACCAAGAGAGGATATGCTTAAAATACTCTAAACAACTATCATTAAAAATTAAATACATTATTATAGTTCAACTTATCTTGAAAGTTATATCATATCATGACAATACTGCTGGAAAAAAAAAACAGTCAGTTAAAAAGTCACACATAAGAAAAAAAAGTCACACATAAATGTCTTTTACTCATACACAGCTAAGAGTCCTTTCAGGGGGCAATCTAACACTAGGCATCAGAAGTCTTGGCTCTGTAACCTCATTTCTCAAGATTTAACATGTAGACATTAGTAATGCTCACAAAAATTTATGTACACTGCAACATTATTTAAAATATAAGTAGGTGGTAACAATCTAAAATATGCAATAATGAGGAAAAAGCTTACTAGGTTTCTTAAAAGAATATTATTTACATTGGAAAATATTCACAATATTAAATTTAAAAGATTGCAAAACAGAATATTAGCTCTGGTAATAAACATATATAAATGCACACAGACAAAAATGGTAGAATTAAAAGTGATTTTATTTTCTTCTTTAAACCTTTCCATACTTCAAAATTGTCTAAAATGAACCTGTATTACTACCAAATAAACACAAATTTAAAAAAACAAATATCATAGAGTAAGAAATCCATAAACAGTGGTTGCATATGGTATCACTTATATATGGAACCTAAAAAGATAATACAAATTAACTTATTCACAAAACAGAAACAGACTCACAGACTTTGAAAACAAACCTACGGTCATCAAAGAGGAAAGATGGGGTGCAGGGAGGGATAAATTAGGAGTTTAGGAGTAAAATATACGCTCTACTATATATAAAATAGATAATCAACAAGGGCCTACTGTATAACATGGAGAACTCTACTCAGTATTCTGTAATAACCTATACGGAAAAAGAATCTGAAAAAGAATAGATATAAGTATATGTATAACTGAACCATTTTGCAGTACACCTGAAATGCAATATTGTAAATCAGCTATACCCCAATATAAAACAAAAATTAAATTTAAAAAATGCAGAGAAAATATGAGTCCCAGAATAAAATTTCATAGCATTCTACCATCTGTGCTTAGCCACTCAGTCATGTCCGACTCTTTGCGATCCTTATGGACTGTAGCCTGCCAGGTTCTTTTGTCCATGCGGATTCTCCAGGCAAGAATACTGGAGTGGATTGCCATGCCCTCCTCCAGGGTATCTTCCCAACCCAGGGATTGAACCCAGGTGCCCTGCATTGCAGGTGGATTCTTTACCGTCTGAGCCCCCAGGGAAAATGAAGAATACTGGAGTGGGCAGCCTATCCCTTCCCCAGGAGATCTTCCTGACCCAGGAATCGAACCGGGGTCTCCTGCCCTGCAGGTGGATTCTTCACTGGCTGAGCTACCCAGGAAGCCCATTCTATCTATCTCACCTTAAAATTAAAAAAAAAAAAAAAAAAAAAGAAAGAAACCACAGTGGCTGAAACCAAACAAACTAATACTGTTCTCCTGGACAAAAATGATAAACTGGTAAAAATCAAAGAAAGGGTTTTACAAACCCTCTCAAACTATTTTTCAAAGCCTTTTGTAAACTAATTTCTTTTGATCTCTACTTTCCATCAGTAAATGATTTTTAAACCAATAAATAATCAGTTATTAGGAAAAAACAAACAAATACTCCATTTAGAGTCATGAACTCCATTTAGAAAGTACTGATATATTGGCCTTTCTGACACACTCATATGCAAAGTATACATCTCATGGTCTACCATTGTAAAACAGCATTATAAATACATTATGTGCTCATTCATATAGATGTCTTTCACTCTGTTGTTATTGCTTAGTCACTAAGTTATGTTCGACTCTTTGTGACCCCATGGACTGCAGCTTACCAGACTCCTCTGTCCATGGGATTTCCCAGGCAAGAATAGTGGAACAAGTTACCATTTCCTTCCCTAGGGGATCCTCCCCATCCTGGAACTGAACCGGGGTCTCCTGTGTCTCCTGCATTGACAGGCAGATTCTTTACCACTGAGCCACCAGAGAAGCCCATCTTTCACTTTGGTTATTGCTTAATTTAAATACACTTTTGTAAAAAAAGGACCATCCAAATACTCTACAACCTCTTAAACAGATTTTAAAAGGGCCCTTAATATGTCAGAAAGTGATTTTGACCACTTCAGCAAACCACCTTAAGCAATCATCAGAGAAAATGAAAACATGTTAAGGAAAGGTACCTGACATTATGTCTAACAAACAGGGCTGTGAGACATGAGACAACCATTATAACAGTTCAGCAGGCAAGTACCGCTAAGCTCAGAGACTCAAAGGTTAAAAACAGGCAAAAACATGACCCTTGCTGCTGAGAAGCCGACAGTCCAAAAATTCACCACAATGCAACAGAGCAACCAACTGTTATGTATAAGCAATTTTATAGCTAAACCTGTAAATACAAATTGCTAACATTAAACATACTGATTTTATATTGATGAACCAAAATACATTAAACCCAACAGATGGCATTAAAAGACAAACAAACAAGCAAACAAACAAAAATACTGATTTTTGGAAAGCATACCTGAACAATCTTCATTTTCTTTTACAGGAAGGTGGGACCATCTCAGTATTTCTCTTACTAGCTGATCACACAATCCTTGAGCATCATTTAAATTATAGTTATAGAGGTGGCAGTATAAAAGAGAAAGATAATAGCGAAGCTGAAGAAAACATGTCCTTCTTCCTCCTAAATAGGGCAGAATTACTTACATTAAAAAACATGTTAGCTAGGTAATGATCTGGGTGCTGGGTAGACGGGAATGTTCAGTTTATAAAAATTCATCAACTCGTGTCATGTGAACTTTTCTGTACCTGTTTCACAATTGAGTAAAAAAAACAGGTCAGCAATATTTTGTTCTTTTTCACTGTAAATTCTGAACAATTTTATTTTCTGTGGTCAGGTCCTAGGATGACTAAGAATTTATCCAAAAAGAGGTGCAAATGCTCATCTCAGTACTAACTGAGGTCCACTAACAACATCCATCTCAAATACTATCTCGGTACTAACTAAGGTTCACTAACAACATCTTTCTCAAGTACACATGGTATGAAACAGAGGGGCAGATGCTAAAAACACAAATTAAAAAAACACACAAGAAACCATACATATATCAGACAGACAGTCAAAGAGACTTTCCAGAGAAGAAATACTATCGAATAACATTGGATCCCTTGACCACTGTCTTCAAATATCTAAAAGGCGCTTAGGACTGAGACTGCTGGTTACCCGCCCCTTATCCACCATTCTGAGTAAAACAATTCTAATTTTATTCGGGGTTCCAATGCACTCAGATCACAATTTCTTGCTAGATGTGGCCATGAGAAAATATGACAAAGTTCTTACCCAAGAGATAATATAGTGTAGAGCTGCCAGACAAGCTGCGTAGAGAGAGGTATCTCAGCTAGGAGGTGCACCCTCTCTTGCCCCTTCTGCCTTCCTCCTTTCTGTTACCTGGATTATGTACATGGTGGCTGGGACTCCAGCACCCATGTTAACTCATGCAACAGCCTTAAAAGTGGAAGCAATGCACTGAGGATGATGGAGCAGAAACACTAAATAAGCTTGAGTCCTTGATGAGACCACAGAAATACCAAATCAGCCTCAGACTGTCAACTCCTCGCCTCCTCTCCTAAGAGAAATTAACTTCTTGTTGAAGCCACTCTTACTTTCAGTCTCCACTACAAGAAACCATTACAAATGGATACAACTGGAAACGAAATTAAATGAAAAGGTCCAGAATAAAACTCATTATGAAAACTTTTCTTCATGAGAATTTCTCATCACACTAAACGCCACTCTTCTTCATCCAGCTGTTCAATCTCCAAATCTGAGAACTACATGAGACTTCTTTCTCTACTCAGTCACAAGTTCACTTGATCAAACCTATTAAACATCTGGCAAATGTGACTTTTGATCCCCAGAACTCTTGACATTGCTCTGCTTCAGGACCTCTTCAACTGACTAATTTTCTTGCATCTAGGTAAAACCCACATCTCTTTAACACACTCCTACAAATGGCCCTCCATAATGTACCAAAGTGATCTTTCCAAATGGCCTATATCTATTTGAAAAGTACTCTTTCTGTATCTTAACAGATCCCACTGTCTTCAGGATAAAATCTTAATCCCATGGCACTGCTCAGGATCTTCCCTTATCACCCGTTCTCTCCTCTCACTTCAGCGCTCAACACCCTAGCCTCAATACGACATATATGTTTCAAATAACCTGGTCCTGTTAAAACTGCTTGCAATTTACCAAACTGCCATGGTTTCTCAGGTCTTCTTGCTTCTGGAGTGCTATATCCTTTGTTACACCATTCCCACTCCATCTGAACAATTTTCACTCAATTTTACATGCTAGCTCCTCCAGGTTTTCTCCAGACTGATGTTTGCACTCCAGTTCAGACTGTGTGCTCCCCCAGCAAATACCATAAAGCATAATGAGAAACATGCCAGTTGTTTATGCAATCTACCCTTCACACTGTGGGCAATTTGAGGGTAAACTTGTTTATTTCAGTTATTCTTATTGTCTAATACACATAGCAGGCCCTCAATACATAGCCACAGCAGCCAGAAAATAAATTTAATAATTGGCCAAACCTGACCAGTAGTGGCAGTCAAGGTTAGCTCAAGTCACTGGCTGAGAACCTCTATCATCTTATACCCTCAGCCCTATATCATACAAGCTATCACCAGTTTCTAGAATCCACATCCCTATTTTCTCATCAAAAACTCCATGTAGCCCCAAAGTAAGTCTAACTCCCAGGAAATTCTTAAAGTTGAATAACTTAAGGGCACAGAGCCTTAGCTCCAAGTTTCTATAAGTTGGTAATAGCACCTTATTTGACTCATAGTGTCTCTTGGAGATAGTTGCAGTCTTACTAAATGACCTTTTTTTTTTTTAGTTTAGGATTTAAGTCTCTTTTTTACCTATTATAAATCAATCACAGGTTCCACCATTAACCAAAAAAGGACAGAGGAGTCTTATCTACAGATAGGATAAAAAATTCTTGGTACCACAAATTCCAAGACTAAGAATTATTTTAAATAACTATTTCTAACAGTCAAGGTACCTACAGTATGTATTTTATTCAGGCATTAAGAAATTGTCAGTTCTCAGAAATCTGAAATTATTTTTAAGAACAGCAGCATGCTAAAATATGGTCCCATGAACATTATGGCAAGTAATATTATTTTTAACAACCCCTAGCTTTCTCTCCTACCTTTCTCTTGGGTTTCTTGTAGAGCTTTCTTCCATATTTGAACAGATTTTTCATATGATCCTAATAGGAAACACTCTTCCCCTACAAAATTTTTAACCAACAATTAGCTCTGGTTAATTAAATTACTTTATAAAAATTTACTTGTTTTAAAATTTAGTGGATATAGCTCTGCCAGAAATTATTTCAAAAAAAAAAAAAAAACAAATAATTACAACCAATCAATAAACTCAAAGCCCAACAACCTACTATCGCTTACGCCTGGGATTAGAAATTGTTTATAAGATACTGACCATTGATAGATTCAAGTTCTAAGGTCTGGTTCAAGCGAACTCCAGCAGTCTGCAGTTCAGCCTGTATATGGCATAACAGGGACTTGACAGCAGATGTTTCATGTGTCATCTTTTCAGTTAACTGCATGCCGTCTTCAGAAACTCTTTGACTTAATTGCGTTTGATACCATAAAGTCTTTCTGTACAATGTTCTCCAGAGAACAATCAATCTGAACACAGAATTAGGTAATCATAAAAATCAAATTTCAGACTAGGGATAAGAATGAGTATAGCCTTTTTTTAGCCTTTACTAAGAGTATAGCTAATGAGTATAGCCTCCTCATTAGTCTTTTTTTTCTCCATATATTCTTCCCTGAGGTAATAACATGCATACAACTGATCAGGTTCAAAGATAGCACAAAGTCAAAAAAATGCACATTTTTTAAACTTTCATAAATGCTTTATATACCTGTGGTCATTTTTTCTATAGTGCTTATCTAAATCAAAATCTTTCAACAGTATCATGATTGCCCAAGACTAATAAAATATGTGTGCTGAAAAATGTTTGGCATAAATCCTAAAATACTTTAACATAAAATCTATAATGCTGAGAGCTAATGGTACAAGGTTTCTTTTGGGAGTGATAAAAATATTCTGGAATTTATGCTACTCATTCTACAACCTTGTGACTATAATAAAAATGACTGAATTGTACGCTTTAAAATAATGAATTTTATAGTATGGGAATTATATCTCAATTTTGAAGAATCTACAATGCTGATGGTCTCCTAACAGTAAAGTCATTGTACCTGTGTCCTGGCTGTTGAACAAAATTTAATACTTGAGGACGAATCTTGAAAGATGAGTTCCAAGACCAGTTTTCCAAAGAATCACTGTCTTGAAACATTTGAAAAATGGGTAACACCAATGAGTCTTGCTTTGCTCTTCTACTTCCATCAGCTGATGCTGAAATAACTTCAGGCTGAAGACTGTACATGCCATTTAAACGATCAGCTACCATTCCGAGTAAATGAAAGCAGGCTGAAAGCTTCTCTGAGAATAACTGATCCTGTTGTTGCTGCGTTAGCAAGAGCTTGATAGTGTTTGAGGTCAGCTTCACCAAATGTCCTACATCTTGCTTGTATCTCATATCCCAATACTGGATTGATAAACACTGATGAAAAAGTTGAAAGATACAAAGTACCCATGTATTATGTTTTGAGCTCTTGCTTAAAAAAATATCAAGTTTGGGAAAAGGACATTTTATAAACTGAAGAATATACAAAAAATGAGTGATACAAACTACTGTGTAATTTAACATTAAATTTTTTTCTGCCACATTTTTTGAAATTCCTATAGTCCATGCTGCAAGGAGATTTTTCTGGACAGAGCGCAGTTCTGTAACAGTTTTATCTGTCTCCTCTGTATTATCTTTTGCATGTATCGTATCAAACATAGAAGCAAATTCCAATCTTCCCTCCTCAGCACTACTAAATAACAGATCATTATTTTGGTTCCCAAAAGAGAATAAGTTGTTTGGAAAACATCTGCTGTCATCAGTTTCTTCTGCTTCAAAATCCTAAAACATGAGTAAGAAAAAATTATTATTAATATCATTTAATTCCTTACAAGTAGAATCAGTTTAGTGCCATCAAATTTCTCTTCTCTTTAGTAACAGGAAAACAAAATACGTTTCTTGGAATAAAGTCAGTAAATAACTGTTCAAAATAAATAAAACATTGCTAGCAAGTACCTGCAGATCTGTTGTTTCTTCATTTAACTTCAATGTTTCTTCTGCTTGCAAGAATTTGGGAACAGTAGAATCAGCTACATTTTCATTTCTTTGGTGCTTTAACAAGCTAGATCTTAGGGAATTCAGTGATCGCAAGTTCAGACCTTTGCCTTTTGGCTATAGAAGAAAGAAGATTTCCAAGAGGAAAGTTTAATTACAACTTCTATAGACAAATGTATGCAATCCAAGGACATCGCTGTCAGTACAATTTTAAATTTAAAAAGACTGAGAATATTGACATTTGGTAGGAACCAACACAATACTGAAAAGCAATTATCCTTCAATTAAAAATAAATAAATTAAAAAAAAATAAGACTGAGAAGCCAGCTTTTACTGATGGTACCAAAAAGCACCATACCTTACACAGTATCAAGCTTTCGTATGTTTTCTCAAGCCTCTGCGTTGAATCAAGTAGAAGGGATCTCATGAGCACTGATGGAGACAGATTATCAAGAAATCGAAGGGTTGTGACCATGTATCCATCAGAAATAATGAGGTAGGGTAATCGTGAGTGTGCTTTTATAGAGAATCTCTGTCTCATAGGGTCACTATCTGAAGTTGATGAATCTACAGAATTATTTGAATCTTGAAGTGTAAACTGCTGTGGTCTAGCAAACAAACATCAAAATTCAAGAATTAGTGAGAAGAAAATCTTTAAAAAAAAAAAACAATTACATTATTCCAAAGAAAAAATAAAACAAACACTTCAGAATGATTAAAAAGCAAGCAAGTTAAACAGAAAAATATTAAATGTGCACAGATCTGTGAGGAAAACATAAGTAATTAAATAATACAGAGGTTGGTGGGTTTTTTGAAATTTCCCAGAATTGTGGCATATACTCTATTGTTTGTAATACTGTTTGTAATCCAGTTTTATACCTCTTTTAGAAAAAAATTGAGGCAGTTCATTTTTACTATTAAAGACAGTTAAGCTGTTAACTTTCTTATTATATATTTAAATATCCTTGTAAGAATATAAATAGGAGCTGTGAGTATTCTTGTTATCAAGAAACATTTGGAGAGGATGGTGATAAGTAAAATTTTATCAGCTTAAGGTCAAATTTGACTGAGTTTCCATATAAATGTAGTTATTTATTGTTACAGTGGTATACCTAATTCTGATTACTTAATATCACTAATTATTAACTTTGGGGCTTTATAAATATAAAGAGAACAGAGAACCAAAATATGTTTTTTTCTGGTTAGGAAAATAATCAAATATAGATTATATGAGCCAAATGGTCCACAACAGAAAGTTGGTTTTAGAAGGTACATTCTACAAAATTTATAAAACCATTAAAAAGTGACTCCATGGAAAGATGTATAAGACATATTGTCAAATCAAAAAAGCAAAATAGTAAACAGCATATATCATATAATTTATTTTGCTTTAAAAAATAAACTAATATTGTTATTACATGTTATATAAAAATTTTCAAATTAAGAGGACAACACACTAAAATGCTAATAATTGTTATCTCTAATGAATAGGATTACAAGTCTTTCACTTTTGATAGTATTTAGTTTTGTAACATTTGATTAAGCTTTTAAAAATAATGAATATGTATTACTTTTGTAATCAGAAAAAACAATCCATTCTGAAAGATCCTAAATACTAATTTTTAAGGAAAATGTGAGGAAATTTAAGTCAATTATGAATCAGACCATCATAAGGAAAAACACTTTCACTGCAGGAAGTGACAAGTTTTTCCATCATAATTTTCTATTGCTAGAAATTAAGTAAAATTTTTGTTAAATATAATCAAAGACACATCCCTCCTCAGTTTTCCTTCTGTAAAGCAAAGGTAATGCATTAGTTTCAAAGACCTTTTCCAATTTTTTGTTTTGTAAACAGCTATCTATATGTGTCTACCCATACATAATAATATCAACATCAACGACAATAAATACTCCAAAGCCAAACTGCTACATGATCTCACAATTTAAAAGTTAAATATGGCTGAATTCTAAAGTCTACTATCCATTTCCAACAACGTTCCCCTTTTTTCCCTTTGGGAGAAAAGTAGATACATCCATGGGTGTTCAGTCGCTTCAGTCGTGTCCAACTCTTTGCAACCCCATGGACTGTAGCCCGCCAGGCTCCTCTGTCCATGGGGCTCCTCCAGGCAAGAATACTAGAGTGGGTTGCCATGCCCTCCTCCAGGGGATCTTCCTGACTCAGAGATCAAACCCATGTCTCTTACATTCCTACACTGGCAGACGGGTTCTTTACCACTTGCACCACCTGGGAAGCCAGACATCCACATGCCAAGTTAATTTTTATCTAAGTGCTCTGCTTTTAAAACAATAAAAGACATATCACACTTTTATTAATTTTTATATCAAAGAAGTTACATTTTTTAGTGCTGCTTAATATTTAAATAACATATACTTACATAGTCACATTGTCAAATTTTCACCAGGATTAAGCCACAAAAAGAAATAGAAGAAAACTATAAATAAGAAACAGATATTGAGATGACAGACTCAAAGAAAGAATAAGACAGTTTGAAATATGAAATTATATTTTAAAAAAATACACAGTAAAGTAATACCAAAAGAGAAAAACTTCTGTAAATAAATGATTCAAATATCTCACCTATATGTTATTAGTGGGTGAAGAGGAATAAATTCTGCTGGCCCAAATTCTATAGAGCAACCAAATGTAATTAATGTTAGCAATTCACCGTGGCAGGTCAATAAAACCAGGGAGCCACGTTTTAACACACAAGCCAGAAAAAGACTATCGTGAGTCCAGCTGACATCACCTACCCAGTATGACCTAGAAAAAGCAAAACAAGATGTTTAGAAAGGACTCTCTACAACGTCTCTAACAATTTATAATGGCCAAGAAGGGGTGAGACACTTCAAAAAATAAGGGCAAAAGAATGGATAGTAGGCAAATGTCACATACATTCTGTGTATCTTACTTCCCAGGAAATAAGTAAGAAGGAGTTTGCTCATAAACATCTAGTCCATACAACATACCAATTGGAAATTTACTTACATTCATAAACAAATCATAAGATGAAAATACTACCTAATAATGTAAAGCTTCTTAGTCACTTACATTATAGCCAGAACAACTTCTAATCCTAGTGATATCCATAACTAAGATCTACCGGTAGATTTGAAGGTCAGTACCATGCCTGTCTCTCAGGAGCCTGCCAGAGCTCCACTTAGGAGCAGATTCCCTCTTGCCAAAGCCATCTTTACCACTCCTTAACTGTCTGAAAATATTAATATTTCATCATGGGGACAGAAAGTAGCTCCTTCTCATTTAAATGATGGACACCCTCAGTCAAACAGACCGCTGGTTTGATGTCCTTGCAGTACAAGGGACTCCAACACCACAGTTCAGAAGCAGCAATTCTTCAGCGCTCAGCCTTCTTTACGTTCCAACTCTCACATCCATACACGACTACTGGAAAAACCATAGCTTTGACTATATGGACCTTTGTCAGCAAAGTAAAGTTGCTGCTTTTTAATATGCTGTCTAGGTTGGTCATAGCTTTTCTTCCAAGGAGTAAGCAGCTTCTAATTTCATGGCTGCAGTCACCATTTGCAGTGATTTTGGAGTCCAAGAAAATAGTCTGTCACTGTTTCCATTGTTTCCCCATCAATTTGCCATGAAGTGATGGGACCAGATGCCATGATCTTAGTTTTTTGAACGTTGAGTTTTCAGCCAGCTTTTTCACTCTCCTCTTTCACTTTCATCAAGGGGCTCTTTAGTTCCTCTTTATTTTCTGCCATAAGGGAGGTGTCATCTGCATATCTGAGGTTATTCATATTTCTCTGCAATCTTGATTCCAACTTATGCTTCATCCAGCCTTGTATTTCACATGATGTACTCTGCATATGAGTTAAATAAGCAAGGTGACAATATACAGCCTTGATGTACTCCTTTCCTAATTTTGAACCAGTCCATTGTTCCATGTCCAGTTCTAACTGTTGCTTCCGGACCTGCATACAGGTTTCTCAGGAGACAGGTAAGGTGGTCTGGTATTCCCATCTCTTTAAGAATTTTCCATTTCTTAATGAATTCTTTTTAAGAATATTTGTTGTGAAAATATCTATTTAGACACTACTTACCAGAGCCTTAAACTATTAAGAAAAACATTATTTAGAAATAAAAAAGAATCCTTACCTGACAAGAGTAGCTGGAACCACAGGATTCTTATTACTGCATCCTTTAAGGCTACCAGAGAGAGCAACAAAATTCACTGTGTTTATAAATAATACCTGAGTTGCCTAGAAAGAGAAAAAAAAGACAACAAAACAATTAAAATCATTTTACTTATATTTCTGAAGACCTAGAGATCTATTATATCAATGAACTATCTCGTCTTTCCCAACTGGCAAGACAATACCAACCACCTATAACTCTTCTCCCTTTTATACTACATTTTAAGAATATCAGTTACCACTTTGCCCCTCTTTCTTCCTTTTCCATTATCATCTTTTTGCTTCTGAAGGTCAAATTTGAAAATTATGGCACCTAATGTAAACAATTTTACCAATTTACAAAGTCAAGTTAGATCAGAAAACACCAATTTAAAGAATGTAAAGTAGTATTAAGAAAAAAACAAACTACATTCAAGGGAAAAAAAATCTCTAAACTGAACTACTTACAATATTGTAAAGTAAAAAATAGATAAATAAATAAATTTAAATTAAAAAAAATAAAATATTGAAAAAAATAATAAAATAAACTGAACTACTCTCTTCTACAGCTTACTCCCAAGACAGATTACATTTACTGACCTTTGGGTCTTTCTGATTAAGTGTTACTGCCAGGGTAAGTCCATCTCTTGAAAATGCAGAAATCAGAGCTCCCCTTGACTTCACTGACTCACATTTAGGGATCAGACTGCAGAGAAGGCAATCCTGTTGAGCCCACTGAACATGATATGGCAGTGATCTAAGAAAGGAATGAAATAACTGAAAACAGGAAGTATAGTAACTTTTAATTTAATACATATTTCATTACAGAAAATTGAAGGGTCCAGCTAAATTCCTTCATATGCATATATATTTGGGGTCTCTTAGCAACTGCTCACAAGTTTTATCCAGGGCATAAAAGAGCAAGTGCTAACTAAACAAGGTAGGTCCATATCAGAGTTTTGTTAGTAATAGCACGTCCTACAGCCAACCCCAAACACATCCGCATCCACTAAAAGTTTAGATACACGTATTTCTACATTATTACAAATATTTCTGGGCTTCCCTCATAGCTCAGTTGGTAAAGAATATGCCTGCAACGCAGGAGACCCAGGTTCAATTCTTGGATCAGGAAGATCCCCTGGAGAAGGGAATGTCAACCCACTCCAGTATTCTTGCCTGGAGAATCCCATGGACAGAGGAGCCTAGCAGGCTACAGTCCATGGGTTCGAAACAGTCGGACACAACCTAGCGACTAAACCACCAACACCTAGTTGTACATTTAAGATTTGTTCATTTTACTTTATATAAATTACACCTGAATAAAGTATTGCTAGAAAATAAACAGAAAAAAACTCACTATTTTAGTAAGTCCTAAGTCATTATATGCTTTTAAATGCATTCTTTCTATTTCATTGGGCTTTTTAAAATAAATAAAACTACTTTTAATTAAAAAAAAAACGAGAATTTAAAAGGCATGGTAGTAAATTCAAGTAAGTTATGTCCTTTTCAAAATTCAATTGAATTAGTTTTCAAAGGAGTTTTTTATAGTCTTAAGACAAAACCATAGCCAGCCTTACCTTTTGTGTGTTCTCAATTCCAAGAAGGGAAACAAAATAAAAACAAGAAAAACTTTCTGTAATAAACATGCAAAATGAAAAGCAAAGAAACAGAACAATACTTAGAGGGAGAAACGATTTGTAAAGTCTCAGAGGTCGATGTTCACATTTCATTTACTGATTTTATTACATATTTATGGGCCAAAAGATATTATAATAGTGTTTCAAAAGGGACAGAGGAACTTCCCTGGCAGTCCAGTGGTTACGACTCTGCACTTGCAATGCAGGGGCTGCGGGTTCAATCCCTGGTGGGGGAACTAAGAAGATTCCATGTGCTGTTCAGAATAGTCAAAAAAAAAAAGACAACAAAGAAGAAGGAAACATTTACCTCACCTTACAGGTGTAAATACATTTTCATGCCACCGAATTGCTAGAAATGTTAACTTCAGGCATTCCCCGGAATAGAAAGTAAATGAACACAAGCAGCAGTCTCCAAATAACTGTAGATAAATTTCATATACTTTAGTATATAATAAATCTGAAAATAAATCAAGAGGATCTAGAAACTGTCATACTGAGTGAAGTCAGACAGAGAAAGAGGAATATCATATGATATCACTTACATGTGGAATCTAAAAAAAAGTGATACAAATGAACTTGTTTATAAAACAGATTCACAGACTTAGAGAATGAACTTATGGTTACCAGGGAGAAGAATGATGGGCGGGGAGGGGTAGTTAGGGAGTCTGGGATTAACATGTACACACTGCTATTTAAAATAAATAACCAGCAAGAAAAACAGAAAATAAACTAATCCCTGAAAGAACAGAAAAACAAGCAAAAATGCCCCACATTTTCTCATAAGTAAGATAAATGAAACATATCAAGAGCCTGCTTATACGTTTATTCTTAACATATAGCTTAACATTAAGCTAAACACTAAGAAATTTATTTCTGAGCCAGAGGCATATCTCAAATGGAAAATCAAGGTGCAGTTTACCCTCTTAAGAAAACATTTCCATTTACTCTGGCTACATAACTGGGAATAGTCTTATATATTTATTTATTTATATTATTATTCTCTTCTTTTGTGGTTGCATATTATTTAAACTAGGGCACTGTTCATGGGATAAACAACAAAAGTTCAAAACACAATTTTCTAACAAAAGCAGATCGGGTAATAATGTATTGGTCAATACATACAAAGGGTATCATACAGCTATTTAACATGTCTTTTAGTTAATGAATGTGTTATTTACTGGGAATGGCTTACTTAATACCACCGATTCTAGTTTCTTTTTTTATTACAAAGCTAGTTATATTCTAAAACTAGGGAAAAGTAAAACTAGGGACAGACCAAGGAAGCTCTAAGTGCAAACCACTTTTAATAAAATCTTTTAAAATGTGACCAAGAAATATAAAAATACCTTTTCCATGATAAATTTCATCATTACTACAACAATTAATGATGACTGTAGATATACAGCTATCATTACGTACTCTGCTCAACAGCTTCCCAGAAAGTGTCTGCTCTTAGAGTCTGAGGTCTCCACTTCTAGAACACCCTGTCTGATTTGGATTTTACCTCATTTTTTATAAAAACAGCATGCACTACGGCTTCTTTATCTTCAGTGGAAGGCAAAGGAACTGCTTCTTCAGGCATGATCTGGGACCACTGGCCCACCAAGGAAAGGCTTTTGGAAGATATGACATTCTTGAATTCCAAATGTTCCCAAAGGAATATGCATCCAGAAGGAGTTATAAGCAGAACTCTTTTCCCATTGCCAGATACATACAAATACAGTCTCAAAGAGCTTGCTAAAAAAACAACAAAAAAGTTACTAAACCTCTGAAGTCAGAATTTCTGAAAAAAAGTACAAATTTTATCTATTCTGACAACAAGGAGCCTAAATGAGGTTTCCATTCAGAAAGAAAAACTAAGGCATTAATAATAAATTAAAAGTATAAATAATATTAACACTTATCATGTACTCATGTGTGATATTAGGAACCCACTGCTTTCACAGATATGTTAGGCATGCCAGATTTTTCTTCCTCAAGATGAACCTTAGTGTTACAAATAACTAACATCAAAAAATACTTACATGTACATGGAAATACATACAGATATTTACACAAGCAGAGGTATATTTCTTTTCCTCCTATATATCAAGTTAAACCAATTTAAACAAATACAAAAACTCCCACCTACTGCAGCTTTAATCATTTCCTTAGGCTTTTCAGTTGCTTGTATAGTTTTCAAACAATCTTGATCTTTGTTCCAGAGGAAAAGCTCCCCTGTAGTGAGTACCCCAGCCAGCCAGACATCTGTTTTCAAAATGGAAATACAATGCTTACAATCTAACATTTCCCTTAATATTACCCCCAAAATTATTTTTAAAAATACAGTTAATCTAGCCTTTTGACAATATCAGTACTACTTAACCATTACTGGACGTTGTTAGGACTATAACATCCTTCAACAAAGGCTGAAGACTGGGAATTTTCTTCTTTGTCCTTCCTGAGAGCAAATTAATTTCATTTACGAATTTATCATCCAAAAGAAAAACAGCTTCATTTTCCTAGGAGAAGAAATATGTGAGAAACTTAAGAGATGCCAGAAGTTAATTCAGCCTCCTACCTAAGTTATCCCAGAAAGGAAAAGAAAGTGACATTTAAGAAAGATGATGTATTTGTACTACACATTATAAAATGAACAATAAAGGCTTTTTTAAAAAGCAGTTTTATTTATTTATTGGCTGTGCTGGGTCTTTACTGTGGCTCAAGGGCTTCTCTAGTTGTGGCGTGCGGTCTTAGTTGCCCAGTGGCAAGCAGGATGTTAGTTCTCCGACCAGAGCTCGAATCCACATCCCCTGCATTGAAAGGTGGATTCTTTACCACTGGACCATCAGAGAGGTCCCCAAAATAAGGCTGATTACGTAACTTGAAGATTTTTTTCATTCTATCTTAAAGTACCTCTTATTAGAATTACTAGGTAGGATGACCTAGTAGCCACACTGATTTATTTGAAGTTTAAAATTATAGGAGTGTCTTCCAATTCTGCTAGCCCAAACTGAGTTATCTGCTGTTAGCCCATCAATCTGAAGAGTAGTATGGGCAAGGTTTAAAGTATTTACTTAAACAGACATGACTTCTCATTTCTGAAGCAGTGGCATGTGCTCCTAGACTTCAGTTTTAGAAAACATCCAGAAAATGTTCTGAGCTTACTGGAAACCTTCCAGTTAGACACAAGGCTGTGTCATCACCTGGGTGGGTATTCCAAGATTCACCAGAACATGAAACTCCCCAAACATGTGCCTTTGCTCAAAAAAGACCCTGTAGATGAGAAAGCCATGCTCATTTTCAAAGCAGAGAGGCTTTCTGGCTGGGCAATCTCAAAAACTGGGACTTGATATACTATCCCAGGACTCCAAGAGCAAAGCAACAAAGGATGGTGAAGAAGATGAAGCAGGTGATGGAGAAAAGGAGCAAGAGAGTGATGAGAGAGGTGACAAATGTGATCAGACCACAGAAAGACTGATGCTCCCTCCCCATCTCTGCAAGCCGCTGCCAACCACACAAATATACAGAATCCTGTTCAGTGGGCAAGCGATCCTTCTACAGATGCTATTTTATTTTTTAAAGGTCATTCTTTGATCTTAGAGGCAAAGCACACATTTAACACATATTACAACTGATATTGTACAACTGAAGAAAAACTTACCTGTCCCAACCAGGAGACTCGTGGCCAGGGTTTTTTCTGCTTGATACTTGTTGAAGTCAAAACTTCTAATCTTATCTCCATGCTTGTTAAGATATCAAGACCAATTAAGTCAAAAGTCACAAGATGCTGTAAAAATCAAAACAAAAAAAATGATAATACCCCGTAATATTTACTGAAGATCTTAGAGTTTTCATAAAGTTTTAGTAAATGACTTTTTCATTAGCTCAAGTTAACTCTCATTTTAAGGTAAAATGCTGATACTTTATTCAGTATCTAATCTTGAATAGTCAGGCAAAACGTGTTTGCTTTTTTGACAAGTTATTCCTCAGACTATGAAAATAAACACGAACTTGGAGAATATCTTGACAATATAGTTTCTATGTGATTCCTTTCTCATCTTTCCAAAGATGACCACAAAAATACCCCCTACCCCATATGCTCTTCTTACACTGTGACTTTAACACTCCTCTCTCTCATTGAGAGCTCTGGTCTATGCCTCATCCTCTGATCAAGGCTAAAATGGAAGCGAGGCTATGCATTTCACAAGGCTAGCTCATACAAGGGAATACATCTTCTGCCTTGTGTGTGTGTGAGCTTATTAGCTCAGCTGTGTCTGACTCTTTGCAACCCCTACAGCCTGGCCGACTATATAGTCTGTCAGGCTCCTCTGCCCATGGGATTTTCCAGGCAGAAATACTGGAGTGGGTTACCATTTCCTCCTTCAGGGCATCTTCCCAACGCAGGGATCGAACCCACACCTCCTGTGTCTCCTGCACTGGCAGGCAGATTCTTTACCACTGAGCCACCTAGGACGCACGACACCTTCTACCTTACTCCCTGGAATAATTACTGTCGAAGCCTTCAGTCACCACACAAGCAGTCAAACTGCCCTAAGCCACAGAGCTCTAAGAAAGTCCAAACTAGACAACATAGAAGTGAAGCCCTGAAATAATATGATGCAAAGATTTCCAGCAAGTCTCCATGCTGGGTATGGGGATGGTTTCAATTGAGGCCATGACCCATTTGTCAGAGCCCTACTGGGGTGACAGGAGCATAATCTTGGGTGAATGGTCCATTCTTGAGTGAATCTTGGGAAAATGTCCACACAGTGGGAGAACCTGACATAGTGACTTGAAGCCAAGCAAAGCGAGGACACAGAAGCCATAATGAAAGGGATCCCATAGAACAAATTGAGGACACTTTGAGCATCAGGACAAATTACAGTAATGGATTAAAAATCCATGGACTAAAACAGGAAGCCATGAGTCCATATAATCATATAAAAGTAAATTATTAAATTGAACATTTGATGCAAAAATGGTATATTTACATTGTTTCAAAATATCTTCCTATAAAATACTCATTAATTGCAAAAGACAAAAGAGTAACTTCACAATGAAGAAACTGGGCAGATTCCATTGTATCTAAGGATCAAAACGAAAATAATCAGAATGGGACAAAAGGAAATCAACTGCCACTTAACAGTTAAAAGGAGAAAAACATCTGTGATGACATGTACAAAGGAACATAACCTGAATCTAATCACAAGTAAATATCAGACAAACCCAAACCGAGGGACATTTTACAAAATAACTGATCTGTAACCTTTAAAAGTTTTAAGGTTATGAAAGTTGGGAAAAGATTGAAAAACTAGTCTCAAAGAGAAAAACCTGACAACTACACGCAGTCAGTAAATTGTAAACTTTATGTTTGCCCTATAAAGGACAAAATGGGAGAAATGGAAAAACCTGAATAGAAAGAGAAACTGAGGATTTGATGGTTGTAACAGATGAATGTTAATTTTCTGATTTTGATGGTTGTCTCGCATGGGCCACGGGTATGATGCGGGCAGGGGGGCGGGTGGGGGAGGAGTCTAAGACACTGCATGCTGCGCGGCAAAAAGTAAAGGATAAAAAACCAGCTAATCATTTCAAGATGTAAAGACAGAGCCCTACAGAACTTGATGATAGATGGTCTTCTGTCTCTTAAAGCTCTGAAAATCACCTCCTGTTATAGAGCGAAGGTTATCTGTGCTGTATACCGACTGGCACTAAAATCACTAACGGTACCTACAGATGTGTGTGCTTGGAAGCTCAGTCCCGTCTAACTCTTTGCGAGCCCACAGACTGTAGCCCGGGAGGCTCCTCTGTCCATAGGATTTTCCAGGCAAGAATACAGGAGTAGGTTGCCATTCCCTTCTCCGGGGGATCTTTCCGACCCAGGGATCAAACTTGGGTCTTTTACGTCTCCCGCATTGGCAGGCGGGTTGTTAACCATTAGCGCCACCTGGGAAGCCTACAGATGGATACTAACAAACACCATGAAACATGTCAAATTAGTTAACGGACGACAGAGACAAACTCGATCACACAAAATACGTGAGGAGGAGAAACATGTTAAGTTTTACCGCTCCTCCCTCCCCGTATCTTAATTTAAAACACAGTGGCAAAAGCAATTTCCAGAGAAATAATCCAAGTTGTTCGGTGGCTTCCACCACAGACAAGCCTAAGAAATCACGCCCATTCCTCCGCGCTCAAATTATCCCCCACCAATGTCACACATGGGAGTTGGCCCACGACCACCTCGCACGAGTCATCATCCCCAGGGACCCCTCTGAGATTCCCCACCGGACCGTGCGGGGCAGCGCCGCCCTCCACCCCCGCGAGCTGCCACCGCGGCGCCCACCGGGGACCGGGCAGGAGCGGGAGGACCCCGGTCCAAGGCCGAGGTCGAGCCCGAACCCGACTTCGTTCCCCGCCAGCCGAGGGCGACCCCGCGCCTCCGAGAGGCTGAGCATGCTGCGGCCGGAGGACGACGCCGGGGGACCGGGTAGGGGGGCTGGGTGCGGCGGGGGATGGCGGGGCTGGGGAGGTCGCGGGCGCGCCAAGACTCGAGGGCGTGAGGGGGCGGAGGAGCCCGAGGACGCCGCGGGCCGGAGGGCGAGGGGAGGAGGCTGGGGCCGTGCGAGACGGGAACCTGCGGGCAGTTACCTCCGCCAGGGCCTGGCCTGTCCGGGGCAGGGAACGCGCGGCGAGGCCGAGATGAAGGAGGGCGACGGAGACGGGCGGAGTCGCCCGCCCCAACGCGAGCCTGCGCCTTGGCGACGGCGGAGGGCGGGGAAGGGACGCGGGAGAGCGCCGCCAGTGCGCCTGCTCCGAGCCGGCAGGGGGCGCGGGCGGGAGGCTGGAAGCGTTCCTCCCTGCTTCTCTGCCCTGGGTCTCCCGGGGTTCCCGCCCTCGTCCTCCCAGCGGTCCTGCGCCTCCGCTGCCTCCCCGCCTGCGTCCCCTCTGCCCGGCCGCCCGTCCTTCCGCTCAAGGTCTCATCCTCCGCTGCTGGGGTCGTTCTGTTTCACCTCCACGATGGTGCGTTCCTTTCTGGGACACACACCTTTGAGTGCCCAGGCTGTGTGTGGTGCTCTCCAGAAAACCGTTTAATAACCGACTAATATGTAAACTGTGAAAGTGCTGCACTCAATATGGCAGCAAATTTGGAAAACTCAGCAGTGACCACAGGACTGGAAAAGGTCAGTTTTTATTCCAATCCCAAAGAAAGGGAATGCCAAAGAATGCTCGAACTACCGCAAAATTGCACTCATCTCACACGCTAGCAAAGTCATGCTCAAAATTCTTCAAGCCAGGCTTCAGCAGTACCTGAACTGTGAACTTCCAGATGGTCCAGGTGGATTTAAAAAAGGCAGAGGAACCAGAGATCAAATTGCCAACATTCGTTGGATCATCGAAAAAGCAAGAGAGTTCCAGAAAAACATCTACTTCTGCTTTATTGACTATAACAAAGCCTTTGACTGTGTGGACCACAATAAACTCTGGAAAATTCTGAAAGAGATGGGAATACCAGACCACCTTACCTGCCACCTGAGAAATCTGTATGCAGGTCAGGAAGCAACAGTTAGAACTGGACATGGAACAACAGACTGGTTCCAAATAGGGAAAGGGTTTCGTCAAGGCTGTATATTGTCACCCTGCTTATTTAACTTCTATGCATCATGAGAAACACTGGGCTGAATGAAGCACAAGCTGGAATCCAGATTGCCAGGAGAAATATCAATAACCTCAGATATGTGGATGACACCACCCTTATGGCAGAAAGTGAAGAACTAAAGAGCCTCTTGACGAAAGTGAAAAAGGAGAGTGAAAAAGTTGGCTTAAAGCTCAACATTCAGAAAACTAAGATCATGACATCTGGTCCCATCACTTCACGGCAAATAGATGGGGAAATAGTGGAAACAGTGGCAGACTTTATTTTTGGGGGCTCCAAAAGCACTGCAGATGGTGACTGCAGCCATGAAATTAAAAGAAGCTTGCTTCTTGGAAGGAAAGTTATGACCAACTTAAACAGCATATTAAAAAGCAGAGACATTACTTTGCCAACAAAGGCCCATCTAGTCAAGGCTATGGTTTTTTCAGTGGTCATGTATGGATGTGAGAGTTGGACGGTGAAGAAAGCTGAACACCAAAGAATTGATGCTTTTGAACTGTGGTGTTGGAGAAGACTCTTGAGAGTCCCTTGGACTGCAAGGAGATCCAACCAGTCCATCCTAAAGGAAATCAGTCCTGAATATTTACTGGAAGGACTGATGCTGAAGCTGAAACTCCAATACTTTGGCCACCTGATGCAAAGAACTGACTCATTTGAAAAGACCCTGATGTTGGAGAAGATTGAGAGCAGGAGGAGACGGGGGCGACAGAGGATGAGATGGTTGGATGGCATCACCGATTCAATGGACACGAGTTTGAGTAAACTCCAGGAGTTGGTGATGGACAGGGAGGCCTGGTGTGCTGCAGTCCATGGGGTCGCAAGGAGTCAGACATGACTGAGTAACTGAACTGACTGAATATGTAAACCTTGAATATTCATTGGAAGGATTGATGCTGAAGCTCCAGTACTTTGGCCACCTGATACAAAGAGCCAACTCATTGGAAAAGACCCTGATGCTGGGAAAGATTGAAGGCAGGGGGAGATGGGGACAACCGAAGATGAGATGATTAGATGGCATCACCCAGTCAGTGGACCTGAGTTTGAGCAAGCTCCAAGAGATGGTGAAGGACAGGGAAGCCTGGCCTGCTACAGTCCATGGAATCGCAAAGAGTTGGACATGACTGAGCACCTGAACAAGAACAACAAAAACTAGTGATTCTGGCAGTAAATCCTTATTTTCCTCTTTTGCAAACACACTTGATAAAGTCCAAAATCAACATTTTAAAGATGTCCAAACCAGTCTACTGCATTAACATTCCAGTTGATTCTAAAATGTGGAGCACCAGTAACTTAGTTTTGGTTTGGTTTTCTGATGGCAACGTAGACCACACTGCCAAACTGCAATTCTGGGACTCTGAACAACCCTCCTGATAATGTGAGTTTTATGCAGATCTAAAGTATTACATGTCAGGACATAAGGACATAATATGAAGCTAGTGCAACAGAGACCCTGAATTTTTTATTTTGATTAAATTCAAATAGCTACGTGTGGCTAGTGGCTCCTGTATCGTGCAGTGCAACTTTAAATCCTTGTTAATGAACCTGGCTCAACTCCAGTTTTTCTCAGCCTCAGTTCAGAATTAGAAATCTCTTGGAGGGAAAATTCAAGTGGTGCAGTTTGGATATGGGATTTACTCTTGGATCAGTCAGCTATGGCTGGGATCATATAGTGCAGAAATGGCTGCTGAGGGCTTGCTTGTCTGTGTGTATCTGAGGCCATTCTCCCCCAACAAGGGGAATTATTATAAGCTGAGGTCTATTATAAGATGGAGTGGTGGCTCCCCTGATGGCTCAGTGGTAAAGTGGACCTGTCAATACAGGAGACACAGGTTTGATCCCTCATCCGGGAAGATCCCATATGCGGTGGAGCAACTAAGCCCCTGTGCCACAACCATTGAGCCTTCACTAGAGCCCGGTAGCTGCAACTTCTGAAGCCTGCACACCCTAGAGCCAGGGCTCCGCAACAAGAGAAGCCACTTCAATAAGAAACCCAAGTACCACAACTAGAGAATAGCCCCCGCTTGCTGTAACTAGAGAAAAGCCATTGCAGCAACAATTATTTTAAAAAGGCAATTATTTCTTACTTGTGTAACTATTACAAGGTGTTTTAGTTTGTTAGGTTTGCTCTTCTCAACACAATTATTCAGAGATCTAGGTATCTTTGAGATACTCATCCTGTAATTTTCCAATATCTTGTTGCATAATCAAGACTGATGCCCAAATGGATTCAAATCAAAGGAAAGGGGAAAAGGAGGGAGCATCCCCACAGTCTTGAGATCTGGGTCCAGTACAGGGGTACACTGGAGAAGGCAATGGCACCCCACTCCAGTACTCTTGCCTGATAAATCCCATGGACAGAGGAGGCTGGTAGGCTACAGTCCACGGGGTCGCTAAGAGTCAGACACGACTGAGCGACTTCACTTTTCACTTTCATGCACTGGAGAAGGAAATGGCAACCCACTCCAGTATTCTTGCCTGGAGAATCCCAGAGACGGCGGAGCCTGGTGGGCTGCTGTCTATGGGGTCGCACAGAGTCGGACACAACTGAAGCGACTTAGCAGCAGCAGCAGCACAGGGGTACACAGTTTTTCTGGTTATGTTGTTTTGGAAAGCATTTCATCATCTGTTCACACCTAGCCATAAAGCAGGCTGGGAAATACAGATTAGCAGTGTATCCAGTGAGACTGATAGAATAATTTTGGTGGATGATTAGCAGTCTTCATCACAAGTGCTTAGAATATTAAAAATAGTAATACATATTTCCTGTCTTCAAGGGTATCACAGGTTTGGTGAGGAGAGAGAAGAGTGGGTAATTAGTGACAAATAAGGAACATGCTGTAAGAACCCAAAGAAAAGACTGACTTAAAAACAGTATTTCTCAAACTTTAATATAACTACGAATCACCTGGGAATCCTGTTAAAAATGTAGATTCTGATTCAGTAGGTCTAGGGTAGGTGGGGCCCTAAGATCAACTCTCCTAACAAGCTCCCAGGTGACACCACTTCTGCCGGTCCTTGGACCAGTCCTTAAGTAGCAAGTGGTTGTAGTTGCAGCAGAGGGAATAACATTTGAGTTTTATATTAATGTACAGTGATCTAGAGTCCAGTCTTGGATGTTAGACATCTTATGTCCAATTCCCAGTTTCGATTTACTGGCTGATTTATTAATAAATTGCTTATCTTTAAGCCTAATAAAGACCGTAAGTGATAGAGAACCACACACAAACTGGATTTAGCAATAAGATAAGTTGATTGGCTCATTAACCCATGGGGTCAGCAGGTAGCTTGCAAGTTTGATCAGGCAGGGCTCTTCCATTTTTCTCTAGTTCTCGTCACTCTGCTCTTTGTCTTCAGGCTGGCTTCTTTTGTGGTAAAGTGAGAATATTGCACATTTACACCTATTTTACAAGCAAAATGTAGTTTAAATTTTTTTCTTTAATTAAGGATTCTTTTTGAGCCACCAACCCAATATGTAGCAGGGAAAGTCTTTACCTTGATGAGTAAAGGTACTTCCATTTCTTCTTTGATAAATCTCTTTCAAATAAATGCTGTGCCTTGCAGATGTATTTTTCTCATTCTAATCAATCTACAAGGTAGATTCCTAATGAAAGTGGGAGGAGGGGTTATGTGCCCTAAAGGCATTGAGAGAGTGTTTGCATTCAAATTTTATTTTTTATATTCTTAGCCATCCTTTCTTCAGGATGTCTCATGTTGGCTCCTGGGTCTATTGCATTGATGTCTATAACTTGTTGTTGTTTAGTCCCAAGCCGTGTCCGACACTTGTGTGACTCCTATGGACTTGTAGCCCGCCAGGCTTCTCTGTCCTTGAGACTTCCCAGGCTCCTCTGTCCATGAGATTTCCCAGGCAAGAATATTGAAGTGGGTTGCTATTTCCTCCTCCAGGGGATCTTCTGGACTCAGGGACCGAGCCCCCAACTCCTGTGTTGGCAGGTGGATTCTTTACCACTGAACCACCTGAGAAGCCCAATGTCTATAGCTAGAGTCTCTAATTTCTCTCTTGATGATGCAATCACGCCCACTAAGGCTCAGCCATCCCCTTCATCTCTGTATTCTGTTGCCTTTACAGGGGGGTCTCCTTGCTCTCAAGTTCCCCAGAACATGCGAGAATGTTCTGTGCCTTGAACTAGACATAAGAGCTGAAAGCAGGTCACGTCACCATGTTTTATGCTGTTGGGGTCACCCCCATATTGGGGGAGAGAGAGCATTCTGAAGGACAGTCTTTTCCAATAATTTGGAAAAGCTACTTTGCTCTCAACTTTCTCTTCAACCCTGTCTTCATGAGATTTTGAGACAGGCATATCTGATTGTTTATTTCCACTAAGCCAGAGGGGCTTTCTTCTTCCTCTTGGATAGTATCCCTCTTGTGTATATTCTCAGTCTTCTCTGAATTGTCCCTGCATTGTGGCAAAAGCCATATTCATGCCTTAATGCTTTGAATTTGATATAACAGGAAATGTGGAGAGTCCCTCTCTCTGTGAATACAGGTGTCATCAAGAGTAGAAACCATTCTCTGATTTCTCTTCTGAGGCTCTGCTTCGGAAAAGTGGACCTACCACACCTGTAACCGGGCAGATGAGGGCTGTGCCCGCAGCTTGCCCAGCCGTGCTTTGGACCTTATTTTTAGATAAGTGTAACAGTAGTTGTTGTAACATGCATCCTTTTAATTTTCAAGTCTTGAATTCTGTCTTGTTTAAATGGCAATTGAAGTTGTTCTACTTTCAGAAAACCCAACAGAAGGAAACAGATGACCAATACAGAAGAAAAAGTAAGTCAAATACCAAGACCTGGGCTGTCAGGACAGGGCACAGGAAAGAACATGTGCTTTTAGGTAAGGTTCTGTATTTTGAATGAGGCGGTAGCTAAACAGGTGTGTTCACTTTGAGAAAACATTATTACATGATTTGTGTATTTTCTGTAAAGGTGTACTTTTCAAGTAAAGGTTTGTTTAAAAACATATTGAAAGCTACCATTTAAACAAAGAGTCAGACGTGACTGAGTGACTAACACACACACACCATTTAAACAAAGATAAAAGTAAAAGCAGTCATCTGTTGGGACCCAAACCTTTAAAGGATGAGTAGGGTTGTGATAGAGAAGTGGAGCAAGATTATGGTTTTTGTTACATAATATGGAATAAATGTAGGACATAGCCAGGGGATGTAAAGTGAGCTCCTGTTTCAGTCTACACACAAGGTATTGGGTGCTAGCTCAGCAGACTCTCTGACAACTGCTGTTCCACACACTCAGAGGTGAATCTCAGCAGCCTCATTAATAGTACATAACCCTGTCCATTAATAGTACGTAACACTGCCCTCTCATGTCGTACCATCCCCAGCTAACTAATTGGCCAGATAGGACTCACAAGGTAGAGGAGATACCATGATTTACAGTATTTGCCAGTTTCTGTGGTGCACATTTTCTCACCATGATGTTTTCCAAGTTTTCATCAATCAGCTCAAAAATTCCCTGAAAATTTAACAGTCAGCTCTCAAAACCCAGTCCCAGGGGCCCCAGCACACCAATGACTTAAGACAAAAGTGAAAGTGAAAGTCACTCAGTCGTGTCCCACTCTTTGAGATCCCATGGGCTGTCCATGGAATTCTTCATGCCAGAATACTGGAGTGGGTAGCCTTTCCCTTCTCCAGGGGACCTTCCCAACCCAGGGATTGAACCCAGGTCTCCCGCATTGCAGGTGGATTCTTTACCAGCTGAGCCACAAGGGAAGCCCTGACTTAAGACAGGCAAGCCACAATCACCCTGAGAGGGAGAACAGTCCTTTTGATGGATTTATCATAAGGGTGAAGAAGTGTCTTTCCCATAAGGCCACGTCCCCTCATGTCTCATTCATCTAGATTGAGGTCACACGTGCCCTGAATATAATGTAGAACACTTTTAAGACATGCCTCATCACCAACATTTTTATGGACATAAATTGATATTTTCAGGGTTTGTGAAGATTGGAAATTTAGCCCCCTCACAAGCTAACAAACTCTCCTGTTACTGTTTCATGGTGTTGAGAAAACATCAGACGCCTGTAGTTAGAGAAAAGGACTTTATTTCTTAAGGCAAAAGCAGTAGGCAGAGTGTTAGTATGATGTTCATGAGGTTCCCTGTGACTCCCAGTTCCCACGCCAGCAGCACAGGTGCCTACGTGGATAAAGTGTGGTTTTTTTTGATATAGGTGAGGAACATTGAGCTGGGCAGTTTCTCACTTTTATTGTGAGTGGCAAGTGGACTAGCTCATTGTTTGGGATGTTACCTTTGCAAAACCCCTCAGAAATGGCTGGTAAGAGCAATCTGGGTTTTACATTCTTGGCATATCATGTAAAGGTGTGGGACATAAAGGATCCTGGCGGATTGTGTATCCCATCAGTGAGTCCAAAAATAATTCAGAAGAATTGATCTGAAAATGAAAAAGAATCTAAAAAAGAATATATATGTATATGGATAACTGAATGACTTTGCAGTGTACCTGAAAGTAGCACATTATAAATCAACTATATTTCAATTAAAAAAAAAAAAACCCTTCCCAGTCCAAAAAGTTAGTCTATCAGTGTAAAATCATGTGAGGAATACCTTAACCAATTTATTTAGCTTCTGCTTTATTTTCATGAATGAGCAAAAATGATATAAAACTCTATCTTATAAAATCTAAATATATCTTCCAATAATACAAAATAAAAATTCTAAGTGATGAGTCTATTATGTCAGTTTAATTGGCAACATTTTTTTTCTTGGTAGTACATTAAAAATGGTTAATTGATGGCACTTGAAACTAAATGAAATATTTAATATTTCTCATTACTAGGCATGTGATTACTTTTATCATAAACTCTGATTTTTACTGCTGGAGTGTAGAAATACGCTATAGTCAACTTAGCCTGCTATGTTACTAGCCCTCCTATTTTCTTGTAAAATTTCTTTTTTCAAATTGTTTTGTGATTCACTTGGTTTTTCAAGATATGTAACCATGTTGCCTTCATATGGAAATATTTTGAGATTTTTACTTATATTTATCCTTTTACATTATAAAGTTTATAGCATTTTTTGGTGTATTTTATAATTGCTAGCATCTGAATTACTTTGTTCACTAAAATTGGTATCAAGAGGGATGGACTCTAGTCCTTTTCTTTCAGGATATGAATTATACAGGAGAACAAATACACTGACAAAAACATTAAGTAGAACAATATGTGAAAACAATGGATATTTGATTTAAAAAAAATTTATTTTGGCTGCACTGGGTCTCTGTTGCTGCGTGGGCTTCTCTCTAGTTGTGGAGAGTGTGGGCTATTCCTTGCAGTGGCTTCTCTTGTTGCTGAGCACAAGCTCTAGGGTGACAGGCTTCAGCAGTTGTGACTTGAGGGCTCAGTTTTTGCAGCTCCCAGTGTTTGATCCCTGGGTCAGGAAGATCCCCTGGAAGAGGAAATGGCAACCCACTCCAGTAGTCTTGCCTGGGAAATCCCATGGGGAAAGCAGCCTGGCGGGCTATAGTCTATGGAGTCACAAGAGTTGAACACGACTTAGCAACTAAACCACCACTACCAGATATTTCATGGTTCCAGCACCATTTATTGAAAAGACTATTCTTTCTCCTACTGAATTACCTTGGCACCTTGTTGAAAATGCATTGTCCATATACATGTGCATGTATTTCTGTACCCTTTTGTTCTATTGATATACCAATGTCATATTATCATAGTTATACTAGCTTTATACCAAAATCTTGAAATCAGTATTCAGATTTTATTTTTTCAAATGTTTTCACTATCCTAGGACCTCTGATTTCCATATAAATTTTAGAATCAGCTTGTAAATTTCTACAAGTGTGCTGTAAATCTGGTTGGCAATGCACTGACTCTATATATCCATTTTATGAGAATTCATGGTTAATATTCTTGTTTATTCTTCCAATCCACGAGTGTTGTGCATTTCTCATTTACTTTCTTCCAAGACTATCTCAGTTTCCAATGTATAGGTCTTATATATAGTTAAAATTAATCTTGTTTTATGGTTTTTAATGTTATTTTAAATGAGTATTTAGAAGTTTTTGACTACTTGCTGCTAGTATATTGAAATGCAGTTTTTAAAAAATTTTATATATTTATGTATTCATTGACTGTGCTGAGTCTTCATTGCTGCAGGTTTTTCTCTAGTTGTGGAGAGTGGGGGCTTCTCTCTAGTTGGGGTGCATGGACTTCTCATTGCAGTGGCTTCTCTTTTTGCTCTAGGGCTGCAGACTTCAGTAGTTGCAGCATGTGGGTTCAGTAGTTGCAGCTCCCAAGCTCTAGAGCACAGGCTCAATAGTCTCAGCACACAGGCTTAGTTGCTCTGTGGCATGTGGGATCTTCCTGGACCAGGGATAGAACCCATGTCTCCTGCATTGGCAAGCAGATCCTTTACCACTGAGCCACTAAGGAAGCCCTGGAATTGGTTTATATACATTGACCTTATATCCTATGATCTTGCTAAACTTACTAGTTCTAGAAATTTGTTCTGTTTAATAGTTCTGCTATTTTCTGTATATTTTTTGGGATCTTCTACGTAATTATGTTTTGAATGATTCTGCTTTTTGCTTTTCCAATTTGAATGTCTTTTATTTCTCTTGCCAAATTGCACTGATCAGGACCTTCAATCCTGGTTGAAGAGAAACCTTATTTTTAACTTTAAGGAGAAAGTGTTTAGTCTTCCACCATTAAGTACAATTTTAGCTGTGCATTTTTCACAGATACCTTTTATCAGGCTGAGGAAGTTCTTTTAGTTCCTAGTTTGCTGAGAATTTGTTGATGTCATGCTTTGGTATGATTTTGTGTCTTTCCTGCTCTGGGTTCACTGAGTGTCTTGGATCTATGGGTTTAGTTTTCATCAAAGGACAAGGAACTTAGTGGTAAGGTAGGTGGACAGATACAGTGGAGTGAGGTGTGCCCAACATGCAGTTTTTTTCGGGAAGCACTTCCTTCCTCTTCTGTATTGTTTGGAGAATGATTCTACACCCCACAACCACTGAGTCTGTAACTGAAGCTGAGTTAATCGGTGCCCTTCCTGGGACTTGTCTGTTGAATTCACCTCTGGGTTAGAGCAAACAAAAATGAAACTTGACCCTGCCTGCGCTCTCCCAGGACTTACGGAGCAAACTGCAGAAGGAGACAAAAAATAATTCAGAGGAGGACAGAACCAACCTAGAGAAAGCCCTGAAAATACTGAAGTTCTGGATCTAGCCATGTGGAGGCTTCTCTATTATTTGGACTTCTTAGTTTTGAAGGGCAATAAATTCTGCTTTTGCTTAAACTAACTTGAGATTCTTGTTTTTACTTTTGTAAACTTCAGTGGCATCCTCATGTCACACCAGGAATCTGAAATTTCTTATGAAGGAAAAGGAAGTGGTGTAATACATTTAGGTTTACATTTGAAAAGAAAACTGACTTTAGTGTGTGGGGGAAAATGAAGGAGTCCAATTAGAGGAAGGCAAACCACTTAGAGACTATTTTATGTGTATTAATGAAATAGGATACCTGATTAAACTCTAAAAACCTAAACTATTGAGGTAATTGAAGAGATACTTCATTAAATAAATAGATTTGCTTAGAATTTGGTGACTGGGACTTCCCTGGAGGTACAGTGGCTAAGAATCCTTGCTTCCACTGCAGGGGGAGTGGGTTCGATCCCTGGTCTGGGAACTAAGATCCCACATGCTGTATGGTATGGCTCAGGGAAAAAAAAATTGGTGACTAATTGGATTTGGAGGGAAGGGAAAGAATTTAAAGATGAGACCCGTATGTCTGACTTGAATAATTAGATGATAAAGACTAAGGTAGAAAACAGAGGAACAGGAGGAGGCAGGTGGCAGGGAGAGAGGAATGAGTGATTTACTCATGTTTTGAATGAGGAGCTTCAGCAGTCATTCAACTGGAAATGTTCATTATAGAGGCAGGCACTCAGGTGTGGGCTGGAGATATGATACAATAGTCCTAGCTCCCACGTGGCAAACTGATTAAGGTTTAAAATTTATTTTTATTTATTACCTATTTATTTTGGGTATTTATCATCTATTTTTATTTATTAGTTATTTATTATCTATTTATAACGGGCAGAAATGGTATGGACCTAACAGAACCAGAATATATTAAGATGTGGTAAGAATACACAGAACTATACAAAAAGATCTTAATGACCTGGATTACAATGATGGTGCAATCATTCTACCTAGAGCCAGACATCCTGGAGTGTGAAGTCAAGTGGGCCTTTGGAAGTATCAATATGAATAAAGCTAATGGAGGTGATGGAATCCAGCTGAGCTATTTCATATCGTAAAAGAGGATGCTGTTAAAACTGATGCACTCAATATGCCAACAAATTTGGAAAACTCAGCAGTGGCTACAGGACTGGAAAAGGTCAGTTTTCATTCCAATCCCAAGGAAGGGCAATGCCAAAGAAGGTTAAAACTATCGCACAATTGTACTCATTTCACACACTAGCAAAGTGATGCTCAAACTCCTCCAAGTTAGGCTTCAATAGTATGTGAACTGAAAACTTCCATATGTTCAAGCTGGATATAGCAAAGGTAGAGGAACCAGAGATCAAATTGCCAACATCCATTGGATCATAGAAAAAGCAAAAGAATTCCAGAAGAACATCTGCTTCATTGACTATGCTAAAGCCTTTGACTGTGTGGATCACAACAAACTGTGGAAAATTCTTAAAGAGATTGGAATATCAGACCACCTTACCTGCCTACTGAGAAACCTGTATGCAGATCAAGAAGCAACAGTTAGAACTGGACATGGAACAATGGACTGGTTGCAAATTGGGAAAGGAGCACATCAAGGCTATATATAGTCACCCTGTTTATTTAACTTATATGCAGAGTACATCATGTGAAATGTTGGGATGGATGAAGCACAAGCTGGAATCAAGATTTCTTGGAGAAATATCAATAACCTCAGATATGCAGATGACACCACCCTTATGGCAGAACATTTAAAATTGTGATAGACTTTATTTTCTTGGGCTCCAAAATCACTGAGGACAGTGACTGCAGCTATGAAATTAAGACACTTGCTCCTTGGAAGAAAAACTATGACAAACCTAGACAGTGTATTAAAAAAACAGACATTACTTTGCCAACAAAGGTCAGTATAGTCAAAGCTATGGTTTTTCCAGTAGTCATGTATGAATGTGAGAATTGGACCACAAAAAAGGCTAAGTGCTGAAGAATTGATGCTTTTGAAATGTGGTGTTGGATTAGACTCTTGAGAGCCCTGAATATTCACTGAAAGGACTGATGCTGAAGCTCCAATACTTTGGCCACCTGATACAAAGAGCTGACTCACTGGAAAAGACCCTGATGCTGGTAAAGATTGAAGGCAGGAGGAGAAGGGGATGACAGAGGATGAGACGGTTGGATAACATCACCAAATCAATGGACATGAGTTTGAGCAAGCTCCAGAAGGTGAAGGACAGGGAAGCCTGGTGTGTTGCAGTCCATGGGGTGACTGAACAACTGAACAGCAACAATTTTTGTCTGTACTGGGTCTTCATTGCTGCGTGTGGGCTTTCTGTATTTGCAGCAAACAAGGGGCTACTCTTTCTTGCTGTGCATAGGCTTCTCACTGCATGGGTTCTCTTGTTGCTGAGCATGGGTTCTTGGCTCATATGCTTCAGTTACTCAGTGCAATGTGGGATCTTTCTGGAGCAGGGATTGAACTAGTATTCCCTGCATTGGCAGGTGGTTTCTTAACCACTGGACTATCAGGGAAGTCCCCTTGATTAATCTTAAAAAGAGTTATTCTTCCATAGCTAAGTTATAAAATAAATGTTTAATTTCTAACATAATTCAGTAGATACGTTCATCCAAAAGGAAGAAGAGTGAAAACAATAGTATTTTAACTAATATGTGAAGCAGAAAAACAAAACAATAAAAGCTAATAAAATTGTATTAGCTCTTACAAATTTTTGGATTTAAAAAAGTCTTATCACTTGGCTTCAACCTCCTTATGAGGAAAGTTTCCTTATGAGCAAAATAAAACTTCCAAGAGTTTAAATGATTTATCAGAAGACTCAAAAATATTCTGAAAAAATTTATTAAGGGAATTTAAATGAAAAAACTGATACAAAATGGAAGGAAAGCATATGCCTTTCAAGACATTTAGATTCAGTGTTCTATTTCCTTGATACAACTGTATCCCTATCATATTTCCCCCCTCATGAATAAGAGGAAAAAAGATGGAGGAAGAGAATGAGGAATCTGTGAGCCCTGAGATGAAATCAACTATAAAACATAAAAGATCCCAACGCTCCATCCCTGAGCATCCGTCCCATGCATAGAACATGGAATGGTGTTCTGCTTCACATATGACAATATACATGTTTCAATGTTATTGTCCCAGAACGGATGGGAGGGGGAGGGAGGTGGGAGGAGGGTTTGGGAGGGGGAGCACATGTGAATCCATGGCTGATTCATGTCGATGTATGGCAAAAACTACTACAATATTGTAAAGTAATTAGCCCCCAACTAAAATAAAAAATAAAAAAAAAAAAAAAAAAAAAAAAAAAAAACATAAAAGATGAGAGCAGAGAGGTTTTCAACAAACAAGTCACTAGTAAGTCAGGTATATTATGCTAAAGAAATGCTGAATATACATTTCATGCATTTCAGGACTAATATCCCATACTTTGTACAGTTAAAAAACATTTCTCTTTTTAAGAAAATTTTTGTATTTATTTAGCTGCACTGGGTCTTAGTTGTGGCACGTGGGACCTTCTTTGCCACATGCAGAATCTCTAGTTGCAGCCAGTATGTGGGATCTAGTTTCCTAACCAGGGATGGAACCCACCCCTGCATTGGGAGCTTGGAGTCTTAACCACTGGTCCACCAGGGAAGTCCCCAAAACAGCGTTTTCTCTTTCTTAAACATTTTGCCACACTAAAATGATCTATCTAGAAATATGTGTCACAATCAGGACTTTCAGTGACTCCTCACTGCCTACAGTGAATGCACAGTTTCATATATTCCACTTATCATTCATTGCCTATAGATGTTTAATAGTCACTATAAAGAAATAATGTGTTGAATGAAAACCAAATATAAAGTCTATAAACAAAGTTGATAAATGTGATAGAACAATGCTAGTCCAAGTTTGATCCACTTACCACCAGTATTATTATCACATTGAAGGTAGAATATCTGTTTTAAACAGGTTATTGAAGCGATTCTTATGAATGTTAAGGTTTTACACTCTCCCAGATGATTAAAAAGGAGAAGAGGATCTTCATTTCTCTTAGTACTCTTACCCTCCAAAGGATATTGAAAACATTCACTATGTGACTAGAATTTTTAAAGGTGTTATGTAAGGTGTTACATAAATAAAAGAAATGGTTCAGATTTCTGGATTTTTAAAGACCATTTAGCCACATTAGCTTACATTCCTTATGAAAGATGTAGCTTCATTATTTTGAGTTCCGTAAATTTAACATACATATTAGTGTTCTTGTGGGTAAATGTGCTTGCAGCGGAACTAGAATCACAGCTAAATATAGCATTTAAGCAAGACTTTCATTTTAAGTAGACATGATAGAATTTCAAATTTACAGAATTAACAATGTGTAGCATACATTCATTTTACATATTCAAAAAAATCTAAACTTAAGGAACTGAAAAGCCGAAAAATATGAGAGGTGGTGGTGCCTAATAAGAAGGTATTTTGACATCCTATTAAATATTATAAATAAGGAGATTATAGGAGAAAGGGAGCTAAATTCTAAGAGAATAACTGTGGAGAGGGCAACCCATGATCTTGGGAAAAACATAAAAGTGGAAGGAAAAATATTTTCAAAATGTATTTTGAAAACCGTTAGACATACATTAGTGACAACAGGTAGAAGGTCATTACTCTTGGTAACAAAAGGTAAGAGGAAAGGAGTCCATGTCCTTGTTTTTCTGTGAGTCCTGGTCACTCGCCAGACTTTTCTCTTTTGTTGCCATGACTTTCGGCACTTGGTTTTGCCATCTTAATTCTGTTGAAGATTAGAAACTATATTATGAACAGTTTTGCTTCATATATGGTGTGTCTTGGGTGAAACTCAGGTGTTGTGGTTACTGATGGGCGAGGGAGGAGGAGGCATCAGATGGGAAGCTCCATCCATGAACTGGCTACATCTTCTAACACAGGGGTTCTCAACCTGACATGTACTGGAACATCATGAAGGGCTTATTGAAACAGAGTGCTCGGCTGGAGAATCTGAATTCCTAACAAATGCCCAGATGATGCTGATGTGCTGGTCTGGTGCACACACTTTGAGAACCACCACTTTAAAGGAATTAGTAGTCCTAGGACAAAGAAGAGCTAGGTGGATGATGAGGGAAAACAGCATCTCCCTATAGGGGAGATAGGACATAGACTATTAATTACAAGTTTATCACTTGATCAGAAAGAACCACCAGGTGTGTACTACAAGGACTGTAACTGACAAAATCAGTAGTTAGAAGAAATTTTTTTCCAAAGATGAACCCAAAAATCTTAAAAACTTTTTAAAAAAGACAGTGTTTATTTGCCTATTTAAGAACTGTTGTAGAATCTACTATTATAGGCCCGGACCTACTCAGCTAGCCTATTTAAGTTTCAATACTTGAACTAACTTGACAATGAGCATATAAATCCAAAACACGAGTTTTTTACTTGTTTATCCTTGTGTTAAAATCATAAATAATCTTATTTGTTTTTAACTTGATTATTAAAAAGCAAAATAGTGAAAAAGAATTCACCTGCAAATGTACTCTCTGCTGATACCAGCCACTTATTAAAACGCATTTCTACTAAAATTGTTCTTAAATTCTTAGATTTAGAGCATGTGATAGCTGGACCCAGCTGAGTTTTTATTTTACAGATTAAAAATGCAGGGATGAAAATACATTACAATAATTAATGAAGCCGTTCTAGTTTAGCCTGAAGAGATTTAAAGTTTCCAGTGATGGCTTGTACTGCTGCTGAGGAGCTCATAGACTGGAGCTCAACCAGATAACCACAAACAGCATCCAGGCAGAGATTTGTGAATCTTCTCCTGTAAAGAAAAAGACACCCAATCAGCCATCTACAGATTCAGAAACATTTCCTCCTATAGGACTTCCTTTCAACTTCTGCTAACCTTACTTAGTAAAGGCCCACAGAAGAGGAAGGATCATGTGATTAAGTAAATGGCAAATAAATGAAAATAGAGAAAGACACTCAGGGGGGTAGCATACCACCATTTTCCTCTCAAAAACTGTTAACAATGAGACGGAGGGCAGTAAGGAATGACTCCTTAAATTCATATTAAATACTTACATTCATTTGGTCTCCTCAAACAAATTTATCTTGAAATGGCCAATAATATCACAAAAGATATAATGGCACGTCCTAGGTTGCTCATTCAAAATGTAAGTTTAGCACTAATTCATTAATTTTACCCTTTCACTTATAGGGAGAAATCAGGACAAGGGCTGGAAAATGGAAAAACTCTCACCTTTTGTATGTACTAACTGATATCAAATAGTTTCTGCAAACATACACAAGAGTTTAAATCTTCCATACTTCTTTTAGTCTCTGTATCATGCCCCACTATCTCCAAATTTGTTACCAAGATATTTATTAGATGCATTTAAAATCCTTTGGTATGTAACACAGTATCTAATTCATAGTTACCTCTCACAATTTAAAACTTGGCTAGGATTTTCAACATATCTTGTCAATAGTACATGTATACAATCCAAAAGGTGCAGTGGCTTCTTCATTCTGTTCCAGAATGGATCCTACAAAGAAAAAACACACCATCAATTGTAAGATGAATTGTGTCAACGCATTTTTCCATCACTTATGTTAGTTAAAATACTCATCAGAGTTCAGTGCACTGAAAACTGCACTGTGATGTCATTTAGGAAGAATATTTGATGTATAATTGCACTTTGCAGAGCATATTAATTTGCTGTTTAGGAACCTGAGATAACAGGAAAAAAAAGAATCCATTTCTTCCTATTGACTGTGACACGATTTTTACCTGGAACCTATGCAGATTTAATCTGATAGTGTGAATAAGAGACTAAATCAAAAAAAAAAAAAAAAAGACTAAACCAGGAGTCAGAGAATCTTAATTCTAGTTCTGACTCTACCATTACTAGCCATATGACTTGAGTAGGTTATTTAACATCTCTGCCCTTGTCAGATGTAGAAGATGGGATATTATTAGTTGTTCATTTCTGTCAAAGGCTCAGTGTGAGTTTCAATGAGATAAACAAGTGCCTTGGAAAGCACTGTATGAATGTTCTGATGAAGCTACTATAATCATGACTAGTATTAAACACAAGCTAGTTCAACAGGTTTCGTTTAGTTCTTTCATCTTAGGATAAAAATTACAAAACATAAGTCCAATAAGGTTAAGTATGGTGAGAAAAGATCTTTTTGTAAAAAATTGAGGTAAAACCGACATATAACATTGTATTAGTTTCAGGTGTACAATATAGTGATTTGCTGTTTGCATTCAAAATGATGCAAAATGATCACCATAATAAGCCTAGTTATCACCTGTCACCATATAGTTAAATTTTCCTCTTCTTGTGGAGAGAAAGATCTTTAAGCACTGATATTTTAGATGAGGTTACAAGGATTGAGAATAAATATTTAGTTTTTACAGTGAATGATATTTTGTTCCTTTATTTATTTACCTTTTTTCTTTTTTTGGCTGCGCTGGGTTTTCATTGTGTACTCAGGCTCTCTAGCTGTGGTGTGCAGGCTTATTTGCCCTGTGGCATGTGGGATCTCAGTTCCCCGACCAGGGATCAAACCTATATGCCCTGTGTTGGGAGGTGGATTCTTAATCTCTGGACCACCAGGAAAGGTTCTGTTCCTTTAAAGTAATTCTTAATGTATTTAGCCTATTCCGCTAAAAGTAAAGCATATATAATTTTGCTTTATTGATATTGAAAAATATTTCATTTTTATCATGGTATATAACAAAGCAACTCTCATTACTGGTTTCAAAAGTCTGAAGCATGATAATTTCTGATACTCAATGAATGAAGCAAATTTCTCATGCAACTCTATTATATGATACTTATAAACACACAACCAAAAAAATCCACTCCTGTATTTAGAAACTTAAATTGATTTAACTAAATTATTTTATTTAATATTTTCCTTACCCGTGACTTGAACAAGTGGTCATATACTTCCAGTAGTCTAGGTAATGGCACTCCAATTTCATTCATCGTCTGTATCACAAAACCCACATCCCAGTTCAAAGTACAAACTTGCTGCTCTAAGAACTGCACAATAAAATCTGGGGAGAGAAAAAGATCAGTTGGGATTGTTAACTCTACTTTTGCCCCAGTGTTACCAAGATATAATTGACATATAGCACTGTGTAAGTTTAAGGTGTAAATGTGATGATCTAAAACATATTGCAAAATGTTTTCCACAATAAAATTAGTTAACATGTCCTTCACCTCATATAATCACTAATTTTTGTTGTTCTATATTTGTTAACCCTTGATACTAAAAAGTAGGTCTTATTCATAACTGAGCAGCTTCTAGAGGGAAATATTTAAAAAAACAATTTTCAAAACAAATAATTCTTTGAATATAAAATAAGGCAAATACCAAAACAGGCAAACCTAGAGAGACAGAAAGTAGATTAGTGATTGCTTAGGGATGAGGGTGGATTTTTTTTTTTAGGGTGATGAAAATGGTCTAAATTTAACTGTGATGGTCACACAACTCTGCAAATATCTACAACCATTCACTTACACACTTCAAAGCTATTAGGGAAAAAACTGTATTAGAGTGAATGCAGAAAACAGCAAAAGGTACAAGTGGAGAATAGAGACCATTGAGAATCACACTATTAGAGAGGGCCTGCTGATACTTTTTTAAAATTTTATTCAATTATTCATTTATTTATTTCTTGGCTGTGTGGAGTCTCAGTTGCAGCATGCAGGAACTCTGACCTTTGTTGTGGCATGAGAGATCTGTAGTTGTGGCATGAGGAATCTTTAGTTGTGGCATGTGGGATCTAGTTCCCCCATCAGAATCAAACCCAGGCCCCCTGCACGGGGAGCATGGACTCTTAAACACTGGACCACCAGGGAAGTCTCATGATAAGAGTTCCTTAATATCTTGAAACACTGTATCTTTAAAAGCTTTTCAGAAAAAGAAGGGCTGCTGTATCTTAATTTTAGAAACATTAAATATAATATGATTCTTATTTATTTTGGTGACTCTAATTGTGGTCCCATTCTCACTTTTTACTACCTGGATGTATCATAAATAAGCTCTTAGAGTAGCAATCAAATTCATATTTATGGTACCTAAAATCTGAGACTGACCAATGTGAACAGCCATGGGCAAGAAGAATCACTAAAGACTGAACCTGCATCTCCCCTACAGGTTACCACACAGAGATTCTGGAGAGGTAATAAAAATTCTAAAAAGTCTCTTAATATCTTCTAGCTTGAAGTCTCCTGTTTGCCTTTGACAGAGTGATAGAAAAAGGAAGTTCTCTTCTACTCTAAATTTTATTGGGCTCAACAATTAAAAATCTTAAGTCAAAGAAGAAATACCCTCAAAAGGAACGGTGCACAATGTGGTCATTTTGCTATTAAAATTGTCAAGCTTCACATACTCAAATGGCTGCTCTTTATTTTACCGATCAATGGAAATAGTGACAGACTTTATTTTGGGGGGCTCCAAATTCACTGCAGATGGTGACTGCAGGCATGAAATTAAAAGATGCTTGCTCCTTGGAAGAAAAGCTATGACCAACCTAGACAGCATGTTAAAAAGAAGAGACATTAATTTGTCAATAAAGGTCCATCTAGTCAAAGCTATGGTTTTTCCAGTAGTCATGTATGGATGTGAGAGTTGTACTATAAAGAAAGCTGAGCACCGAAGAATTGATACTTTTGAACTGTGTTGCTGGAGAAGACTCTTGAGAGTCCCCTGGACTGCAAGGAGATTCAACCAGTCCATCCTAAAGGAAATCAGTCCTGAATATTCATTGGAAGGACTGATGCTGCCGGTGAAATTCCAATACTTTGGCCACCAGATGTGAAGACCTGCCTCATTGGAAAAGACCCTGATGCTGGGAAAGATTGAAGGCAGGAGGAGAAGGGGACGACAGGATGAGATGGTTGGATGGCATCACCGACGCAATGGACGTGAGTTTGAGCAAGCTCCGGGAGTTGGTGATGGACAGGGAAGCGTGGTGTGCTGCAGTCCATGGGGTCGCAAAGAGTCAGACACGACTGAGCAACTGAACTGAACTGAACTGAAATAGCATAGGCAGTTTTTAATACTGTACTTATAAGAAATAAGGGTATGATTATAATTGTTTTATTTCTTACCATGTTCAGGGAATAAATCCTAAATCAGAGAAGACCTGTAAACAAGTCTGTATCTTCATATTTTAAAAACAATATAAGGTTTTAAGTATCTTCATGTTTCTCAACACTTTTCGAAAGCACAAAGTGCTTATTTAACATTCTACTGTATGAAGGTATTTATGTTGAGTCTATTGTTTTACAACCGAAGACGACATTACAACTTGGCAAATGGCTCATAATAGAGTTTCCTATCTTACAAATTTGGTTAAGAAAGGGATTCACAGAAATTACATTTTTAACACAACTACTTGCTACTTTAAAGAAAAACATGTCCTCAATATACAGGGAGCAGTTAAACCAATCACAGATCATCCACACATGAAAACATCAGCTATTTTTCCCTTCTCTTCAAATATGTATCAGTTCAGTTCAGTTCAGTCACTCAGTCGTGTCCGACTCTTTGTGACCCCATGAATCGCAGCATGCCAGGCCTCCCTGTCCATCACCAACTCCCGGAGTTTACCCAAACCCATGTCCATTGAGTCGGTGATGCCATCCAACCATCTCATCCTCTGTTGTCCCCTTCTCCTTCTGCCCCCAATCCTTCCCAGCATCAGGGTCTTTTCCAATGAGTCAGCTCTTCGCATCAGGTGGCCAAAGTACTGGAGTTTCAGCTTCAACATCAGTCCTTCCAGTGAACACCTAGGACTGATCTCCTTTAGGATGGACTGGTTGGATCTCCTTGCAGTCCAAGGGACTCTCAAAAGTCTTCTCCAACACCACAGTTCAAAAGCATCAATTCTTCAGTGCTCAGCTTTCTTCACCGTCCAACTCTCACATTCATACATGACCACTGGAAAAACCATAGCCTTGACTAGATGGACCTTTGTTGGCAAAGTAATGTCTCTGCTTTTCAGTATGCTATCTAGGTTGGCCATAACCTTCCTTCCAAGGAGTAAGCGTCTTTTAATTTCATGGCTGCAATCACCATCAGCAGTGATTTTGGAGCCCCCCAAAATAAAGTCTGACACTGTTTCCACTGTTTCCTCATCTATTTCCCATGAAGTGATGGGTCCAGATGCCATGATCTTAGTTTTCTGAACGTTGAGCTTTAAGCCAACTTTTTCACTCTCCTCTTTCACTTTCATCAAGAAGCTCTTTAGTTCTTCTTCACTTTCTGCCATAAGGGTGGTGTCATCTGCATATCTGAGGTTATTGATATTTCTCCTGGCAATCTTGATTCCAGCTTGTGTTTCTTCCAGCCCCGCGTTTCTCATGATGTACTCTGCATATAAGTTAAATAAGCAGGGTGACAATATACAGCCTTGATGTACTCCTTTTCCTATTTGGAACCAGTCTGTTGTTCCATGTCCAGTTCTAACTGTTGCTTCCTGACCTGCATACAGGTTTCTCAAGAGACAGGTCAGATGGTCGGTATTCCCATCTCTTTCAGAATTTTCCACAGTTTATTGTGATCCACACAGTCAAAGGCTTTGGCATAGTCAATAAAGCAGAAATAGATGTTTTTCTGGAACTCTCTTGCTTTTTCGATGAACCAGCGGATGTTGGCAATTTGATCTCAGGGTTGCCAATAATGTAACACTGTGATCTGTTAGAACTATTCCAACATAGCTATATAAACCTGAAGGTCAAGCAAAGAAAGTTTCACATCCAAAACTATTCATCAACAGATCCTACTATTCTTTGGAATTGTTTCTTTCTGGAGAGGTAGAATTAAATTGCAAAGCTGATAAATTGCAACAACAAAATGATTTTGCTCTAAAAACCATTATTTTTCCATGTCAATGAAGAACACCATCAAAACAAAGAGAAGACAATAGCCCCATGACCGTAGCTGAGGTTGTGGCTCACCGAGAGGAAAGAAGCGAGGCGTGCCAGCATATATCTTGCCCAGGAGCACAATCTTGAGACTAAGAGCATGCATCCTGTCTGGGGAGCTCAACATCACACTTTCATTCAGTTCTGTAAGAAAGAGACATGTCATTAGAAACCCAAAGTGTTGCTGTTGTCTTTTTTAACATTTCTGGCCCTGTGGCTTGCGATCTAGTTCCCTGAAAGTGAAATTGTTAGTCATTCAGTCGTCAAGTCCTACTCTTTGTAGACCCCATGGACTGTAGCCCACCAGGCTCCTCTGTCTGTGGGATTTCCCAGGCAAGAATACTGGAGTGGGTTGCCATTTCCTTCTCCCCAAAGTGGTTTTAATGTGAAAACTTTAAACTATTTTATTGTGTCTCAAGGGAAAAAACATGATAGAACTTGTTTGTATTCACATAAATATAATGAGCAGATTCTGTGTTTCTGTTAGTGTCTGACATACTTTCATCTTAGAAGAGAACTGGTTATGGGATTCTGAGCTAAGTATATCAGAATTCCTTACTAAGCAGTAGAAACCACAAAAATCACAATCTTTTCTGAGGGTCCTCTCAAACATTCACTGGAATCCTCTAGAGGATCACCCTCAACCATATCCAGGTAGGTACCCATCATTTACCCTTTGCTTAGGTATATACAATTTTCATGAGCCCTTAATATATGATCACTAACAGTGTACATTCACTCTTCTACCAAGTCATTAAATAATGAGTAGCTAACAGACCCAGCTGTGAACACTTACCTTTCTCTATGATATCTTGCCAAAGTGTCTGCACCAGTATAGGGTCTGAATAACCAGCACAGTGAATTATTGCAAGTTTACATTCTGCAAGTTTAAATGGGTCAGCAAACTCCCCATAAAGCTGTAGGAGAAAATGCCAACATCCATCAAGAGGTTAGTATTCAGAAATTAACAATAAAGAACCCCCTGAAAGTTAAAAGTAACCAAAGACGTTATCTTAAGTTCCTAAAATATGATATAAATATGTGATGGTGTGTAGGTTGTCATAATGCCAGATTAAGAGTGGTTAACGCATTTAAACAGATTTCAATACGTGTGCCTTTTTTTTCCCCCTCGGCTAAGAGCAAGATGCCGCAGTGACACTTCTTTTAGAACTACTGTTGTCCAAACTAAGGTTTGAAAAGATCATGGATATACTGACAAATCTAAGGGTGCTGCTGGGTACTTAGAGAAATGTCCGGTAATAATTGAAAAAGAAACTGTTCCAGAGGGTACTGAGTGGGAGAGGCTTGGCAAGTTGAGCAAATATAAATTATTTTTTCAAGACAAGAAACAGCCCATAAATTAGATGGCAGGAGTTTTAACAAAGCCCCATGTGAGGTTGATAGATTCTTGACAGAAAGTAGCCTGGAAAGAGAAACATGCTCTAAGGGTGAGGTAACATGGTGGTTCAGCCCAGTGACGTGCTCCCAAAGATGGCTCAACTGCTTTCTTAAACACCAAGGAAAATGCAAAAGAAACAAGGAATTTGTAGATAATAGCTGATTATCAGAGGGATTTCATTTGCTTTCTTATTACCTTAGTTATGTCCATTAGCTCAGAATCCAGCTGAGAAATTGCATCCTGTACAGAAGAATGATGGGAATATTGCCTTTGTAGTGTCTCTTGTATCTGAAGTTGGATCCTGGCAACCTGGTTTGGGTAGAAAAAAGCAAATCTTAAGTTCTTCATGATAAATCACCAGGTATTTGGAGAAGAGACTCCTAGTATCTGACTTTAAGTTTGTTTGCTAAACAACAAACTTTAAGTTGGTTAAAATAAAATAACAGCATAGTAACTATAGTTAATGAAACTGTATTGCATATTTAGAAAGTTGTCTAGAGAGTAGATATTAAAAAGTTCTTATCACAAGAAAAAAATTTTTTGTAATCATTTATGGTGACAAATGCTAACCAGACTTATTGTGATCATTTTACAATATATAGAAAATTTTAATCATTATGTTGTACACCTGAGCAACTGTTATATGTCAATTCGACCTCAATAAAAAAAATGTAGGCTTTTATCAGAAGAGACTAGCAACCCTTCATTACAACAAAGAGGATTACAAAGGGACTGGGCTGTGCCTGAGAGCCTTTGCTGCCTACCAACACCAGTTTCTCCCATGATTACAGCCAGACAAAATGGCCAGAACTCTACTTCGCAGCCTCCTTTGCATGGAGTCTGGCCCTAAGACTAAGTTCCCTTCAAAGCAATATGAACATAAGCATGCCACTTCAGGGCTGAGGTTTTTAAGAGTGAATGTGCTTCTGACATGCTCTCTTCACGTTTCTTCTCTCTGATCAAAAAAAAAAAAAAGGTAAGGCTATCGGAACGGTAGAATCAGAATATAGAACTTGGGAAGCGACATCAACCAAGTGGAAGAAAGCCACATGCCAATCAGGAACACCAACTCTGGATTTTTGTGAATGAGGAATAAGCTTTTGTATATGGACCACTACATATACATTAGTGTGTCTTTTAGTAAAGGCTTTAGCCCACTCTACTTCATACATCTATTAATAATCTCTGGCATTAATGGTGAATGCAATATAATTTGCTTAGTGTTAGAAGAGTTAGAATAAACCTTTAGAAATGTCATAGAGAAAACTTTTAGATTATAGCAATGCCCTGGGACCCAAGTGCTGTATTGTTAAAATCTTTTATTTATATATAAATATGAAAAGAAAGAAGGCAGAAGAGATTAAAATTAATACTGACTGCTACAGACCTATTATTTACTAGGGGAAGAAGAGAAGTGGACTAACACGTGGCTAATAATCAGTGTGGATAGGCTTAAGTATTGTTAGCACTTACTTCCATTTTTTCTTCTAATTCATGAAGGAATTCACCATCTGCAGCTATTGATGAAATGGCAGTGGAACTTTTGGCACTAAGAATGGCCCGAGCAATGTATTCTAGTCGCTGCTGAAGTGAAATTTCTGTGCTGGAGGGGGAAAATCCTTACTTTTATTTACGTGAATTCTTAAGGAGCCAGTATTATATATATATCAGTTATGATGTACTGTTTTATTCCAAATTAACATAAAAGGCCATTTGAAACTTGAAAAAGTAGAGGATTTCTAACAAAAGAGATCCACAATTTAAGTGAACACATAAAGAAATACTTAGATGTCCAAAAAATTATCTTACTATTTTAAAACTTCAGTATACTAAAACTTGGAACCTTCTAAAGTTAAAGAAAACTTTTTATTATTCCTCATATTCTTCACTTCTCTACCTTAATGTGGCCAAACCCAAATTGATACCCAAAATACAGAAACTTCTTAACTGAGAAGCAAGAAATTATATGCTCAGTTTTAAGGAAGCAAAAATTCTGAAAAAGTACAAAGACCACAAAAATGTACTGATTACTTGTAAAACATGCAACAGAACAGTTAACATCGTGATAAAAGGAGAAGCTTTCTATCAGCACTGAAGAGCAATCCTAGCACTCTTATAAGTAAACTCAGCCTGAAGAACCCAGAAAGAAAGACTAAGTTCTGCAAACCTAAATCATGGTATATCTTGTCCAAAGGTAAGAAAAGCCCAACACTGATCTTCAGAACACCTACATCTGGACAGTCAACACCCATCTGCTCCTCAAAGAACGTGAGCAAAACAACGAAACACCTCTCTCAGCTAAAAGTGTTGCTTAGTCAGAGTGACTCTGGAAAGAATCCAAAGGTGAACTTTAGAAATTTCTCCTGTGTAAAGGATGAACAAAAATGTTTAATGCAATTTCTGAAACTTAGAAAAACTGCTTTTACAAAAACTTGTATTTATTCTTAAAATACATGGAAACGGGTCCAAGAACAAACTCTTCCTGGCATTCTTCAGTGTTTAATGGAGAAAAATAACCTTGTTAGAATGAAAAACTGAAATCTGCCTCCCTAACAGGGTGATTATGAGGGTCAAAAATATATAAAAGGTCTTTGTAAGTAGTAAAGATATATATGGACAAAGAAAAGACTCCGTAACTTTAGGAGCCTTGTTTCATAAAGGCTTTACTTCCTCCTCTCATCTCTTAAAAAAAAACAAAACCCAGTTGAAACAAACATTTTGAAAGTGGATAACATTTCCAAATTACTTAAAGTAGAATATTCTATAGCCGCCAACTTATTTGGTGCAGCATACATACAAAAAAAAGAGTGTAGTGAGAAAGTAACATAATAGTTGGAAAAAGATTTTACTGTGGTAAGAGATGGATGGTAACTTAAGAGCTAAAGACTAGATGTACAGGGTCCTCACATGAAGGGAAAATTAGGTTGTATGCGTGTGTGAAGTAGAAATGGACAATGGGCACTGTTCTTAAAAGTTAAGAGGACTTCTGAATATTTTATAACAAGAACGTAGTAATTGTGATAACAAGAAAAAAGGTCCATAAATACTAATGAAAAGGAAATTAAGGGCCACTCTAACAATGCAAGCAATGAGCAGCATGACCGAAATGACTTACAAAGATCTGTACAGTAATGGTATTCGGATGTACTAAGAGGAATGACGAGAGTAACCCAGAAATTAGAGTCTGAAGCCTGGGTAAGGTCAGTCCATGTGTGCCCCTGAGGGCAGAGAGGAATAGGCACTCAAATACTGGATAAAGAAATGAATCACAGGACCTTAAGACAGAGCTGCAGTGAATTAAATATTTAATAATGCTGTCATTTTGTCTTAAATTTATTTTGTTTTTGTTATTTTTTTTTTGTTTGGTCAATTCTTAATTATACAAAAACTATGACTTGACCAAGGGCTTTACTCCAAAATACATTTTAGGTCTTTACTAGCTCAAATTCCTCTTCTTTCCTTTTATTAAACCAAAGACAAATTAAAGTCACTACGATGAGGGGAATTTATGAAAATCAATTGATTATTATGACCAAAGAGGGCAAGAAGATAAAAAATGCCTTGGGTTCACACACGCAGTAATTACAACTGCATGAGTGCACACACAGATGCACACTCTCCCACTTGCTATCAGCCAGCTCTGGATGCTTGCAGTAACCGTTCTGATTAACATGGTTTAATCACAGCTTTGCCTCAAACACCTCCTCTTCCTAACATAACCAATCTTTATGTTTAGAAATAGCACCATATTCTTTTGGCAACATTACAAATGAAGAGGGTCAAATTAATAATCTGTCCAAAATTTTATTACGTTGTCTTTATATGAAATCTAATCGGAAATTTCAATGCCTTCCGTAACAGACTTCTTAACACTCCTTAATATATATGCTGTAAGACCTTGTCAGGAACTTAAATCAATGTAGGAGTTGAGGAAATTGGTCTGGAATTTGTTAAACATTTAAAATTATAAAGCCTTCGAGAAGCATTTTTTGTCCTTTTGATTAATAATAGTAATGATTTGCCCTCAGTAGGAAAGAATCTAAAGACATAGTTTAAAGAAAAAGGGTTTAGAAAATAGTTTGAATAGAGTCTGTTAAGTAGGACTTATTTGGTACCATTACACATTATTAAAAATGAAACAAACAAAAAGAAAAAACTATAAACTTTAGGTAAATCCAGGGCTTCCCGTGTAGTTCAAATGGTAAAGGCTCTGTCTGCAATGTGGGAGGCCTAGGTCCAATCCCTGGGTCAGGGGGGTCCCCTGGAGAAGGGCATGGCAACCCACTCCAGTATTCTTGCCTGGAGAATCCCCATGGGCAGAGCAGCCTGGTGGGCTACAGTCCACAGAGTCACAAACAATCAGACATGACTGAGAGACCAACATTTTCACTTTAGGTAAATCCAAGTAAAATCATAAAAATTCTATATATGTATAACCTGAATAAAGTTTTCTTAAAATCCGAAATCTGGATGCAGTAACTAGATATGGTCCAGTTATCAATTACTCATCAGTGAGAATATGAGGCCATACCTATGCATGTCAGCCAATTTGGACAGGACACGAGCTGCACTGCTGAAACTTCTGTTCTTCTCGTAATACCTCCAGAGTAGATCCATATAACGAACTTTGTTTTGATCAACTTTGGCCATTCGGACTAGATGTGGCTCCAGAAATGGAGAAGCAATCTGGAAATTGTACAGTTGTTCAGAAACATTTTCTGACCACCCACTTGCTCTTTACATAATAAATATATCATCATTTTATAGGTGTGCCTTGTTTTATGAATACATAAGCAATATTATAATCTAGTAACAGATAAGAGAGGGGCAATTTTTCTCATTATAAATTATCAAAGAACTGCTATGACAGTTGTATTAGGTTGATAAAAATAATTTATTACAATCCAGTTGCAAATCTTTTAATAAACTTTGAGAACACAGCTATTGATTTCTAGCCTCTAAGCTCAAAGGCATCCTTGTCACAATCTGTTGCCATCTATTCATTTGGCGTCTATTCATTTGTTGCCATCTATTCTATTTCATACCTTACAGAGTGAGGTACACTGACACTTAGGGTAGTGAAAGGACATTTGTGAAGCAGCTTAATAGCAGAGTTAAGACAAAGTTCAGGTCTCCAAATTCATATTCCATTCATTTCATGTCACAATATAAACAATCCCAATCAGCTTCTAAATAACAAGAAAATTACAGCAACAGGATACCTTGCTCACTAGAAAAAGGTATTACATTACTTGGCTTTTCACCAATACCTAACGGTTGGTATTTCCTAATAACCATATATACTAACCCATTTAAAAATATAAATTAACACTATTGGTATAAAAAGTATTTACCTGTAGCAGTTTATCTGCAAGGTCTGCTTGTATTAGCCAATTATAAAGGGCAATACTAAAGAGTTCATCTTTGGATCGCTGAGACAATTTAAGCATTTGTTCAAACTAAAAAAACAAAACAGTAAAAATTAGCACAGTTAAACGCTTGACCTGACCTTCAGCCTTTTAAACATCTGGTAAGAAATCAAGAATCCTTAAGTGCTAAGTTCTGAGAGCTATCACCTTTCCCTAGATGATTATACCACCGCCACCACCGTGCAGAACTTCTAAATGCAGTGCATTTTCAGAATGAAAATACACTGTGTCCCTTACATGATGTCCTGCTTCTTCATTACTCAGCATGTTGGGATCAGATGACAACACTGGAGGCCCGGGCTTCTTGGGGACGCTGGGAGACTGAGGAGCAGCCTTACTTTGATTTACCAGTTCCTGAAGTGTGTCCGTAATACACTTGTAACTGTTTAATCTGAAAAAGCATGAAAGAGGAACGGTTACATGATTTAGTTGGCAACTGGCTAACAATCGGAATACAAACTAAAGGTAATTTTGAATACATACACAATTTGGTATTAAAAATAATAAAAATCATACACTTTTCCTATAGGTTTGAGAAGCATTTGTTTAGAAGGGTGAACTCATAAAAATGAAACACATGTCTTAGATTGGTTATATATTTCCTCTATGAATATCCATTGTTTTTTAGCAGTCTCTAAACATTTAAAAATCATCCTTTAAAATACTAAAACAAAACAATTAATCTTCATTCAGAACCAGACACTGAGGGCTGGATGGGTGAGGCAGCACTTTTGTTTCCAAAAGTGTTATCGCATTTAAAACTAAAATAAATAAATTTATTAAAAAAAAAACAAAACACTTAGGACAATGCCTTAATAAAATTTAAGTAGTGTTATTGTGTTCCATAAGTTTCCTAAAAAAAAAAAAAAAAAAAAAAAAAACCTGACATTAGCATGTATACACTGCTATATTCACAATGTATAACCAACAAGGACGTACTGTATAGTACATGGAACTCTACTCAGTGTTGTGTGCCAGCCCAGATGGAAGTGGGGTTTGGGGGGGAAAGGATACAAGTATATGTATAGCTCAGTCCCTTCGCCGTTCACCTGAAACTATCACAATATTGTTAATCAGCTATACCCTAATACAAAATAAAGTTTAAAGTTTGAAAAAGAAAAAAAAAAAAAACAGGAACAAAAAAACTGACAGTAATACAATTTCAGAAAAACCACAGAGGTAGCTCAAAACATTCCTTAAGAATTCCCACCAGACTATAATTTTATCCCTAGGCAAAGAATTATAATATTGATTCACACCTTTGATAAAGTGGGCATTTTTAGGAAAAGCATAGTTCAATTTTATAAGGGCTGTATTTGAAACATTATTTTCCTAATACTACCAGTCAAACTTTTCACAAAGAAAAGTCCTATATCCATAAAGTTGAGACTCTGCTAAGGTGATACAACTCACCTTTCCTGGAAAGCTTGAAGTCCTACAATGTCCTCTTCTGGTTCTCCGTGTTTATAGAAATGAAGCCCAAGACCCTGAGGATCTTTTTTTTCTGCAGCAGTAAGAGAGAGCTCCACCACACCCTCATAAAAACGCACTAACGGGAAAGAGTTAAGGCATATTATTAAGTGGATACATTTTTCCTTAGCTGGCTTATAAAGACACTGATCAAGGTTATTATGTTCAGTACTGTAAGGGTTCTACTGTGTATTAGTTACCTAGGTGATAGTATCATATAAAATATTTCTGATGAGTCTACCAAAGAACTAGGTTCTAACATGCCGATAAGACAGCTATTAAATATATTTTCTTCACTGTAAAAAAAATTTCATATTTAAAATAACAAAGAGGAGGATTACAGTTCCTTGATGGTAAAAAAAAATCTAAGGATTCATAGTACTACCTGTACTAACAGAACATTATGTTAGATTTGATTTCAAGTAATTTTAAACTGAGCAGACAGGTAGTATTTTTAAAAATTAGTCAAAAGAATTTAAAGTATCTGAAACACAAATGTAACCCAGAAAGCAATCTAACACAGAGAGTTTAACCAGAACAGTACTGACACTACAATGTTAAAAAGTTATACATTTCAAGAAAAGAGCACTATAGCTTTTCTAGAAGCTGGTACAGTCATCAAACACTAAGACACAAGAAATTTATTTTGTATGTCTTATCACTTGGGCCACTGAAAATTGAAGGAAGATTTGCGTCTGAGTTGAGCAGAAGGTATGAAACATTTCGTTTCTCACCTTGCCTATACTGAGCACAAACACTGGATAGGTCCACCTGATTGCTGATTTTTTGATATTCCTTTAAGGATTCCCTTAACATTCTTTCCTTTTCAATCTTATTTTGAACTTGTCGGGAATGTTGGAGAAGCTCATTTGCCTAGAAGTAGAGATGACAAGAACTTAGAAAGATATGAAATCAAGTACACAGATGGTGCTGTCAATACAGCTTTTAGTCTAAGTCTAAATTTACATCTGGTTTATGACCATCAAAGATAAAAACAACTCTGCAAACTTACTTCTTCTTAATTTTAGGCAGAAAAGTTTTTGACCAAAATATCCTAGCTATTCTTAATTCCTCTCTCAAATATGTTAAGCAAGACAGCTTTTGATTGGTAAATCTCTTGCCTAGAAAATACATTATTGGTCAGCAGGCAGTCCAGGAAACACTGATTTTTTTAAGGTTTTTTCACCTGTAGGAAAGGATCAATAAAAATTGCCCAATTAACTCTTCTTTATTATACACAAGTTTTAGTGATTTTAAATAAAAATTTTAAAGAAAGGCATATTTAACCATTTTTTCCATATGGTCTAGAAATACTATCAAAGATTCTTTATGAAAAATGTATATATGTATTTTAAAAAATAATATATTCCAACCTCCTTCTTACACAGATGAGAATTCTGAGGTCATGAAAGGCTAAGAGACCTACCCCAAGGTCATAGGTCAAGAAAAAAGAGAATTTCTGATTACAGTACCACTGTGCTCTTAGCACACTGGAAGAAACACCAAACAGGTAACAGAGCATCATACCTTAGAACAAACGGCATCATCAGTGCTATACAGAAGTGGGCAGATGTCCTGTAAGTGTAAACTAATGCCATCAACAGCAGCATTATCTCTGATGTAGCAGTTGATTAGAGAAGCAATTAATGCCCCAGTCAGTTCCTTGTCCCTGATTACCAGGTCTTTAAAAGTGGTGATTTTCAACTGTTCTTGTAGCTCCTAGGAGTATAAGAGAAAATTTTTCTTTTGACCAAAAATACAGGAATATTGTATTTTTGCACAGAATGAAATTTCTTCAATAATTTAATTAAAACATTAATAGCCTCTGTAATTAAAAGAATAAAATATACTAAACTATAAAAACAATAAGATTTTACAAATTTTCATAGATCATAGAGAATTGGAAAAAAACCCCATAGTATGCCTATTCCAAATCTCTCACTTTACAAACAGAAAGCAAAGCCCAAGTAAGAGCCAAAATTGGAGCCAGGCCTCCCGACTTTAGTTATAACTAGGAAAAAAGAATCAATTATCTACATTAAAAAATCTTTGGCTTACATTTATCTATCCAAAATAATGTGTCTCCTGCTTGCTCAGTTGTGTCCATCTCTTTGCAACTATAGCCTGCCAGGTTCCTCTGTCCGTGGGACTGTTCAGGCAAGAAGACTGGAGTGGGTTGCCATTTCCTACTCCCAGGGATCTTCCCGACCCTGGGATCAAACCCGTGTCTCCTGAATTGCAGGTGGATTCTTTACCAGTGAGCCATCAGGAAAGCCAAAATAATGTTCAAATTCTATTATTCAAGGACTTCTAACACTGGAGTTTGATCTCATTTTGAACAAATCAGGTTACTAAAATGGAGTTCTAAAGTATTGAGGTGATTTATACTACAGTAACATTCGGTTTAGTGATTTGACTACTATCTTTTCCCAAATTTCAGCAAATACACAATCAATGCTCAATTTTTTGACTTATATTTAATTTGCATTCCATGAGCATGTCAGGAAGGAAAGCTTTGAAGATGGATCACAAAAATAATAATACCTAGGCTAAAAGTTGACCTAGATTATACTTACCAGCCAATAAAACTAGAAATGATTATTCTAGCTGTCATGGAAAAGAAAACAGCTTTCATAATTAAGCATATTCATTTGAATCTTTAAAAAGATAACAGAAAATACATCTTTAAAAGGAACAAAACAATTCACTGAGCAGTACTGGAAAGAACACAAAGACTGTCTCTTAACTTCAAAAACTGATACTTAAAAGTCACGAATCAAAACATTTTTGGGTAACCAAATAGCCCTAGAGGATAAGGAATAGAACTATAGTTAATAAATATGGAAGAAACCACAGATTTAGAAAATAATCATTCTGTAATCCTAAATGAAATAACTGACTCAGGTAATGATTATCAATTGATGTGATGAAAGCTTGAAAGTTCGATGAAGAATTTCACAACAGCAGGACTAGACTTAACTTTTGAATCCAATAATCAATGTCAGTATGACTAAAAGTGGGACAATCAAATCTTTTATGTCTCCTAATAAATTAATTTAATTAATACATTAGTTTAATAAATTAATAAACATAATAAATGATTATCTATGAAGTATTCTATTCTTTCTCAAATAAATGGACCTGAACTTATCAAGCTTCTATAGACTTGATTTCCATTTCACAGAAAATGCAAGAAACAGGCAAACAAGTTCACTACAAGTATACATATTCACTACAATGCAATAGCAGAGAGAGAGAGAATGAATTACTCTAGACTGAGAGACTAAAGAGAAATAACAACCAAATGCAATGAGTGAATCAACTGTTCAGATTCTCATTAGAATAAACCAATCTACAAAAAGATATTTCTAAGACACAATAATTTCACTATTTCAGATGCTACCAAAGAATTAGTGATAATATTGCTAAATGTAATAATGAAATTGGTGTTCAAGACAATGGCCACCTTTTTAAAGGAATACATACTAAAGTATATAGAAATGAAAAATCATGATGTCAGAGATCTACTTTAATTCACTAAAAAAGAAAATAAGGGGATAGATTAAGCAAAAGTGGTAAAATGATGAAAACGCTGAATACAAATGAATTGTGTATTTAAAAATATCTTTAGTAAAGTAAGATTTAATCCACATATCACAAACTTGTGGTTTTGACAATGAATCCCTCATGTTATCGGGGTGGCTCAGACAGTAAAGACTCTGCCTGCGATGTGGGAGACAAGGGGATTAGTTGTTGTACTTCCTCTACTTTATTTATGTTTAGAAATGCTCACAATGAAATTGATAGGTAAGAATAAATTTCCCCTAAACCACCTAACATTCAGATAAATGCAAGTTACCTTTATCCTTAAAAAGTATTCCAATGAGGGCAGCAAGAGCAGCATGGACTATTCATTTCCCATAGTGGTGAACATCTTTCTTTAAAGTAGGAATGTTTAATCTACATTACTGGATTCCTTGAATTTACATTCAAAAAGTCTGCATATGTGTCTGTATGCATTCTTTGAAGGTGGGGAGAAAAGAGTTTTGATCAGATTCCCATAGGGATCTGTAGCCCAAATAAAGGTTACAATTCACTATTGGAAAAATATCTTTGGTAAACTAACATTTCATCCACATATCACAAACCTCTGGTTTTGACAATGAATCCCTCGAGTTTTCAGGGTGGCTCAGACAGTAAAGAATATGCCTGCAATGTGGGAGACCGGGGTTCGATTCCTGCATCAGGAAGATTCCCTGGAGAAGGGAATGGCAGTCTACTCCAGTATTCTTGCCTGAGAATTCCACGGACAGAGAAGCCTGGCAGGCTACAGTCTGTGGGCTTGCCAAGAGTTGGACATAAGTGAGTGAATCTCTGTCTTCAAGTTATCATGCTTTAGTGCAATTTTCTCATTACATATTAATTTATCATAACCTAAATGATTCCCAAAAGAATCCCTCCTGAACCTAAGTGCAAGATTAAAGCTTACTTAAAACAAGGTAACCACAATATTATGAGTTTAAGGGGAAAATATTTCCTACCTTCTGAAGTTCTCCTACAATGACAGTGAATTGATGTTCACAAAGAAGTTTCCATAAAGCCAGAGCCTGGTATGATTTTCGAACCAACTGCTGGATTGCCTGAAGTGAAATCTTTTCACTCAGTTGAGCCTCTAATTACAAAACACAACTAATGAAGTTTGCAAAATGACAGGTTAAGTTTTATTTCAAGTAAAACAACACTTCATCTCAAATAAAGACAACCATAGTAAAGGGTGAGATCCTTAGCATTCTCCTTCTGCCGATCACAGGGAATGATGATCGTGAGTTGATGAATTCACCGTTTTATCTTCTCACTATAATATATGTAAGTGCTTCTGTGTGTGTGCATACATAAACAGTAAAAATGTGTAGTTTTGGACAACTTACAACCATTGTTTTTTTCTTCTCAGTTATATTTTCACAGGCTACTCATATTGATAAATATAAGTCCAGTGCATTTATTTTAATTGCTAAGTATTCCACCATGTAAGTTTTATCACAATTAGGTCCATTTTCCACCTGTAGGACATTTCTACTGCTTCCAATGTTTTGCTACTAAAACAGTAATGCAATAAATAACCTTAAAAAAGGTCTCCTTGACAACACAGTCAAGTTTTGATAGGACTGTTTTTCATATTAAGATGCACTGGAGAATCATGAAATCAATTCAGTCAGTCATGATAGCTTTTTCCCCCTTCCCCCTTAAAAAAGGAAATGGAATGAAAAAGGGGGAAAAAAATAGAGTACAAAATAGTTTTAGTTGTTGCTTAAAATTGTGTTCAGTTGTATGTGTATGCTTTTAAACATCTGGGTTGTAATGTAAAAATTATTTCTTACTGTGAGGAAAAAAGTCTGATAAAGACTGCTCCTGCATATATACTGAGAAGTGAAACTGCTGGCTTTGAATACATTTTTAGCTTTTACTAGGTATGATCAAAATGCTCACCAAAGTGGTTATTTCAGTGTATACTGCCAGCAATTTGAATGCTCCCCTTTGTAAAAATCCTTATTCTTGCTTGTATTTTATCAAGCCTACCTGAAAAGAAGTACTAAAAAATAGAATTTACAAATACTGAACAGAAAACTGGATCTGGCAGGAAGGAAAGAAAGTATTTTGGGACAAAAGTAAATGGCTGGGTCTTAATTAGCAAAGTTGTATAAGCCAGAATAACTGGCTCAAACAACAGAAGGCAAAGAACTTAAAAAAAATAATTAAATGGCAGACAAAACTTAAACAATATTTTATTACTATTCCAAGTCACATCTGGAATAATTAATGGTTACAAGAACTTTTCAGTTCCTTTGCTCCTTCCTTAGTTGTTACTTTTTATAATTGATTAAAAAAAAACACCAAACCTAACACTTGATTCACATTGTAAGCTCTGTAAGAAATATCACTTCACACACATAAGCATAGAAATTTAAAAAAAGAAAAAGAAAAATTACTGGTGATAATGTGGAGAAAACTGGAATACTCTGTGTACTAGTGGTATAAATGTATAATGGTATAGTTGTTATGAAAAAGTTATGGTGGTTACTCAAAAAATTAAAAATAGAACTACACATAACCCAGCAACTACACTTCTGGATACATAAGAAAATAAGTCAAAGTGGGAACTCAAATTTCTATTTGTATACCATATTCATAGCAGAATTATAAAAATACCCCAAAGGGTGAAGGTAACCTAACTAGTTTCCCACAAGCCGTGTGGTGTGGTCAAAAAAATAAATAAATACAAAGTAAAAAAAAAAGAAAAGGTACATATCATCATGTTTTCTGGTGGAAGAAAGGAAAAAAAAATTATGAGCTGAAAGTTATGGAAATACAAGATGTCCATATTATACTTATGCAAATAACACTAATATTATTTTAATAAAAATATTCATTAACACAAATGACCTTATCAAGAGATGCCCACTGTTTTCTATTCACCTAATAAAACTCTTTACTCGGGTCATCAACATTCAACTAATCAATCAGAAGCAATAATTTACCGTGCAACTTCCTCTGCAGCTCCTGTTGCATCTGCTGAGTATTTCCATTTTCAGGACGCATGAATCCTATCAGCCTCTGCTGTACTTTGGCAGCAGTACTGAAACAGAAATTCCAGAAAATATATATAAAAGGGTTGTGCAACTATTACCATCATCTAATTTTAAAGCATTTTTACCCACTTTCCATTTGCAGTCCATTTTTATTTCTTCATTTCCTAAGCAACAGCTCACCTACTTTCAATCTGAATATTTCATACAAATGAACGTATTGTTGTGAATATTCTTTTCCTCTGTAGATCAGTAAAATAATCACTGGTTAACAAGTTAAACCTGGAGCATTTTATTTATTAGTTAAAAAAATTTTTTTTTGGCCATGCAGCTTGGCATGGGGGATCTTAGTTTCCCGACCAGGGATCGAACCCATGCCCCCTGCAGTAGGAAGCGTGGATTCCTAACCACTGGACCACAGAGGAATCCCCAATCTGAAGCATTTTAATCTCTCAGATGCTTAAATTTTTTCTGAGAGTAAACAGATAACATAGCTTCCTTCTATCGAACACTTGCTTTCTGTCCCCACCAATGACTTAAAATAATTCTATAAGGTACTTATTATTAAGAATCTCATTTAACAGATTTCGAAAACTTCAGGACAAAAGTAAAAAGCAAAGAACCAGCTGTAAGGAAATACTGGTCATTGAGAGAAATGAGCTAATAAAAGCATTTGGGGAAGAATCTGATTATTTCAGCTCTTAGTGTAACTTCAGGGATGCAAAGAAAAGAATGATGAACTTAAAAAATTTATATGCAAAACTGAAACAGACTCACAGACAATAGAAAACAAACTAGGGGCTACCAAAAGGGAGAGGGAAGGAGGGGGGCAAGATGAAGAGATACAAAATAGTATGTGTAAAATAGATAAGCTATAAGGATGTATTGTATAGAACAGGAAATTGTAGCCATTATCTTCTAATAACTTTCAAAGGAGTATAATCTGTAAAAATATGGAATTCAATGCTAGGGAAGCCTGGTGTTCATGTGTCCATGAGGTCACAAAGAGTCAGAGATAACTTAGCGACTAAACAACAATAAACTGAGATGGGGTCAAAAGACAAAGGTTATAAACTGAGTTAAAAAGTGGTAGGGTCTAGAAACTGATATATACATGTTAAAATACAGTTAACAGAATTCCGAAGGCTAAACATAAAAAAACCCTGATATAACCTTAGGGGACAACCAAATACTACATTCCAACATTTTTAAAATCTTTGTACCCCCCAAATTTTACTTGTAAAGAAATTCATATGAATATTACTGAACAAGTACACAAACATGTATAAAGAATACTTACTGAAACCTGTTTACACTATCAAGAAATAGATAAAAACTAATGAACATTTTTTGTTGTTCATTTTGTTCTTCATTCGTGTTGTTCAAAATTATAAATAGCATTATATTACTAATAGCTTGAATATAATGGAATACCATGTAGCCAATACACGTGGCACCAATGGTAAAGAACCCGCCTCCCAATGCAGGAGATGTAAGAGATGTGGGTTTGATCCCTGGGTTGGGAAGATTCCTTGGAGGAGAGCATGGCAACTCACTCCAGTATTCTTGCCTGGAGAATCCCATGGACAGAGGAGCCTGGTGGGCTACAGTCCATAGGTTCACAAAGAGTCGGATACGACTGTGTGACTTCACTTAAAGGATATACTGAACGTAACCAATGTTTCACAAAAGTATGACTATTTAGATTCTATTTTTTTTTTTTACAGTAGAACTACCACTCAGCCATAAAAAGGAACAAAATTTTGTCATCTGCAGCAACATGGATGGACTTGGTGAAATAAGTCAGAGACAAATACTGTATATCACTTACATGTGGAATCTAAAAAATACAACAAACTACTGGATATAACAAAACAGAAGCAGACTCACAGATATAGAGAACTAGAGGTTACGAGTAAGGGTGGGGAATGGGTTGCCATTTCCTTCTCCAGGGGATCTTCTCAACCCAGGGATCAAACCCAGGTCTCCTGTATTGCAGGCAGATTCTTTTACTTGGTGGTGGCGCCTTTGGAAGGTAAGTAGGTCTGGGTGAGGTCATGAGGGTATAGCCCCATGATGAGATTACTACCCTTATAAGAAGAAAGCAGAGAACTTTGGTTCTGGTTCTCTCTCTGCCACATAAGGACACAGAAAGAAAGCAGCTGTCTGCAAACTAGGAAGAAGGTCCTCACTGGAACTTAACCATGCTGACACTCTATCTCAGACTTCCAGCCTCCAGAACTACAAAAAATAAATGTTTGTCAGCTAAGGCAGTTTATGGTATTTTTGTTACTTCACCTTGTTATTAAGATAGGGTGTGATTGCTAATGGGTATAAGGTTTCTTTTTGGTGTGATACAGCTGTTCTGGGATTAGGTAATGGTGATGAAATTTTAACTTTATGAATATACTAAAAACCATGAAACTTTTTTAAAAGGACAAATTTTATAATATGTAAATTAAATCTCAGGGACAAAAAGGGAAATAAATTTTACTTATTCTTACTTTGGATTTCCTAATGGTCCTCCAGTAAATTGGGAGTTTCTGTCTAGAAATTCTTGCAAACCTTTCAGTTCTAGTAGCACTGACTCCAGCAGTTGGGAGGGAACACTACTTTCAATCTGAAAAAGAAGAAATATTTAAAAAAATGTAAAAACAATGAAAAAAAGAGTATTCATAAGAAACATATACTCTATATAACCTAATTGAATATTGAATTTTAATTTCGAGGTACCCTATCTTCACAAATAGGAAAGTTATTCCTTATATTATTTATACTTGGTGACCAAAATAAAGGGCTAGACACCCACATTCCACCCTTGCTGTTTTGGTTAATCAGGTATAATTTACAGACAGTAAAATGCACAAATCTTAAGTGAACACTTTGATAGCTTTTTACATCTTAAGAGTCACCACCCAGACCACAATATTGAATATTTCCAACACCCAAGAAAGTTCTCTATCGCCCCTTTCTAGTCATTAGTCATCCTATCTTCTAGGTAAGCAACCACTTTTCTTACCTCTACCAAAAAAAAGTATAGATTGATTCTGCCTGTTCAAAATTCACATAAATGGAATCATATATTAAGTAAATACAATCTGATTCTTAGAAATGTGAATTTTAAGAGTATCAGAGCTAAAGATATATCTGATATCTTTACATTGTAAAAAGAAAAAGCTTAAAATAAGTTGCACACATACTTCACATTAAAAAATTTTTATTACTTGAATTTATGATAATACAAATTTCTGTTTCTTAAAGCACTCTGGAAGTATGCCAATGCATGGAATTTAATGCTGTGTTCATGGAGTTTGGAGGCATATAAGCAAAATATTAAACAGTAATTTTGAGCAATATTAAGTATTAGGACTGACTCTATTTAGCCCTCATAACAATGTTACAAGGAAGATACATTCTCATTCTACTTTATCAGGCTCTTACATGTTAAATTTACTCATCAGTTAACAGGTGACAGAGCTTGAGATGTAATTCAGGGGGTGAACAGTTTACTGAACAAGTACACAAACACACACATGAAGGAATAATCATTGCATGCTGTTTATAACATTAATAAATATGAAACGATCTACTTATCCACTGAAAATATAAACTGGTTACATAGATGTGATGGAATACTATTGTACAACACACTTACTGCAGTTATCTCTCTGTTGCCACTCTTAAATACTCTCTCCACAACTAAACTGGCATCCCATATGTTTCTGGAAAAAAAAAATGCTTTAATGATTGTGCTGTAGATGGATAAAAACAATCACAATGTAGTAAATCCTTTTCTGTGTGTTTATCTAGTTTTTAAAGTGTGGCAATGACTTCATTTAACATTTGACTAAGTTATCTGAAAGAATAACAACAACAACAAGAACAACAAAAAACAGGAAAACTTCCAAACTTGACGTCATTTCACATGATGAAATACTGCTGAGGAAAAATCAAAGGCTCTGGGTAATAAGTTGTAAACAAGGAAGTTCTGAGTTATGAGTTCTGCACTGTTTCACATTTTTAAGCAAAATGATTCATACGAAAGCATACATCTCAAATTTAAGAAAAACATATACCAGACATGATAATTAAGTGGATATAGCAGAATGATTGCAAAATGGCTGTAATTGTATACCTACTCCCTACACCTAGCCTCTTTACAATATGACTGATGACTGTTTTATAACGAGGAGTCTGTTTCCCATCTTTGAACCTGGGCTGGCTTGGAGATGTCCCCTTGACAAGTAAACGAGGTGGAAATGATACTCCAGTTCTGAGCCTAGGCATCAGGAGGCTCTGCAAGTTTCTACTCTCTCTCATGGAACCTTGCCACCACCAAGTCAATGATCTTTGACTAGCCTGCCAGTGAATGAGACAACAATCCAGCTGTCCCAGCAGAGGCCACTCTAGACCAACACACAAACAAAACCCTGAACATGTGCCAGAGAGTTCCGAGTAGAACTCTCTTCTACCTCAATGCTGATTTCATATTATGGAGTGGTTTCCTACGCTCCATGTTAATATACATAGATATATTTTGAAGACACATATACATATGTGAAACAGTAACAAATATAATCTGATGGTTAGATAATAGAAAAGATGAATGACAGAAAACCATCTTATTAATGGACAAGTGAGCTTAAACTATCAGTAAAATTTAGTAGGAATAAATGATGTTCCAAATTTGAAGCTAATGATGTTCAACTGTACAAAATGGAACAAGGTGAGCAATAGTTAATTATTCTATGAAAAACTTACCCCATGATTCGAGAAAAGTATATGCAAATACCATTGTGTTTTCCAGAGTACACAATCTCTGGTCCAACCATACAACTCATACCTGTGGCCTGAGTTGCTGGGCTTCCCAAAGCACACACTGGAGTAGACATGGCAGGAGGGTGAACACCTTGTACACAAATAAGAAAATCAAATCTCAAAATTTAACCATAAACATTCAGAATTCTCAAAAACCCAAGTCAGTTGTACCTGGGCCCACAGGTAAAAAGTTACAAAAATATTGAAATAACTAGTTCTTTAATTTGATTTTCCTTGACAAGAAGAGAGACTTAAGACTTGGTGAGGAACTCTCAGGTTGGCTTTCAAGTGTGGCAATGCAGGATGAAAAGGAAAGCAAGCTTACAATCACTGCATCTTGATGGTGGGAGTAAAACAGGTCAGTTAGTTCAGTGCTGGTGATTACATCCTGGTACTCACAAAGGGGGTTCTCTAGGTAGGCTAGGTAAAGGCATTCACGGCCGAATGCCAATGCTTGTTTGGATGCCACTTCTATTAAATTACATTATTTTCAGGGGAATCGGACAAGGTAATCTTCCCCACTCTAAGTGTCAAGAATAATAATTCATAATGATGGCTCCAAAAAGAATAGTAATAGCATCCTAAAACAGAGAAAAGTGGTACCTTGAGATGGTGTTCCTAAGAAGGATGGATTTGGATACAGAGTACCACTAGGAACAGGAGAACCTGAAAAGAGAATATAAAGACTGATAAAATTATCTCCCAGTTTTTTTAATCTGATCAAAATCAGACACAGAAACTGTTTCTAAGCGTAAGAGTAAGAAGGGGCACCACTCATAATATATTCAAGAATTAGGGACCCATTTCCTAGCAACTTTCTAACAATTCCCACTTTGAAAAACACAGAGGAGGGAGTTTGTTATTAAATCACTCAACTCTTTCCTGTTGAATAAGTAACAAATGAGTTCTGTAAATATTATTGCTTACATCTTATTTTGTTTCCCAGTATACATTAAGGATTCACTATATATAATTCTAATCAGACATCTATAGAATTATTCCCTAACAATCCAGTAGCAGAAAAGAAAACATAACAAAATTTTTTATCCATTAAAATATGTTACTATGTGTGCTCAGTGGTGTTCGACTCTTTGTGACCCCATGGACTGTAGCCCACCAGGCTCCTCTGTCCATGGGATTTTCCAGGCAAGAATACTGGGGCAGGCTGCCATTTCCCACTCCAGAGGATCTTCCCAACCCAGGGATCAAACTCACCTCTCCTGTGTCTCCTGCCTTGGCATGCAGATTCTTTACCACTGAGCCACCTGGGAAGCCCTAAACTATGCTACAAAGCTTTTAAAATTCAAGCTCTGTCAGAAATAGTTTCATTTCAGGGTTTCATACTCACCAGAGTAGACAGGAGAGCCCAGGATGGGACCGACATTACTTGGAGTGGGGAGAGTGGTTGGAAATCTCATCTGTGCTTCACCACCATACCTATTTTTATGACAACAGCGGCTGAGTTTATTCAGTGAAACTGTCCATTTTAAAAGCTGGACTTGTTTCAAGTTCTGCTTAGCTTCAGGATAAATGCTTTAAACATTAGCGACTTCAATGCATGATGCTGACAGTGAAATACACACATAGATATCTAATAAAATACTTATTTAGTAAATGTTGACTTGAAACTGCTACCAAGAAGAATTATAAGGGACTTCGGCAATTTCTAAAAAAGGGTCTGTGAAGCATAGAATTTATTTAATGAGTGTATGGTACTATAATTCCCACACTAGAATTATGGTTAGACTACTCAAAAAATTCTTTTAAAAAATTGCATTTTAAATTCATTCTTAGCTAAATATTTTCCAAACAATATCTCTTTGATACTCAAGTTTCCTGGAAGTGACGCAGAATCTCTCTATGCAAATGATACACATAAAGCAGAACTGGTATAGTCTTTGAGGAAGTAGAAAAGACAAATGAGATAGTAACTGAGGTAGAAAGAATACCAGACAAAAGAAGTTAGAGCACAGAATCCAGAGAAGGGGTTACAATGCATAAATTATGCTCATCAAGGTGCTTCTAGGTGTATTATCACCTTTCCAGATTTCATCTTTTTGAAGATAAATTTTACTAACTTGCCTATATGGTCACTTAAATGTTTTTTAACGACCACATTAGCTAATGCATCCATTAAAAAAAAGAGGCCAAAAACAAGAGAAAAGTGACAAACACACCTGAAGAAAGCCCGAGTAGCCCAAGCAGACACTTCTCTGTCACAGGCAGCAGTAGAACAGGCAAGAATAAGGCAAGTTGCACAAGCTTGGTCTTCCTGTAAAAAAAAGAATTATCTTCCCTTAGAGTAAATGTAAACATTTTGAATGTTTTGAAACATTTGAAAGTTTTGTTTGCTGCTGTATCCAGTGTTTAAATCTGTGTACAGAGCAAGTACTTGATAAATATTTACTGAATGAATGAAAGCAGCAGGTATGAAAAAGAGGTAAACACTACTGGTTTTAAAGTTTCTCATAGGCACCACTATTAAAGGATGTTCTCTTTTTCTTTTTATCTAGATTCTATTTTAGTTTCTGGTTTAGTCACCTCCTTTTTTTCTCAAGGTGTTTTAATCTTTTAGAAAACAACACAGCTAACATGTAATAATTTCTTGCCATGTGCCAGGCACTATTTTAAGAGTTTAAAGCATATTAATCTTCACGTCACATATTATAATTTAATACATATTTTACACATGAGGAAATGGAAGCTCAGAGAACTCAAGTAATCTACTCAGATGGTGGAGCTGGTTTGAATCTAGAGTGTGTATATTTAACTTTGATCTGATATTCCTGACTTTAAGCATTCCCAGTATTACCTCATCATTTTCTAGTTATGGTTTTAAAATACTAAAGTCCTCATCACTGTTACCCCCAAATTTTTTCACGTCATTAAGCAAAAAAAAAAAAAGTTATTTATCTGTAAATTGTTATCCTTTATTTTACTTTTTAGAAAACTTTTTATTAATATTTTGTATTGGGGTATAGACGATTAACAATGTTGTGATAATTTCAGGTAAAGAGCGAAGGTACTCAGCCATACATATACGTGTATCCATTCTCCCCCAAATTCCCCTCCCATCCAGGCTGCCACATAACATTGAGCAGAGTTCCATATGCTATAATGCAGGTCCTTGTTGGTTTTCCATTTTATCCGTATTTATCTATAAATGTCTTGTCCTTTAATAAAAATACATTTGTCATATAATTTGACCATCACACTCTTACTAGTACATTTTAATGATAAGAATTTATCAACAGAATAAAAAATATGAGCATTTACCATAAACCTTATAGCATATTAATCCTATTCCCAAACCAGTACATATATGATTAAAGCAAAGAAAGGAAGACTGGTATTAATCTCAGCATTTTGATCCTAACTTACATAAAATGTAGATATCATTCTCATTGTTTAAAACATCATCACATTAAAAAAAATACCAAATAATTACCTGATGTAATTTAAAGAATCTTTCAATCTCTTCTCCATCTCCACCCACATTACTCACAAGTAGATGTCTCAGTTGATCCACAGGTCTAAGCTTATGAAACATAAGACTCCCCTAAGAAGTTAAATGAAAAAGAAGATTTACTAAGAAGGGCTAGTAGCAACAGACCCTACCTTAAAAAAAAACAACAAAAAAACTTCAAGAACACAAAGCACACTGGTCAAAAAGATCATCTCATCTACATTTCAACTCCCAAGCCACCCTATATCTATATATCCATACGGAAAACTTAAAAAGTGAAGCTTTATAAACCTTTAGCTAATGCACAGTACTAATACATGAATAATCAGATAAGTGGAACAAAGTAGAAAGTTCTGATACAAGCTCAAGTAAATACTAGAATTTAATATATAATAAAAGCTGCCCCTCAAACTAAAGGATCAGAATTAGATTATCCATTAATCACAAAGGCACAAGTACATCCACTTCAGAAAAAACTGAAGCTAGATCCATTCTCTAAACCAGGATAAATTCCAAACAGAAAGGACAAAATAAAACTGTAACAGAATAGTACTAAAAGAAACTATGGGTGAATGATTTCATGAACTTAGAGTGTGGAAGCTTTTTAAAAAAAAAAACTGTATCAGAAATCCCCCAAAATAACAGAATATTTCAACTACTTATAAACCTATTCACACGGAAAAAAAAAATCTCAATAAAGAAAATCAAATGACAAACCAAAAAAAATGTTTGAGCCTAAATCACAAAAAGTTCCCTTAATATATAAAGAGTTTCAATAAATCAAAAAGACAAACTTAACAGAGAAGTAGGTATAGAATCGGAACAGACAATTCACAGAAAAATAAACACTAGAAAAGACTGTCAACCTCACTCTTAATAGATTGGGTACTGTACTTGTACAGGATGTAAGGAAAGAGGCACTCAACAGTCACTGACAGGGACTATGCATACAGGGAAACCAGAAACATCTATTAAATTGATAAATACACGTACTTTTTAATCCAGAAGATGCAATTCTATAGCTCTACTCACACATGTGAAATTATATATGCACAAGTTTGTAGCATTATATTTAACAGCAAAAGATGATCCATTAATAGGGACCTAGTTAAATACGGCACACCCATAAAAAGGAGTGCCTTTCAAATATAAAACAGAGTGAGAAAGTCCTAATATCAATATGGAAAGATGTCTAAAATATATCTTTGAAACATAAAAAGCAGCACATATGGTATTATTTGTTCATAAATATATTTGTATTGTTTGTATAACGTATCTCTGGAAAGATACAAACTCGGATGACATGGGAGTCTGTAAGGAAGGGACCCAAACCAGAAGGGAGATTTTATTGTGTATGCTGCTGCTGCTGCTAAGTCGCGTCAGTCGTGTCCGACTCTGTGCAACCCCATAGACGGCAGCCCACCAGGCTCCTCCGTCCCTGGGATTCTCCAGGCAAGAATACTGGAGTGGGTTGCCACTTCCTCCTCCAGTGCATGAAAGAGAAAAGTGAAAGTGAGGTCGCTCAGTCATGTCCGACTCTTCCCCTCAGTTTACCACTGGAATTCTGTCAATGCATTACTACTCAAAAAATAAATACTAAAAAATGTTGTATACTACTTTATAAAGAGTGAGTTCTTTTTGTTGCATTTTTGGTATTTATAACTACTCCTTAAGAATATTTTAAGAGTAAACATTCCTAAGTGCTTAAGTAAATGAATCTATTAAGCAACTATTGCAGAATACTTTGACAAAAATGTTAAATATGGCTTCTTTTTGTCTCTACCTTAACAGGATATGCACGTACCTGTGCTGAGAGGAGAACAAACTTCTTGGGAGGCAACATGTGCTGCTGTACAACAACTGGTGAGTCAGTTATTGGAATATGATCCTTATTTAAGGGTGTGATAATTTTATCTACTTTCAACTCATCTATTGCAGAAAGAGCCCAGGAATGACCATCAACACGAGTAGTCATCTATGTAGACGAAATAAATTTTTGTATACATATAATTAAAGTTACATAAAGCAAAATCTTCTAAAAAGGATACAATCTTTGAATAAATGTAGGATTTAACAAATTAATAATACATTAGGACGAACATTCTCAAAAGTCAGTATTTACTTTTTTAATACCTATTATTTTCATTGGGCATCTTCTATGATAGTAAATAATCTTTTCATAATAGAAGAAAAAGGGCAAATTTTTCTTAAGATAAACTATACATACTATAACTACAATTTTTTCAATAACCAAAGACTATATACCTTCTACCTTCTTTCCAGGGTGAACTGATCTACACTGGTAGGTTCAGTGCTCATATTTCCTGACACATAGTTTTGCTCTCTTTTGAAGTTGTATTTGCTTTCGAAACTAAGATATTCTTTTTAAAAAAGTATCTTAGTTTTCTGAAATGCTTTATTATAAAAAATTTAAAGCATCAATAAAATGTTGAAAGTACACTGTATGTCCACATGCCTGATACCCAGATTCAACAACTGATAGCATTTTGCCACATTTGCTTTCTTCTCTTTCTATATTTTTTGAATTACTGAACTATTTGAAAGTTATGAATATGTCACCACTAAATATTAATATATTTGCATGCATCTCTTAAAAATAAGGATGTCCTCTTACATAACCATAAAACTATTCTAACATGTAAGAATATTAACATTTCTCTAATACAATCTGATGCCCAGCCAATACAGAATTTTTCCATTGTCCTAATGTCTTTTATAGCTGTCTTGGGGAGACCAGAATTTGATTCTTAATGTTCATGAGCTATATTTACACTTGTTTTTTATTTTAAGTCCACATTTGTTTGAGAACTCAAGTATACAGATGAAGTGATATGATGTATAGTACCTACTTTAAAAACAAAAACAAATAATAGCTAACATTTATCGAGTACTTCCTATGTGCTAGGTAGTATTTTGAGCACCCTGAACACATGAACTCATTTAATCCCACTGTCACACCATAGAGGTAGGTACTATTAATATCAAAACTACTAAAGATGAGGAAATTGAAGGCCAGAGACATATTAAATCCTTTGAGTCACTGCTCTCAGAAAATGGAGCCAGATTTCAAACCTGCACCCTAACACTGTGCTCCCATCAAGACAGGGTTTCTATCTTCCTGAGTTCTGAATCCTTATAGTCTATCACAGAATGAAGCACATAGTATGTGCTCAATAACCCCTAAAGGATAAAGAAAAGAATTTGAGAAAGGTGCTCCTTGTCTCTATACCTACCTGCCTTTACCTCAGTTTCTTAGGCCACGTCAGAAACTTGGAAGAGCCCATTCAAACCATGTTCCCCCTTCCCAGGATTGGGGTCTTCCTCCACCCATCTACACACACCTTTTCCCACTTCCCTTGACAAAAGGGTTCAGTTTGAGAATAACCAAAAGCAGCCAGTGACAACTAGAGTCAAAATGCCTTTAAAGAGATGGCTCCAAAGAGACTCTCAGACATTCAGACCCTAGTGGGGGTTGGTTGATCTGCTTTGATCAGCAGCCTCCAGGTGGAAGTAACAGGAGCTATGCTAGGGCATCTGGGAGGACAGATGGAAGTGGAACAGGGGACACCCACAGGAGTGACCATCTCTGGGCTCTTAGCGCATTCTGGGCTGGGATGAGTGGCCAGGTGTGGGGCTGGGCCAGGATAGGCAAGGGCCACATCTTTCTCCCAGGACCTCTCCATTGACTTCATGGAGTATGTGCTAATATTTACTTTTAAAACACAATTATGTGTTTGTGTATATACATTTGTATATGGGGGAAAAAGAGATGAAACAAGATGGAGTAAAGGGTAATTCCTTAATGTGGGGTTCAGTTTACCATTCTATTTTTGCATATGTTTGAAATTTTCTATAATTACAAGAAAAAAGTTAAATATTTAGATGGAACTACAAATTAAAGAGATCATAAGAATAAAGTTCTAAGTCATAACTAAAATAGATGGCCTCATGATAACTAAAAATATAATATATTCAAATGGGACAAAGATAATTTCATTAAAGATATAGGTATTTTCAGGTACCTTATGAAAAATATTCTAAACGGGTTCCAATGTTTTCTTTAAAGATTTTTTTAATGAGTACCATAATGACTTCTCATCTTAGAGAGGAAAAACAAAGAACTAACAGTATATACTCCTTTTCAGTAAGACTGCTAATCATATAAGATTATTAGAAGCAAACAGTAATAAATCAAAAGATAAAGTTTCTCATTATTTTGTTCTTCGTTTAAAATTATGTAAAAAATTCTTTAAAATCTCTCAAGATAACTCACCTGAGTTTCCATCATTGGCTTTTGGAAAGGAAATGTATCATGGTTGACACACCACAAAATATCATTATCTTCATTTTCTGAGGCTGCCATCAGCAGTATACCTAAAAGTTTAATACGTAAAATCTCATTATAGGATGTCAAATACATCTCCACAATCATAATAATGTTAGTAACATTAGTATGGATACATAAATACACATATTAATCTTATAAGTAAATAAGTTGCAAAATAAACAAAAAATAAATCCTCTAAAAGGACATATAATCAGTGCTAGGGTAGCATCACTAAGTGTTCTAGACTGTAACCATTATTTCTTTCAGATAAATACAACTTATTTGTACATTTCTAAAGTTAGTATATGTTTACAATGAGCTTATTAATTTAATTATTATATTTTTTAAAAGTATTTAGTACATAAAAAATTGTTGACTTACAATCAATGGTATGTAATATTCAGTGAAATAGAGTTTATGTACTGGTTAATTCAAATACTCCATGAATAAAAATGATGAAGTTACTAGTGGAATGGCAGAGATAAATGTACTATGAAAGAATTACCTAAGCAATATTAGCTGACATTATAGTGAGGTTTTGAAATATGCTTTCCTAAGCTCAGTCCCAATTCCTCCCACTAATTTGCTCCCTTCATTCTGAATTTTGTGATATTAATCTTGAGTCCATTGGCTGACTGTAGGTGATGGGATCCTAATTATTAAGCTATATAACTAGCTTGTAAGAAATTGAGAATAGTTTATATCAAGTAGCAAGAAAATGTTTTCTTAAAATTAGTGTGTAAAGTTTGAAAAACTGAAATTTGATTGTATCATGCACATAACTGAAACCACCATATTTTCCCTCAATAGATTTCTAGCTTTAAAACTTAATTATATATATATGGTGGCATCAAAAATAATACTTAGAAATGCACAGAAGAGGTGCAAAATTTGTATAATTTCTTACACATTACTATAAAATATTAAAGGGGGTATAATAGAAAGATATCCCATATTTATGGATTTGAAGGCAATATTTATAAGATGGGAATACCCCCCAAATTGATCTATATTTTCAACAATCAAAATACCATCTGCTTTTTTTTAGTGGCAGAAGTGACAGACTCATTCTAAAATTTATATGACAATTAAAGAGTTCTAGAATAGTCAAAAGAATCTTGAAAAAAAATGTTCAAGTGGGAATTTAAAAACTTATGACAAAGCAATAGTAATCACAGTGGGATATTGGCATAAGGATGGTAAAAGGACTTCTTATTAGGAACTCTTTACCCATTAGCAGCAGAGTGACTGCTAATGATGAAACATTAGCAGTGATGAAAACATTCTGAAATTAGATAATAGTGATGGTTATACAACTCTGTCAATAATCTAAACACTACCAGAATGTATACTTTAAAAGGCTAAATTTTATTGTATGCAAAAATTGTATCTCAATTATATGCTGTGAAGCTTCTGTTACAATGTATTTGAAAAAATTCCATTTGTAAAGGCAAGTTTCATTTGGGTGTTGAAAAATAAAATATTAGAAGACATAGTAGAATTAGTACAGAAAAGGCTTTAAATTATTAGAAAATTAAAATAAACAAATGCTTTCTCACATTGGAGAAAAGCACACACAGGTTTTTCTAGTTTTAATGTTTAACTAGAATCTCATTTTTTAAACTTAATCATGAATCCAAGAGTTCATCATCAAAATTTCATATTCCTGGATGCAAAATTCTACAAATCCATGAAGATGCGGACAAATGCTATCAGAAAAGTCATTCGAGTTTTCCTAACTATCCTGAAAAAGCAAAGTTCAAAGTCTGTTACAATGGATATAACACTGATTTTGACCAGTGAGTTCATATACAAGTACTTTTTAAGTTCAAAACAACTTAAAAAGTACTTAGATATTAAAAACTACAGTATTTATACATATATATGAATGTCATATGTCAATGAAAAATTGACATTTAAAAAATTTGAAATAAAAACAAATTAAAAAAAAGATAAAAAACTGGATAAAAAAATCCAAAATCTTCTGAATTTTATTGGAAGTTTCCTTGTTATTTTCAAACGTCTCACAAGGCAATCTAATTTTAAAATCTTTAAGCATCTAATATTCAATCTGACAGTATTTCAGAATTTACCTTTACTATAAAGAGCTTTATGTACTTTTGAAGGCTTTTCCACAGTTGAAGATGCAGAGAATCCAGGAGGTAGGCGGACGTGGACCAGGGTCAATGTATTAGGTCGTGCCAAAGGCTGTCTGAATGGACAAGTGCTGAAATACAGCCTTACACCTGATCATGGTGTAAAATTATCCGTCATTAACAGGAAATAAAAGACATGAGGTACACATGCTATTGAAGCAAATCCATAGAAAAACAGAAAATTCTGTTAAAATCACATCTCATTTTCCTGACTGATCTTAAATCACCATGCACTCTACTAGCTGGAGTGGTTTCTAAGACAATACCACTTGGAACTGGGAGATAAATCAACACATTTCACCAGAAAGAGTCTAAAACTTAAGACCAGACTCTGTCACTAAATATTAGCTACTTTACCTTTCAGGCCTGGTTTTACAACCATAAAATCAGGAGACAGAGCCTGAGGAATCTTCTGATTTTTCAGAAGCCTTCATTTTATGAATTATTAATATAGCTTGACAAAAGTGATACAGAAATAGAAACACATTTCCAAACCTGAAGATTATAAGAAGTTATCGCAGTAATAGCACACAAATAAATAAAACAACATACCTGCATGTGTGACAGCCAGTAATTGACAGTCCAGTGATTCAGAGTTTTCAATCACTGCTATTTGAACAATTGGTTTAAAAACAGAACGATCTATGGTCCTAGAAGAAAGAAAAGCTGAACTTCATTTTTTAAATGTATCTACTAAATTACCAGGAACACATTCCACCAGGATTCTTACATGTTTAAATATGCTAAAATAGTTTAAGACTAGTTTTTAGAAAGCAATGCAACAGCAGCAAGAACTAATAAAACCCTCGATTCTGTGTTTTTTATACTAACAATGTTAATAGTAATCCTTTTTTCAAAGACCGTAAGAGAAGGCTAAGTCCATTGGGTAAGTGGTTCAACAAGTTGTTCTTAGAGCATTAAAATATCACTGCAAAGATTAAGAAGGGGAACAAGTGAACCTTTATAATGGAGAGCTCTGGTGAATACCATCTTAATCAAGTGTTAATCAATCAATAGGAAAAGTGGGAAAAAAAGGAAAATGGTGTTATGTGCCTCAATGTAATGCTCTATGAAGTTCACATCATTTATGTAATACTAGTTAAAACAGTATTACCCTGAATCTATAAATAAGGGGAAAATAAGACAAATTCAGAAACTGGGATATGCTACTAGTAACTTTCTGGTCCCTCCCTCCTAAATGTCAACATTTGACAAGGGCAGTAAGACGTCTGTTTTATATTAAAGAGACAAACTAATGACGAATGTAGCTCATGAGCTATGACTGAATGTGGAGAAAAATGTAAAGAAAAACAGCTATGAAAGATGTGGGAGACAATAATTTTAATATGGACTATACAATTAGAACATTATAAAATTATTCATTTTTTAGGTGTGGTAATAACACAGTATGTACGAGCTTAGGATATGGAAAGTGAAGGACTTAAGGATGAAAGTCATCATGTCTGCACAACTTACTTTCATATAGGTCATGTGTATGTGTGTGTATACGTGTGTATGCACATGCTCAGTCCTATCTGACTCTTTGCAACCCCATGGACCGTAGTCCACCAGGTTCCTCTGCGCATGGGACTCTCCAGGCAAGAATACTAGAATGGGTTGCCATTTCCTCCAGGGGATCTTCCCCACCCAAGGATCAAACTCGCATCTCCTACGTCTCCTGCATCGGCAGGTGGGTTGTTTACTACTAGTGCTACCTGGGAAGCCCCCATATAGGTCAAAACAGTGAGCAAATGAAGCAAAATGTTAACAGCTGGTAAATTTAGATAAAGGGTATATCAGTGTTTATCACGCTATTTTTTTCATTTTTCTGTGGATTTGAAAAACTCTCCAAAAAAAACCTTGGAGAAAAAAAAGAAAACTCTTCCTTTTAAACTGTCTGCCTAAAGAATTTCTTGGTCATTGAAGAGCAAAGAAAACATGCTATCACTAGGATATCTGACCGCAGCAGTAACCCAGACACACAGACAACAGAAGCTGAAAAGTGAGGTGTTATGTGAAAAAAATTTCTGCAGCTAAGTCAGTTGTGACATATGCAAACAGCAGTGTACAGTGTCTGAAGACTTGGCTTTTAGGCTGGGTCTCAGCACTTATTTAGGAGTTTAGACCTCAGGCAAATCGTAACAGCTCTTAGTTTCAATTTCCCCAAGAAGACAGTGAGAATAATACAATTCTGAAATTCTGTGTTCCCAAATGGTACTTGTGTCACTTATCAGACCAACAAAACTACTATGTAGATGTATTAAAAGGGTGGAGTATTTACAAACAGGGACACACTTTGAGATTTCTGGTTTCCTAGTCATAATATCTGTAATGCCTGAGCATAATTTAAAACTCCAAGGAAAAACACAGGTCAAGGTGTCCTTTTCACTGAAAAACCAGTCTGCCTTATGTTTCAAACCATCCAACTTAAAAACAAAAGGAAGCATCTCTAAAAACTGTTTCAAACATAAAATAGAATGTCATTTCTTCCAACATTCCTTACCTTCTAGAGATAGTTTGAAGAAGGAGTAGTTTTAGTATACTGCATATAACTAATATAATTATGCCCGCAAATGAAATGTCTGACAATAAGTTACATATTACCTAGCAATGTTACCAGCAGCAGAGACAATAGAATTCTGTGACACTGAGGCAACTCTGTTCATTCCTTGTCCATCATGGCCCAAATCATACACCTGTGAATAAAAAATTATACCCACTTAAACATGATTATAAACTGTATACATTTTCAGTTCAGTTCAGTCGCGTCTGACTCTTTGTGACCCCATGAACCGCAGCAGGCCAGGCCTCCCTGTCCATCACCAACTCCCGGAGTTTACCCAAACCCATGTCCATTGAGTCGGTGATGCCATCCAACCATCTCATCCCGTCATCCCCTTCTCCTGCCCCCAATCTTTCCCAGCATCAGTCTTCTCCAATGAGTCAACTCCTCGCATGAGGTGGCCAAAGTATTGGAGTTTCAGCTTCAACATCAGTCCTTCCAATGAAAACCCAGGGCTGATCTCCTTTAGGATGGACTGGCTGGATCTCCTTGCAGTCCAAGGGACTCTCAAGAGTCTTCTCCAACACCGCAGTTCAAAAGCATCGATTCTGTGGCACTCAGCTTTCTTCACTGTCCAACTCTCACATCCATACATGACCACTGGAAAAACCATAGCCTTGACTAGACGGACCTTTGTTGGCAGAGTAATGTCTCTGCTTTTAAATATGCTACCTAGGTTGGTCATAACCTTCCTTCCAAGGAGTAAGTGTCTTTTAATTTCATGGCTGCAATCACCATCTGCAGTGATTTTGGAGCCCCCCAAAAATAAAGTCTGACACTGTTTCCACTGTTTCCCCATCTATTTCCCATGAAGTGATGGGACCAGATGCCATGATCTTAGTTTTCTGAACATTGAGCTTTAAGTCAACTTTTTCACTCTCCTCTTTCACTTTCATCAAGAGGCTCTTTACTTCTTCTTCGTTTTCTGCCATAAGGGTGGTGTCATCTGCATACCTGAGGTACAAATGATCTTTTAAATAAACTTTTCCTTTTTAGGAAAAAGTTTATGCTACTTCATATAGGTAGGAAAACATTCAGAGATTTACAATTTCATAAAATTAGGGCCCTAAGAAGTGGTTTGGGATTTTTTTTTTTAAAGCACAGACTTCATAAGAAAAGCCAAGAGTGACTAAGTCTTCTTTCTTAAAAACAGGGATGTTCTTCTGCTTTTATATGGTGGCAAAATGTTAATACTTACCTGTATTACTCCTTTCTCAGATCGTGTATATAAAATATTTCTTGAATTATCAACTGCAATTTGAACAATAGGATCTAAAATAAAACGAAAAAAAAAAATCCCAGCAATTAACAAATCAAACACAGTAGCTGCTTACAGCAAATTAAAACTGCTGTCTTGTAGTTAAATCTTAGGAGAGTTGCACCAGAACAAAGCCAGGAAGCATTTAGGTCAGACATCATGTGAAAAAAAAAAAGGCAAATATCAAATACTGTGACTGGGATAATAGCATCATAAATAAGTTTTTCTGTCTTCTAAATTAATTTTTTAAGCCAAACTAAAACCAAGTTTCAAATTATTCCTTCCTTTAACAAACATTTAACAAACGTTTAATTTACTATATGCTAAAAACACATCAAATAGTTCTACTTGGTCTATTCCTTTAAGAAACTTCTAATATAGCATTGTTTAAAATAAATAATTTAAAAATTCAGTCATATTAACATTTTAGGTGCTTTTATCTTACCTTAATGAAGCATTTTAAAATTAGTTTACCTGACTATAGCTCTCATTAAAAACTCAGATATATTCATTTTATGCTGGGAATTTCTTTTAGAGGGGGCAAAACATGTATTAAATGTCTGAATGTCTAACTCTCTCACATATAGACATGGCTGGCTTAAGTACACATAGCTGTAGTAGACACATGTTCTAAGGTGCTACATTTACAGGAATTTGGGAATAAAACTCATGCTGCCTGTTTTATCATCCCTTCTCCCTTTAAAAGACCATATAAATATACAACAAATTCAGAACTGTTTCAATTAAGAATGAGAATTTCTTTAAGAAAATGTTAGGTCAATAATTTGTTGAAATTTTTTGTTTGCCAAATTTATTTTCTACTTACCATCTTCTGAGAATGTGAACTGTAGTAATGAAGGAACAAGGAAAGAAAGTGGGCTCTTTGAGTGGTTTATTTTCCTACATCTTTGGCTAAACCAACCTGCTTCTGCCTTAAAAGAAAAAAATGGAAGAAGACTTGTAAATGAAGGTAGGTACCCCCATCACAGCAACTACTATATACCCATGTTTACAAGCATTCTCAAATCTTAGTGAAATACCAATAATTGTAAATAAAGACATACTACTCAAAGTAAGTACTGGGCTGAGTACTGTAATTAAAAATTTAAAAATGTATTTAACTAAAATCACTGCTCCGGTCCCATCACTTCATGGGAAATAGATGGGGAACCAGTGGAAACAGTGTCAAACTTTATTTTGGGGGGCTCCAAAAATCACTGCAGATGGTGATTGCAGCCATGAAATTAAAAGACGCTTACTCCTTGGAAGGAAAATTAAAACATAAAACTTGAAATACATACACATGACAACACAACTATTAAAATTCTAAGTCTCCACACTAGAAAATATCTACAGAACAGGCAAAACATAAAACTTGAAATACATACACATGACAACACAACTACTAAAATTCTAAGTCTCCACACTAGAAAATATCTACACGTGTACAGGAGGCTTGCAGAAGAACACTAATTATGTCATTATTTGTGAAACATGTAATAAAAACCTAGAAGTCCATCAGGAAAAAGAGCTATTAAATAAATCATGTACATTCATTTTATGGACAATCATGCACCAATCACAAAGTGTAACATCTATCTGTCTACCAGATACTGACAAGGAAAGACTTTCAAGACAAAATTAAACGAAAAAAGCCAATTATAGGGAATACCCTGGAAGGGCAGTGGTTAGAACTTGGGCACTTTCACTGCTGGGGTTGGTTTCAAACCCTGACTGGGGAACTAAGATCCTGCAAGCCATGCGACTTGGCAAAAAAACAACAAAGAAAAAAAGAAAAATGTCAATTATGTAACAAAACATAAGCAATGATCCAAGTAAAAACAGACACAGAAGTACACTATGTTTGTATATGTGTATACATACAAATACATACACATAGATATTTAAAAACATATTTATAGGTATTCAAAGATGTTATGTATCATGTTCTACAAACATATATAATGATAATGGCTGTTACCTCTGGGGAGAGGACTGGGTTTTATAGGTATAGTGTAGCCATGAAGGACTACACCTTAAACTGTACGTTTGACCACTTTCCATAAGAATATATTAATGTACTTATATAATTAGAAAATAAAGACAGAAGCTTATCAATCCTTACCCCATCAAGAGGGAGGAAAAAACAATGTTTATAAATGCCAGACTTACTTGATATGCTACTTCATATAAACAGCCATCCTTGCCAGCCAAGAAAATTCTGCCATTATCGGTGGAAGTTATTGTTAAAAGGTAAGTATTATCAGTAGGAAGAGAATATAAGGGATCTGGAAGCAACTGCATTCCACCACACATACTGTCATTGAGAACTCCAGAACCTATTTTTTTTAGAAGAATACAGGAATCACTTTATGAACTCTTTAAAAGTTTAACACAATCAGTGTGTTGTCTTCAGAATTGATGTTCTTACTGAATTCATGATATGCTAAAAAATTTCAAAAATGTATGTAAAATGTATATTTTAAAATTACTATAGTCTTATATGAACAGTTTTATAATTCATGTTAAAACAGAATCTTCAGTATGTATGTATCAGTTCATATACATATATAAAATATATAGCATATATATATATAGAAAACATAGTAAAACATCAAACAAAAAAACTAAACCAAAGTATTAAATTTTGTATAAAAAAAAAAGCCTAGGCATATGGCAGTAATAATCATTAATTATTTTTTTATCTCTTACCCTCCCAATATTCACTCATTGGAGTCTCCGAAATTCAACATTATTTTACCTAAAATGTTACTAGAATGCAAAAGAAACCACTGAATGTTTTTGCAATAAATTAATCGATAGCATCTTACTTTAAGGGAAAGAATAATGTATACCTCTGTGTACCATATGTTAAAATCGCCACTTAAATTAAAAAAAGAAATTGAGGGCATTATTGAAAAATTACTAGTGGCAACTATTTCCCTTCTATTACCCTTCTTTTATATTGGACATTTTAGAAAGGTACATTAATATGGTAAATAATCCAAAATAATTTTTTTGTGGAGTTACTAATCTGAAAGATATTATATCTACAGGGAAGTATTATTTTCCTAAGAGCAAATAGCTCAGAAAGTTAACTTACTGAAAAAAATTAATTTTCAATTATAATATTAAATTGGGCAACATATTTTTATTTAAAAAAACACAACATGTGAGTTGCTATACCTGTTTGCAAATTAGTATAGCTGAGTCCAAGAATCACTATATCCACAGGGGTTGCCAAAACCAGGAGGTGTCGTACATGAGGTTGAAAGATGCCTAAGATATAGTAAACATGAGTTAGGGATTATTTTCTGGAAAATACCCAACATTTAAGTATTAACAGAATATGGTTACTTTTAACATGAGCAAAGAGTTGGACACAACTCTGTGATGAAATAACACAATAGATTAGTATATGAAAAGTGTGAACTTAATTTAATGTTGATGCTAAAACATTACTGTGATCATTTAAATAAGCAAATAGTTAAAAAAAAACTTAGAAACAAATACTACAGTATTTAATGATATTTAAAATGAGGGTTACATTATAAAACAGTTTAGGTTTATTAAAATTAAAAATTTCAGGGAGGGAGGTGGGAGGAGGGTTCAGGATGGGGAACACATGTAAACCCATGGCTGATTCATGTCAATGTATGGCAAAAACTACTACAATACTGTAAAGTAATTAGCCCCCAACTAAAATAAATAAATTTATTAAAAAAAAAAAAATTAAAAATTTCTACTTCTATATTCATGTTCACAGCACTATTCACAAACCCCAAATGGTGGAAACAATTCAAGTGACTGTCAATTGATAAATGGATAAACAAAATGTAGTATGTATATATATAGTGGAATATTACTAGCCTTAAAAAAAAAATTCTGATATATCCTCCAATAGTGATGAACCTTGAGGACATCATACTAAGTGAAACAAGCCAGTCACAAAAAGATAATACTACATAATTCCACCCACATGAAGTTTGTGGAGGAGTCAAATTCATAGACACAGATGAGAGTTTATAGATCAAATGAGTTTCAGTATCACAGCCAGATAAATTCACAGATTCAGAGAAGGCATTAAACCAAGCACAAAATATTAAAATGTTAATGCATGCTAAACTACTGTTTAAGGTTAAAAAGTCTGGAGTGGTATGAATGGTACGTGTAATTATCACTCTCCATACTATAATATCCAAAAATTACTGTGTCACTGATAAGAATAAAAGCAAATGTATCTTATATTATGATAATGGTCATCTCTTTATATGTATTCATTTGGGTGTTAAATGTCAGCAAACATAACAAAGCTTCTACCATCACTTGGTTTTACTTTCACTGATGAATACCAAGGGGGACAAAGGTCACAATTTTGTGTTTCAAGATTCACATCAATAAAGCTGAAGGACAGATCTTTTACTTAATGACTTCAAAATATACCCAATATTTCAGAATTTACACCTTTGCTGTTGTATCAAAGACCATGCAATTTCAATTTTATACTGAAAATTACATTTGAGTAGAACAAAGTTTTACTATTTAAGATGGACAATTAATATTTATTATGATAGAGGGCAGGAACAGCTGTTGACTTTCATATGAACAAGCTTTTCAATGAAGAAACAAAATACAGAAACATACAGCACAGTAAAGGCTGCTATAAAATTCTATGTTAAGGGAAATACATGTCCAATGCAATCACATAAAAACAGTGCATAAAACTGCATGTTTATATTTACGTGAATTAGTATAATTTCAAAATGGCTATATTTCAAATGACTACACTTCAAAAATTCCTACTAGGGTCTTGTAAACAAGTAAATCTCATCTATTATTTCCTTCTGTAGGGAGATGTATTTTAAAGAGATGTATATTCAATTTAAATCAATCAATTCTGCTTGTCAGTAGCCATGATAAAAGACCTGGCGTACTGAAGATGAAATTTGTTTTAGGTTAAACAATGCTTGTGAATTCTCTTAGGATTTATTCCGTACTCTGTTCTCACGTCATGGGCTACCAGGACTAAAAAAATACACAGACTAAAAATGGTTTTTACATTATATTCAGTAATTAGTGAAAAATGTATAATGCAAAAAACTTCAGGTAAATCAAGAAAGACTAACAAAAAGATAAAATTCAAGAATTTAACAATTTTGAAGGCAGACTCACTTATACTATAAACTGAGTAAACTGTTAAATATTCCTAATCACTTTTTATATTTCTAATTAGAAGTAATTCAGAACAAAACTTCAATAGGAAATTCAGTAACTAAAATATGATCTCCAACAGTCCTAAAACACTTGGAATCCAAGTATATACAAACATAATTTCATCTTTCTATTTTTAATTCTTACCAGGTTTTGGTTTCACAAGCCCCACAGCAAGAATAGTCTCACTAAGCCCATCAAAATAGGCAAGGTCTCCTCTGTCAACATTAGAAGAAAAACATGTTACACAGAAAGAAAAGGTTTTATCTTATAATACTCTTTAAAACTATAGAATATATACATATACAAAAAAGATTATAGAACCAGCAAACAGAACTGTTTCAGTTCCAAGACCTAGGCACACAGGTCTGCCTAAAGCTACACATAAACCATGAAAAGGGGGAATGCTGGTTTCCATTCCAAATATCCTCCCCAGGTTTGCAAGTCTCCAGTAACAGCAATCTACTGCTGTGGCAGGGGCAAGACCCTCTCAGAAGAATACACAGTAAGGCTGAACCAGACTTTCCATGTGGGCAAGGACTACGCTTATCTTATTCAACACTGTTCAAGCACACAATGGTGTCTGATCCATGATAAGCTCAATGTAGTTGTTAAATGGGTATGTTAGATGTCAATGGAAATATAAAAATTTTCATTAACATGAAAACCCTCTTTAACTAAATTATTCTTACGTCTATATATTTTGTAATTTATTTTTTAGGTTTTCTTGAAGAGATCAATGCCTAAATGAAGAGGTTCCATTCTTTAGAACAAAAATGAATACGTATGTGTAACATAGCAAACTGGGGCAACGTGCATGATACATGAAGAATAATCACAATATTATATCACTATTATGACATATACCATTTCAAAATTAAAAATAGCTAGGAAAAGTTTAAAGAAAAAAAAACCCAGCCAATAAATTGGTTAACTTGCAAGTTCTCAAGTAGTGTCAGTTTTGATTCAATGACACTATATGTGTGTTTCTAACAAGTACATTAATTACTTAGGAGCAAGAGTAACAACTATATATACAGAAATTCATCTGGTTATCTCACCCCTCACCTAAAGATAATATGATGGAGAAATGGAAGACAAAATTTTTTTCCAAATAGCCAAGAGTAAAACCATCAGATCAGGGCTTCCCTGGTGGCTCAATGGTAAAGAATCCATCAGCCAATACAGGAGACACAGGTTCAATCCCTGATCTGGAAAGATTGCACGTGCCATGGAGCAACAAAGCCCGTGCGCCACAATGATTGAGCCTGTGCTCTGAGCCTGGGAGTGGCAACTACTGCAGCCCACATGCACCAGAGCCTGTGCTCTGCAGCAAGAGAAGCCACTGCAATGAGAAGCCCGCATACTGGAACTAAAGAAGGCCCCGTTCCCCGCAACTAAAGAAAAGGTCCTTGAAGCAATGAAGACCCAGCACAGCCAAAAAAAAAAAAAAAAATGCAGCAGATCAATAAACTTTATTTAAGCCAGAATGCCTTGGGCCTTCACTCAGACCCTTTTATATACATTTAATTTACACAAGGTCAAGCCCACAGAATAACAAAACTGCTAAGATAAACTAACATCCTGGCACTCCACATAGATATGCAGGGAAAACAGGTCTTTCAAAATGTCAAATCAAAAAAAAAAAAAAAAAAAAAAAAAACAAAATGTCAAATCAAAAAAATTGATAAAGTCACACCATACCTCGAAGAATCACTGATAGACTATCTTTACTACAGGGTATCAGTTTGGGAAACAGACTCCTACTCACAGTGGTACCCAGATCCCCAGCATCACCTGGGAGTTTGTTACAAATGCAGATCCCTAGGTCTTCCTTAGAATGATCATAACAAAGTCCACATTTTAACCCCATCCCCAGGTAGTATGTATACTGAGAAGCACTGACTTGGATCAAAGATAAGCCAGGCAGCTTCTAAAGAGTAGACTACTAGTTGCAATAATTTAAATTCTAACCATGCTAAAGCAAACCAGCCATAAATACATACCCATCTTCGTAGTTCCACATGAATATGTCACTGTCGATGGTGAGCCAAGCTCTATTGATGGGAGGGAACACGCCCATCATGCAGTTGCACTGCATGTCTGAGGTGGTGTGGATGTAAGGTAGAATGATTTCAACCCCTCTTCCTTAAACTCATTTCAAAAGATTTTGTTTTAAAATCATATAAAACCACATAATTAAAAAACCATGACCTATTCATTCTTCAATAGAAAGAGCAAATAAAACATCTTTATTTCCAAAGAGTTTAATGAAAGCCATAGCGTATGACAGAAATACTTATAGTTTATTATTTCTAAATAAGGCTACCTGACTATTTAAAATATGCACAAAATAACAAATGTAATGTTTTTGCCATTACTAACTTTAAAAAAATATTGATTGTAATATTGAGCTGACATTAAAAACTGTTTTACTGCACCAGTTTTTCCAACTGTATGAGACAGTGATAAAAAACAAAAAACACTTGGTAAGCTAAAGTCATAGCTAGGTGACAATCTATATGCAATCCTCATAAAAACTGAAAAATAGACCAAGATTTATGTAATTATATGACAATTAAACAACTGTGAAAACAAAATCATTTTCTAATTAAAGGAAATATTTCTTGTATTAACAGAGGATTAAAGAATATTAAGAAACTAAGCAAGAGAAGAGTGAAAGATAAGATGTATTATATATTTCATAACACTGTTTTACAAAGTCTCAGGGAGACAATGAAAATTAAAGGGAAATAGCAATTAGATTTTACTAGATTTTTCTATTTATTTTTACATTTTCCATAATTTTTCTTTTCTATGTCACATTGTATTGAAGCATGAAACCCTTTCACCCTCAACAGATTAACATACTTTTGAAAGTCTTAAATTTTTTATATAGGATCTTGATGTCTTTATCATGTGAGTTACAGATTGATTTTTATAAAAGCTTCCTAGCAAATAACTCTATAGTCCTTTTATAGGGTATGCTACACTTTAAGAAAAGCAAATAAAATCTTACTTTTACAAGATAAATCTCCTCTAACTTCTCATTCTATGAAGAGGGCATTAGTACTTCAGTTTCTTATACCCTAAGGTGTAGATTCTTATTGTAATCCTTGGAAATGCAATCACTAATAAACTAAGACACCCGTAGGTGTGAAAACACACCAAAAATTTTGGGGGGGTATTTTCAGAAGGAAATACCTGGAATTTTTTGCTTAAATATTTTCAGAGCCACTTCCCAGTTTTAAATGTTAAAATAGGAGGAAAAAAATAACCCTTTGGTCTTTGAGCTGAAAAAGCATGGTAGTAAAAACTTCCTTTCCCCACCCTACTTAATAGGAAAGTATCACCTTACCATATGTCATTCAAAAATGCAGAATTAATTGTAAACAATTCTCTCTGTTCAATGTCCTTGAACAATTAAAATGTGACTCAATTTTCAATGTTAAATTTTATTATGAAATTTTCTAGGCACACGACAAACTACCCATGTACTTAGAAGTATTTTAAATAAAATCCTTACATGAACTTGTACACAAAACACTAATTAGACACAAAACAAGAACTGTAATAATGAGAATACTGATTTTTAAATATTTTAAATAGTTAACACAAAGGAATAGGATACGTCCAAACTGTTCAACAAGTTCAGGTGGAAGAGGAACTCTTCGGATGGAACTGATGTCTGGAAGGTTGGGTACTGACAGCAAGCCAGGTCCTTGCAGGGGATAATCCATATCTGACATGCCAGAAACAGTGGGATTGTCTATAAAAAATAAAACGAGAAACAAACCATTTATTTAAAATAATAACGTACTGGGCATCAAATGGGCAAGCAGAAGTACTGCAGGCTACAAAAATAAAATTGTGTGTCTGATGGTTCTAAAGGTATATAGAGAAAAAAGAAGTTCTGATCTGACACAAAGGAGGCCTAAGGAATTCCAGTGTTGAGATGGGGTGCAATTACTGGTTTCAACACTGAAAAGAAAGACTTGTCTCCATAAGAAATGGTTAGTTCAATAATTTATAGTGTTTTTCTATTATTTTACTAATCTGAAATGGGAAGAAAATTATAAAACTGCTTTACAGATAAAAACAACCATGGAAAAACAAAATACTGACTGGGGAAAAAAAAAGCATTTCCTTTCCCACGTAAAAATAACCCATGCCTTTTCCCATCACGCATTCCCTCATCTCCTCGTGCGTGCCTGCTCAGCTGCATCTGACTCTGTAACCCCACAGACTATAACGTGCCAGGATCCTCTGTCCATGGGATTCTCCCTGCAAGAATACTGGAGTGGGTTGTCATGCCCTCCTCCAGGGAATCTTCTCAACCAAGAAATCGAACCCAAGTATCCTGTCATTGCAGGTGGATTTTTTATCCACTGAGTCACCTGGGAAGCCCCATCCCCTTCACCAATACAGACACACCTCAGATATGTTGTGGGTTTGGTTCCAGACCACTGCAATAAAATGAACATCCCCAGAAGGCGAGTCTCATAAATTTTTTGATTTTCCAGTGCATGTAAGTTATGTTTACACTATACTGAAGTTGAAGCATGCAACAGTCTTGTTTAAAAAAAAAAAGCAATGTATACACTTTAACTTAAAAAATACTCTATTACTAAAATATGCTAACCATCATCTGATAAGGCAGGGTTGTCACAAACCAATTGTAAAAACACAAAAACAAAAATCCAGGATCTGCAAAGTGTACTAAAACAAAGAGCAATAAAATGAGGTATGTCTGCAATACCACCAAAGCTGTATTTTATTGGGGGGGGGGGGGGAGGAATCAGACTACTCTATAAACTGTTCTCAACTGGCAACCTTTCTCTTCCTCTAAAGCCCAGACACTAAGGGCAGGAGTGGGATGGTCTATTCCCTCCTAGTCCTGAACAAGGTCTGACTGATCATCTATTTTCTGCCTCACTAAAGTACAAAGATGTTGGGGGAAAATGACATATAAAACAATTTTATGAAAAATTTAAACATTTATACAACTGGAGAACAAATTCAGTCAGTCCCTATGTATTGAGTATCTGCTTCAAAAATTGCCAGTAATATGCCCGGTCATGTTTTATATATATCAGTCCTATTCACTTCTTCCCTAATGTATTTTTTGAAGCAAATTGCAGACATTCTATTTAATATTAAAACATAATTTTTTGAGACACTATTTTTTAATTTAAAAAAGTTTTTTTATTTTTGAACACCAAAAACATTTTGTAATTGGGGTGTAGCCAATTAACAAGGTTGTGATAGCTTCAGGTGAACAGTGAAGGGACTCAGCCATACATTACATGTAGAACACTGTGCATGTTAAATGGCAGTGGGAAAACAAAGAATGGAATTGTGAAAGCCTACAGAAAGAAAGTGATATTTAATGAAGCTTGGAAGAACAGCTTATTAGGCAAAGAACATTCTAGAAATGATGATGAACATGAAAAATGAAAGAGGAGGGTCTATTATAGTAAATGTGTTAAATTCAGTATACCTGGAACAAGGATGTAAAGAATAGGATGGAAGATTTGGTTATAGAGGTAGATGTATGTAAAGGTGGACAGGTTGGACTGGGGTGAGATATGAAGAGAAGATGAGAAGATATGCACTGTTTTCATAGTTTGCTTTCAGAAATAAGGAGGTCAAAGGGAGTGGTGCTGTTCAAAATGAGAGCTGCTAACAGGTCACTCAGTTCCTACAAGACAAGCCCACTGGTGAGTAGCTGTCAGGAATAAATACTCCTTGCTTTGTTCCTGTCTTTTCTCTGATTAAGTCAATGAATTTTATTAAACTGCAGGAGCTGTCTTTTAGGTTTATAATGCAAATATTGTCACTGTTTAGTTGCCAAGTGGGGTGTGACTCCTTTGTGATCCCATTGACTGTAGCCTGCCAGGCTCCTCTGTCCATGGGATTTCTCAAGCAAGAGCACTGTAGTGGGTTGCTATTTCCTTCTCCAGAGGATCTTCCCAACCCAGAGATCAAACCCTCATCTCCTGCACTGGCAGGTGGATTCTTCACCACTGAGCCACCTGGGAATTATCCTGCTTAGAATATCTCGGTTCATGCTTACCAAAACCTTGTGCTTATCTTATTTTCTCTCCTCTACTTTTCTCCAATTTCCACCTCACACAGGGGTCACTTCTTTTCTAGCGACTTGTGTGAGTCTATGTGCCTTGAGGAGCCTGACCTTAATTTAAAACCATTAAACAGAATATTGTACAGACACCTGTCTTTTGTTGGCACAAAATCTGCCCTATCCTCCCTGTTCACTCATCATCACTTTTTCCTGTTCCCTTCCTTCATTCCGCTTGTAGTTTTTTCATACCCTTCAGCATTCCATATTACAGTAACGCTACACATAACAAGGCATATCTTTCAGCGAACATAGTAAATTTCCAAACTAACTTCGTTTGCTCTTCGGTTTTACTCCGATAGTGACACGAGATATTAACAAAGATGAAACTTGGATCAGGTGATCCTCCTCACCCGGTCTTGGCGACAAACACCTGGAGGTAGTGAGAAGCTCATTAAGGTTAAGATATTTGCCACTTTCTGCCTCAAATGGGGGCTTGCTTCTCGTTCCCAATCTCTCAATTGTCTGTGATGAAGGGTGAGAGAAGGAAAAAATTGAAAATGGGCTCTTTCCCCCCTTTAGGGCTTCTCTTGTGGCTCAGACAGTAATGAATCTGTCTGCAATGAGGGAGACCCCGGGGGGGTTGAGTCCTGGGTTGGGAAGATACCCTGGAGAAGAGAATGGCAACCCACACGAGCGCCCTAAATCTCAGGATGTCTTCGCCCATTCACCTTGGGGATGGGACCTATTTATGGAGTCAGATGAGAGTCCTTTGGGCTGAGAAACAGTCACCAACCGGGCAACGATCACTCACTTGGAGCAGACACCATGAGCAGCTCGGAAAGGTCCGGGTACATGCGGTCGTCTTCTTGCAAAACTGGGCGGCCGACGTGATCGCCGACCCCAGCAAAGAAGACGGCATATCGAAAACTGAAGACAACAGCGACGGGAGAAAGTCAAGAAGCAAGGAGAAATAAGAGAAAACCCAAGACGCTAGCTGAGTCCCAAAGCTTAGAGCGCGCGCGCCAAGCGAGCGCCCCGGCGCCAGTGCATGACGCACTTCCGGTTCATCGGGTGGGGAATTTGAAGCCTGCATTTGGCAGCTTCCAAAGTTTGGGCAGAAGTGGAGACGGGGGAGGGCGTAGTGGGGAAGGGGAGGGAAGGGGTTGTCCTGCGCAGACTTGCTCGGGTTCTGGTGGGTTCAGCGCGCGCTTGGATCCGGGTGCCTCGAGCTTCGGGGAGCGGAAATACGCAACAGCACTTATTTGAGTCTCGTGTCAATTTGTTTGGTGTTCCAAGTAACCTCGGACTTCCCAGGTGGCTCAGACGGTAAAAGCGTCTGCCTACAATGCGGGAGACCCCGGTTCGATCCCTGGATTGGGAAGATACCCTGGAGAAGGAAATGGCAATCCACTCCAGTACTCTTGCCTGGAAAATCCCATGGACGGAGGAGCCTAGTAGGCTACAGTCCATGGGGTCGCAGAGTCGGACACGACTGAGCAACTTCACTACCAAATAACTTATGAGAGTGGATAGGAATTGGTAACTGTTACACATAAAACAAATTTTCTCTACATTTCTAATGGGCTTTGGTGTAAATCAGGCTTTCTAGTTCCGTGTCGCTACCAGTTGATTTTGTGGTACGTTACCGTGAAAATTTATGTTTACGAAATCTTCACTGGGTGCAGAGATCTGATGCCTTGCTTTATTTCTCACTGCAGAGGGGAAGCATATGATTCTAATTCACTGTTTCATCCCCAGCACACAGTAGAAGGACTGGTATAGAATAGACCACCCAACACGCTTTCCTAGTAGCTCAGATGGTAAAGCATCCGCCTGCAATGCATAAGACCTGGGTTCGATCCCCGGGTTGGGAAAATCCCTTGGGGAAGGAAATGGCACCCCACTCCAGTATTCTTGCCTGGAGAATCCAACGCACAGGGGAGCATGACGGACTACAGTCCATGTGGTCACAAAGAGTGACCCGACGGGGCGAGTAACAACACACACCCAACCTGTCATCTACAGCAGTGGGATTCTTAATTTGCCTCAGGCATTGTACCTGTGCTGGGAATATCAAACTGAAACAACGTTCGTGTTCTCATGGAAACTCTCCTGTCCTCATGCAAGGACACAGAGGCAAAAAACCTTAGTGCATCACTTTGTTTTCTATAGAATATGTATTAACTGAAGTAGACGGGTAGGAAAGGAAAGATATACTCGTCTGAATGCAGACTGCCAAAGAACAGCAAGGAGAGAGAAAAAAGCCTTCATAACTGAACTATGCCAAGAAATAGAGGAAAACAATAGAATGGGAAAGACTAGAGATGTCTTCAAGAAAATTACAGATACATTTCATGCAAAGATACATTTCATACATTTCATGCATTTTTTTTTGCATTTCATGCAAAATTACAGGGAACATTTCATGCAAAGATGGGCTCGATAAAGGACAGAAACGGTATGGACCTAACAGAAGCAGAAGACATTAAGAAGAGGTAGCAAGAATACACAGAAGAACTGTATAAAAAAGATCTTCATGACCCAGATAATCACGATGTGATCACTCACCTAGAGCCAGACATCCTGGAATGTGAAGTCAAGTGGGCATTAGAAAGCATCACTATGAACAAAGCTAGTGGAGGTGATGGAATTCCAGTTGAGCTATTTCAAATCCTAAAAGATGATGCTGTGAAAGTGCTGCACTCAATATGCCAGCAAATTTGGAAAACTCAGCAGTGGCCACAGGACTGGAAAAGGTCAGTTTTCATTCCAATCCCAAAGAAAGGCAATGCCAAAGAATGTTCAAACTACCACACAATTGTACTCATTTCACATGCTAGCAAATAATGCTCAAAATTCTCTAAGCGAGGCCTCAACAGTACGTGAACCAAGAACTTCCAGATGTTTAAGCTGGTTTTAGAAAAGACAGAGGAACCAGAGATCAAACTGCCGATATCCATTGGATCATCAAAAAAGCAAGAGAGTTCCAGAAAAACATCTATTTCTGCTTTATTGACTATGCCAAAGCCTTTGACTGTGTGGATCACAATAAACTGTGGAAAATTCTGAAAGAGATGGGAATATCAGATCACCTGACTTGTCTTTTGAGAAATCTGTATGCAGGTAAAGAAGTAACAGCTAGGCTTCAATAGTATGTGAACTGAGAACTTCTAGCTATAAAAGCTGGTTTTAGAAAAGGCAGAGGAACCAGAGATCAAACTGCCAACATCCAGCTGGATCGTAGAAAAAACAAGGAAATTCCAGAAAAACACTTACTTCTGCTGCATTGACAACGCTAAAGCCTTTGACTGTGTGGATCACAAAGTGATGGGATTACCAGCCCACCTTACCTGCCTCCTGAAAAACCCGTTTGCAGGTCAAGAAGCAACAGTTAGAACTGAATATGGAACAATGGATTGGTTCCAAATTGGGAAAGGAATATGTCAAAGCTATATATTGTCACCCTGCTTATTTAACTTCTATGCAGAGTACATCATCCCAAATATTGTGGGCTGGATGAAGCACAAGCTGGAATCAAGATTGCTGGGAGAAGTATCAATAACCTCAGATATGCAGATAACACTATTCTTGTGGCAGAAAGCAAAGAGGAACTAAACAGCCTCTTGATGAAGATGAAAGAGGAGAGAGAAAAAGCTGGCTTAAAACTCAACATTCAAAAAAACTAAGATCATGGTATCTGGTGCCGTCACTTCATGGCAAATAGATGGGGAAACAATGGAAACATTGTTTCTTTATTTTCTTTATGCTTTATTTTTTGGGGCTCCAAAGTCACTTTGGATGGTGACTGCAGACACAAAATTAAAAGATGCTTACTCCTTGAAAGAAAAGCTATGACAAACTTAGTTTATTAAAAAGCAGACAATACTTTGCCAACAAAGGTCCACCGAATCAAAGCTATGGTTTTTCCAGTAGTCTTGTATGTATATGAGAGTTGGACCATAAAGAAAGCTGAGCGCTGAAGAACTGATGCTTTCGAACAGTGTTGCTGGGTCTTTCCTAGTAAGTCAGCTTTTTGCATCAGGTGGCCAAATTATTGGAGCTTCAACTTCAGCATCAGTCCTTCCAATGAATATTCAGGGTTGATTTCCTTTAGGATTGACTGATTTGATATCCTTGCAGTCCAAGGGACTTTCTAGAGTCTTCTCCAACACCACAGTTTGAAAGCATCAATTCTTTGGCACTCACCCTTCTTCATAGTCCAACTCTCACATCCATACATGACTGCTGGAAAAACTATAGCTTTGACTGGATGGACCTTTGTCAGCAAAGTGATGTCTCTGCTTTTTAATGCGATGTCTAGATTTGTCATAGCTTTTCTTCCAAGGAGCAAGTGTCTTTTAATTTCATGGTTGCAGTCATGGGAAAGATTGAGAGCAGGAGGAAAAGGGGCAACAGAGGATGAGATGGTTGGACAGCTCAATGGACATCAGTTTGAGCAAACTCCAGGAGATGGTAAAGGACAGGGAAGCCTGGCGTCCTGCAGTTCATAGGCTTGCAAAGAGTCGGACAAGACTTAGTGACTGAACAGCAAAGGAACTTATTTCTCATTGGCAAAAATGTGTTGATTGTAATTGTTCTTATTTTGATTATAAAGATGTGTTTGAGCCTAGTTATAATGATTTCAAATTCATGGTCCCAAATCGCAGTTATATTTGCACCAACTCAGTAAGCGTTCATCCTGCATGCCACACTGAAGATTCCACATGCTACAACTAAAAGACCCAGTGTAGCCAAATAAATAAAAATTAGAAATTTAAAAAGTAACTTATTTAAAAGAATAATGTCTAATCCTTGTTACTGTAAAGAACACATTTTATGAAAAATTGTCAGTTTGTAAAACTAAGCCGTTAATGAAAAGAATGGCGTTATTTTACATTTTTGCAGATCTCTTAAATGTTTGGCTAAATAAGAGATAGCTAGATTCTCATATGTACCACTTTTATATGTTGTTTAGTGGAAGTATATGGAGAAAGGGGAGAAGGGAGTATTTTAACATTTATAAACGCTTGTGAATATTCTTCTCTGACAGCATACCAAAACTATCTTAAAGGTTAGTTGTGATGTGAAATTTGAAGCCATCCTTAGAATTCTGAGGATTAAGTGTCACCTGGTCGGTAAATGCATTTTAGGAAGTAAAAAGAGTTACTAGAAACCCCAGATAATCCCCTTCCGATGGGTTTAATTGGACGCCAGGCTCTGTGGCGCTTTTACCTCCCCAGCCCGCTAGGGCGGCGCTGTGCATGGAGGCCTCTGTCTCTCCGCGCAAGGCGCCTCTCTTGGCCTTGGCGGCGACGCTGACGCTTGAAGGCGATACTTCCTGCCCGGTTTGCCGGGAGTCTTCAGCAGCTGTTTGTGCTGAGGTTGTTGCTGGTTTCTTGGAGGTTGGCCGAGCATGGAGCGCCCGGGGCCCAGCGATGGTGGGTTCAGTGAAGCGAGCGCCTGTAGGATGGGCCGGGCAGGGCGGGAGGCGCTGGGGTCGCCCTCTGACAAGGCCTTTTCCCTTTTCTCTTTCTCAACAGGCTCAGACGCATCGGGACCAGACCCGCAGCTGGCGGTCACGATGGGCTTCACGGGGTTCGGTGAGTGACTGCCCTAGACGTGGTCTCCTTTTGCAGAGGTTTTAAGAGTCGCAGGTTGGGAGGGGCGTCCGAGCTGTCTCTGTACCGGGTCCTCATTATTAATACTTTTAGCTCTAGTGTGTATATTTTGCAATTTCAAGTCACACTCTTCCCCCATCTGTTTTCTAACTCCTCTCTGTCTCTTGGGACCAGCCCAGGTGACAGTTACCGGACGGTTAGTGAAAAAGAAAGATTGCTGCCTGACCCACGCGGTGGAAGGTGTTGGTTAATGGAGAGAGTTGTTTCTCTGCGTCCGGAGGTTGAGAGCCAACCACTGATTGTGGTCTGTAATAAGATGGCCCTTTTGGCATCGAGTGGGCTATTAAGTGATTTTATAATAGTTAAATCTCTTATTTTGTTGAAGTATTGGTGGTTTAGTCGCTAAGTCCTGTCCGGCTCTTGCGACCCCATGAACTGTAAGCCACCAGGCTCCTCTATTCATGGGAGTCTCCAGACAAGAATACCTGAGTAGGTTGCCATTTCCTTCTATAGGGGATCTTCCCGACCCAGGGATGGAACCCTGGTCTCCTGCATTTCAGGCAGATTCTTTACCAATTGAGCTAAGGGGAAATATAGTTGATTTATAATGTCATGTTAATTTCAGGTGTACAGTGCAGTGATTCATTTAAACATACATATACACACATATTAATATATTATTTTCCCTTATAAGTTATTACAAACTATTGAATATAGTTCCCTGTGCTATACAGTGGGTCCTTGTAGGTTAGTCTTTTTTTCTACTCCAAAGTCTTCACTTTAGTCTCTTGTTTGTTCGTTCATACATACATTTATTCCGGTAATGTCTTGAACCACATATTTATTATCTCCTAGGAGGTCATGTCTACAAAAGTGCTGTATGCTTCTGTAGTATTCAGTTCAGTCCAGTTCAGTCACTCAGTCGTGTCTGACTCTTTGCGACCCCATGAACCGTAGCACACCAGGCCTCCCTGTCTATCACCAACTCCTGGAGTTTACTCAAACTCATGTCCATTGAGTCGGTGATGCCATCCAACCATCTTATCCTCTGTCATCACCTTTTCCTCCTGCCTTCAATCTTTCCCAGCATCAGGGTCTTTTCAAATGAGTAAGTTTTTCACATCAGGTGGCCAAAGTATTGGAGTTTCAGCTTCAGCATCAGTCCTTCTAGTGAATATTCAGGACTGGTTTCCTTTAGAATGGACTAGTTGGATCTCCTTGCAGTCGAAGGGACTCTCAAGAGTCTCTTCCAACCCCACAGTTCAGAAGCATCAATTTTTCGGCGCTCAGCTTTCTTTATAGTCCAACTCTCACATCCATACATGACTATTGGAAAAATCATAGCTTTGACTACATGGACCTTTGTTGGCAAAGTAATGTCTCTGCTTTTTAATACGATGTCTAGGTTGGTCATAACTTTTCTTTCAAGGAGTAAGCGTCTTTTAATTTCATGGCTGCACTCACCATCTGCAGTGATTTTGGAGCCCCCCAAAATAAAGTCTGACACTGTCTCCACAGATATTTGTCATGAAGTGATGGGACCAGATGCCATGATCTTAGTTTTCTGAATGTTGAGTGTTAAGCCAACTTTTTCACTTTTATCAGGAGGCTCTTTAGTTCTTTGCTTCCTGCCATCAGGATGGTGTCATCTGCATATCTGAGGTGATTGATATTTCTCCTGGCAATCTTGATTCCAGCTTGTGCTTCATCCAGCCCAGTGTTTCTCATGATGTACTCTGCATATAAGTTAAATAAGCAGGGTAACAACATACAGCCTTGATGTACTCCTTTCTCTATTTGGAACCAGTCTGTTGTTTATATCCAGTTCTAACTGTTGTTCCTGACCTGCATACAGATTTCTCAAGAGGCAGGTCTGGTGGTGTGGTATTTCCATCTCTTGAAGAATTTTCCACAGTTTGGTGTGATCCGCATAGTCAAACGCTTTGACATAGTCAATAAAGCAGAAATTTTTTTTTTTGGAACTCTCTTGCTTTTTTGATGATCCAGCGGATGTTGGCAATTTGATCTCTGGTTCCTCTGCCTTTTCTAAATCCAGCTTGAACATCTGGAAGTTCACGGTTCACATACTGTTGAAGCCTGGCTTGGAGAATTTTGAGCGTGACTTTACTAGCGTATGCTGCTGCTGCTAAGTCGCTTCAGTTGTGTCCGACTCTATGCGACCCCATAGACGGCAGCCCACCAGGCTCCACTGTCCCTGGGATTCTCCAGGCAAGAACACTGGAGTGGGTTGCCATTTCCTTCTCCAATGCATGAAAGTGAAAAGTGAAAGTGAAGTAGCTCAGTCATGTCCAACTCTTTAGCAACCCCATGGACTGCAGCCTACTAGGCTCCTCCGTCCATGAGATTTTCCAGGCAAGAGTACTGGAGTGGGGTGCCATTGCCCAGACGAGTGCAATTGTGCGGGGTAGTTTGAGCATTCTTTGGCATTGCCTTTCTTTGGGATTGAAATGAAAACTGACCTTTTCTAGTCCTGTGGCGACTGCTGAGTTTTCCAAATTTGCTGGCATATCGAGTGCAGCACTTTCACAGTATCATCTTTTAGAATTTGAAATAGCTCAACTGGAATTCCATCACCTCCACTAGCTTTGTTCATAGTGATGTTTCCTAAGGCCCACTTGACTTCTCATTCCAGGATGTCTGGCTCTAGGTGAGTGATCTTACCATTGTGATTATCTGGGTTGTGAAGATGCTTTTTGTATAATTCTTCTGTGTATTCTTGCCACCTCTTCTTGATATATTCTGCTTCTGTTTGGTCCATACCATTTCTGTTCTTTATTGTGCCCATCTTTGCATGAAATGTAGTATTATGTACTTATTTTTGTACACAGTGTTATGTACTGCAGTATTGTTACTTATTTTTGTTTCAGTTCTTTTTAATAGCTTTCTCTCTAATATAAAGAACACAATAAATGAGAAGGAAGAAAGTAAAATCATTCATAATCTCATGAGCTAAAAATTAAGGCATAAAAATTTGTTTGCTTTCCAGTTTTTTTCTGTTTTGTATTAATAACATTAAGATCATATGTATGTATGTACAATTTTATTCTTAATTATATGGAATTTGTTTAATTCTTATTATTTTGAGGATTTTTGCATATTATAAAAATGCTCTTCCGAAGCATGTCTTCTGATGGGTTGAATAGTAGATAGAAGTGCTATAATTTGTAACATTTTAAGGTTTCTCTCACATAGTTCCCAACTTTTATCAGTAATACTGAAATAAACATTTTTATAAATAACTCTTTCATCTCCTTTTGTAAAAGGAGTTTTATGTATACTTCCATAGGGTAGATTTCTACAGGAGGGACTACTTTGATAAAATATATAGGTATTAAAAAGTAAGAAAAAATTGAGTATATAGCTTTTAAAACTTCTTGGTATATATTGTCATACTGACAATTGTCAGTATTGTCATATACTGTTCAGAGAGGTGGTTTCAGTTTATATCTATCAGTAGTGTGTAAGAAAAGCATTTTTACCACATTCTGACTAACACAGAATAGGTATTAGTACTGAAAAAAAAAAACTAGTAAAATCAAATACAGCATTGCTTCCAAGCAGATTCAGGTCATCAGAATGTCATTTCCTGGTGGTTTTAGGGTTGAGGCCCCTGTTTCCTTACTGGCTTTCAAGTGGGAGTCTCTTACCTCTTTCTGATACCTTCATTGCTTGTCTTCTTGCCCCCTTCATCTTCAAACGCACTGCAATCCTTCTCAAGTCTCAGGTCTCTCTGACTTCTGCTATATCTGGTTTGCATCTATTCTACATTTTCTTGTAAGACCTTCTATGATTAGACTGGGCTTGTCAGGATAATCTCTCAGTTTTTTAGTCTATAACCTTAATTAATGTGCAGAGTCCCTGTGAATGTAATATATTCACCGGTTTCAGGAACTATGATATGAACATTCTGTATTCTGCCTAGTACCCCATGTTGAAGTTTCAAAGAGTAGAGTCTAGATAAATTACAGGAGTATGGGAAACTTGGCTGGTTAATAATATTTAGTGATGAGATTGTAATTAAATTTCCCTGGGGAGTTGAGACTTCCTTGGTGGTCCAGTGGCTAAGACTCTGAGCTCCCAATACAGGGGGCCTGGGTTAGATCCCTGTCAGGGAACTAGATCCTGTATGTTGCAACTAAAGATCCTGAGTGCCACCGCTAAGATCCAGTGCAGCCTAATAAATAATAAATATTTAAAAAAACAATTCCCTGGGGAGTAAACATTTTCTTCATTGATATTTCATGGTTATTTGGTAGCTGTGCTATAAATTAGATAGACTTTAAGTGGTTACTGATACATCAGTAAGTAAGTATTGAGTACCCAAACATTGGCCAACTTAGTTCAAGAAAATCACAGTCTGCTACTTATTCCTCTTTTAGGAAAAAAAGCTCGCACATTTGATTTGGAAGCAATGTTTGAACAAACTCGAAGAACAGCAGTGGAAAGAAGTCGGAAAACACTGGGTAAGAAGTTCAGTTATTTGCTTTCTTATTTATGTAGATACTGTATCAAATTTACACAAGTGTGTTACCAGTTATAAAATTATAAGACTGAAAAAAAAATTCAAAATTGTTAAAAGTTCACTTGTGCTGGTTCCTTTGGAAGCAGTTTTTTTTTTTAGTCTCATTTTTTAAATATGATAAAAGTTGTATCAAAATAGGATAAGAAGGTCTGAGTTCTAAAATCTGTCAGAAATGTGAGCTATGAACAAACAAGGATTCAAAATTAATTTATAAGAATCAGAATAGTGACTTCCTTAGTGCCCCAGTGGTGGCGAATCCACCTTGCAATGCAAGGGGCGCAGGTTCAGTTCCTGGTCTGGGAAGATTGAACATGTTTCGGGGCAGTTAAACCCTTGAGCCACAACTAAGACTTAAGGCAGCCAAATAAATAAATAAATATTAAAAAAAAATAATCAGAATAGTGGTTTCTTTTCTTCTTCACCCTCTAGCTGATTCTCATTTCATTTTTTTCTTTCCTGCTTACAGTGGAACCAGTAATTGGAAGGCTGAGCGAGAGGTGGCTCTCAGAGCTGTGTACACCACTGATCGTTGACCCAGGCAGTATAGAAAATTGAGCCGTACAGTGATGGGGCTGGCACTGTTGAATCCCTGCATTCATGAGTTCTATCAGACATTTAATGAAGGCCTTAACTTCCAAACTGTCTGGTTTGATACCAGGTGGTTGGCAATTCTAACTACCAACCTTAGCATCTTTGGAGCTGACTGTCTTCTCTACTGCTTTCTTTAGATCTGATTCAGATCATTCTTATACTAGAGAAGGGATAGATGTGAAGTGATAGAGCAGAAGGGGCTAGGAACCGGAGACAGGACTCCTGGGAGAATTTGAGTGAGTGTTGCTCCAGTACTTATCATTTAACTGTCTGTGTGTGCAGATGTGAAGTTTTGGTTGTTGAGTGCTCTCATAGAAAGGATGAATTATACTATAAAGCCTGAATAAAATACGTGTTACCAAAAATGTTAGAAAATAGTGTTACAAATTGTTTTTGAAAGTTTTTTTATGTTTATGAAACCCGTTAGTAGGTTTTCGACATGTGAAAGACATAGACTCTTTTAGAACTAACATGCTATGAGGAGATAGATGGGGAAGAAAATGTCTTTTATTCAAATGCTTATTCTAAGTGTGGCCATGGTTTCGATGGATTATGAACCTTCTGTTGCATGACTGGAAAAAAATTCCTTGAGAAGAATTGAGATAGGATTTTAAGATGATTTCAATGGATGATTTAATTATCTTGAAAAGAATAATTGTTCCAGAGGTTTTAAAAATTAGAAAAGCTTAAAAAAATTTTTTTTTTAACTTGGAATAGTTTTCCTACCTATCTAAATCCTACCTTATCCTTTAAGGCCTCACCTCATATTTTACCTTTTCTGGGTATTCAAAACTCTTCTGGACATAATTGTTCCCTACATTTTTTTTAATAATACTTTATTAGCAATTTATTTTAGTATTGTTTATGTCTTGATGATAATCTTATTTTTCATATTTATACTTATAGTAGCTTAATGCAGGACTTGGTACATCTCTAAATATTTAATAAAGAATTGTAACTAATGTGGTCAGATAATCCTGATCTTATTTTTTATTTATAGTCATTTTTGCACTAAAACATTTAAAATTAAATATAATTTTTCATGAAATTGGTAGCCTACTGAATTGTTTTAGAATGGCAGAAACATTTAGCAGGTGGCTTCCCTGGTGTTCCAGGCAGTCAAGAATCTGCCTGCAATGGGGGAGACCCAGGTTCCATCCCTGGGTCGGGAAGATCCCCTGCAGAAGGAAATGGCAACCCACTCCAGTATTCTCGTCTGGAGAATCCCCGTGGACAGAGGAGCCTGGTGGATTACAGTCCAATGGATCACAAAGAGTTGGACACAACTGAGCGACTAGAAAAAAAGAATATGATTAAAAAATCATTGTGGCTTGTTTCCGTTAGTTTTATTTCCTTTGCATTTTAACACTCATGTCTTCCTATAAGGCTTAAGATAAAATGAAAGTGAGATTTTTCAGCTGCTGAATTAACATTCATGTGAATCTGCAATTTGTGTGAATCCATCCAGATGGGACATGGTAGTTTTGGATAGTTTGCTGTTATCCTGGAGGAATCGCATACAACTGGGGTGCTTTTGCAGAATGTCTGTCCAAAACTAGTAACTACCTGAGAGTAGAGAGATACCAGTAAATTGAGATACTTAGAGGAATAAAATGAGGTGTTTGGGAGTAAGTTAATTCACTTTTGCTGATAGAACATACAGAGCATCCTTACAGTATTTACAGAGTACTTGAATTCCTGTATGTTTTATAGTGTACAGTGTGCTTGGTCCTACTCTTGGTAAAAATACACAAAAATGATCCCCTTGGTCAGGGAGCTGCAGTTTATTGAATTAGTCTCATTTTGGTTTGTCCTTAGTAGACAATGAGGTAAAAAAATATTTTTTTTCCTCACAAATGTCTTTCCTTTTTTTTTTTTCTTCTTGTTTTAATGAAGCAACAGGTGATGGCAGGAACCTCTCTGGGTAGAAAATCCTTACTATTGTAAAAATCAAAAAAGTTAAATTTTAAATTGAAAAGTTAGAGACTTCTTTTGTGGTCCAGTGGTTAAGACTCAGTGCTCCCAATGCAGGGGGTACAGGTTTGATCCCTAGTCAGGGGACTAAGATTGCGCATGCTGCCCAGCATGGCTAAAAAATAAGTAAAATTAGAACATCTAAATTAAAAAGTTAGATAATTCACCTGGATGGGGCAAGTTGTTTGGAGCATTCATCCACTGGGGAGAAACTCTAGTTAGATAGGTGAGTGGGTCTAGTTTCCTAATAGTCTGGAGACAGGTAAGCAAATAAAGGGCTGTACTTTATGGCCCTTTGGGGAGAGAGGCAGGCTCACTGCTTTATAAAGTGGGTGGCACTCACTGGATAATTTTACAGGCTTCAGAAGGTCTGGTCACGTCGAGGAAAGATACATTGTGGAGCCTCAATTGACTACTTTGCTCTGACTGTAGCTGTTACTTCTCTGCTTTGGATTCCTAAACTATTAAGTGAAGATAGAAGTATTTACTTCAGCTGTATTGTATGTAGTTGAAATTTGCTAAGATAGTAGAACTTAATTGTTCTTACCAAAAAAAAATCCACAGGGGATAAATATGTGGGATGATGGTTGCGTTCATTGACTCCATGGGAAGAATTCTTTCTCAGTGTGTATTTGTACCAAATCATCACATTGTGCACTTTACCTGTCTTACAGTTTTGTCAATTATACCCCATTAAAGCTGAAGTAAAAAAGTTTCTACTTCAGGGATTGTTATAAAGATTGTTGTTGTTGTCGTTCAGTCGCTTAGTCATGTCCAACTCTTTGCAACCCCATGGACTGCAGCACACCAGGCTTCTCTGTCCTTCACCATCTCCCGGAGTTTTCTCAAACTCACGTCCATTGAGTCAGTGAGCAAACCAACCATCTTGTTCTCTTTTGTTCCCTTCTCCTCCTGCCTTCAATCTTTGCCAGCCTCAGGGTCTTTACCAGCGAGTCAACTCTTTGCATCAGGTGGCCAAAGTATTGCAGCTTCAACTTCAGGAGCAGTCCTTCCAATGAATATTCAGGGTTGATTTCCTTTAGGATTAACTGATTTGATCTCCGTGTAGTACAAGGGATTCTCAAGAGTCTTCTCCAACACCACAGTTCAAAATTATGAATTCTTTGGTGCTCAACCTTCTTAATAGTCCAACTCTCACATCCATGCATAACTTCTGGAAAAACCATAGCTTTAACTATACAGACCTTTGCTGGCAAAGTGATGTCTCTGCTTTTTTTCAAATAACGATGTCAGTGATTTTAGAAAATAAAGTGTTGTCCAAAGAAGTCGTAGAGACCTAATAAAAATATGACTTAAATAAGAAAAGTTTAGTATCACACCATGACAAGAACTCTGGAATGGGACTCTTCCATCTTCTGAATCCTGATGTAAAGGACTTAAAGTTTTTTCCCCTTCTTTCTGCTTTGCCAGCTTTAGAGTGTTGTCTTATCCTAAGCTCACTGTCTTCATGACTCAAAATTTTGTTAACTCCAGTATTAGTGTGGTACATCAGTTGCAAAAACAGCCCTTGCAGTTTCACTATGGTTCACTTGAAATCAAACTTTACTCCTTCTGGACAGTAAGGGGCCTAGTATCAGGAGAATTGTGGCTTCCTTTACAAGGAAAAAGGCAGCAGTGGCTGCTAATAGGTTACTAATGATGTGTGCCTTAGTGTTGATTCCTGATTAGTGTCAGAACTGCCCCTAAGACCTGAGCCTGCAGTCCAAGTGTGGCCTCCCCCGCCTCACTCCCCATCCTCTCTCAGCTTCCCCACCCTCCCTCACCCTGGAGGGTACAGAGGGAATTACTGGGGAGGCAGGATGAAGGTAGGAGCCCAGCAGGCTCACTCTTAAATTTGGGCATTATCCTTCTCTTACTGTTTTCAACCTCCCCAGCATCAGAGTACAGAACTATTAACTCCTAACCCACCTCAGCCCAGTGGAGAGCACAAAAAAATTAATGTGACTATGCCTTACCTCTTCTTGGAGAGTTTTTTTATCTTCCATGTTTGAAATGAATGACTACTTGTTAACGCTTGCTGCCTATTTCCTTGTTACTCACCCTCTATATCCTAGCGACAAAAGACCCTGAGTGGTGCAGCATTCCAGCAAGTGCCCTTTTGATATTGCTTAACTTTGGGTGTATTATTCTTCACTATTAAATTTTTTAAAAAGTGTTAAAGATTATCTCAGGTTATTGAGGATGGTAGCAATCGAGAACAAGCCTTATTCATATAATTAATTGCCTTCCTATGTTCCCCCAAGTTGTTGAGTGAAATTATCAGAGGAGAAATATTAGATTTCCTTGGATAAATTTGTTTTGTCTTTCCAAGGTAAAAACTCTGGGAACTTGATGTAATTCAGTTTTTCTCATAATTTTGGTATCAAGTCTCTGGCGAAAAATCCAGTTTGGGGAAGTCAGAAAGGAAGGAAGTGCTGAATTTATAGTTTAAAATATTAAAAAAGTGAGGTTACCTAAAATCTTATGTTTGAATACTTTCTTGTCACTTGCCACATCTTTTTACATACTGCAGTTGTGGTTCATATACTCTTCACATGCTAATTTTGCTTAGCTTGCCTGTTAATATTTTCCCAGATTTGTATATTTTCTATATATATATATTTTGGCCGCTCCATGTGGCTTGCAGGATCTTCGTTCCCCAACAAGGGATTAAACTTGGGCCAATGCAGTGAAAGCACCAAGTCCTAACCACTGGATAACAGGGAATTCCCTTCTATCATTATTCTTATTGGCTGTATTTTTTTACTATGTTGATATACAGTAAAATTCAATTGTTTTCTCAGTGTTGGGCATTTAGAGTGATAGTTTTTTGCTATTACTGGTAACACTTCTGTGTTACATCTTTGTAATTTTGTTAGTTTTCAACATTTTAAGTAATAAATTTTGAAGTCTAACTGTTGAAAAAAATTTTTATAATCTTTTCAGAAGCAAGAGAAAGAGAGGAAGAAATAAACAGAGAGAAAGAATTAAGAAGGCAAAATGAAGAACTTGAACCAACATCTTCAGGCTCGAATGTGGCCAGAGCTTGCTCTAAATCATCTTCCAGGTGCTTGTCTTTACTGTCATTTTCTAGGTGTTAGTAATGCAATTTAGGCAAAGTTCCTCATACTAAAAAGCTTGCATGATTTCCCCCATTTCAGGCAGTTGTATATCTCTAGGACCACAACAAAGTCCTTTGTCACATTGTGAATCAATCGATTTTTTCTAAAGTAGTCCAGATGTAGCATTAAAATCTATGCCTTTTGACTGCAGAGTATAACTGTGTAAAGTTGGAAAGATATTGACAAGTTGGTTATTTTTTTCATGTTTATTTTGTCATTTACATCTTTTGTCCCTTTCCCCAAACTCCGTATTCATGATAACTTTTTTTGGTAGGATGCTTTATAACTGAGAAAGAATATAAATAGTGGCATATTGTAAAGTTTATTGAGTGATAGGAGAGAGCAGCCGTTAAAATTAAAATTACTTTAAAGTGAAATTTAATACTGTATAACATAATTACTAAGAACTTCAAGCAGTATAAATAGATATACAGATTCCAAATCTGGGTGGAATAATACAAGAATTCTGTTATTGAGGTATGCTTTAAATTGTCAAATTGGTTATATAAACTGTTCTTTGAAAATTTACTGTTTGGTTGCCCTGTGTCTTTGTTGCATTGTGCTGGCTTTCTCTAGTTGCTGTGAGCAGGGGCTACTCTCTAGTTGCGGTGTGTGGACTTCTCATTATAGTGGCTTCTCTTGTTGCAGAGCACAGGCTCTAGGTGTGGGGACTCAGTAGTTGTGGCGCACAGGCTTAGTTGCCCCGAAGCATGTGGGATCTTCTCCGACCAGGATCAAATTTGTCCCCTGCATTGGCAGGCAGATTCTTAACCATTGAACTCTCAGGGAAGCCCAGTGTCTTACGTCTCTCTTTATCCTGTACTTCTTTCCAGCTCTCTCTGTGTCCAGCACCATATCTTGGTTATGGCAGATGTTCCATATATTTCTTTAGTTCGCTAATTAAGGGGAGAAAAGAAAGGAAGATGCTGCTGTACTAGGTTATAATGGCTTTCATCACAAACTAGCACAGACTGGATGGCTGAAACAACAGAAATTTATTTTCCCACAGTTCGAGAGGCTAGAAGTCCAGGATCAACATGAAGGTGGGGTTCACTGGCCTCTCTCCTTGGCTTGTAGATGGCCACCTTCTCCCTATTTCTTCACATTGTCTTCCGCCTAAGTTCTGTTCAAGTTTTCTCTTTTTATAAGGACACCGGTTATAATAGGGCCCATCCCTACAGACAAAGCCTTTGACTGTGTGGATCACAATAAACTGTGGAAAATTCTGAAAGAGATGGGAATACCAGACCACCTGACCTGCCTCTTGAGAAATCTGTGTGCAGGTCAGGAAGCAACAGTTGGAACTGGACATGGAACAACAGACTGATTCCAAATAGCAAAAGGAGTATGTCAAGGCTGTATATTGTCACCCTGCTTATTTAACTTATATGCAGAGGACATCATGAGAAACACTGGGCTGGATGAACCACAGCTGGAATCAAGATTGCTGGGAGAAATATCAATAACCTCAGATATGCAGAATACACCACCTTTATGGCAGAAAGTGAAGAACTAAAGAGCCTCTTGGTGAAAGTGAAAGAGGAGAGTGAAAAAGTTGACTTAAAGCTCAACATTCAGAAAACAAAGATTATGGCATCCGGTCCCACCACTTCATGGCAAATAGATGGTGAAACAGTGGAAACAGTGTCAGACTTTATTTTTCTGGGCTCCAAAATCACTGCAGATGGTGACTGCAGCCATGAAATTAAAAGACGCTTACTCCTTGGAAGGAAAGTTATGACCAACTTAGACAGCATATTAAAAAGCAGAGACATTACTTTGCCAACAAAGGTCCGTCTAGTCAAGGCTATGGTTTTTCCATTGGTCATGTATGGATGTGAGAGTTGGACTATAGAGAAAGCTGAGCACAGACGAATTGATGCTTTTGAAGTGTGTTGTTGGAGAAGACTCTTGAGAGTCCCTTGGACTGTAAGGAGATCCAACCAGTCCATCCTAAAGGAGATCAGTCCTGGTTGTTCATTGGAAGGACTGATGTTGAAGCTGAAACTCCAATACTTTGGCCACCTGATGCAAAGAGCTGACTCATTTGAAAAGACCCTGATGCTGGGAAAGATTGAGGGCAGGAGAAGAAAGGGACGACAGAGGATGAGATGGTTGGATGTTATCACCGACTCAATGGACATGGGTTTGTGTGGACTCCAGGAGTAGGTGATGGACAGGGAGGCCTGGCGTGCTGTGATTCATGGGGTCGCAAAGAGTCAGACACCACTGAGTGACTGAACTGAACTGAACTACAGACATCATTTAGCTTAATCACTTCTCTGAAGCTCTATATTTAAATACAGTCATACTCTGGGGTACTGTGAGTTACGGCTTCAATATATGAATATTTTGAGGACACAGTTCAGCCTGTAATAAAAGTTGGCTGTAGTACTGATGCCAGTAAAGGCCCCACAACCCAGCCAAAAGCTGATCATATTCTGCCTGTGTTTCCAACAGGAGCATGGGGGCACCAAGCTCAAAGGAGAAAAACAATGAGGCAGAGAGAGAGGGGGTAGAGAGAGAGAGAGAGAGGATGAAAGCCAATGAAGAACACCTGTCATAGAAAAACTGCATAGAGATCTCTTTTGCCCTACTTTCTGATTAGTGGGTAAGGTTGGTGAGACAACTGGGGACTTGGGAAACAAAATAGTAAGGTAAATCTTTTTACAGCTGTAACAAGGAGTCAGTACTGTGTTATATGGAAATCCTTGATGGCTTAGTGGTAAAAAACCCTCATGCAATGCAGGAGACTGGGGTTTGGTCCCTGGGTCAGGAAGATCCCCTGGAGAAGGAAATGGCAACACACCCCAGTATTCTTGCCTGGGAAATCCCATGGACAGAGGAGCCTGGTGGGCTACAGTCCATGGGATCACAAGAGTCAGATATGACTTAGTGAATAAACCACCGCTACATAGCATGTTGGCTCTTAGTTCCCTGACCATTGATTGAACCTGTGCCCTTTCTGCAGTGGAAGCATAGAGTCTTAACCACCAGACTGGCAGGGAAGTCCCTTTTCAGTTGTTATTGATGTCAAGCATCGTTTAGCTGATAGAGCCACAGCAGGGAACACAACAGACTTTAAATTTCTGCCTTCATGGAACTTATATACTGAAGATACTTCATTAGATGGCAAAGACACTTTGACTCCTGTAAACTTATGTGATAGATTAATTGTTAGAATTGCAATTCTCAATCTTCTGGGAAGGGTTAGGCAGTAGAGGGATGGTGGATGGTGGTGGCTACAGAATGTATAGAGATGTTTGATAAAGACTTTAATGAGAGTATATAATAGTCCCTGTTGGATTCCCTGTGGCTCAGACTGTGAAGAATCTGACTGCAGTGCTGGAGACCTGGGTTTGACCCCTGGGTCAGGAAGATTCCCTGGAGAAGGGAATGGCAACCCACTCCAGTATTCTTGCCTGGAGAATCCCAGCCCACAGAGAAGCCTGGTGGGCTACAGTCCATGGGGTTGCAAAGAATCTGACATGACTGAGCGACTGACACTTTCACTCTCACTTATGATAGTCCTCTGATGTGTTGGGTAGAAAAATAGTTGAGAATCAATAGGATACTGCCTAGAATAAGGTATTTTTTACAGTCCAAGGAAGCTACATATAACAATTTCAGCAACTCGGCATACTTGGATTAGCACTGAGAAATAATTTGTATTTCAGAGAATGTATTGAAACCTTTTGAGGTAATATTCATTTCTTACTTTATTTGCTCCTGCGACAAACAATGATTGTATTCACACACAGTGAATAGAGGCATTGGTTCTCTCCGTGGTTTTCTTTCTTACAGTGTAGTGTTCTGTAGTTTTTCTTCCATAGTTGTTCTGCTGGTTCATGAGGATTATCTGATAGGCCTCTAACATATAATTGTTCTGAGCTTTTGTCTTTGACTTTAAACTGTATTTAGATAGCATAGATAAGAGAAGTTTTTTACTTTCTTAAGATTAAATAATATTTGAAGGCAGTTCTCCAGGAACACATGGTAATCCTGAATGTACATCTCCTAGCATTAGAGCTTTGAAACACCTGAAGCAGAAAGGGAAGGAGCTGAAAGGAGAAATAGGCACATCTGCATTTAGTGTGAGATGTCAGCGTTCGTGTCTGTGACTGATGGACAGTGAGCTATGAGTCAGCAAGGAGAGAAAGGACCTTAAGGATGTCCTCAGCCAACAACTTTGATTGATGTCTACAGAACACTCAGCCCAACAATGGGAATTCTTATTTTTTTCAAGTTTACATAAAATATACAAGACTGACCATATTGTGGACCATAAAACACAGCTTACAAAATTTCAAAGAAAAAACTCATACAAAATGTGTCCTCAAACAATAATAGATGAAAGAACATTACTCTTCCTGAAAAAAATGAATATGTTTTAAAAATATAATCAATTTTTTTTGCTTATTTTTTAATCATACAATTAACTAAAATATGTGTTTCTTGACATTACTTAAGAAAGAAATATATATATAATTCAAAAGATAAATATTTGAGCCACACAATTAATGTTTGGATTACAAATTTAAAAACACTTTAAGAAACTCAGTTGTTAAAAGGAGAAACAGGTTTTCCTGGAAAAGTAATACTGTCTCCAGAGTATGTTCCTTTTTTGCAGCAAAGGCAATGACTTTCTGTTTCTGTATTTTCAGGGATACAAGTAGCAGTGCAAGTGATGAGAGTTCTGACTCTTCTGATAATGAGTTAATTGGCCCCCCTTTACCCCTTAAAATGGTGGAAGAACCAGTTAATCCTATGGAGGAAGGTGTTCTCGGTCCTTTACCTCCACCTCTTGCAGATGATATGGAAGAAGATGATGATGATGATGGTGATTCAGAAGAGGAGGAAGTAAGTATTTCAGTGGTAATTTAAGAAATCGCTTATATGTAGAATCTTAAAAAAATGGTACAAATGAACTTATTTGAAAAACAGAAATAGAGTCACAGATGTAGAAGACAAACTTAGGGTTACCAAGGGGGAAAGGTAGGGGAGGGATAAACTGGGAGATTTGGATTGACATATGCAAACTACTATATATAAAATTGATAACTAATAAGAACTTACTGTATAGCACAGGGAGAAGGCAATGGCACCCCACTCCAGTACTCTTGCCTGGAAAATCGCATGGACGGAGGAGCCTAGTAGGCTACAGTCCATGGGGTCGCTAAGAGTCGGACACGACTGAGCGACTTCGCTTTCACTTTTCCCTTTCATGCACTGGAGAAGGAAATGGCAACCCACTCCAGTATTCTTGCCTAGAGAACCCCAGGGACGGCGGAGCCTGGTGGGCTGCCGTCTATGGGGTCGCACAGAGTCGGACACGACTGAAGCGACTTAGCAGCAGCAGCAGCAGTATAGCACAGGGAACTCTGCTTAGTACTCTGTAATGATTTATATACTCATCTTCCATCATAGCTCAGTCGGTGAAGAATCTGCCTGCAATGCAGGACACCTGGGTTCTATTCCTGGGTTGGTAAGATCCCCTGGAGAAGGAAATGGCAGCCCACTCCAGTATTCTTGCCTGCAGAATCCCATGGACAGAGGAGCCTGGCAGGCTACAGTCCATGGGGTCGCAAGAGTTGGACATGACTTAGCAACTAAACCATCAATGATTTATATGGGAAAAGAATCTAAAAAAGAGTGGATGTATGTATATGTATAACTAATTCACTTTGCTGTGCAGTAGAAACAAACACACCATTTTTAAATCAACTGTATTCCAATAAAAATTAATGTAAAAAAGAGTTCACTGGAGTAGTGTCTTTTAGAGTAGTAATTCCTTGCTAGATAGTTATTCATGAATGAGAGGAAATTAAAGAAAAAATCTGAGTTTACTACTAACAGTCCTCGTTGAAAGAACTCTAAAGGATGTATTTCAGGAATAAGTAAATAGAACTCAAAAATAATAAATGGACAACAGGAAGCAATGTGTTAAAACATTATTAAGTGTTTTGTTAAGTTTATATAGCATTGAGTGTAAGTAATGTTGATGATGAATAGATCTGGGAAGATTTAAAAACAAAGTGGATTTCAAATTGCTGTGAGTGATAATGTGGAAGACAGGAGAGTAGAATCAGTTCATTCATTTTGAAGTCTTATTATTCCAGAACAGGCTAGAGATGTTAATTAATTTTAGATTAGCTTAAGTCAAGTTGCAAGTTACAATTTTAAGAGTAAGTTCCCAAAGAAAAGAAATAAATTGTGTAACCTCCAAAATAGTAAAAGGAACTTTGATGTACTTTGCATTTTTGATACCTAGAATCGGTCATTTTTTAAAAACACCTTTCTATTTGTGATAGATTATTTCCAGTAATAATTATGAGCTGGAACAAACAATAATGGTCAGAAGAGAAATTGACAGCCTTTGCAAATCTGTCAGTGACTTCATCAAAATGGGCATTCTTTGCTTATTTGTGTTTAGTACACAGTATATCAAAATTGTCATTATGTGTTTATTCATAGTCTATTAAAGCTTTTCATGCTCACGTATATAAAATTAGGAAAAGAGGGCTGTAAGAATAAATTTGGCAGTTTCATTAGAAATCTTGTTTTACAATAAATTCCTGAGACTGCAGGTTGACCACATCTTTTTTAAAATATCAATTCTAGTGGCTTTTAAATATCTCTGTTCTTAAAATATTTTCACTAATATCTCTTCTTCTAGAAATATCCATCCATTTTCTAACATACTTGGTAAAAACTTCTAATGTTTTCTTCTGCAAAAGTCAGAGAAAATGGCTAAATTATGGCATACATTGTCATTAAATGATCCTTTGCTTTAAAATATTTTTGATGAAAACATTGAGGAGTTCAAACATTCCCTTTTTGAATCCCCTGCCGACCTAGTCTGCCATCTTTTGTTTTTTTCCTTGGCATTAGAAGAATAATGGACTTTAAGATATCACTTTGTTTCTTTTACTTTATAATCACTATTTATTTTGAAAGTACTGTTTAAGTGCAAGAACATGTAGTACAGTAGGGATTGGAGATAAGAAACTACCCTTGAAGTAAGCTTGGGGGATTCTGAACCAGTAAAAATGTTATCTGAAAATGTGTGTAGCTGTATGTGGTACAGAGAGTATAACTGGGAGTTCACCAAACTAACTTCATGTAATGTAATGTCTATTAAAAGATAAGTAATAAAAATATGCTGATTTGAAGCTTTCATGTATATTAGCAAAACTCAGCACTAATCATAGCAACAAACAATTGCCAGCACCTGGTGATAATAAAAAGTGGTCTCATCTTTAGTTGAGTTTATTTTTGTTTTAAATTCTCTGCAGATAGTGTACCCACTTAGTGATCTGTACTACTAGCACCGAAATTCTATTGCTATGTCATTGAAATGCATTCAGGCATTTAAAAGAAAGACTGGAAAAAAGAAATAGGTGAAAATCTTGGTAAATCAAGGTCACAAAAGTAAGTTGTTAGGCATGAATACAAATACAGTTGTCCCTTAACAATGCAGGAATTAGGGGCACCAGCTTCTCTGAGCAGTCACAAATTTGAGTATAATCGACAGTCAGCCCCCCATTTACATGATTCCACTATATCCAAGGTTCCACATGTTCAGATTCAACCAATTGTGGATCATAGAGTACTATATAGTATTTACTATTAAAAAAAAATCCACCTATAAGTGGAACTGTGCAGTTCAAATTTGTGTTGTTCAAAGGTCAGCAGTATATCAGTATTCACAATAAATGGACTAAAACTTGCTACTTAAAAGACAAAAGTTTTCCAATTGGGTAAAAAATTCAGGCATATTCTGCTCATGAATGAAACACCTAAAATGTAATGACATAGAAAGATTGAAAGAAAAACGAATAGAAGGAGAGTATAACAGGAAAATACTAATTGAGAGATAACTGATTAGTATTATAAAATTTACATAAAGATAAAATGAGTGTCATTCAGTTCAGTTCAGTCACTCAGTTGTGTCCGACTCTTTGCAACCCCATGGACTGCAGCACGCAGTAACCATCTACAGTAAGTTTGGAATCCCCCAAAATAAAGTCTGTCACTGTTTGCACTGTTTCCCCATCTATCTGCCATGAAATGATCTTAGTTTTCTGAATGTTGAGTTTTAAGCCAACTTTTTCACTCTCCTCTCACTTTTATCAAGATGCTCTTTAGTTCTTCTCTGCTTTCTGCCATAAGGGTGATGTCATCTGCATGTCACTAATGGCAAAAGAAACAACTTATTCTCCAGGGAAATTGATAGTCCTTAACCTGTGTTCATTTTAACACAATATAATCAAAGCATAAATTGACAGAATTATAAGGAGAAATGGAGAAACCTACAGTGATAATGGCAAATTGTTTAGAAACAATTCAGAGATTGTTAAGATGGCAATTGGAGTATAGATTTTAACAATACAAATGCACAACTTTTATCTACTGAACATATATAGCACCCTCATCCAACATTTTCTTTTAAGCCTACATGGATAATCAGAAAAACCAACAACTACACATCTAGACCACAATATGCTATAGACAAGAAAAAGAAGTGTTTAATTATTTTGTGTAGTTCATAGTGTAGGTAATATTTGGGTTGAACTATAATATGTGAGAATGAGTTTTGTTATGTTCGTTATGAATGTTTGTGTGCCCCCAAAATTCATACGTTAAAGCCCTAACCTTTTGTGTGACTGTATTTGGAGATGAGCCTCTTCAGACATAATCAGGATTAAGTTAGGGGAAACCCTCAAAGGGGTGGGCCTGATCCAAATAGGATTAGCATCCTTATAAGAAGAGAGGCACCCGAGAGGTAGGTTTGTACATAAGAACAAGAAGGTGGCTGTTTATAAGACAGGAAAAAAAATCTTCAACAGAAACCAAGTTTTCTACATGTTGGTTGTGGACTTCTAGCCTTCCAGAACTGTGAGAAAATAACTTTCTGATCTTTAAGCCACCCAGTCTGTGGTGTTTTGTTATGGTGGCCTCAGCTGACTAATGGAGGTTTGTATGGCTGACAATGGGCTGAGGAAGAGAGAACAGAGAAGTCAGAAGGGTGTTTTGAGGAGAAATAATGTTGCTATAGTGAGGACCTAAATGTGTGCAAGTACATGATATTGTGGGCTTCCCTGGTGGCACAGTTGGTAAAGAATTTGCCTGCAATTTCAGGAGACGTAAGAGACGTGGGTTCAACCCCCGGGTCAGGAAGATTCCCTGGAGTAGGCACTGGCAACCTGCTCCAGTGTTCTTGCCTAGAAAATTCCATGGACAGTGGAGCCTGGCAGGCTACAGTCCACGGGGTAACAGAGTTGCACATGATTGAGCATGCATAGGCACTTGATATTGTGGTGAAATCGTCATGTGATTTATGTGTATCTGAGTTTTCTTACTAGAGGGAAATGGAAAGATGAGGCTAATGAGATCAGATCCAGAGAAGAAATACAGCAGTCCCCCCTTATCCAGGGGGAATATGTTTCAAGACCCCAGTAGATGCCTGAAACTGCAGATGGTACTGAACCTTATATATGCTGTGTTTTTCCGATACATACATACCTCTGATAAAGTTTAATGTATAAATTAGGTACAGTGAGAGACTAACAACAGTAACTTAGAACATTTATATCCATATATTGTAATAAAAGTTACTGGCATACTTTGGAGATAAATGCTGTTTGGGTTCCAGACCACCATAATGAAGCAAATGTTGAAATATATACAGCAGGTTACAAGAACTTTTTGGTTTCCCAGTGCATATAAAAATTATGTTTATACTATAGTCTGTTAAGTGTGCAGTGCAGCATTAATATTTAAAAGAAAACAAGGTACATATGTTAATTTAAATATACATTATTGCTAAAAACACCTAACTACTGTCTGAGCTTTCAGTGAATTGTAATCTCTTTACTGGTGGAGGGTTTGAAATATTGTGAAATATACCAAAACATGACACAGAGACATGAATTGAGAAAAAGTATTGGAAAAATTGTGCCAACAGACTTGTTCCAAGCAGAGTTGACACAAAATCTTCAATTTGTAAAAACTCAATAAAGGACATTAATACATGGTATGCGTATATGTGAATGTAGTCTTTACTTCTCTCTCAAAATATGTTATTGTGCAGATACAATGTCTTTTCCATCTTAACTAGCTATTTGTCATGCACTATGGCTATAACTTGCAGTTTCAGGTGCGACAGCAAAACTAGCATGAGTTTCTTTTTGTTTCTTCACAGTTTCACAGATACATTGGTTCTTACTGTAGATCCTAGCAACCTCCGCATACCGTTTTTTTTCCTTTCCTTATCAAGTTGAGTACTTTTTAACTTTTCACTCAAAGTGTTGTAGGAAGCGGGACCCCCTCTAGGACCCCAGGAGTAGGTTCTTGTCTAACACTCAGAAAAGAATTGTCTGAGGAAGACGTGTGCTGACAAAGCAAGAGACTTTATTGGAAAGGGCGCCCAGGCGGAGAGCAGCAGGGTAAGGGAACCCAGGAGAACTGCTCTGCCTGGTGGCTCCTCTCGGGTTTTATGGTGATGGGATTGGTTTCCGGGTTGTCATTGGCTAATCATTCTGACTCTTCCTTCCTGGTGGCATTTTCATTGCTCAGCCAAGACGGATGCCAGCAAGAAGGATTCTGGGATGTGGTCAGAAACATGGTGTCTCCCTTTGACCTTTCCCAAACTCTTCCGGTTGGTGGTGGCTTATTAGTTCTGTGTTCCCTACTAGGACCTCCTGTCATAAAATATCTCACACAAATGGTTACTATGGTGCCTGGCTAGGGTGGGCAGTTTTAGTCAGTGTGCTTCTGCTAACAACACTCCTCTGAGAGACTGGGGCAGAGGTCTCTTTCTTCTGTAATTTCTTTCTGCTGTGCATGGGCATAGTCCTGCCTAGCAGAGCAGAAGTCTCACTCTACTTGATCTAAGCTGAGGTATTACATATCTGAAACCAGCTTCCACTCTTGTAGTAACATCAGTTTGGTTTGGAACTGTTGGAGCCTGCTGGAGATAAACTTTGTACGGAGCTGGAGTATACATGGGTCAAATAGGAGGCCTTTAATAAGATAGTGATCGCTGGACCCAGAAATGGCAGGAGCCAAGAAGGGAAAGAACTCCATACACCTGTTGAACTCAAATCCAGGATCTTTGTTGCCTGTTCCAAGCAAGCACTTTATAGTTTATCTTTGGCCTGTGCAAATTGCCAGCATCCCTCTTGCTGGCAATTAAGTAAAATGAGAATTACTAAGTAAAATTATTAAGTAAAATGAGAATTACTTGAACACAAACAGTGATACCTTGACAGACAACTAAAGTGACTGATGGTGGGATATGCCCTACAAAGGAATGGTGTACTTGCTGGGCAGGAAGGAACAGGATAGCTTGAGATTCTGTCATGTTGCTCAGGCAGGCATACAATTTGAAACTCACAAATTGTTTCTGGAACTTTCCATTTAATAGTATTTTCATACCAAGGGGAACTGAAACTGAGGAAAACAAAAACCAAGGATAAAAGGGAATGCCTGTACTTTCTGAAGGATGTGGAATTTAAATGAGCTTTGTAGAGGGTAATGTTTTGATGGGTGAAGTGGGAGGAGCCCACCTCCAATCTAGGAGGAGTGAATGGTTGAAACAAAGGCACAGTGCGCAAGATTAGATTTGGGAAGATGGGAAAGTCAACTTGTCTAGAATATAGCGTTAGTGAAGACTGGACCTTTGACTTGGAACTGATATGTGAGTAAACCCAAACTGCGGCTAGGCAGAGAAGGGAAAACATGCTTGGGTTTCAGAAGCCTATTTGAAAGCTTTAGCTTCTCATGGCTGTAATTGAAGTGTATCAGGAGATTGAATAACAGCTTTCTGTTATTTTATAAGATTGTGTGTTCTTTTTGGTAGTAAAACTTTTTATTGTGTGCCTTTCCTCTTGTAAACGTAGTAAACAGAAAATGCTGATTGAATAACATGTGGGTCACAGCAAGGCTGTTGGTGATTTGTGCCAGTCACAGATTCAGTTTTAAAGTGTGCACTAACTGATAATGGGGGCTTCCCTCGTAGCTAAGTCAGTAAAGAATCTGCGTGCAATGCAGAAGACCCGGGTTCGATTGCTGGGTCAGAAAGATCCTCTGGAGAAGGAAATGGCAACCCACTGCAGTATTCTTGCTTGGGGAATTCCATGGACAGAGGAGCCTTGTTGCAAGAGTCAGACACAACGTAGTGACTAAACCTCCACCAGTTGATAATGGAATACTTGTTAGCATTGTGAGTGGATTAAGTCTGAAGCTTTAGATTGGAGATAAAATAAAAGTGGGAGGTTCCTTGTTTCCATTTCTCCTATTTTTCTTTCCAATATATATCACAACCAACAAGTTTAAAGACTAAGGCAGAGATGGTAGGTGAAGCTGATAGCTTGGATATTTGGAAACAGTGAATGTGGCTTTGCAGTGGCCTTCCTAGATTCAGGTAAATTATATTGGTCTTGAATGGAGGCCTTCGGTTTTCAGACTTGATAAGTGGCAACCTCAGTCTCTTTTTTAAGTTCTGAATGAGAACAAAGTTTTATACTGTATTATATTTGATAAGTGGGTTATTGGCAGCCTTCTAGATCAAGCAATAGTAGAATTAGGAGTCATAGGCAAAGGAAATCTGATTACTGTCTCGATTATGAATGTTATTGTGGGATCTAGACAGACAAATTAGCATGATTCATTGTAGGTAATTTACATAGCAGTGTTGGGCTGATGTTTTAGTGTTGATTTCAAATGTTTCTGGCCTTTTAAAGAATTTTGTTTTTGTGGTTGGTTGGACTTAGAGCCTAGTAATTCTTTGCTTGTTGATTCAGAAACTGAATTTAGTTCCTTCAGGAAATCAGTTTGAGGTAATGCTAAACAAAATTATAGGAGAATGTTTTATACAGCAGAGTGCTAGCTATATTTTTTACAATTTGAAATATATCAAAATTGTCCTGTCTGCTTACTAAGGCTGTTAACCATTCTGTAGGTGCCCTTGACTTCCTCTTCTTTTTTTCTCTTATACCAGGTTCATCACCATCAACCTTTTACATCTTTTGTTTTACCCTTTTGTCTCTCTATTTGCTCTTGGCTCTTAACTTGCAAACATGCTGTTTCCCCTCCAACCTCCTTTCCAGTTTCCTCCTTTGCCACCTTTACTATGTCACTCCACAGTTTCTCCTTGTCTTTGCTCTCAGTTTCTGCCCTTACCGTTTCACAGAGATAACAAAATCCAAATATCCAAAGACCCTTTCTCAGGTCTCATTCTGTATCTACCTCTGCATTATTGGACAGTGTTGACTTCTTCCTTGAAACTCTTCCCTTGCTATTTCTCTGTTGGTTTGCTGCCTATCTCTGACTATTTTTTCAACAGATATTTGTTGGGCACACATCTTATGAGTCACATACTTTCTAGATGTTGGGGATACAGCAGAAAATAATGCAGACAAATCCCTACTCTGATGGTACTTAACATTTCTGCTAGGGCCTCTTTTACTACTTAATATTTCCTTATGTTTCTCCAGTCATAAGCATGAGAGTACGTCCTTATCTCCCTTAACATTTCATATGCAGCCTGGGGGGAGTTTCTTACATTTTCTTATACTCATGACTCCTATTCACTCAGAGCAACTGGAAGCATTACCTCACTTCATTTGAACTTTCGATCCAGTTTTCTAATCACTCATAACATGTGTCAATATTTAATCTCCAAGAGTATCGTAAATTCAACATCTAAGATCACTCTCAGGCTTTTGTTTTCTCCCACTTAAAGTTTTTCTGTAGTTACTTGTCTTTTGCCTCTGATTTTCATTCCCTTCACTGCTGCAGGATTAAACTGGTAATACAAGTCATATCGCAAGTAATAGTACTCATTCCCTAGATGAGGAAAAATAAACTACCACAGCAAGCAGGTGTGACTCCTGGGAATTCCTGAATGCAACTTGAATTTTTTGTTGTTCAGAAACTTTCAAAGCACTGTGGCTTTTTAGAGAGACATTCTATTGTATTTGTTAGGAAAGTAACCAGATTTATACACTTGAATGGCTAAATATTTCAGCAAGTGTTATTGAAATTAAGGATAAATATTTTTAATAACTCAATGATTCTTAATCTGAATGTAAGAATCATCTTTGGTACAATTAAAAAAATATATATGTTCGTAGGTTCTGTAATTCAGAGGTCAGGTCAGTAGGACTAGGGTGAACCGGCCCCAGCTCCTGCAATCTGTGTTATAACAAAAGTTGTCATAGTACCTCAGTGTTCATTGCAACACTGTTCACGATAGTTAGGACATGGAAGCAATCTCGATGTCCATCGGCAGATGAATGAATAAGAAAGCTGTGTTACATATACACGACGGAATATTACTCAGCTATTAAAAAGAATGCATTTGAATCAGTTCTAATGAGGTAGATGAAACTGGAGCCTATTATACAGAGTGAAATAAGTCAGAAAGAAAAACACCAATACAGTATATTAATGCATATACATGGAATTTAGAAAGATGGTATTGATGACCCTACATGTGAGACAGCAAAAGAGACACAGATATAAAGAACAGACTTGTGGACTCTCTGGGAGAAGGCAAGGGTGGGATTATTTGAGAGAATAGCATTGAAACATGTATATTACCATATGTGAAATAGATTGCCAGTCCAGGTTCGATGCATGAGACAGGGCACTCAGGGCTGGTGCACCGGTATGACCCTGAGGGATGGGATGGGGAGGAGGGTAAGAGGGGGATTCAGGATGGGGAACATGTACACCCATGGCTGATTCATATGAATGTATGGCAAAAACCACTACAATATTATAAAGTGATTAGCCTCCAAATAAAGTAAATAAATTTATTTACCAAAAAAAAGTCTTCATAGGTTATTCTGATGTACCTCTTCCAAACGATTTGTGACTTTTCACTTAAATAGTCACAGTTGGGGTCATAGGTTAACTAAATTAGGTTACCTTCATAGGTTGTGATCAGTATCATGCCTCATGGATACTTATGGACATGGGATATTGCTTACAAAATGATATTTTCTTAAAAGGAGGATATGGAATTGCTGCCCTGCTTCTCTGTGCTAATGAAGCCGCTTTGAAGTTTCCATATAAAACTTACTTAAGAACATTCTTTCTCCCAAATAGCTTAGAAGTAACATTTATTTTGATTTTTATTTTGTGAAAAATGTTTTTTTAATGACACGTGAAGCTTGATGTCTCTAAGTGTTTGTGTTTAATTGCTTCCGAAGATGACTTGGGAGAGATGGTAAATTCCTGGCCTTTTGAATCTCACTCAGTTTTACATCTTTTTATGCCTATCTTGAATTAAACTTATTATAACTGTCAAATTTTGTGAAGTGCTGTGACCAGGTAGATACTCTAGAAATTGAGCTAGTAGCTCTGTCTGATAGTTACTGAGACTATTATTACTAAATATCAGGAGGCTTAAAGATGTTTATTTTTTTTAAACTTAGTACTATCACTTCTGGGATTCTAGCCTCAGGAAATTTGGAAGAAGCTTTATGCACAAAAATGTTTATCACAGCACTGCCTTTTGTAGTGGTTTTCAGAATGTGTTCCGTGGAACACTATTGAGGGGTGGTTTTGATGGGGTTGGGCCCTTCCCCTATATCCAACAGGGCTAGCTCTTTTTTATGTTAGGCTTGCTCAGAGCTTTCTCTTGGCAGAAAGTTTCCATATCTAAAAAACTTGAAAATAACTGAAATATTGGGATAATTATAAATAATGTAAATAAATATCTGATAATGGGGGAAGGACCAGCAAATTGTTATGTAGTCATATGAAAGTATTATGTAGTCATTAAACATGTTAAGAGTTTTCAGTAGCACTAAGGAGAGGACATAAAACTATATGGACATTATGATTTTAAAATTTTAAATATTACATGTGTATGGTACAAAGTCCTCCCATTGCTTCCTTCTGTATTACAGGAGTGAGAATAATGTTTGTTTCTGCCCTATATTTTTCTGTTCTTTTCCAGTTCCCACACTGATCATAAACTGTGCCTGTTGTTAGAAACAAATGATGGGATTACAAAAAGCAGTCCTTTATTAGAAGGCAATTGTGATCTTAAAAAATTTAGGCCAGGGACTTCCCTGGTGGTCAAGTGGCTAAGACTCCAACCTCCCAAAGCAGGTGGCGCAGGTTTGATCCCTGGTATGGGAACTGGATCGCACATGCCACAACTAAGAGTTCATATGCTGCAACTAAGACCTAGTGCAGCACCCCCACCCCCAGCCCCACCACCCCCGTAAAAAGAAAAATCTAGGACGGATATAGAAAAAACCCAAAGAGAACAGTTATTGGATGTAAAATGTCTTAAGTATTAGTGAATAAACTTGTTTTGTATGTGTTTTACCTTGTTCCGAAGAAGATTTAATGAGATGATATGCCATAAGAAAGCATACATTAGGAAGAATGAATGATAAAAGGGAAACCAAGATACTTAACTAAGATTAATATAAAAAACAGGAAACAAGGTTCTCAATATTTGCTAAGGATAAGCCACAACCTAGTCACCATTGTTGATTCCTTTCTTTCCTTCTTACTCTACATCCAATCTCTAATTCTTTAACTAGTCTTACTAGCTCTGTCTCCAAAGTATATACCAGATCTCTCCATTTCTGTCTCCATTACTACCACCTTAGTCTAATCTTACATCACTTCAATGTGAGTAACTATGTTAAGTCATCTCTCAGTTTCCGCTGTTGACTGGACCTCTATGATTGTAGCCCAGTCAATAAAATACACATACAGGGAGGCAATATAGAGTAGTGATTAGAGAAATGGACTTTGAAGCCAGATGGAGCTCTTTCACTCTCAAGCTGTGTGACTTTGGGAATTACTTAACTTCTCTAACCTCTCTGTCTTTCTTTCCTCCTCTGTAAAACAGGGCTAATAAAACACCTAACTTGGTGGTCTGGATGGTTGAATAAGTGAACAAATATACATATATATAGAACCCTTAGAATGGTGCCTGGTATTTGTCATTACGATCCTCTCTTTTAATATATAACAAAAATGGAATTTAAAATAGTTAACATGATTCCTAAGAAAATATTTAAAAATGAAACTAAAAGTAAACTTTAATATTGTATTAAATGATTCATTCATGCTTTGCACCACCAGTCAGTGTTACACATAATTAACGAGCACTAGAGGTGTTCCCTTTAAAATTAAGAATAAAAGGTGATAACTGTCACATTATTATATTATTCCAGACATTTTTGCTAAACAAACTGAAATAATCAAGACTATATATTAGAAAAAAGTGAGAATATTATTGTATTTGATATGAAGCTACCTAAAACAAAAAGGGACTAATCAAAGCAGAATTAATAGTGTCTAAGTTTAAAGGGTTAAAACTGAAAAACCCATTTTACAACAGGAACAGCAGCAGCAAAATATAACAACATTCAGATGAGAGAAGCATCTGAGTATAAGTAACACTATAAGGTTTTTCGGTACAAAAAAAAATTGAATAAGAACCACTAAACAGTCAATAAATACTAAATTTTTTTTTTCCCACAAAGGTTAATTTGCCCTATTTATTTAATTTTTATAATTTACTTATGGCTGTGCTGGATCTTTGATGCTGCTCAGGGTTTTCTCTAGTTATGGCAAGTGGAGGCTATTCTGTAGTTGCAGTGCTCGGGCTTATCATTACAGTGGGTTCTCTTGTTGAGGAGCACGGGCTCTAGGGTCTTAGAGCTCAGTAGTTGTGGAACGTGGACCTAGTTGCTATGTGGCATGTGGGATCTTCCTGGACCAGGGATCGAACTTGTGTTCCCTGCATTGACAGGCAGATTCTTAACCACTAGGCCACCAGGGAAGCCCTAGATTTCTCTTTAACTTTACAAAAGCATTCCGAGTAAGAGATCTTAACAAAAAAAGTATATTTTAAGTGCTTTTGTTACTGAATTCTCAAGCCCATGTGCCCGACACAGTGAGGCCCATCAATACTAAACACTGGAGTTTGGAACAGAGAAAAGTTTATTACAGATTCGTACAAGGAGATTGGTGGCTTATGCCCTAAGAACCCCGAAGTGGCTGAAAGCTTTCGGCAAGTCCCTTTAAAAGCAAAAGGTGAGGGAGAGGCGTGGTTAGTTGTTGCAGGTTTCTCCATGTCAGATCCTTTGTTCTTGAGGTCCAGTCATGGTCAGGTCATGATGTTCCTGTAAATCTCTATCAGATGAATTTTATTCTCTGTCCTGACAAGAAAGGGCAAAGTCCCAAGGCACAACTTTCACCATCCAAGGTCCCACTTCTGGGTAAGAGGAGGCAGATCTAAGTTGGCAGCTCCTTCAGGGCCAGGTTCCTATAACCTCCCCAGCCGTCATCCCTGAGGGAGCCAGGCACCCACCACGCCTGGCCCTCAGTCTCTTCATGCCACCCAAACGGGGAGACCAGGTCTTACAGACTGTGACCCAGCAGACAGCCACTGCTGTTAGATTGCAGAGACAGGGAGACGTTCACCCGCTGCCTCAAGGCCTGGGCCATGGCTAGTGGAGAGCCTTAGTGAGGGCTCTGGAGTCCTCAGGACGTAGTCCCCAGTCTGTTCCCTGGGCTGTCCAGCTTATCTGCTGGCCCAAGGCTGGGTGAGCTGGAGGGCTTCCAGGAGGAGGCCTGAATCTGCCTCTTACCTCACTCTCCACCTGATGACCACCAGACCACTAACCCTTGACTGCATCACTTCCCCAGTTATCCCTCATTGACAGTTACCAGTGGGCAGGGCCCACTGCAGTGCTGCCTAATAGCTGACCTGGACAACTAAGGGTCACTCATTGACAGTTGGTTGCTTATAGGCGGGGCCTACTGAGACACCGACCAATGGCTGACCGAAGACCTGTTGCCTAGTAGCAAGATGCAGAATAATGAAGCCCAGCAATAGCTCACTCCAGTATTCTTGCCTGGAGAATCCTAGGGACAGAGGAGCCTGGTGGGCTGCCATCTATGGGGTCACACAGAGTTGGACACTACTGAAGCGACTTAGCATGCATGCATGCATTGGAGAAGGAAATGGCAACCCACTCAAGTATTCTTGCCTGGAGAATCCCAGGGACAGAGGAGTCTGGTGGGCTGCCGTCTATGGGGTCACACAGAGTTGGACACGACTGACGTGACTTAGCAGCAGCAGTAGCAGCAGCAGCAGCAGCAATGGCTGCCTGCTAAGGGCTGTGCTCATCCTGCTCTGTTACACTTTGACTTTAGAATAATGTGCTTTAAAAAAAAAAAAAAGATTTATCTTTTATGTTATTTATGGCTGCATTGGATCTTCGTTGCTGTACATGAGCCTTCTCCAGTTGCAGTGAGCAGGGGCTGTACTCTAGTTGCAGTACACAGGCTTGCAGTGGTTTTTCCTTATTGCTGAATACAGGGTCTAGGCACCAGGGCTCAGTAATTGCGGCTCAGGGGCTCTAGAGCACAGGCTCAATAGTTGTGGCACACGGGCTTAGTTGTACTGCGGTGTGTGGGATTTCCCCAGCCCAGGGATCGAACCTTTGTCTCCTGCATTGGCAGGCAGATTCTTTACCACTGAGCCACCAGTGAAGCCCAGAATGCTCTTCTTTAGTGAAACAAGCTATAACTGTAAGCAAAGTAGGCAATTTTCCCTTAATTGAATTGATGATTATCAATTTTTTTAAAAGGAGTTTTACTTCCTCTCTGTTCTCTTTTATTTTCACAACTGACATATATTTCATTCCTCATTTAGCACTGGCTCTATCAGTAATTCAAGGTTTTCTTTTTTAAAGAAAGGACTTGTCTAATGTCTCATTAGAACAGGCTAATGTAGAGAAGGCCTGATTTGTAAATGTGTTAGACCTCACCAATTCCTATTTGCCCATTAATTCTCTCTTACAAAGCAGTCAGCTAGTTTTGAGGGGACACTGATCAAAACTTTAATGCTTCCTTCCCATTCCTCCCGTTTCTGCTTGTTAAAATTCTCTCTAGCCTTTGGAGACCATTTCAAATGTGATTTCCTTCAAGCATCCTCTCTAGACGCCAGCTCATGTGCTACTTCCCAGTCCTGTTTTCAGCCTTTTGTAGCAAACTATTTTTCTTGTGAAATCATTACTTTATTCTTATGTTAACTACTGTGCCTCGCCTTTGCAATCCTATGTGATGACTTCAGGTGCAGGGATTTGTATTATATAAATAGTACCATAGTTTTTAAAAACCTTTGAAACCTCTATATAGTTCCTTTAGTATAGTACAGAGAGTAAATGTTTGTCAATTGGAATTGAATGTATTTGGTTTTTATAATTGAAAATGTCATTTTATGACATTTGAGAGTATTTTCTATTTTTGACATATCAATCTCTAGTTTTTACGTGGAAAATGGAAGTAGGGATAGAGGACTGAACAGAAGAAATGTGAGCATGGAAATGCAAATAGACACCTGTTCTTTTTCTTTTTTCTTTACTGAATTCATCCAATTTTTTTGGTAAGAACAAATTTCTGACGTTGGATCTGTGAAAGGGGAAAACAGTTAAGATAATCCTTCGTGAGGCAAAGCATGGACTCCCCTGCCAGTGTGTGTATCTGTCTTAGTCGCTCAGTCATGTCCGACTCGATGCGACCCTATGGACTGTAGCCCTCCAGGCTCCTCTGTCCATGAAATTCTCCAGGCAAGAATATTGGAGTGGGTTGCCATTTCCTCCTCCAGACACCTGTTCTTGTAAGAGCCATTATACATGCCTTGTCCTAAGGTTAAAATTTGGTTCCATGATAGTTTAATAATTGTAAGAACTGCTCCACAGTTGAATGAAGTTAATTAGTTAATTTAGTTGTATAAACTGTAATAGTCTATACAATTATGAACCTACCTTTTAAATGAGGTGAAAAAAAGTTATAATTTTCTCTTCTTAAAGCAGTTCCACAAAACTTAAAATGTGATTGTTTTGATTGAGGTGTATTAAATATAGTGATTTGCACAGATCTTAAGGTTTCAGTTTGGACAGTTTTGAGAATTCTGTATATATCAGTTGCAGTCACTATCCTAAACAATATATAGGACATTCCTGTCACCCTAATAGTTCTTTGTGCTCTCTTCTAGGCACAGACTTTTAAAAAATGAATTATTAATAGCACTAGAATTGAAAGGAAAATTACCAGAGAACATGTTGATGGTTTTACATTAAGCATACTATCTGATTGTGATTAATTATTTTAATATGCATCTTACTTCAGTTGCTGGTTAGTAAGTACTTTAGTGTTACCGTTGAAATCACTGGATTGGAAATGTTAATGTTATATATCATAATTTCTTTTGATGACAAGCTTGCTTTTCACTTATTATTCCTTTGATCCATTTTACTTATCAACAGTGGTAAGAAAATTGTCCTTTCAAATAGAATGCAAGTGAAAATGGTATCACACCATTATAGAACTTTGTCAAACTATACCAACTTTTAAATAATTAGAAGTACATAGTGAGTATTTGAAGGCATGATATCTTGCTTTGAACTGAATAGTGAATAAAAATTCAAGGGAGTCAGGAAAGAGGTGGAAAATGATTTTTAAACCATATCTATTACATGTGCACAATTCTGATTTTTATTTCAAAGGTAACGAGGGTTGTAACATAATCAAATGGAAACTTTGGGATTATTGAGGATTTTCATTATCCCTGCTATCCTGTTTCCCATTACTACAGAAAACTGAAAGTTACATTTTTATGACTGTAACTAAAGGCTAGATGTAACAGTGACTTTTTAGATGTGAGCACCTGTTTTCCATGAACTTTCTCTGACTCCCTGGTTGGCACGTTCTGTGGTGAAGAGTCCAAGTTGGGGCCACCACTATGCTTCCCTGACTTCTGGTCTGAGGCTTCTCATCCTTTGGCCGTAGTCATTGCCAACCACCTGTATCAGTCAGTCTCTTTCCCTCATGCATAAGGAAAGGTTGAAGAATTGAAAGTGGAAAAGAAAACTCTCTTTTAGTTCTCTGGAATTGATTACTATGATAAATGAAATGATTGATGTAAACATTTAACATATGGATTGACACATACTAAGTAGTCAAAATTGCTGGCTTTTATCATTATTTTCATCATCATTACCAGGGTTTGACTAATGACCAGTTTTAATGTATTTGAGCTGACTGGAAAGAAAAATTTTTAAAAAACAATATGAGAAAACTTAATAATTTTAACTTCAGAGGAAAATCAGTGTTCTTTAAAACAGAAAGCATTTTAATTACACCTGCAAGATTCTGTCAGCAGAGGATGCTAGAAGCTCTATTCCAAAACTTGCATGTGTTCATTACTATTTCCAGACTAATGTGGGAAGGTCTTCATTCTTTAAGATGGGCACTAGAGGGCAATCAAAGCGTTTTGGCTTTTGGCATGAGTCCCTTTTTTTCAACTCTCCTGCCTAGAGTGGCAGGAAAAAAAAAGAATCTTATAAACAGCGCCTTCTAAAAATTGGAACAGGTGAGGTTTAGATTGAGATCAATTACTTTTTTTTGAAGAATAATATAGAAGAATCCTTTATTCTTTTGTGTTTTGTGACAGTAATATATTTAAAGCTTGTTTGTTTTATATCTTTAAGCCTTTAAAATCAGCAACAGATTCCTATATAGAATAAGGCTTAGTGGCAGGAATTTTAAGGTTAGCCACTTTATAATTTAAGTCTGTAAGGTCAAATAAGAAGGATTATTTCTCTGTTCACTGGAGTAATCCAAACTTTAAAAAGCACATTTCAGATCTTGTCACTTTCCTGCTTTCTTAGTTACTTTCCTGTCAGTAAGCTCTGTGGTTTCTTCCTATCACATCGTTAGGAAATCCTAGTTCTTGCCTTCTAAGGCCCTGCATGACTTGGCCTCTGCAAGTCTCTTTGTGTTGATCTCCTTGCATTCTGTCTTACTCACTTTTCTCTACCCACATTGACTTTTCTGCTTTCCTTTGAACAGCTATGCTTATCCATAACCTCATGTTGTTGTTTAGTCGCTAAATTGTGTCTAACTCTTTTGCAACCCCATGGACTGTAGCCTGCCAAGCTCCTCTGTTCATGATATTTCCCAGGCAAGAATACTGGAGTGGGTTGCCATTTCCTTCTCCAGGGGACCTTCCCGACCCAGGTATAGCACCCGAGCTTCCTGCTTGGTAGGCAGATTCTTTACCACTGAGCCACTAGGGAAGCCATATTCCCTCATAGATATTTTCTATTTTGTCTTTCCGTGAAATAACATTCAGAACTTCACGTGACTCCCTCATTTCATTTGGATTTTTTGTTCAAGTATGACCTCTCTGACTACCTTACATAAGTTCTCTACCTCCATTCCACTACCTTATGGTTCTCCATCATTGGTTCATTGTCTTTCTCCTCACAATAATTTAAGTTCCCTGAGGGCAGTAACATTGTCTCTTTTACCCCAGGGGTTTGAGCTGTATGTGGAACCTAATAGATACTTACGGAATATTTCTTGAGTGAATGGCCATCTTTGACTCTGGTTATAGTTACTCTCTTACCCCTAGACATTTCATGGAATCAAAGCCAACTTATGATCTAGTCACAGTTAACCTTTAGAAACTCAGGAGCAATGTTCTACTCACACATTTCCAGGCTAGTCCTACCACAGTTCCCTTGTCAAAGCTCTGCAGACCTTTTTAAGCTCCCATTTCTAGGTTGGCTTTTGTATCCTCTCAGGTGGCTACCAGGAATGGTCCCTAGTATGGGTCCTTTCTGCCTCTAATCAGGGGTTTTTATTTTGTGCCCCTGCAATGTGAATGACTGTGCTAGTATGGACTGTTTATTTTCAGTAATTAGTGTATGATGGGGAAGATGCAGACAATAGAAAGCATAATTAAGAGCAATAAGGAAGGCAGAGTACTTTTTAACTGACTGACTGTAGTCTCCTCAATTACAAGTTGTTTTAACATATAAGTATTCAGCATTAAATTCTGGTAAACTTAGGTCAATATAATGAGTGTATAGTGAATTACAAATCTTGCAGATGTGAAATTTCTTTAAGTCCGTGGAAGCGGTGTTAAGGATGTCCCTCATTGAAACCCATTGTCAAATGAAGATCTAGTTAAGTTAGACCAGGTCTTAATTGAAAAAGAGAAAATTGACAAGGATAATAAATTATTTGAATATCATGGGATTAGGGCCCTTGGAGAAAATTCATGAAGGTTTTGAAATTTTTTTTTGCAAAAGCAGCCCTCTTAATAATGTTGCCAAAGTTGATCCTATATAGTCTATGGTGCCATTTTATGCTAACTAAATTTTAGTTGGAAAAATTACTCCCTACTTCTCATAAAATAATGCCTGATTCATTTTTGTTGTTTGTTAGTTTCAGTGTATTCTAAGGTTTGATCAAGTTATGACAACTTTTGTTAAAGATTAAATAAACTATCTAAAAATTTAAATTTCATTTTAAGACATTTTAATCAAACCTTTTAATGCCCCTCTTTTATGAACATTTATATATCCCTTTCAACTGACTACTTCTCTTGTAATCATGAAAAAAAGTTATGTTCTTCCTTGTTTCCTTTGTTATTTATTATAGCTATATGCTTATCTTCTGAATTCACAGAACCCCTGTTCATTTCTCCAAATACTCTGTTGGACATCTCCTCCTTCCTCAAAATGATTTTTTCCCCTTTACCCAAGGATTTTTTCTATTATCAGTACTTTATGTGAAATAATGAAATCTTCTTTTTTTATTCCTCCCCTGACTATCTCTTACCCTGACTATCTCTTATAATGCTGCGACTTTTTCACACTTTATATTTTTGATCTTAGGTTCAGTGGGTTGCATGTTTATACTTTATAGTTCTATTAATACTACTTTAATTGATCCTTCCAAAGTCCTTCACTTGTTATTTATCTATGTGTAATCTTCCCCTTTTTTAGCTTTTGCCTTCAGTTTTCTTTTTTTCCAATTCCTCATGTGTTCTGCATATGACTTACCTTTTGACTCTGTTTCACATATGTTTCATTTCACTTTTAAGAAAAAAATTGTTTTCAATGTAAAAAAATTGTTTTCAATGAAAAAATTGTTTTCAATGTAACTCCTCCCTCCCCATTTTAAACTCTCAGTGTATTACTTTAAAGTATTTGAGTTATAGTACTTTTTTTTTTAATTCATCTCACTTTGTTTTCTTCTGTCTTTCCTACTAGAAAGTATTCTTAAGAACAGGGGTTATGTAATTATATTTTGCACTTCTATGGATGTTAAAGAAGCTATAAAAACAGATATCAGTTTTTCAGATTAGTAGGTATTTGAAAATATTTGAACAGTATTTGAAAAGAAAATACCTCTGTTGATCTTTCACTCCTCCTTTTCACATGGGTAAAAGTGGAGTATTAGCATATGTCAATTTTGAAAAAGATTTCTTAGTACTTTTAAAGAATTTTTACAAAATCATTAATATTTACTGAAATTGATTTGTCTTTTAGTAGAATCAGGTACTTGCTTGTTATCAAGATTATGAAGTTTGTGTTTGAATACATTTTATATTTTTAAGTGCCAAATTGATAGAATAGCATGAAGGTACATATTAAAAAAGCACCAACAGAACTTACTTAAAAGAAGTTCTCCTATAGACTTTGATCCTTATTTGGAGGGACATTTTGTTCATACTCTTGGTGCTGAGTGCTGGAAGTGCAGCTAATTGTGAATTTGAAATAAGACCAAGACCGCCAAGTTGATTTACGTAGTCTACCAGGCAGCTGTTGGGTGGTAATTTTGTTCACCACTGCTCTCTGTTGGAATCAGGGAGTCTTTATTCACTTTTGCATTCCACAAAGCTTTGAAGACTACAGAAGGGTTAATTTTTTTTTTTTTTTTTTAATTAAAAGAAGGAAGTTAATGGCATAGTCTTGATACTTTTTACTGTCATAAAATGTGTTGCTCAGGACTTCCCTGGGAGTCTGGTGGTTAAGCCTCTGCACTTCCACTGCAGGAGCATGAGTTCAGTCCCCTGTCATGGACATTCCACATGCCAAGCAGTGCAGCCAAAAAAGGGATGCCCCAACAAACCAGGAATTCATGGTTAAGCCACAGTTCAGTGTCTGCATTTCCTTTTGCTTGATTTATGATAAAGAGACAAACATATGCTTAAATCTAGAACCCAAAACAGTAGTGCATTAAGTGGTGGTACTTCCTTTGTGCTGCAAAGTTCTAAGTATTAAAGGAGAAATGACTTGTTTAATCCTCCTACTTCTACTATCCTCTTCTGACAGATGAGGAAACTGATACTCAGAGGCACTAACTTACTCAAAGCCATAGTAAACGGTGGAGACAGTTTTCATATCTAGGGGAATCTCCCCCTGAATACCTGTACTTAACCATTATGCCTTCCTTTACTACTAGTCGTGACCTATTCTGCTTCTCAAGGTCATCCCTTGTCTCTCCTAGACTTGTTTCATGCCCCATTCGTACCCACTAGGAGCAGTCTTTTAATATGACTACTCTTGGATGCGTCCCCACATGCTTTTTCTTCTGTGTGGACCCTGGTCGGTTCTTTGTGCAGCTCCATTCTCTTGGTAGTCTGTGTAAGTAGTGACCGTGTGGGTGACATTGTGACAGACCTGTCTCTATCAGTGAAGAACCATTTCATTTTTCAGGATCCAACTTTTCTCCTTGTGAAAGGAGAGTGTCTTGTCCTTTTAAAAACATTCACTGACATCTGAATACCTCCTTTTTTGTGCTACTTGTGTGGCACCAGTATATTCCTTTGTTATTTAAAGTTTTTTGTAATAGCTTTATTGAGATGTAATTAATACCCTAAAATTAATAATTTTCAGATACACAATTTAGTGACTTTTGGTATAACCATAGAGTTGTGCAACTATCACCACTATCCAATTTTAAAACATTTTTATCCTTCTAAAAAATCACCTTGTAGCCTTTTACTTTTACTCCCTATTCTCCCTCCACTAGTCTGCTTCCAGCTCTTGGCAACCACTAATCTGCTTTATGTCTCTATGGACCTGCCTACTCTGGACATTTCATATCAATGGAATAATACAATAAGTGGTCTTTTGGGACTGATTTCTTTCGCTTAATGTAAAGTTTTCAAGGTTCATCCGTGTTATATAGCATGTACTTCATTCCTTTTTATTGCCACTTAATGCTCTATTATGTGGACCTATCACATTTAAAAAAAATGCATTCATTAGTTGATGGACATCAGATGTTTATACTTTTTGGCTATTATGAATAATATTACCATGAATATTTATCTAGAAGTGTTTATATGGATGTATGTTTTGGGGTTTTTTGGGATGTGTATCTAGGAGTGGAATTGCTAGGTCATATGATAATTCTGTGTTTAACAGGAACTGCCAAACTGTTTCCCAAAGTAGTTATGCCATTTTACAATCCCATCAGTAGTCTATGAAGGTTCAGTTTCTCCGTATCTTCACCCATATGTAACTGTCTTTTTGGTTATAACCATTCTAGTGGATGTGATGTGGTATCTCATTGTGGTTTTGATTTATATTTTCCTATAGAGTAATGATGTTGAACACTGTTTCATGTGCTTATCAGCCATTGGTATGTCCTGTTTGGAAAAAGATCTCTTCAGATCTTCTGCCTGTTTCATTTGGGTTATTTGTCTATTTTTTATTAAGTTAGAGGGGTTCTTTATGTATTCTGGACACAAATTCCTTCTCAGATATATGTTTCGCAAATATTTTCTTTTGTTCGGTGGGTTGTTCTGTTACCTTCTTTGATGTTATACTTTCAAGTATAATAATTTAAAATTTTGGTGAAGTCTGAGTTTATCTGTTTTTTCTGTTGTTGCTTGTGCTTTTGGTGTCGTATCTAAGTGGCCTAACCCAAGGTTGTGAAGATTTACTCCTGTTTGTTTATTTGTTTGTTTTTTTCTGAGTTTTATAGTTTTAGTTCTTACATTTAGGTCTTTGGTACATACTGAGTTAATTTTTGTATATGGTTTGACATAGTGCACTCTTCAATTATTGTACGTGTCACAACTATGATAAAATGATCATTGTTGTGATAGTTATTTCTTTACAAGTGTGCACCTTCTTTAGTTTCTGAGCTCTATGAAGACAGTGCCTATGTATTCCTTATTAGGGGATTCCTGGTGTTTCGCAGAGTGCCTGGCACTTGGGCTTTATTAGGTATTCCTTATAGTAATTCTGTCTGTGGCTTTGAATGTTTTATCTTAAAGGTACAGAGAAAAAATTTTAAGAGTAGATACAGAATATAGATAGTTAATGCATATGTCCTCATATTTTAGAAAGGATGGATAAGCATACTATATAAATACAAACCCTGATTGTCTATTTTTTCTCATGGATTTCATGTTTATTCTCTTTAACTAGACTGTCATTGCTAGGTAATTTATATCTTTAGTTAGAATGAATATATTTGAGCAGGTACTATATGTCAGACACTGTGCTAAGTACTGAAGATGCAAATAAAATAAGGCTTAGCACCTTCATCAAAGATTTTACATACTAGAAAAGAGATGTGAAGTAAACAGTCTGCTTTTCTTCTTTAACTGAAAATACCCAAGAGCAATTTAAAATATTTTGTTGTAGTAGTGCTATGGAAAGGAGGATGAAGTATTAATAATGTGTCTATTCCATATTTGATGGGATGAATAGGGTGTATAATTGCTAGTGCAAGAATTATAGAATGACTATGAGAACCTATATAGATTGGCTTTGGGGATGTCTTTAATTTTCACTGCCTTTTACAGTTGTATGCAAAGTTACATTAAATCATATATGGTATCTATTCTGTAGCATTGGGTTTTCAAGAGAGTTATGTAGAAAAGGATTAAGATATATTTTTTTCTCAGTACCAGGTAAATTTGATGAAAATTTATTATGTCTCAAGTTTCTTTTTTCCTAAGTAAATTAATTCTCACTAATTTGACTGATACTTTCATAATTTTTGTAGTTAAAATTGGTACCATCTGTGTATCTTTAACTAAATATAAAAAGATTACCCAAGTAATAACTCAATTTTTATAAAAGACAGTTATGAAATCTTAAATGTAACTCACAAAACTACGGTATCTAACCCATGTTGAACTAATTTTGCACTACATACTAAGATTCTGAAATGTGTTTAAACTTTTCTATCTCATGGCATTTTATACCTGGTCTCAAATATGTATTTTTAGAAGAGAACCTTTATGGCCCCAGGCTTGTACTAATGTCTTTCTCATAGTGGGCTTGCAGTTGTAAAGTGTTTTGGCATATTAACTCTTTTCGTCATTGCACTCTGCGAAGCTCACAGGGCGAGTATTACTGCAGAGGAGGCAGTATCATAATGATTACATGCACAGACTTTGGGACCAGACTTCTAAGTTCAAATTTCCACTTAGTCACTTACCACTTATGTGACCTTGGACAAATTACTTAACCTCTCTTTGCCTCAGTTTCCTCATCTTTCAAATGAGGTGAAGATAGGACCAGAGTTTTTGCTAAGATTAAATGACTTTGTGTATATGTGGTGCCTTGAGCAGTGCTTGGTCATAGTATGCATGTATATGCTCACTGTTACTATTATTCTTTATATCTAGTAGATAGTTAAGGAAATAGAGGCTCTATGAAGGAGGGATTTTTTCATTCTTACCACTAGTAAGTAACAGAAACCATATTTTTATCCTGTTTTTGCCTTGACTCTTTAAAAAAATAGGATTTTTATTATTAAGTAACTGTTGAATGAATGTTTGTTTGAATTGGGAAAAAAAAAATCCTGTTACCTGCAATTTGGAAGATTGAATTAGAGTAGGAGTTTTGCTAAATTGAAAGTTAAATTTGACTTCCAAGATTTTCCAATCAAAGAGAAAGATAAATGCTATATGATATCACTTCTGTGTGGAATCTAAAAAATAAAACAAATGAATGGATATGCAAAAGAGAAACAGACTCAGAGATATAGAAAATAAATTTGTGGTACCAAAGGACAGAGAGAAAAGGGGAGGGGCAAACAAGAGGTATTAGATTAACAAATACAAACTGCTATATATAAAATAGACAAACAAGATTTTACTGTATAGCACAGAGAATTATACCTGTTATCTTGTAATAACCTATAACAGAGTATAATCGATAGAAATACTAAATCACTGTGTGTGTGCTCAGTTGCTCATTCATGTCCTATTTTTTGTGACCCCATGGACGGTAGCCATCCAGGCTTCTCTGTCCATGGAATTCTTCAGGCAAGAATACTGGAGTGGGTAGCCATTCCCTTCTCCAGGGGACCTTCCCGACTCAGGGATCAAACCTGGGTCTTCTGCTTTGCAGGTGGATTCTTTACCATCCGAGCCACCAGGGAGGCCCCAGATATTAGCATTATCCAGCCACAAATCACGGAATGCCAGGGAAATCCTATGGACAGAGGAGCCTGGCGGGCTACAGTGCATGGGGTTACAAAGGGTTTGTACGACTTTGCAACTGAGCACACACACGTGGTGAGAACATTTAAGCTCTACTCTTTTAGCAAGTTTCAAGTATACAACACAGTGTTGTTAACTGTAGTTGCCATGCTGAAAATTTGATCCTCAGAAGTTATTTTATAACTAAAAAGTTTATACCGTTTGACCAGAAGCTTCTTTAAAAAACACGTTAGTTTTTCTGAATTTAACCTGCAGTAACATTCTACTAATAAAGAAAATTTCTAAAACAAATTATGTGATGCTCTGAGAAGTTACAGTTGTGACTAAAGGTGTGAGAGACATTGAAGGTTCTCTTCTTATCCTCAATCTTTCCCAGCATCAGGGTCCTTTCCAGTGAGTCAGCTCTTTGCATCAGGTGGCCAAATTACTGGAGCTTCAGCTTCAGCATCAGTCCTTCCAATGAATATTCAGGACTGATTTCCTTTAGGATTGACTGGTTTGATCTCCTTGCAGTCCAAGGGACTCTCAAGAGTCTTCTCCAGCACCACATTTCAAAAGCATCAATTCTTTGGCACTAAGCCTTCTTTATGGTCCAACTCTCACATCCACACATGACTACTGGAAAAACCATAGCTTTGACTATACTGACCTTTGTTGGCAGAGTGATGTGTCTGCTTTTTAATACACTGTCTAGGTTTGTCATAGCTTTTCTTCCAAGGAGCAAGAATCTTGTAATTTCATGGCTGCAGTCGCCGTCCACATAAGAGCTGAAATATTCATAAAATTTTAGAGTGTTAGGAAATGATAGTGTATATGTTCATGGTAGCTTTGAAAATAAATGTCATTTCATATAAATTCTGTTGGCTAATTACCTGCCATTGTTGTATGTTAAATAAACAGAGTATTTGTCATCTTTGTGTTTATTGCTAATGTCATTTTTTTAAATGTGACTTCTGATAAAATATAAGAATGAACTATCTTTTTTAAGTTTCTCAGCCCTACAAGTACAAAAACTTGTTTAACAATGTACTTTTAAGTCATGTTACTAAGAAGTGTTCTCTAAGATTACAGCTTGCAATAGGGCATAGATGGTTTGAAGGTAATTTAGAAGTGGTTTGGGAATACTGCTAATTGAAGGATTGGAAGCAGCTGTGAGATTTAGATAGGAAATTGTCTTTCCTTCCTGCAGTATTTTAAACATGTAACTTTGCATTTTTGGAGGAAGATTGTAAATATTTGATAAATGATTTATTTTGAAGCTTACCTAGCATTTGTTAGCATATTGAGAAGTATTCTGGCTTAAAAGTATGTATCATTTAATCTTTTTTGGTTTGCTTATGTGTGTTGAATCTAGTATAAATTTTTTTTTTAGTTTTGGTAAATTACACATAATATAAAATTTGCAATCTTAACCATTTTTAGATGTACAGCTCAGTAGTGTTAACGTTGTTGTGCAGCCAATCTGCAGAACTTTTTCATTTTTGCAAAACAATCTCTAAACCCATTAAATGATGACTGTCTATTTCCATCTCTCCCCCAACCCTGGCAACCACTGTTCTTTCGGTCTCTATTAATTTGACTACTCTAGATACCTCAGATAAGTGCAGTTATATAGTATTTCTCTTTTCCTGAGTTGCTTATTTCACTTAGCATAATGTCCTGCAGATTCATCCATGTTGTACCGTGTGTCTTTCCTCCCTTTTTAAGACTGGAAAATATTCCTACACACACACACACACACACATATATACATATATACATATATATATATATAGGTATCTTTGTTATTCCTTCATAACAAAAATGTGTTATGAAATATGAAAAATGTGAAAATATGAAAAATATGAAACTCCTTCATAACAAAAACACACCGTATTTTTGTTATTCCTTCCTCCATAGTTGGAAATTTGAGTTACTCCCACCCTTTGACTCTTGTGAATAAAGCTGCTTGGAACATACATGTACAAATGCTGCTTTTCAATTCTTTTGTGTGTGTATGCTGATGGAATAGCTGAATCGTATGGGAGTTCTTGTTTCAATTCTTTGAGGAACTGCTGTGCTGTTTTCCATAGCAACTGCACCATTTCCCTCCAGTAATGTATGTGTTCCAATTTCTGTCTATCCTTGCTAACACTTCTTTAGAGTTTTTCTTTCTTTTTCCCTGTTAAATATTAGTATTACATTGAGTGTGAAGTGGTAGCTCATTGTGGTTTTTGATTTGGATTTCCCTAAGGATTAGTGATATTGAATATCTTCTCATATGCTTGTTGGTCATCTGTGTATCTTCTTTGGACAAAATAACTATTCAACTCCTTTGCCATATTTTGAAATGGGTTTTTTGTTGTTGTTGTTGCTGTTGAGTCATAGAAGTTTTTAATTTATTTGAAATATTAATACCATATCAGATATATGTATTGCAAATATTTTCTCCCATTCTGTATGTTGCCTTTTCACTGTGTTAACTGTCTCTTTTGATGCCTTGGTGATTTTTTTTGAAATCTCAAATCATGTTACATTACTCTACTTGGCTCAGAGCTTAAATTTCAGATTCTTGGCATTGTATACAGTTTGGCTCATAACTGACTCTCTGGGCTAACTAACTTTCTGGGTTAACAGTAACTAACACACAACACACACACACACACACACAACACACACACACACACACACACACATCCTTTCCCTTTTTCTTGCCTGGAAATTTAAACTCCAGCCAGGCAAAACTATTTGCAGTTGAGAAGGTGTCAGGATTCGTCTTATTCTATCCTACATGTCCTCTGCTTTTACCTAGGGAACTTCTGTTTTTCCAAAGGCATCTCAAACATCTCTTTCATGAAACCTTTTCTAATCACTCTCTGCTTTCCTAGGCACATGGAATTCCTAGGCACAATGGAATTGAGTGCTAAACCCTGTGTATTCTTCTGCCATAGCCTCTGAAAGATTTTAGTTTGCTTATTTGTTTACCTATTTGTTTTATTTATTTGACAGTTCTTTGTGAGCAAAATCTTTGTTATTGGCCTTTTTATCTTTAATTTAGTTCCTGGTATGTTGTATGTAATTAAACACTCAATAAATGTTGTTACGTGAATGTGTGATTAGTAAGTGAATGAGTAAATGAATTAATTCTAAGAGTTACATCAGAATGGAGTCTAATTCTGATTGCTTGTGATAATCCAAGCTAGGTTTCAACAGTACATGAAACTGGAACTTCCAGATGTACAAGCTGGACTTAGGAAGAGCAGAGTAACCAGAGATCAAATTGCCACCATCCATTGGATCATAGAAAAAGCAAGAGAATTCCAGAAAAATGTCTACTTTTGCTTCGTTGACTACACTAAAGCCTTTGACTATGTGGATCACAACAAACTGGAAAATTCTTTAAGAGATGGGAATACCAGACCACCTTACCTGCCTCCTGTGAATCCTGTTTGCAGGTCAAGAAGCAACAGTTAGAACTGGACATGGAACAATGGACTGGTTGCAAATTGGGAAAGGAGTATGTCCAGGCTGTATCTTGTCACCCTGCTTATTTAACTTATATGCAGAGTACATCATGCAAAATGTTGGACTGGATGAAGCACAAGCTGGAATCAAGATTGCAGGGAGAAATAACAATAACCTCAGATATGCAGATGATACCACCCTTATGGGAGAAAGCAAAGAAGAACTAAAGAGCCTCTTGATCAAAGTGAAAGAGGAGAGTGAAAAAGCTGGCTTAAAACTCAACATTCAGAAAACTAAGATCATGGCATCCAGTCCCATCATTTCATGGCAAATAGATGGGGCAACAGTGGAAACAGTGACAGACTTTATGTTCCTGGACTCCAAAATCACTATGGACAGTGGCTGCAGCCATGAAATGAAAAGATGCTGTTCCTTGGAAGAAAAGCTGTGACCAACCTAGACAATGTATTAAAAAGCAGAGACATCACTTTGCCGACAACGGTCTCTGTAGTGAAAACTATGGTTTTTCATATATGGATGTAGTCGTGTATGGATATGAGAGTTGGACCATAAAGAAAGCTGAGCACTGAAGAATTGATGCTTTCAAATTGAGGTGTTGGAGAAGACTCTTGGGAGTTCCTTGCACTTCAAGGAGAGCCAACCAATCAATCCTAAAGGAAATCAGTCCTGAATATTCACTGGAAGGATGGGTGCTGAAGCTGAAGCTCCAGTACTTTTGGCCACCTGATAAAAAGAACTAGGAAGGACCCTGAAATTGAAGGCAGGAGGAAGAGGGGACAACAGATGATGAGATGGTTGGATGGCATCACTGACTCAATGGACATGAATTTGAGCAAGCTCCAGGAGTTGGTAAAGGACAGGAAAGCCTGGCATGCTGCAGTTCATGGGGTCACAAAGAGTCAGACACAACTGAGTGACTAAACAGTGAGCAACAACAATGGTAACTATTTCCAGAGTGGTTTCTGGGAGAAAGTAGCATTCATTTTCAAGCTCCTTTATGGAAATCTCCATTTTCTGCCACAATTACTAACTGCTTTGTGGTAGACATTTATTACTGAGTAGATTTTTTATTTTGGCTCAAAGTACTATACATATCTAACTTTTAAAATTTATGACAAATTTATTCCAGAAAGGTTATTAATGATTTTCAGTTCTTTTGAAAACACTATAAGGATGTATGTACATCAGATGGAATTGCTCATTTTATTCCAGATATGTTTGCTATCATTGTTCTTATTGAGCTAAACGAAAGAGCCTGGGAAATAATCCTTTGGTTGGCACTTAAAATCAAACCAAAACAGAAACTGGTATCTTTTCCCATCTTCCATTAAGAGTGTAGCTCTTGTTATGAATTTTGGCAATAAATGACTCCATTGAGGTCTTGTAGTTTATGATGTCCTCTGGCAGGGAAATCTTGAAAATGTTTTACTGTTATAGCAAATTTCACACTAAGCCATATTTCAAAAAGTGGTTAGTAAAAGTTCTGGACAAAGAACAGTCACCATCAAGTGATATGCTACCAAAAGATGGATTGCTACTATTTTAGATGATTTAGTTGTGCCAATTATATGGGCTTTTTATGAGTTATGCTCTACATGATTTCCAGTAAAACTTTGATTTTGAATGTAAACAATATTTATTTAAATATTTAATTTACTCCTAATGTAAATACTAAGTTGTTCTGTGTTCTTGTAAGTTTTTTCTTTAAATGTCAAAAATTGTCTATATATAGGCACATTCTGCATTGAATTCAGTGAAATAATTTTCATCCTTCCTTTTGGTGACAGTGTTTCTTTTTCCTGAGTGATAAAAAAGTCATTGGTTATGAAATGATAGTATAATAGATTCTTCTCTAAGTAAAACATTTGAACTGTTCTCCTGTTTCTTGTAAGAGTACTTACTTAGCACCTTTACATGAATTTTTATTACTCACAAATATTGCCAGGTGCAAAGGAAGCAGTGGCTTACATAATTAATATAGAGGTAGTCCAGAATTCATTTGTTCAACTTTTAAATTATTTTGGAATTTGTGTTGGAATATTGGTATTTCTGAGATGGTGTGTGTAGGACTTTTTAAGAGATAGTGAACTGTACTGTAATATCTTTGTCTTGAAATAAACTGCAAACTCTCCAGCAGTTCCTTGGGTTGCTGTGAGGTCAGTGTTTTTGTGCAGTGCCTCTGGGTTCCTGATCTCCTTCTTTACTGATCTGTGGTGCTGATGAACTAAAGCCACTTTCAGAGGCCAACAAGTCTGAAACAAAACCGCCTTTGTTTCTCTATACTTGCAACTTTGTATGTGGTTTTTTAGTCTGGGACAGGATCATTTGGGCTTCAAAGGTTTTTACTTTTGGAAAATCACCAGTTATCTTTGACTGTCACTCAGCAGACTCACCTGATGGATAGCACCTACCTGTTCTTCTTGATGGACATAAACACTAATGTTTGAGGTAAATTAAAGATTATCTAATGTGATTTACAAGGTAGACATTGTAGCGGCCATTAATTCATTCTAAAAACTTTTGTATGCCTGCCATATACCAGGTGTTTTATAGATTAGGGACCTAGAGACAATATGTGTGTGTGTGTGTGTACTCACAGTCTTTGAGAAGTATCTCTTTTGCAGTTTGGTTAGGGAATGGTGTGGAGAGAGAGGTCAAAAACTACAGTGTATTATGATAGGTTCTGTGGGGCTTCCCAGGTGGCTCAGTGGGTACAGAATCCATCTGCAATGCAGGAGATGCATGCAGAAATGGGTTCGATCCCTGAGTTGGGAAGATCCCCGGGAGGAGAGTATGGCAACCCACTCCTGTATTCTTGCCTGGAGAATCCCATAGACAGAGGAGCCTGGTGGGCTGCAGTCCATTGGGTCACAGGGTCGGACATGACTGAAGCAATTGAGCATGCACACACGAGACAAGATGAGGTTGTTATGGGAGTACAGTATTCTTGCCTAGAGAATCCCCATGGACAGAGGAGCCTGGCGGGCTACAGTCCATGGGGTAGCAAAGAGTTGGACACGACTGAGTGGCTAAGCATAGCACAGCACAGAAGGGTCATTTAACTCAGAGTTTGAAATGTTGAGAAATGCTTCCAGGAGTAGGTCACATCTGAATTGAGTCTTAAAGGGTGAGTAGAAATTAGCCAAATAAAGAGGAGGAGAAGCCTGGAAATAGACTAATATGACCAGAGAGACAGAGGCTAAGGCTTAGAATAAATGGTGGCTGTCACTTATTGAGCATATACTTTGTGCCAAACTCTGTATTATGACCTTTAAAACACTTACTTCACAGTAACCTAAGGGGCAGATGTTGTTATCCTCTTTGCAAATAAGGAAACTGAGAGTCATTACTCTTCTGAGGTTATGACAGGGTTAATGAGTATCAGAGCTTAATTTTAAAACTCTAGATTTTCTGGCTTTTTGTCAAGGCTGATTCCTCCCAAGAAGGAACATTTTTCAAGATGGAGGAAATAGTTATGAAGTTATCATGCCGATGAAAGGTCAGATGTGCAGGTTAAAGTCTGTGAAGTGTCCTGGGGCATTAATAGTAGTTATTCATTCAGGAAATATTTACTGAGAGTCCCTTAAGTGCTAAGAACTCTGCTAGGCATTAGGAATTAAATGACAAATGTTTAAATGGTAGAGGTAGAAGGTCAAAGAAAGTAGAGGCACTGAGTGTAAATGTAGTGTGAGGAAAGAAAAGATAATGATACAGCAGTAAACACAGGGGGAAATTAGTGTGTGTGTGTTTTAATATGGGAAGTACTTTAATTGTTCATATGCTGAGAAGAAAGAGCAATAGTAGGGGAAAGATTTAAGATAAACTAGGATGAACTGGTGATTGATTGGTTCATCAGTGATCCTGAAGAAGGAGGGAAGTCAGAAACCAAAGTCTGTAGATTGCACATGTTTAATTAAGTAGATTGCAAGATAATCCTAACATGAATTTGTAACGACTATAGAATTTTAGTATACTTACCCTACACTTGGATAATGGAGACTTGATTAAACAATGAAACTTCTTATGTAAATGATCACTGTGACCTCTTACGTCTGGTTTATGCATCCATTGTTTCTGCCCCTCTGTTGTTCTGTCCATACCCTTTCTAACATCACATGCAGAGTTATTGGTGTTTCCCTTTTGGGAGGGGAGATGAGTAGAGGCTGTGTCTAATGCTACTTTGCATCTGGTATAATCTCACTTTAATAAAGGCTTTTTGAATTGATGAATCAGTGAATGACTGAATTCCGTATTTGTACTATTTGAATATTAGTTTTTTGTTTTTTTATCTTTTATGGGTTAAAGGTGTATATCCTGTGCAAATTCTGTTGTCTTTTATAAGTTAAGTGCATAAATACTTTAAGGTATGCCCAAGTACCAATGAAAAGAGGACTTTAAGAATTTTCTGTATGGAGAGGATCTTAAAGTTTCATACAACCTAAAGAATTTATTAGGTTTAGCTTTTTAGAGATATAAGATAAATTTATTATCAGCTCAGAGTGACCAGTTGTAATCTATCTAGAAGTTCAGAAATGATATACTCACAGTTTTTATTTCCAATTTTTTAAAGTTTTGTGTTAAAAAGCCAGTGATGCAATTTTTAAAAATTAAATTTCCTGTGAATGTATGTAGTTCCTCTCAAATATGGTATATTACTTTTTAATGTCATGGAATTTTCTTTTTTCAGAATCCTGTCCGAAAGATCCCTGACTCACATGAAATAACGCTAAAGCATGGCACTAAGACAGTAAGTTTTAAAAATTTAATTATTTTCCCTCAATAACAGGGCTCTCATGGAAAAGTGAACTAATATGATATACTTATATTAAAGCCATTATACAATCAACCTATATCACAAAGAAATTGTGATAGACATTTCCTTAATGATGGACATTAAGGAAAACAGATTACCTTTCTGTTCAGTCAAAATAGCCATTGCATTTCATTTAAAATAGAAACACTTATTCATTAAGGAAATTGTCACTGTTATTGTTGGCTTTAAAACCTCTTTCTTCAATATAGGGACACCATAAATGAAAGAGAGAAATGAAGCTCAAATCCTTTTTTTATTACGGTGTGGAAAATTTCTCATTACGCTTAGCTTCATTTCTGTGTCAGTAAGAGGCCCGAGTTCATTTTTTAGGTGGATGTTGACATAAGAAATGAATATAAGCTTATTATGATTCTAAAGATTATATTCCTTAGATTTATGGATTATATTTTATAATTGTCACATTTATTTATGCTATTTAAAAATTAATAGTGCAAAAATTTTGAGGTGTAAGATGAAATCATTTTGCCAAGTCACTTCAGTCATGTGCAACTCTTTGCGACCTCACGGACTGTGCGACCTCATGGCTAGAGCCCGCCAGGCTCCTCTGTCCTTGAGATTTCCCAGCAAGAACACTGGAGTGGGCTGCTATTTCCTTCTCCAGGGAATCTTCCAGGGATGGAGTCCACGTTTCTTAAGTTTCCTGCTTTGGCAGACGGGTTCTTTATCACTAGTGCCACCTATCTTATTGTTAAAGAAAGATTTAATAGTATCTTATTAAAAATGACAGTTGAATGAATGAAACTTGCTTGTGAATGAATAAAAGAATAAAATTATCTTGGTTTCCCTTTATATTGAAGCAACCTTTTTTTCTAATAGATGTCTGACATGTAAAGAAGTAGGAAAATACATCCCATAATGAGGCAGAAAAATATCAATTAATAGACATAGGTCCAGAAATAACACAAATGATAAAATTAGTAGCCATGCATGCTAAAATAATGATATTCTCCCCACTGAAATTTTTACTTTTGAAAATATTGTTTCCATAAAATGATTATAAAGTACAGTGGGTTTATTATTATTTTAAATGAAGTAAACAGTAAATATTATAAATGTCTTAATTTTGATTTTTGCTATGGTAAATATTGACACACATAACTTGCATAAAGTTTTAGGGGTTCTCAAAAGATTTTGAGTGTAAAAGGTCTTGAAACCAAAATATCTGAGGATTGCTGCCTTTCATTGCTGCCATTTCCATCTAGTTCTTTATACTATACCTACTTTTTATTAAATCACATTTTTATATTTTTATTCTGAAATCATGAAAGAATTTTACTAATTTTCATGTTTTTTAGTAAATAAGAAAAAAAATTATAGACTACTAGTACTTAAAAAGGAAGCTTTCCTATCATTTAGAGATTTTTGCAACAGATAGTTCTGTTAATAACAGACAAATAACACATTTTATTTAAATATTCATATTTTTTCAAAGCAAATTTTATCTTTAAAAATGTGTATAATTAAAATTAAAAAATAAATGTATACAATTTAAACAATACTTTGTTATTTTACACATTAAAAATCAGAACTTCTAATTGTACTATTAGGTTAACTAATATCTTTTTTTTGCAGTCCTGCCTTTGCACATATATTTCAATCTCTTGGAAATATGCCTTTTTTTTATATGCCTGTTGTTTTTTTGTATGTCTGTTTCAAATAGGTCTGTTGTTTTTTTTTAAACTAGTTTTTGTAAAAATGTTTACACATTCACAGAATTATAGAGAGTACTGAAAGGAATTCCCATATATTTGTCTCTGAGCCTTACCAATTGTTGACATAAGGCCAATCTTGTTTCCTGTATACTTTACATTTCTAATAAACCTCCTTTCCTCCATGCCAACTGCCTACCTTGTGGGGTTGTTTTAAGCAAATTCCAGACTTCATATGATTTCTTCTGTAACTTAATATTTCATGTCTATTTAGAGAATTGATTTATAGTAGCTTTCTTTATGGGCTTCCCTTTCTTTATTTCAAACTGTGATTCTTTTTCTGTCTCATATATGATAATCATGTTTAATATGCAGTCCAAATGCAGTTCTTTCCTTCTGAGAGGCAATAGATCCAGGGACTAACTGCTTTGATGAGAATGATAAATACAGCTCAAGAACAGTGAGTGACACATTGGATATTTGTATGTGATTGGACCTCAGAAAGTTAACAGGGAAAGCAAATAGTTTATGGAACCAGTATAAGTGATATTATAATGTGGCTAGTTACTTATAAACTCATGTTTAAAAATAATTGTTAAAGGTGACTATACTTAGAGTCATTTAGCCATATTCACAAGGTAATAATTTCCACTTTGCTGTATTTTGTTAAATCGATTTATGGTTCCTATTCATGTGACTCATTTTGGTAATTTTAGATTCGTGTGTTCTTCATTTAGTAATAGTCAAATAATCTTAAAAAGCTTTCTCAAAATCTTTTACTGAAAAAGTGAATTGTTTTTAAGATACCTACTTATATTCTAAGGCAACTTAGTTTATCATTTGAAATTGCAGATAGCTATTCAGAGTACATGGTAGAGAAGCTGGGATGAAGCTGGTGATTAGATTAAATTAAAATAGCTAGCCAGTGGGAGTTTGATGTATGACCCAGGGAACCCAAAGCTGGTGCTCTGTGACAACCTGGAGGGGTGGGGTGGAGAGGGAAGTGGGAGAGGGATTCAGGAGGAAGGGGACAAGTGTATGCCTATGGCTGATTCATGTTGATGTATGGTAAAACCCATCATAATATTATAATTATCCTCCAACTAAAATAAACTAAAAAAATATTTCTTGTATTTCAAGGAAATAATACTCATAAGAACAAAGTCAAATGATTTAGAAGGTGCTGTCCATTTTTACTTTTCATAAGTAACAGCAGTTAGTGATCTTTATTTTCAGCGTCTATAAGGCTGAAACTCCAATACTTTGGCCACCTCATGCGAAGGGTTGACTCATTGGAAAAGACCCTAATGCTGGATAGGATTGGGGGCGGGAGGAGAAGGGGACGACAGAGGATGAGATGGTTGGATGGCATCACCGACTCGATGGACATGGGTTTGGGTAGACTCCGGGAGTTGGTGATGGACAGAGAGGCCTGGTGTGCTGCAATTCATGGGGTCTCAAAGAGTCGGACACGACTGAGCGGCTGAATTGAACTGAACTGAATAAGGTAGGAAGTAGAGTTAGAGAGGAGAAGGAAATGGCAACCCACTCCAGTATTCTTGCCTAAATAATCCCGTGGACAGAGGAGCTTGGTGGGCTGCTGTCCATAGGGTCGCACAGAGTTGGACACGACTGAAGCGACTTGGCATGCATGCATGCATTGTAAAAGGAAATGGCAACCCACTCCAGTATTCTTGCCTGGAGAATCCCAACGACAGAGGAGCCTGGTGGGCTGCCGTCTATGGGGTCGCACAGAGTTGGACACGACTGAAGCGACTTAGCAGCAGCAGCAGGGTTATAAAAAGGAAATGGGGGTTATAATAGACTGTAAATAGTTTCTCTCCATTTAACTTTGTTTTTTTTTAATAACAGGTTTCTGCTTTGGGTCTGGATCCCTCAGGTGCCCGTTTAGTGACTGGAGGATATGACTATGATGTTAAATTTTGGGATTTTGCTGGAATGGATGCTTCTTTTAAGGCATTTCGATCCCTTCAGCCCTGTGAATGGTATGTATTATGTAACTTAATATTTTCATTTTGGAAGACAGAGTCTTTGATCATTTGAATTCCATTTATGATGATTTTTATCAGAATACGATAAGTTTACATGACTGTATTCTACCGTCCTTATTCAGATGAACGGAAAGTGCACCTTTTATTTTAGTAAGTTTCCTTTAGTTACATGAATCTTTTCTAAAGACATATTCTGTCTTTTGTTGTGTTTTTTTAAAAACATTTTTATTTAGAAATTGTCACTTTGTCTAGTAGTTCATTTTAAAACACTTCAGTAGCTACTGTGTAATATTATATATATGTGTATAGCACATGTTAAGCCAATAGCCAAGTGCTGCACTGTGCAGGTATGGTCAGCTAGCCTTGTACCATAAAGGGCTGTAGGTGTGGCTACTGTAAGCCACCCTCTTGTTTCTTTTTTTGACCATCTTTGATATTTTAGCTTATTGGATATCAGAAATGGATTTTATTTGGTGAAACTTGTTAACTTGCATGATGTATATTGTAAATGAGCTTTCAATGATGAGATTTAAAAATATTCAAGATATGTGGATTAGCTGAAGTTATTCAGACCCAGTTTCTTACTCTTACGTGAATGGGGTATAAATCTAGTTTTGTCTTCAACCTGAACTTGAAGGGGTAATGTCTTTTTGCTTAATCTCCACTTTTAAACTCTGGGTTCCATTAACTGTATGGGAAAAGTTCCTGTCTCTGGACTGTTGAGCGCTTGCTTTGTGAACCTTTTGTGATGAACCTTTTGTGAAGGTTAGAGCATCTAAACAAGATGCTGGGATTTTTCTGCAGCCTGTCTGAAGTAAAGATTTGAAAATTCATTAAATCATGTCAAATAAATAATCAAATGGAAAGGAAAAGACAGAAAAAGCAAAAAAAAAATACAAAAAGCCCTCCAGTATCTCCAATGATGGCTGTATTTAAAATAGCTCTGATGATTTAAAATAGTGATATTCATCTTGAGTTAGTATGATGACCTTTTGAAAATGTACATAAAATATGTTGTTTACATCCCTTTTTCCCACGTGATAGTCTCTTGATACATAAAGGGATTATGATTTCCTTCTATCTTTACAGCTATGAGGTGACTTGTTCAGTACTATTCAGTGCTTTTTTTTTTAATTTGGATGTACCAGGTCTTAGTTGCAGCATATGGGATCAGTTTCCTGCGTTCCCCAGGGATTGAACCCAGGTTGCCTGCATTGAGAGTGTTGAGTCTTAGCCACTGGACCACCAGGGAAGTCCCTGTCCAGTACTTTGTTAATAATCAGCTCTGAAGAGAATACATGTCTCATGAGTTTCAAGCCAGTGCTCTATTATTTATTAAATGTGTCATTTGCTGCACTGTTATAATTGAAAATGCAGGAAAAAACCAAGAATAATCTTATTTTCTCTTCTGCAATTAAACTGTTGCATCCTGTATGTAATTGTGAGCTATCAAAGGTTAGATGGGAAGAAATAGAATTCTTGACAACCTATAAAGTTAATATAAAACTCTAAAATTGCAAATGTTATGTGAATATTACTCCTTTAAATCATGACAACTATTTACCTTTGCCATCACTTGCTCCTGATCTCTAAGTAATGTGACTCTCTCTGCTTTATATGGTTTATTTTTTGACTCGTATGTGCATGGTAAGTTGCTTCAGTCATGTCCAACTCTGTGTGATTCTATGGACTGTAGCCTGCCAGGCTCCTCTGTCCACGGGATTCTCCAGGCGAGAATACTGGAGTGGGTTGCCATTTCCTCCTTCAGGAGATCTTCCCAGCCCAGGGGTCAAATCCCTGTTTCCTGCAGCTCCTGGCATCCGCAGGCAGATTCTTTACTGCTGAACCACTGGGGAAGCCTTTTTTTGACTCAGTGTATATTTTATATCTATTTACCTGTTCATCTATAATTCACTTTTTACTGTAAACAATTTCAAATGGAGAGACAAATAGAGGGGTTAGTATAATAGCCATCTACTCTTTACCTAGGTTTAGCAGTTATAAATATCTTTTTATTTATTTCTTTCAGCTCATTTTTGTAATTTTTGAATTATTTAAAAGTGAAGACACTGTTTTTATATAACAAAACAGAAATAGACTCACGGATGGAGAGACTCAACCAGTGGTTACCAGTGAGGAGTGGGGAGAGGGGTGACATAGGGGTATGGGATTAAGGGGATACAGACTACTGTGTATAAGATAAATAGACAACAAAGGTATACTGTATAACATAAGGAAACATAGCCATTATTTTTTGGTAATTTTAAATGGAGTATAATCCATAAAATATTGAATTGCTCTGTTATACACCTAAAACTAATATTATAAATCAACTATAATATTAAAAAAAAAACACAGACCTTTCACTTTGAAATATTTCAATGTGTTACCTTTAAAATGACAGATACTTTCTTATGTAAATGTAGTTCCATTATTACTTTTAACAACGTTCTTTAGAATTCCTCAATATTTCTAATTAACATTCCATATTTAAATTTCCTCATTTGCTCTCAAAATGTGTTTTAATGCTGGTTTGTCAGACATGGATTCAATCAAGTAATACACAACACATCTGTTTTGTACCTCTCTTACTTGTCTTTTAATATACAGTGATCCTTCCTTAACCATTTTCTTTCCCATAACTTTGTTAAAAGACAGGTCTAGTTGTCCTCTATGAGATTTTCCCTTCCTAATTTTCTAATTGCTTCCATTTGATATCATCGAAGTTTTTTCTTTATCTCCAGTATTTCCTATAGAAGATCCAAAGGCTTGATTATAATCCATATTGTCTAATATCAGGTGGCATGCATTATCTGGTTGTTGTCACTTATTAGTGACTAGAAACTAAGACTGATCCCTGGGGTAAGTTGGACTGATTCCTCCATTGTAAAGTTAATATTACATACTTGAGATAGGCAGAAACTTTGTGGGAAAATACCTTGGCACCACGTTAATATCCAGATTCTATTCATCCTTTCAGTTAATAAGTTTAGCATCCATTGATTATTCATACCTGAATCATTTATTTTGTTTCATTGAGGAATGCAAGATAGTGGCTTTCTAATTCTGCTGTTTCATCTACTTTTACTTGTTGGCACTCTTCTAAAAGAAATACTTTTCCTCAGTAACTGATATTAATTGATTCCCATGAAATACAATTCCTACTGAAGAGTCAGGATAAATGCTTAGTTATTACCCTTTTATTACTCATTTTTAGCTTACAGATTAGTGTTGTTAAATGAGTTGTTGCTATTGGTGGTGATGATTGTGTTTTTTTTCCTTTGCAATTACCAGTATTTATGATTTTAAAATTTTCCTGTGTTTCAGTCAGTTGGAGTCATTATTATTATTATTATTATTATTATTTTTGATGTTTAAGTTGTCCAAGATTTGGCCAGTGGGAGTCCCTGATTATTATGTTTTGACATGACCTTATTAGTCTTTAAAAGATTACTTATTATCCTAGTACATGCCTTCCCAAGTCCCAGAGTAAGGAGTTTCCGCAGACAGCTGTTTTGTTATGAGAGTAGTATTCAAAGACCATATCTGGTTGCTTTGCTGCACATGTTCACTGACACTGGGGTCTCATTACTTCTTGACCTTTTCAGTAGAAAGAGGTGAAAAATATAGGTGTGTGCGCTCAAATGAAGAGGTCATTTGATATTTCCAGTTCAAAATCTTAGTAAACTTTTAATTTCAGAATATTTTTTAATTTACAGAAAAGCAACAAGGTAGTCTAGAGTTCAACTACACCCCTAACCCAGTTCCTCTTATTATTAACATCTTACATTACCACGTCACATTACACCTGTGACAGTTAAGCCGCAATTGGTGCATTACCATTAGCTCAACTTTAAAATTTATTTGGATTTCACTTTTTAGAAACCAATATCCCTTCTAAGATACTACATTTAGCCTTCAGGTCTGTCTAGTGTCCTCTGGTTAATAATAGTATCTCAGTCTTTCCTTGTTTTTCATGACCTTGACAGTTTTGAGGTGTACAGGACAGGTATTTTGTAGAATATCCTTTGATTTATTTTATTTTTTAGATGATGTTTTACTCATGGTTAGACTGAGGCTGTGGGTTTTTGGGCTGAATGTCACAGAGGTGAAGTGCCCTTCTTACCACATTTCAGAAGTACATGCTATCATGTTTGTAAGATTTCTCCACTGTAGAGTTACTTTTTCCTCACTTTTCCCTGTGCCATTCCTTGGAAGCAAATCAATAAATGCTGCTCATATTTGGGAGAGTGGAAAAATTAAGCTCTACCTCCTGGAGGGGTTGATAATTACATAAAACACTTGGAATTCTTCTGTAATGGTCAGATCTTTGAGTTTTGCTAATTGCAAATTTGATAAATGTGCAATAAGTTCTTATTCAGTTAATAACTTGATAAATATTGCAAGAGGCAGATTTTGGTGTGCCATTAGAAGCCCTTCCTTTTTTTTGACTTTGATTTGCTTTAGATTAAGTTGTTCACTCATATGAGAATCTATGCATACCAATTACTCAGCTAAGTTCTTTTGTCACTCATCTGCATGATTTCTATATTATCTGCCAAGAAAACTTGAGGGAATCTAACTGTTTTCAAGATATAAAAGCACAGTATGCTGTTTTTAGACCATCTCCTCACCTGTAATAAAAGATGTCAGAATTTGGCTGATATCCAAGAGGCAGCATTATGATGAATAAGTGGGTGTCAAAGAGGTATTCACACCCAGAGGAGCCCCAGAGCCATTCAGGAAGGGAGGCAGAAGTTCTCAGTTTAGGTGTGAGACTGAGGCAAGGTGTTCTGGATTTGGGGCACCTCTGATGAATTTCGCCAAAGGACTGATGCTGTAATATTCTTAGCCTCATTCTCACTCTTCTGGGACACCTTGAAAAGACTGATGTTAAATGTTTTCTTGATCTGACAATATAAAAATCAAATTAAAAAAAAACTTTTGTTGTTCAACCTCTTTTTGAGGCATCCTTTGGTATCTTGAAGTCTTATTTAACTTTGTTTTGGACTTTTGCCCCATATCAACATTAGATTTATGGATTTCTAGTTTCTAAAGTCTTCTTTTGTCATTTAGTGAAAATCAGTATCACAGTTTCTCTGATCCAATCTGCTAGTCACTTTTTACTTTCTTTGTTTCCTCACAGATTCTTAATAATTATTTATTTACATAGATTTAAAAATTATTGATAGAGTCCTTGAGATCACAAACCCTTCTGTTGTATGCAAAAAAAAAATGTAGATGAAATAAAACTTTTAATAAAATATTGAGAATTTTTGGATCATTTAGATAGCTCAAAATAAGAATTTCTTATCTTCAGCCCACTTAAAGATGACTACTCTCTATTCTCTTCTTTTGAAAACATTTGAATTAATGAAGTGCTACATAAAATTATGTTTTCATTCAGAAATTAAAACATTTCAGATAAAACTAAAGTTCTTTATTATCTTCATTTTAATCTTTTCCCCAGGTTTTATCACTGTTTTCATTGTGTTAAATTCTTTGAGGTTTTTTCATGCAGTTATCAACAAGTATCAAATATATATATCAAAAAACAAGTACATTTTATATTTATTTTCATAAATAGTATCAGGTGGTTGTTCCATAATTTTTTTCCCCACTCACAATATTGCTTGGAGATTTTTTATATCACTACATGTATACTGCTATAGTCTTTCTAAATGCTACATAGCATACTATGTATAATTTACCATAGTTAAGTGGTTTTAATGCTTTAATTGTTATCAGAACCATATGAAGGGCTTGTTAAAATATTAAATGCTATGCCTTACCTTTAGAGTTTCAAATTCTTTACATTTGGGGAGGCTAAGAATTTATATCTCTAACAAGTTCCCACATGCCGCCTTGATCTGGGGACATACTTTGAACACCACTATACTGATTAGCTATTCTCCCCTTGATGGACTTTATGGTTGTGGCAACTTTTTTACTGTTCCAAATAAATGATGAAATGATTACCTCTATACCTCATTGGGCAAATGTGTAAATTGAGTGTTTCTCAAGATCAGATAGCAAGAAATGAAATGCCTTTTGTGTACATTTTAAAATGTTGACATTGTCACATAACCCTCTTTTGATTATCCATTTTGTGAAATGTCACGTGGGTTTATCCCTGGGAGACAAGGAGGCAATGCAACTGTGTACTTTGTTGTCTGTGCATAAGTTAAGTAACATATGTGTAGTGACCAATCAGTGACAGATTTTGAAACAAGTGCCATGATTGGCAATTGATGAGGATGCGAAGTTCTATTTATATAGTTATTTTTGGACTGACATGCTAGTAGCAAAGTTTGTACTTTATGTGGTTACTCACGGTTAGTATGCTATAGTAACTGAAATTTGAGCTGTGTTGTTGGAATCTGGTATTATTTATCTAAACCATGGCAACTGAAATTCATGCATATCAGAACCGTGCAAAGCAAGGGTTGCCTCTATTCAATATGAAAAATAAAAAAGAAACTCAATGGGACGTAGAGGATGAGTTTTTTTTTTTATTGTTGAAAATAAATTATATCTCTCTACTATGATCTTCTAGTCTGCTAATGATTAACAAGTTAATGATTCATTTGGAAACTTGTAAGCCTGGTGTCTTGCTTTAAGTTCTGTGATAATAGTCAATAAAGCGTTTTTTAGTCAGATGTAACATAATTCAATTAATAGTATTGACAAGTGATTATGCATTTACATTCACTTTTGAGAAAATTTTTTGCAGTTTTGTTACTGTACCATAATGGTTTTCAAGAGTTCATCATTTGTGTCAGATGTTCAACCTTTTCAAGTGGATAAATTATACTATTTTTTCATCAGGTGATTATTGTTTTAAAATTGCTATTTTAATAGATGTTAAAATAAATTCCCACTTAGAAAGTCCACCAAAGACTCATAACTGAAAACACAGTTGTTTTTGGTCATGCATTATAGAGACTTTCTTCCCAAAGCATTTTGTGAATGGACACTTACTGGAACCACTCAGTTGTATGAACATGCAGTGTGAAGTGAGACAGCCTCAGTAATTTCTCAGACTTTGCATAATTACAGATTTCTCAAACTGGGGTTTATGGGTGTATTTTAAGAGGCTCATGAATTCTTTTCATTAATTTAAAAATTTTGTTTTTTTTCCTGTTGATAATCATTTAGCACAACCCTAATGCCTGCATTTGTTTACCTTTGTGTTTAAAATCACCTGGGCTCAAATGCTACTTTCACTTTCAGTTGCCGTGGCCTCATGAGAAAGGACCAGAGACATCCTTCATATATAAATGATAAAAGCCAAGTGAAAACTTGTTTTGTCATAAAGTGTTATATGAACAAAGTTTCAAAATAGTTGTAATTGAGACAATTGGTGGGAAGATTGAGTCATCACTATAACTCAGTAAAACAGTGATGTGCTGCGCAGGCAGCAAGCATTCATTAACTTGTTCATCTGATGGCAGATGAGAGGACTATGGCAGAGGGATATAATCAGTTTATCTCACAATAGAGAAGTTGTTTCATTCTTTATAATATTGTTTCAGCAAACAGCATCTTAAAATTAATTTGAATTTCTTTGGTTCTTTTGTTTTAGTATTTACTTTAAAAAATTCACTTTAAGATTTGATTTATATACCATGAAATTCACTCATTTTAAGCATGCAATTCAGTAGTTTCTAACAATGGGTTTGTGCAACCGTCACCGCAATCTAATTATCATCACTCTAAAAACAAACCTCATTCCCGTTTGTGGTCACTGTCCATTTCCACCTCCAGCCTTAGGCAGCCACTCGTCTGCTTTATAGGTGTGCTTTTTCTGGATGTCTCAGATAAATGGAACCATATGTGATCTTTTATGTGATCTAATATGTGATCTTTTGCATCTGGCCTCTTTTCCTTAGCAGAATATTTTTGAGGTTCACCCATGTTGTAGCATACTTCAGGACTTTTGTTCCTTCTTATGGTTGACTAGTATTCTTTATATATATGTGTGTGTATGTATACATATATACATATATATATATAGAGAGAAAGCATATTTTGTTTGTCCATTCACCATTTGGTGGATGTTTGGGTTGTTTCCAGTTTTGGCTATTATGAATAGTGCTGCTATTGAACATTTGTGTAACAAGTCTTTTAATGGGCATATGTTTTCATTTCTTTTAACATGAATTGGGAATTGCTAAGTCATAATGTAAGTCTATATTTAACATATTAATAACTTGAAAACTGTTTTCCAAAGTGGCTATACCATTTCAAATTCCCACAAGCAATATAGAAGGTTCCAGTCTTTCTACGTTCTCACCAACCATCCTCCCCACCCCCATGCTATGCAGCTTGTGGGATCTTAGTTCCCTGAAAGTGAAGTCGCTCAGTCGTGTCTGACTCTTTGCGACCCCATGGACTGTAGCCTACCAGGCTTCTCTGTCCATGGGATTTCCCAGGCAAGAATACTGGAGTGGGTTGCCATTTCCTTCTCCAGGGGATCTTCCTGACCCAGGGATCGAACCGGGATCTCCTGCATTGTAGGCACTTTACCCTCTGAGCCACCAGGGAGGCCCCTGACTGGTGATTAAACCCGGGGCCTTGGGCAGTGAGTCCTTAACCATTGAACTAACCACCCGTCACCAGCATTTGTATTTGTCTTTTTGATGATAATCATTCCTGTGGGTGTGGAGTGATCAGTATTTACTTTTAAATTCATTGCAAATCTATACTTTGATAAGAGTTGTTAGAAAAAGGAGCCTCGTTATATATTCACACTCAGTCTTACATAACAAACTTTTACTTATTTGCAACTAATCTTGGGTATCATCAATAGGAAAGAAAAAGTTACAAGATAACTTCATTTGTAGAGTTAGTGCACGTGTGTGTGCTCAGTCACTTAGTCATGTCGGGCTCTTTGTGACCCCATGGACTATAGCCTGCCAGGCTCCTCTGTCCATGGGGATTCTCCAGGCAAGAATACTGGAGTGGGTTGCTATGCCCTCCTCCAGAGGATCTTCCTGAACCAGGGACTGAACCTGTCACCTGCATTGCTGGTGGATTCTTTACTACTGAGCCAAGAGTTAGTAGGTTAATTACATCACAAAAGTTATTCTTGATATGTCAGTATAGTCCTGGGAATGACAGGACTTTCTTGTGGTTTACTAATTAGAAAGGAGGTTGTTGACATGATCTGTGTAGAGGTCAGTGTGGGATTGTGTGCATCCCAGAAAGCTTTACTATGAGGTGAAAGATGTATGGGAAAGCACAGTTAATATTCTTTGATATATATACTGTGTACCTAAATATATTGATATTTTCAGATATTTTCATTGTGATATGTAAGCTTAAGGAATTTTTTTTTTTACTTAATTTCCTGGGTTTCTGTTAACCCTTTTCGTCATCAAGTTGCACAATTTGTGTATTTTATCTCATTGACTAAAAACCATCTTGAGTTGTGTCTCAGATGTCAGCAGCTCTTCAAAGAGACCTTTCCTAATAATCCTGTTAAAAGTAGCTCATCTCCCCACCTCTCTACCACCACCCACTCTATGCACTGTTCTGGTTTGTTTTCTTTATAGCACTAACCATTAGCAGAAATGATAACCTGTTTTTTATATTTGTTTACTTGTATTCCAATACCTGGAATAGTGCCTGGCATATAGTAAGAACTAATTATTCATTAAATAAATAGTAAATAATGGAATGTTTTCATATTTTTCTCCAAAAATTTCTTTTTGTATAGAATAAGAAGGCATTTCCACCAAGGTGTAGCCCCATTTTTTTTTCCAAAAAGAAAGGAGGTATAAAAATTTCTTTTCCAGCAAAATTGAAAAATTTTAACTTAAGCCATATCAGTTCAGGGTAAATAAGGAATCGACAGTTTTTGAAATGTCTGGCTCTGCATTGTTATAATGCATTGGGCTTTAGGTCTTGGGTTGGTATGTTTCACTCTTTACGAGCTAAATAATATGTAATCTCAAGGTAACTGCTTAATGAATTTTATTGCATCTTACCATTTCCATTCATTTTATATTAAAAGTGACTGCCACTGAGCTGTGATTTCTACTTTTTAAAATGACATTTGTAGTCCTTGGCATATATCTATTAGTTTCTTCTTTTGATTAAACAGTTCCAGAGTTCAAAGAAAAAAAATCCACCGTTAACTAATATTTCGTCTTCCTGAGTGAATGCTTGATTCAGCAATGTAAAAATTTCTATTACGAGAAATCATAATGGGTGAGTCATTGCTCTAGCCATTGGGCATGATGCTCTGCTTAAGTAGCTGACCTTGTGTCCTATCTGTCAGTTATTGCAGAGGTAGAAGGAAGTTTCATTACTCTCCTAGACTTCTGTTGAAATATTTCCCCTCCCTCTTTTTTCTCTATAGCTAACTGATTTATATTAAATTCACTTCTTCAACTAGTCTAGGGTCAATGTGCATGATGGATAAGAGCAAAGATTCAGTGTCATAGAAATCTGCATTTGAATTCTGCTTTTACCAATTCAGAAGAAATGCAACTGACCAATAAACATTATACTCAACTTCACTAACAATTGAAGAAAAAAATGAAAATTCCCTTGTAAGACGGGCAAAGATGAAACAGATCTCTATTATCCTATGTAGCAAGAAGACAAATTTGGGGAGAAAGAAAGGGTGTGATATCAATTATTAAGCTGTTTTTCTAAAGAACAATTTGATAATATCTGTCAAGATGTAAAATGTAAATTGTGTTGATAAGATCTGTAGAAATAAGCACTTTCAGGCATTGTTGCCTGGAGTGTAAATTAGTTCCATTCTATGGAGGGCAATTTGGTGTTATCTTCCAAATTATAAACCTGGGTACATACTCTTTGACCCATGAACCCAATTTAAGGAGCTTCTCTGACAGATATACCCACACATGGAAATGACCAAGGAACCCTGTCCCTGCTTAGTCGCTCAGTCAAGAGCGACTCTGTGCGACCCCATGGATGGTAGCCTGCTAGGCTCCTCTGTTCGATCCCTGGGTTGGGAAGATCCCTTGGAGAAGGAAGTGGCAACTCACTCCAGTATTCTTGCCTGGCGAATCCCATGGACAGAGGAGCCTGGTGGGCTTCAGTCCATAGGGTCTCAAAAGAGTCGGACATGACTGAAGCGACTTAGCACAGCACACACACATAGTTGGTTTGGTTTAGTTGGGCTTCCCTGGTGGCTCAGAAGACAGTAAAGAATCTGCCTGCAATGCAGGAGACCAGATTGAATCCCCAGGTCAGGAAGCTCCCCTGGAGAAAGGAATGGCTACCCACTCTAGTATTCTTGCCTGGAGAATTCCATGGAGGAGCCTGGTGGGCTACAGTTCACGGAGTTGCAAAGAATTAAGACACGACTGAGAGACTAAACACAAGAGTTGGTTTTGGCCTTTTTTTTTTTTTTTTTGGCCCTTGAACTAAAAATTATACAATGTTAAAAGATTGTAGAACATAATTCAACGAGAAAGAATACATGACAGAGATTGTATATGGCCTGCAGAGCTGAACATATTTTCAATCTGGCCCTTTACAGTGAAAGTTAGCGGATCTCGTGTCTAGAATCTCTTCCTTGTTACTTTACTCCCCTTGCTTGGTGACAGAAAGACTGTGAATAGATTCTTCTTGAGTTTCCTCACTTCCTTAAAGAATAGCTTGTAGCTAGTGGAACAAACCTATGGTCCAAGGGAGTTTTGAGGGGCTTGGGTCTAGGAGTAATCCTCTCAAGGAAGTTTCCACTTCATGTGTTGCATATTCTGTTTTCCGGGAAGCTGTTTTGTTACAGTTCTGACTAGTTAGTCCATCTTTGTTTTGTCAACCCCTGTGTCATCTCTTGAACATCCTTTTTAGCTACTAGCTGCCTAATGTGATAGCTGTTTTCATAAGGGCAGCCTTTCTACTTTGAGAATGTATTTCCCTATGAATTCTTGATTTGTGGGATATTTTCATATGAGGCTGTTGTACTCTTTCGGGGAGGTATTTTTCTAATCACTCTAGTCCTTTTCTGTAAAAATTTCTGGATAGTTTCTATCTTTCAGGTCTTTCAGTTTCTAATTCTGATATTTCTACCTATTGTTATGTTTTTTGAGGTTATTTCTTTTGATATTTGGACTAGGGAAATCTAATGTATAACTTGGCAGCTATTATTTGTACAAATCTTCTATAGCCCTTCTGTTTAAGGAGGACCTTCTTTTTTTTTTTTTTTATTTTAAGCATTTAGTGATGTATTTGGCTGTGCCAGGTCTTAGTTGCAGCATGTGGGATCTTCAAACTTCCTTGTGTGATGCAGAGCATCTTTTTTATTTTTTTAGTTGTGGCACGTAGAATTTTTATTTGCAGCATGCAATATCTTTCAGTTGTGGTTTGTTGGATCCAGTTTCTGGACCAGGGTTGGAACCCTGGCCTCCTGCATTGGGGGTGTGGAGTCTTAGCTGTTGGACCACCAGGGAAGTCCCAAGGACCCTGTCTTTATATTCTTTTTGCTCTGTCTTCAGGTTCTCCCCTACACTGACATTTTAACATTCTTGGGTGATCTGTCAAAAATCCTTCATTTCTAGTCATATGTTTTTATTCTTCTCCTAAACTTCAAAGGACTTTATAGATGTCATTATCTTTCTGTCTGACTTCACAACATGAAGTTTTATTGCAATTATTTCATTGTCCCCACTTTCTCCCTTGCTTCCCCTGTACTTGGTCCTTTCTTCATCCTTACCTATACTCCATATGCTTCCTGCCTCTCCAATTTCTTCCAGATTCCTCCTTCAGGATTCAATTCAAGCATCTTCCTTGCTTAAATCTCACTTAGAACACTGCAGCAGTCTCTTTTCCCCTACTATACCCGCCAGACTGCTTAATACAGTCCTGATGCATTTTTACTGAAACTTATGAATGCTTTGCCATGATTTGTAAAGTTCTATGTGATCTGGCCCCTGCCCACTTCTCTTTTTTAGTTTGCTTCAACAAAATGGCTGCGGGATTTTACACAGGACTTTTTTCCTGCTTAGAATGCTCTTCCCTATGGCTTGCTACCTGCTCCCTACTCACAAACATGGTTAGCTTCTTTGTATGCTTAGGTTCTACCAAAATGTTGCTTTTCTAGAGAGGCTGTCTAAACTGGGGCTTTCCTACTGTTGCTCCCTCAGCACCTTTTATTCATTGTTAAATGCTGAGTTCCTGTTGTTCTACTATTAGAATTAAGACTTGAATTATTCTTAACATATCATAAAGCTGTTGGGAATAATCAGAGCAAGGACTTAGTTTTTGCTAATCATCCTCATTGGTTGGCTGTTCTTGATTGTATTTCTCTAATCCTCAGAAGATACGAAAGTGTACTGTTTAAATATTTAGATTAGTTGTCTTTTACCATGGAGCTTGCTTGCGAAATCATATAAAATCATGAAACTTATAATCTGTACTTGAGTAACAGAGTAATTTTATCACATTTATAAGTAAGAATATACATTTTAATGGGAGAGTTATTGATTAGCTTTAGTGTTTAATCCTGGATAGACGTTTTCTGTGGCCCTAGTTTTGTTTGTATTGATCGCTGAGGAAGGCTTTCTTATCTCTCCTTGCTATTCTTTGGAACTCTGCATTCAGATGGGAATATCTTTCCTTTTCTCTTTTGTTTTTCGCTTCTCTTCTCTTCCCTTCCCAGCTATCTGTAAGGCCTCCTCAGACAGCCATTTTGCTTTTTTGCATTTCTTTTCCATGGGGATTTTCTTGATCCCTGTCTCCTGTACAATGTCATGAACCTCTGTCCATAGTTCATCAGGCACTCTGTCTATCAGATCTAGTCCCTTAAATCTATTTGTCACTTCTGCTGTATACTCATAAGGGATTTGATCTAGGTCATACCTGAACTGAACTGAGTTTTGTTTGACAGATATATTATTTTGTAAAGTTACTACTGGCTTCCTAACATTTAGTATATTAAGCCAATAGGTGATATAGTCCTAATTAATTTTGCATTGGAAATCTCTTCTTAAGTATAAAAGCTAAAATGTTGAAGTAGCTGGAGATTTATTTCAGCATGGAATAAAGCAGTGTTTTTTGATATTCTCATATAGAAACCTTTGATAATTCTGTCTCGTGTTTCTCACTTTCTTGTCCTGTTCCAAGCACTAGATAATATATTTTACTTACCTGCAAGGAACAGACAATTTCATCAAATTCTGTAGGAAGATGGCATGCCAATCTGAAACTACATTTTCTCTATTATTGCCTTTCATTTTCAAGAACATAGTAGTTATATTTGGCATAGTGCTTGAGTTATGTGAGTGGGTGCAAAAAATGAAAAAAGATATAAGGATATTTCTCTTGAACACTTTGGTTAATAGTAATTAAAACACATGCTAAACTTATACTAACTTGTCTTGTAATGAATTTGAAATATTCCATGTATTTGATTCAATGTATTCATTACGGTTAGCTATCAAGATTTCATACCCCTCAAATAATCTTAAAGAGCCCGTGGAAGTAAAGAAGTGGTAAAAATAGCAACTACTTATTTCATATACTGTGCTAGCAGCACAAAAATTAGTCTTGTTTTTAATCTTCATCTCAATCCTATAAGTGTTATTTCTCCAGGTTTTTCAGTGGAGGAACCAGGACTCAGCAACAGTATAAAGCCGGTACATGAACGCTATCTCTGGAGCTTCTCTGCGTAGCGCTGTCATCTAGTTCCATCTACTAAATTGGAAAGAAATGGGGAGACTGAGTCTTGCAGAGCCAAAGGGCTTGCTCATCATCACACAGCTAGTTAGCAATAGAGTGAGGACTTGGATCACTGGCCTCCTGACTCACATTCCGGTGCGCTTTTCACTATATCAGGACACCTTGGCTCCTGAGCCCCAAGTGACAGCCCCAAACAGCTGTGTTTATCTGTCTTGCATGTCCCAGCTTGTTTTGCTAGCAGAGCAAAAGCTACTTAAAAGGATCCTCAATCTTCACCTCCCCACTCCCCTCCACTTATACTCGTATATTCCTACTTGCCCCATGAATAACTTCACAGAAAGAATTGTGCAATGTCACTAAGCCTTCCTCTGGTGTCAGAGTTACTCCCTGAGAGAACATTCACTTCCTCATGACTCCAGTTTACTGTCAGATTGCCTTTCCCTCTCTTCTCTTTGATCGGAATCTTAGTTGTTTAGGCAGGAATTTGAGGAGCAGATGTTACGCCCCTTGAACAGGCCCTTTAATTCTCCTTAGTACTGTGTCTAATAACTCTTAATCCTGTCCTTTTAACTCTGTGGCTAGCAGAATTAAGAGCAAAGTGGGACGGGAATGGTGAGCTTGATGCTGAACATTTCATTTCAGTGTTGGCAAAGAGAGCACATAAAATGAGACAGAGGGAAAATGTTAGGCTTTCCTGTGAAACTAAGATGAATATTAGTGTGGAATTGGTAAGATTTTGTATTTCCCTCCAAATGTGAATAGAGCAATTTGGTAGAGTAGATTGCCAGATAAATGGAGCCATTGAACTGTTTCTACTACCTTGTCTTCTTCAATTTTTCTGTGTTCTTTAGATTTTCATTTCCCTTTGGAAATAAAATGGTTCACCAGAAAAAAAACAGTTATTGCTTAAAGTACTTGATCTGTCATGGTTCTTGAAGAAAATTGACTTCCTCCGAACGAGGATACTCTTAAGAAAGATACACCCTATGATCTAATTGGTTCATTCTATTCTCTCTTTATAGACTTTGGTTTAGCAGTCTTAGCTGACTAATCATCAAAATTCTGACCCGTTTGTTCATATATTTAAAAAATTGGACTAAATGGCCTATAGCTTTCTCAGTTCCTGATTAATCACTTGAGATTTTGGTAAGTCAGAGGCTGATTAAGAGTGAGAAATCACAGTAATTTGAACAGGGAAAGCGTACTGTAAAGAAATACTAACTGTATCATGGAATTGGTGTAATGAGGGATTGGCTACTAAAAAGTAAAGTAAACTATGAAGAATATAGGAATAGCAAATAAGAGAAGCAGCCTTACTCCTAGCAAATAGGATGTTTAAGGTGGAGACTTCCAAGATTGAGATCTAGACCTTATTTGAGAGGGCAAGGCTATGGCTCACTAAATGATAAAGAAGTTTCTGTGACAGGAGTACTTGCCAGAAACTCTATTCACCTGATCACTGATATAAAACTTACTGAGGGAAGTACTGGGGAATCGACTGGGTGCTGCTGGCTACTGATTGCTGTGCACTTCACCAGCCTGGTCTTGGAGCAACTGCATCAATGGCAGGGGTTGGAGACTGGAGAAGCCATGTGTGGTGTAGGAACCTACCAAGAGGAACACACAAGCTCCAGGGAGGAAAACCCCTTTCTCCTGCAGTGCCTTTCCAGCACTCTCTAAGGACAAGACTTAGCATCATGCCAGCTGGCATAAGGAAAATATTTAAAGGGCCCAAATCCATTTTTGCAGAGCAAACAGTAAAGGGTGAATTTGGAGTTGAAGGAATAAATGAACAACTGACACATTTGGTCAAACAAGTGACCTTATATTTTATTAGTATTGATGCCTACTTACGGACTTAATTTGAATTTGGGACTCTGGTGAGAATTTTACTGAGGACCTCATTTTTTCCCCAATATTTCAGAAAGGATGTCATGAGGCCAGAGAGACTTTTCTTTTATAGAAAGGAGGGACCCTGGGCAGTAGCCTCACCTTCACTTTCGTAGCTTCCTTTATCATGAAGATCTGGTTTGGGTGCTTCAATTTCTCATCTACCTTGACACACTGATCTTGGGGATTGTGGTGAAATTCCTCATGTTGTCACATATTATAACCTCAGAGCTCACTCAGATTTTTGTTTGAATTATCTTTGCCATTGGAATCAGTACTCTGAACTTGTACATTAAGAATGACTTTTTGCAGAATAAATATTTCAGAAACTATCAGCTAGCATTTCATCATTTTAGGAGAAACAGCATAAATTTTGAGCAGCAGTTTCTAGTTAGTGGTGGCTGTGCATAAACGCAGTTTCATTGGTAAATATCTGATTTGGATTTGGTAACCAACCAGGAGGAATAACCTTACTCAGGCCTAACTAGACATACAGGAATTTTAACTTTTTGTGTATATTCTAGTTTTAGAAGACACAGTTATCATGAGTTAATAGTTTTTTTAAATGAAATACCTATTTATTTCTCAGCCTTAAAATTATAAACTTAGAAAGTAAATTGGACTAAATGACCAAACATTTTGTTAAAATTGTTTTACTGTTGAAGCCAATTTTATTTTGAGTTTGGCCTGTTAGGATAAATCAACAAATTTAACTAATTTTCTGACAACAGAGTTGCATTCATAGAGGACACTATAGCTGAATACAACTTTAAAAAGAAGGTGATCATTTTTATCTTTGATAGAGAAATTTTATATTTTGGGCTTTGATTATTAATATGATTCTCTACCTGTTTTTTAAAATTAAAATATAGTTGATTTATAATATTCGTTTCAGTTTTATTAGATAGTGATTGAATATTTTTTTAGATTATATACCATTTAAAGTTATTATAAAGTATTGGTGCTCTTCCCTATGCTGTACAATATATATATAGTACATATATCCTCGTATCTTATTTATTTTCTAGATAGTAGTTTATATCTCTTTATCTTCTGCCCCTATCTTGCCTGTCTCCTCATCCCTCTTCCCACTGGTAACCATGAGTTTGTTCTTTATATCTCTTAGTCTGTTGCATTATATTTATTTTTTTGTTTTATTTTTAGATTCCACATACAAGTGATAACATATAGTATTTGACTTTTCTGTCTGACTCATTTTAGTAAGCATAGTACCCTCTTGGCCTCTTCATGTTGTTGCAAATGACAAAATTTTATTCTTTTTTATGGTTGAGTACTGTGTGTGTGTGTGTGTGTGTGTGTGTACTCCAGAATTCTTTGAGAATTCTTTCTAGTAGGCTTCCCTGGTGGCTCAGTAGTAAAGAATCCACCTGCTAATACAGAAGGTGAAGGTTCGATCCCTGGGTTGGAAAAATTCCCTGGAGAAGGAAATGGCAACCCACTCCAGTATTCTTACCTGGGAAATTCCATGGACAGGGGAACCTGGCGGGTTATAGTCCATGGGGTCACAAAAGACCTCATGGTTTATGTTGAGTCCATGGGTTCACATGACTTAGCAACTAAATAACAACAACAAATATAAAATTTTACCTTGTCATTTAATTTATTAATAATAGTTATTTAAAATTGTATGGCTTGGCTTAGAAGTTCAGTATCTGGTTCTCCCAATTTCTGTGAACCTAAATAATAATTTCTTTCCTCTCACTAACCTAGCTGAAATTTAACACTTCCGTTAATTGTGAAAGTAGACAACAAAGTCACAGGTATACCTGCAGATCTCAGATATTTTCGTAACACATTACCATTGTTACAGATGCTTCCTTGGTTGCTCAGATGGTAAAGAATCTGCCTGCAGGGCAGGAGACTTGGGTTCGATCCCTGGGTGGGGAAGATCCCCCTGGAGAAGGGAACGCTACCCACTCCAGTATCCTTGCCTGGAGATTTCCATGGACAGAGGCTGTAGTCCATGGGGTTGCAAAGAGTTGGACATGACTGAGCGACTAACATTTTCACTTTCACTTTCATGCTCATCACTGCTTTGAAATTACAGTAGTTATTAGACTTGCCTCTAGGCATAGTTACTTGATACATTAGTCTAGAAACTCACATATTATGTCACAAATTAAAAAAAATATTTTTACAATTAGTTCTTTATAAATGATTTCCATGGTGTATGTGGTGTATTTTTTTTAATGTGTTTAAAAACATGCTAAGAAGGGCTCCATAGACCTCAGACTATGGAATGGTCCAGGCACAAAAAAGTGGTTCTGTACAGTGTAGGTCAGATGGTGTCATTTCTCACCTCAAAATGCTCTGCTGGATTTCCTCTCATTTCTTCCAAAGATAGTGAAACCAGGGTCCTTTTGGTGGCTTACATGGCTCTCTGCACCTACTTGCTGCCTTCTGACCTTGTCTCCAACTTTGGTTCTTTTTGCTCTCTTTGTTACAGCCACATTGGGACCATACCAAGTATTCTTTTGCTGCAGATCCTTTCTAATAATTTCCTGATAATATCTACATAACTTACTCCCTCAGTTACCTGATAGACACTTCAGTCATTTACTTCCTGACCACTTGATTTAAAATATTTATTCTTGCCCCCTTGGTACCTACTCTGCCTTCCCCACTCTGTTTTTTATTGTACACTTATTGTAATTTTTCATATTTTACATATTAATTAGCCTAGTATTGATTTGGGGCGGGGGGCTTACCATAGTCCTCTGTTATGGCAGGTTGGCCCTTCAGCAGTAGTTAGGTTAACTTTGAGAGCTGTTGTCCTTCCCATGCATGACTTTCATCCTTTCTACCACCACCACCGGTTCATTTATGAGCCTATTGCATCAAGAGTAGAGTGGATGATGACAAAAGCTAGCTAATGTCAACTGAACCAGCCAACTCACTTTGTCTGCATGGCTGTTCATTGCCTCTTTTAAGTTTGACGCTTTCTGGGATTAACATGTGATACAAAAAGCTTCATTTTTAATTTCTACTTTTGTTTGTCTGTCTACATGGATTATCCCCATATCTTCTTTTCTCAGTCTCCTGATCTTTTCTACGTTTTACCTCTCATCTCCTGGAGAGCATGTCTGACCAATGTGGTTGATACATTTTGCTCACCCGATACAGTTAACATGCTGTCATGGAGATTGGGGACCAGCATGAATTTCTTTGTGTTGTCCAGGTCATGCAGGTCCCTTGGGACTATATTAAGACAGAGGACTAGAAAGTTAACATAGCTCTGGTTCAAACATGTAAATGTATGCTGCTGCTGATTTACATGTGAATGTCCACTGCTTTTGGTCTTCCTTCCTAATAGAGGTAGAAACACCTGCTTTGCGGGATCACTGACTGCAGCACTTACCTGAGAGAGCAGTAACCCTGTTTCATAGGCTGCCAGATAGACCCTCCAGCTTCCACACTATAGTCTCCAGTTGGTGATGACCATCCTCAGCCTTTCATTTACTGTCTTCATTGTATTTACTGCCCCTAGCAGTAGCTACCTAGTTCCATAGTCCTTTCAATTACTTCTTTTCCTGTACTCTCAAATGCCTGAAATATTGCCTTCCCTCTTACCAACAGTTTTAACAATGCAGTTGCACTGCTGCAGCGCATCAGGGACTAGGTACCACCAGAGAAGGGGTCCTCATTGCTAACCAGTCCATGATTGACATCACTCTAAAATCTTACTTTGGAATAGCTCCATAGGTCTACTTTTGATATCAACCCTCTCAGGTTTGGTTCTCCCAAGACACACTTTGAAGCTTCAGGATTTGCATGTAGGAGGTTTGTTGAGGAATGCTTCTGGAATCAGCCCCTATGAGAGAAGCTGTGAGGAAAGCAGCATTAGGAAGATGGAGGAACTGAATTGCTAGGTGGTTGCAACAGCAACCTTAACTAATTTCCACAGGGAGATCTGAAGCTGGAATAACCCTTCTGAGGTATTCCCAGTTGAACCAGAGGGCTGGGCCATTTTACTGCACATGGACCAGTCCTTAAATGTGGGCTGCTTTGGGATAGTAACATAACCTTGGATGAGAGAGTTCTCTGCAACTCAGAGAAGTTCCTGAGACTTCAGTTGTAAGCCACCAGCAGGCCAAATCCTGGAAGCTGGGGAATGAGTACTTCAGTCCTGAAAGGATTGATGTGGGTAGTCACCACAGCATCCACTATAGCCACAATGGCAGGATCACTTTGAGTGGGGTGGTGGGGGTGAAAAGGATACTCTGTGTGTGTGTATATGTATGCTCAGTTGTGTCTGACTCTTTGTGTCTCATGGACTGTAGCCTGCCAGGCTCCTCTGGCCTTGGAATTTTCCAGGCAAGAATACTGGAGTGGGCTACCATTCCCTTCTCCAGGTGATCTTCCCGACCCAGGGATTGAACTCACATCTCTTGTGTCTCCTGCATTGTCAGGCCAGATTCTTTACCACTAGTGCCACCTGGGTGCTAGAGAAATAAGGGAGGAGATGAAAACTTGTTTAGATAGCTTAGCTGAGACAGGGAGGAGAGAGAGGTTAGTCATAGGTTCCCGAGGAGACTGGAAGGGGTGGGATCCAGAATATAGGTAGTAGATATGCCTTGGGCAGGAAGAGGTTCATTTTCATGATTATAATCAAAGAGAAGAAGCAAGAGAAGAGTTCAGAAGCAGATACGTTTATAACAGTAATGAGAGCACACTGAGGCAGTCCTTTCGTGTTTCTTCTGGGACAAAGCAGGAAGAATCGAGAGGGGGAGCTGTTTGGGTTGAAGATTTAAGGTGAGTAGAGAAGTTTTTAATAGATTGCTGTGGAGAGTGGGAGGAGAGCTTAATAGGATAGCCACTGGTGTTGAGGGCCCTTTTGAGGTTGATGCTCCTGATTTTATAGAAGTATCAATTTGTATAGCTGTATGACTTTTTTCTTCTGACAGTGCTTAATGGAGTGAAAGTATAAACATACTCTGTGTCTTACCAGAATTTTTTTTTTTTTGCGTAGCCATCAGATCAAGTCATTACAGTACAGTAACACAGGAGACATGATTCTTGTCGTATCTGGAAGCTCTCAGGCCAAAGTGATTGACAGAGATGGTTTTGAAGTAATGGAATGTATAAAAGGAGACCAGTATATTGTGGATATGGCCAATACCAAGGTAAGTATGACCCAGAATATTTTAGTGAATTTAATTAATGCCGTGCACACTTACTCACAGCTTATTGTTGCTGCTATAATTTCTTCTGTAAATTAATACAGTGTGTTTCAAACTGCCCTCTGCTGAAGTCTACTGAAATACCTCTCAGTCCTATTGAGGGTTGCAGTCTCATGCCTTTCCTTTTGTTTATTGGCTGTTCATTGAGTGTCCAGTGTGTGTTACATGGTGCAAACAGCATTCAGATATAACTTAAAACATAATGCTATATGCAACTGTATTGAAATGGTGGCTTGAATAGTGGTTTTTTTCCCTTCATGTATTCCACTAGAGTTTCTCTCCCCTCATCTTAAAATCACCTCCCTAAAGATTCTACCAAAGATGTTCTTTTTAGGGTGATGGTGATAAGGAAATAAAGCAGACGATGCTCCAGATCAGCCTCTTTGTCTTACACTCAAATCGTTCTGTTTTTATCTGTTTGATTTGAAGCTTTTTGGGAATACCAAACTTTATTTAAACAATGAGTTTGTAGAAATGAAAGCTTTAAAAACTCCTATTTAACTTATTCTTTTTTAATTTATGGTTACAACAGACAATTTTTCTTTAAAAATGTGAGGAAAAGATTTTTTTTTTGCTAGTTTCTAAACTCTTACTAATGATTTCAGCTGCTCAGGGTTTCTTACATTATAAAAACTAAGACTTTGTGTATTTAGGTTTTAGCCAAGAAAATTTCAAGAAGAAAGGGATCTGGTGGTTCTGTATCTGGCTATTTCTGCAGTTTCAGTTTCACACACACACACACACACACACACACACACACACACACGCTGCTGCTGCTGCTAAGTCGCTTCAGTCATGTCCGACTCTGTTCGACCCCATAGATGGCAGCCTACCAGGCTCCTCTGTCCATGGGATTCTCCAGGCTAGAATACTGGAGTGGGTTGCCATTTCCTTTTTCAAGGAAGGCTCAGTGGTAAAGAATCCTCCTGTAGTTCAGGAGTCGCAGGGAACACAGATTCAATCCCTACATTGGGAAGATCCCCTGGAGAAGGACATGGCAACCCATTCTAGTATTCTTGCATGGAATATCCCAGAGACAGAGGAGCCTGGTGGGCTACAGTCCATAGTCTTACAGAGTCAGACATGACTGAGGGACTTAGCACGCAGGCACACAGATAAGTGGCTCAGTGGTAAAGAATCTGCCTGCAAAGCAAGAAATGTGGGTTTGACTCCTGGGTCAAGAAGATCCCCTGAAGAAGGAAATGGCAATCAAGTCCAGTATTCTTGCCTAGAAAATCCCATGGACTGAACCCTGGTGAGCTATATACAGTCCACGGGGTCACAAAAGGGTCAGGCATGACTTAGTGACTGAACATATATATATATATATATATATACACACATATATATATATAGTACATATAGTAAGATTATTGGGAAAGTAGAGTGCAGGTGGATAAACCTATGTAGATATATAGGAAATTAAAATATTAAGTTAATTACCAATATGCAAAAAACAACTATATATTATAACTTAATACTGTAACTCTCCCAAACTTGTCTAATGTTATCTCTATTTTGATTTCAAAATCATTGATAATACTTACTCTCTCCATTTCTCAGAAGCAAATATAATTGACTATTTATTTAGGAAGTACTATTTTTAGCTTAATTGTACTCCTTGACTTGAGTGATGGGTTTTAGAAATGCAAGTATTATTGTTTGAAGGAAGCAGATTTCATGGGACAGTTTTTCTTAACTTTTAAAACTTTTTTCTGATTCAAAGAGTAATTAATAACTTGTGGCTTTACTGGAAAGTTCAACCAATAGAGCATTAAAAGAAACTATTAAATATATCTGATCTGTTATGATAAAATATTATGTACTTCAAATATAAATAGGCCTTTCTAATTATGTTTTTAAATTGTTATATTGTTAGATTTTTATGTCTTTATATTTTTATGTGAATGTGTGTATTTTTTGGGGGGTATACTTCTAGTGGTGTGTGTATATATATATATTTATATATATATATATTTCTGTTACATACTGCATTACAGGGAGAGTATTTATATTAATACCTTTAAAAACTAGTTTATTGAGTTTTTAACAGTAATTTTTATTGACTGTTAAATTTGAAAAGGAAAAATTGCTCATAATTCTACAACCCCAATATAATCACAATTAAGATTTCAGTTTTTGTATACCTTTTTTCCTTTATGCATCTGAAAAGCATTTTTTCCTGATCACAGGAGAACCTTTACGTAAGGTATTGTTTGGAGCTGTGTAGTGGAGTGGAATGCGAGGCCTCAGAGTGGGATGAGGGGCAGGGGGCCTCCTTCAGCCAGAGAGATTCCAGTTTTGTCTGTTTTCCGTATTGAAGTTCTTTATAAGATATTCTTTGAAAATCAGGTTATGCTGTTTCTGTAAAATGTGACGATCACTGATCTCGAGTTCATGGGATTTATTGCTTATATTATCTGGGAAAATGGGACATTACTTCTTCAGTTAAGTCACTAGGAAGGTAGGACAAGGATAAACAAGAATCAACCCTTAAACCGTTCAAAGCATACTTTAAAAACTGTAGTTATATGGTCAGCTAAAACTCATTTATTCTAAACCAGAATTTTAGTATATTATTTCCAGTGAGAGAGTGTTTTTCTTTTCTTTTCTTTTTGGCCCCCCACAGCGTGTGGGATATTACTTCTCTGACCAGGGATTGAACCCAGGCCTCTGCAGGGGAAGTGCAGGGTCTTAACCACTGGACCACCAGGAAAGGCCCAAAGTATGTTTTTCTCTATTCTTTTAAACTTGTAGACCCATACTTTACCTTCAGCCCTTTTCTTTTTCAACTTTAAAATGGTTCTGTGCCTTTTATTTCATAATTACTTGGCTAAAGTGGGAGAGGACAGGCTCAGGGGACCCTAAAATGCTTGGACATTTTAGTGGGCCATTTCTCTATGATTATACTTTAGTTATGGAGATTAGGAGTTTTATAAGGAATTTTGGGGGAAAAGGTACTTTCAAATGCTTTATGTTTGAATAGTACATGTAGTTATTCTGATATAAAACCTCTCCAAAAAATTGCCCTTATTATTTAGAAATGAAATATCTTAGTCATGTCTTTTTAATGGTAAATATTGTTTCTTAGGAGTAAAATATTATAAACTGTGAATTTTAGGTATACTTTTATTTCCTCAAGCAGTTGTAACTGGTGGTTTTAACAGCAAATATAACTCTAAAAAATGAATTCATTTAAAATACGTTGTGTTTCTTTCCAAATTCTGAATATTTCCAGAGCTTTTTCTCTAATAGAAACTCCATTACACTGGTTTCTATCCTTTTGACATATCCCCATCATTTCGGGGGTACTTTCTTACATTCTGGCACAACAAAATGTTCCAGGCTCACCTTGTACTATTCTGTTCTGATTTTTCTAGCATTCCATGGCTCTCTTGAATTGGGAATTCTTTTTACAAATCAAGATCTAGGGCACTGCTTGTGTTCATTGTTGCTGAGGTGTTAATCTTCTAAACTATTTCAGAAGACAGAGTTGGGGCTGGAGAGATAAACCAACCAACCAAAAAATAAGCAAAATATATAACAAAATCCTGAGTTCACCGTGATACATCCAATTTGAATCCAACTTCCTAGCCTTTCCCCATTCAGTATTTGTATTTCACTTTTCCAGTGAAAAACTTGTCCTAGAGCATCACCAGTGTATTTACTCATTTATTCAAGGTCCGTATAGTCAAAGCTATGATTTTTCCTATAGTCATGTACAGATGTGAGAGTTAGACCATAATGAAGGCTGAGTGCTGAAGAATTGATGCTTTTGAATTGTGGTGCTAGGGAAGACTTTTGAGAGTCCCTTGGACAACAAAGAGGTCAAATCAGTCAGTCCTAAAGGAAATCAACCATGAGTAGTCATTGGAAGGACTGATGCTGAAGCTGAAGCTCCAATACTTTGGCTACCTGATGTGAAGAGCTGACTCATTAGAAAAGACCCTGATGCTGGGAAAGATTGAGGGCAGGAGGAGGAGGCGACAGAGGATGAGATGGTTGGATGGCATCATCAACACAGTGGACATGAGTTTGAGCAAACTCTGGGAGATAGTGAAGGACAGGGAAGCCTGGTGTGCTGCTAGTCCATGGGATCTCAAAGAGTTGAACATGACTTTGCGACTGAACAACACCTCCTATAGTACATAGAAAGCAATTTCAAAATTGCTACATACATAGTCCCTGTAGGGAGAATTCTAATGTGACACCCAAGATTCCCTGCCCTTCTCCTTGAGTGTGGATGTGACCCATGAGTATAATGAGATCCTTCTGCAATTAGATTATATTGTCTGCACAGTTAACTTTAAGAAAGAAAGATTATCCTCAGTGGATCCTGCCTAAGATGAGCCCTTAAAAGGGATTGATCTCTTCCTGGCAAAAAAGATTTTTAAATTTGAGGGATTTGACTCGAGAGGGATTCTCTTTTCGGGCTCTGAATATACAAGCAGAACCTGAATGATGAAGTTGGATAGATAGTTATAGCCAAGGAAATCTCCAACCAAAATGTTGAAAGTACTACCTGGTTTTTTCTTGCTACTTATAGTAAAAGATGAGAACAAAAGGTAAATTGAGAAAAGTCTTGTTAAACAGAAATGAGTACTAGATGATTTAGTTAATCTTGAGCCTATCCACATGGCAAAGAATGTTAAAGTGAAGAAACTGCTTCTGAAAGTGTGACACAAACAAAAATCCCAGGGTGCGCTGTATAACCTTTTGCTAAAACCTCAGAAAGATCAAAAGGTCAGAATATTCAGTTACACTAAAGGCTCCTTCAAGAAATGAAGCATGTGCCTCACAGATTTTATTTTCACAATCAAATCAGGTGACTTCTAGGAAACTTAAGCATTTTGTTTCTTTGTTGTTTCAGCAAGAGATTATATATCAAGAAGGGATTTTTCCCCCCTATTGTTTTTTTAAAAAATTTTTATTGGAGTAGAGTTGATTTACAATGTTCTGTCTGTTTCAGGTATACAGCAAAGTGAATCAGTTATACATATACATATATCCAACTCTTTTTTAGTTTCTTTCCCCATATAGGCCATTACAGAGTATTGAGTGGAGTTCCCTGTGCTGTATAGTAGGTCCTTATTAGTTAATCTCTTTTATATATAACAGTGTGTATATGTCAAGAAGGGGCTGTTTTGCAAAGGTTTTTGGGAGTGGCTTTGTCTAATTCAGGTTCAAGAAGAGAAGTTTCTCATTTGTTGGCTTTGAAGGTGGAGGAATCCACGTAGCGAGGAAGGCACACAGCTTCTAGATGCTGTGAGCAGCTCCCAGCTGACAGAGGCAATGAAATAGGCATCTTAGTCCTGCGACCACAGGAAGTTGGGTTCTGCCAGCAGCCTGAGTGAGCTTGGAAATGAATGCTTCCCTTGAGCCTCCACAAAGGAATGTGGCCCTCCGAACATCCTGATTTCAGTCTCTGAGACCCCGAGCAGAAAAGTCAACCTTCTGGATTGTGACTGGCCTTCTGATGTCCCAAACTGTTAGCTAATGAACTAAGAGTTGTCTTAAGCCCCTAAGTTTGTGGTAATTTGTTACACAGAAATAGGAAACTAAGATAGTCCTGCAAATACCAAACATACTAAGTAATAATGGAAGTCCCCACGAGGTGGTAGTGAGGGAAATCAAACATAATGTAAATAAACATTTATTTACATTGGAAATGGAGGGATGAGATTGGGCTCATATGCAGGTATGTTTACAAGTGGTTGGCCTTAGATAAGAAGTTGAAGGTGTCACCACGTAGCCACTGAATCATTTCTTAGTTTTGTATTGGGAAATGTTGGAATGAGGCCTTATGTAGAATAGTAAAGGCTTAGAATAGCTATTGATAGTGTGAGAGAAAAATTGTTAAGACTTGTGGGAGCATTCAGGGTTACAAAATCTAAAATTATAAGAGAGAGTCTTTGGCATATTCGTATGATATTCTTGTGCTTCCCTTGTGGCTCAGCTGGTAAAGAATCTGCCTGCAACTCGGGAGACCTAGGTTCGATCCCTGGGTTGGGAAGATCCCCTGGAGAAGGGAAAGGCTACTCACTCCAGTATTCTGGCCTGGAGAATTCCATGGACTGTATAGTCCATGGGATCGCAAAGAGTCAGACACAACCTCTTTTTAAGGCTTCTCTGGTGGCTCAGATGGTAAAGAATCTGCCTGCAATGCAGGAGACCCAGGTTTTATCCCTGGGTAGGGAAGACCCCCTGGAGAAGGAAATGGCAACCCACTCCAGTATTCTTGCCTGCAGAATCCCATAGACAAAGGAGCCTGGTGGGCTACAGTCCAATGGGGTCACAAAGAGTTGGACATGACTGAGTGACTTAGCATGCATGCATGCTATGATCTTCTTGAGTCTGTTCAGGAGCCTGAGATGTTTGAATGGAATACAATGCTGAGGAAGAGGGATTTATTCCAGAATAAAAGTTGTTCATTATAAGTACAGCAAAAGGACACTCAGGTTTATGTTGAGTGATTGGTTGAAATTTAGGATGTTGAAAAGAACATTCATGATTCCAGAAAAGAAACCATCTGTGGACAGAGTTAGCTGTAGTTGGAACTACTGCAGTATCTTGGAGAAGAGGTCATTGGAGTTGAGACAATCGAAGAATGAATCTATCTCTTTGGTATCTTCAAATGTATTTAGAAATTGCTCAGTAGTTAGAAAGATTTGGACTTCAGAGTCCTTGATTCATGGAGTGACTAAGAGTGTGATAGATTACACAAGGTTTGGCAGACTGCAGTCTGTGGTCCAAATCCAGCCTGCACCCTGTTTTTGTAAATAAAAGTTTTACTGGAACACAGCAATGCCTGTTCATTTATTGTTGTCTGTGATTGCTTTTGTGCTTATGGTGGTAAAGTTTGAGTAGTTGCCTCAAAGACCATGTGACCCAGAAAGCCTAAAATAGTTACTATCTAGTCCATCCTAAAGAATTTCAATCCTGAATATTCATTGGAAGGACTGATGTTGAAGCTGAAGCTCCAATACTTCGGCCACCTGATGCAAAGGGCCGACTCATTAGAAAAGACCCTGATGCAGGGAAAGATTGAAGGCAGGAGGAAAAGGGAACGACAGAGGACGAGATGGTTGGATGGCATCACCAACTCAATGAACATGAGTTTGAGCTAGCTCTGGGAGAAGATGAAGGACAGGGAAGGCTGGCGTGTTGCAGGCCATGGGGTCGCAAAGAGTCGGATATGACTGAGTGACTAAAAAACAAGTCCATTAGAGAGGAAGGTTGCCTACTCCCAAAATCAGGCTATTAACATTTTCTCCAGCAAAATATGCTGACTCAAAATTATGCTGACAATTTTAGGAAGTTTGAAGATTCCTGAAGCCATGAATGGACTCCAGTTAAGAAGAACTTTTGGATTAAAGCTGATAGTATATTCCATGAGGCATTTCCTCTCTTCATAGGAGTTGCCTCTGCTAGTTAACTCACTATGCCAAAAACATGGGTGCTTTGATTTTACGGGTCACAGAGCCTCACCTCATTCAGTGACTACAAATGGCACTGTGGTGGGGCAGCTGTCACAGCTTTTGTCCTGAGGCTGCCACAGGGGTGTGGATTGGTAACTAGATCAGCATGCCTCTGTGCATGTGAGTGCATGAGTGCGTGTGAAATAGATGAAACCAGTAGTGGTCATGGCTTGATAATATCTCTCTGTATGCACAGTCTAGCAGATTATGAGAAATAAATAGATGCTTCATTCTTTCTACTAGGCTCTTTCCAGACTGTTAAATAAAGGAAGGAATTTTTTTTTTCCCCCAGGAGTGCCTATGTTTAGATAAAGGAGAAAGAGAGAAAACCTAGTTTATTTGATGAAAAAGTGTTTTAGTCACTGACTGTTCTTTAATAGGTGTCACTTAAAATTTTTTTTCCACTAATGTGAGCCATGATACTGAATCTGTTTAGATTCATTTAAGAATCCTCAGTTGAACTTCATTTTCTATTATGACTAATTTTGGTCACTATTTTAACACAAGGGTACTTAACATTCCCATTGCCTTTGTCATACTCTTGTCTTTACAAACAAGAAACAGTATTCATAGTCTTTTAGTATTTCTTCAGTTTAACTTACTATTTGTGTTCATATTCTGTGTACTCAACAACTAAGGTGATCGTGTTTTATGTTAATGTCCTCTGTAGTAAGGATCATCTTCTTTTGGTCCTGTTAGAAATATACTTTATATTTCTAGATGCTTTTTCAACTCTAATCAATAAATATCAATAAAAGACCTCTCTTCTGGAGCCTGCCTTCAAGACCTGCATAGGCTGGGTTTCTGTTAGGACAAAGCATAGAAAGTGAGATTCCAAACGGGAGGAGATATATGTATATATAGCTAGCTAGCTAGCTGATTGGCATTGATGTATGGCAGAGAACACCACAGCATTCTAAAGCAGTTATCCTCTAATTAAAAAAAAAAGCCACCCTCCAAAAGCTATACTGCAAAAAAGAAAAAAGAACTGGACTGAGTAGCACCCATTGTGCTGAGAAGCAGTGACTCCTGAGTCTGGGAGTAGAAGAAGATGGTAAACTAGGAACTGACTGTAGGTAAGCCCGCTACACATTAGATTAAGGGGCCAGGAAGAGATGTCAGTGGAGGTGGAGCTGAGTTAAGCTGAGAGGGAGAATAAAAGTGTGAAGTAGTGTGCAAGATTGAGGAAGCCAAGGCAGTTTAGGATCTAAGTCCCTGCAGGCAGGGCATGTCTCATGGATATTGAGGTGTTCCTTTCCTTGCAAATCATGAGCTATTTTCTGGGGCCAGAGGTAGATGTTTAATGAAGTAAAACTAGATCAGATACCTATTTACTGCTTGGCACTAGAAGTTCTTTTTGTTTTTTTTCTTAAATAAGCAAAGACAGACAAATTTCTATTTTGGAAAGAGATGAGTGGGATCTCGGACAATTCTACAGATTTTAATCTATTGTCCAGGCAATTTAATTACTATCTTTTAGTATCTTAGGTGCACAAGATCAGATGGTAAAGAATCCACCTACAATGTGGGAGACCTGGGTTCGATCCCTGGGTTGGGAAGATCCTCTGGAGAAGGGAATGCCAATGCACCCCAGTATTCTTGCTTGGAGAATTCCATGGACAGGGAGCCTGGCAGACTACAGTCCATGGGTTCGCAAAGAGTCAGACAGAACTGAGCGACTAACACACACTTCAACACTAACTCACTTGTCTGTTCATGCCACCCCACCATCATGTGATTCATAACTGGTGGTCAGTTCTCAATACTCCTAACACTGTAACTCTCAGCAGTGTTTGACATAGTTGATTATTCTCTCCTTCTTGAAACATCTTCTTTACTTCCTTCTTTCCCTCTCATCTGTCCCATTGGCAAACGTGTTTTGCCAACAAAGCTTTATGAATAAAACTGCTACTAACATTAACATGTAATTAATTTTGAAAAATGGAAAAGTGTGAGTCTTCCAACTTTGTTCTTTCTTTTCCTGATTATCCTTGAGTTAAAATTTCTTGAAATAATAAACCAATAAGAATTAAAATAATAAAATAATAGTAAAAATATTCTTGAAATAATAATTCTTGAAATTTTTTATTCTTTTAGTTTCCAGATGAATTACATGACCAATTTTTCACTTTGTGTAGCATTTTATTTAAAAAAAAATTAAAACAGTTTGGCCATGCTGTGAGGCTTGTGGGAGTTTGGTTCCCTGACTAGGGATCACACCTGGCCTCTGGCAGTGAAAGTGCCAAGTCCTAATTGCTGGGCTGCCAGGAAATTCCCTCTGTAGCATTTCTTTTTAAGCAGGTCTACTGGTGACAAGTTCTCTTAGTTTTTTTCATCTTGGGGTGTCTCTATTTCACCTTTGCTTCTAAAGTACATTTTCTGTACATTTAACTTGGCAATAACCCCAGATATGCAGATGACACTACTCTTATGGCAGAAAGTGAAAAAGAACTAAAGATCCTTTTGATGAAAGTGAAAGTGAAAGAGAAGAGTGAAAAAGCTGGTTTAAAGCTCAACATTCAAAAAATGAAGATTATGGCATCCGGTCCCATGACTTCATGGCAAATAGATGGGGAAACAATGGAAACAGTGACAGACTTTATTATCTTGGGCTCCAAAATCACTGTAGATGGTGACTGCAGCCATGAAATTTAGACACTTGCTCCTTGGAAGAAAATTATGACCAACCTAGACAGCATATTAAAAAGCAGAGACATTACTTTGCCAACAAATGTCTGTCTAGTTAAAGCTGTGGTTTTTCTAGTAGTCACGTATGGATATGAGAATTGGACCATAAAGAAAGCTTGATGCCACAGAATTGATGGTTTTGAACTGTGGTGTTAAAGAAGACTCTTGAGAGTCCCCTGGACCGCAAAGAGATCCAACAAGTCCATCCTAAAGGAAATCAATCCTGACTATTCATTGGAAGGACTGATGCTGAAGTTGAAACTCTAATACTTTGGCCAACTGATGTGAAGAGCTGACTCATTAGAAAAGACCCTGATGCTGGGAAAGATTGAAGGCAGGAGGAGAAGGGGATGACAGAAAGGTGTTTAGATGGCATCACCAACTCTATGAACATTAGTTGAGCAAGCTCCAAGAGATGGTGAACGACAGGTGTGCTTCACCTGTGTGTGCTTCAGCCTGGTATGCGTCAGTCCACGGGGTCATGAAGAGTCAGACATGACTGAACAATAACAACAGTTTTGCTCATAGTACTTTAAAAATTTCTTTCATTAAAAATTTTTGTTGTTAGTTCATTTTGTTTGGCTTTCACTGGGATTCTTAAATCTGTAAGTTTACTTTTTTCACACTTCAGAAATTTTTAGCTATTATTTCTTCAAATATTTTTCTGCATCTATGAGTCTTACATAACAGGAATACTAAATCTTTTGACATAGTCTCAAACATCTTTATGATTCTGCTCATTTTTTCCTTATTCTTTTTTTTTCTTCTATTGTTTGGATTGAATTATCTGCCTTCAAGTTCACTGACTCTGTCCTCTGATGTATCCATTCTACTGTTGAACCCCTCTAGTGAATTTTAACTTCCATTATTGTGTGTTTGAGTGCAAATTTCCATTCTTAAAAAGTAGTTAGTTTTTCTTTGCTGGGCATGTCTGTCTTTGCCTTTACTTCAAAACTGTCTGCTTTTCCTTTTTGTGTCATGATTGAAAACACTGATTTAAAGTATTTTTCTGAGAATTCCAACTTTTGGGTCATCTTGTGGTTGGCGTCTTTCGTCTTACTTTCTGGGGCTTCCCAGGTGACACTAGTGGTAAAGAACTTGCCTGCCAATTCAGGAGACATAAGTGACATGGGTTTGATCCCTGAGTCAGGAAGATACCCTGGAGGGGGCATGGCAGCCCATGCCAGTATTCCAGCTGGGAGAATCCCCAGGGGCAGAAGAGCCTGGAGGGCTATAGTCCAAAGGGTCTTGAAGAGTCAGACACGACTGAAGTGACTTATCATGTCTTACTCCTTGAGGGCTCGTTAAGTTTTCCTGATTTTTTGTATGTTTAATTTTGGATTGTATTCTTGACACTTTGAATATTGTGTTATGAGATGCAGGCTCCTGTCTAAAACTTCTGGAGAATGCTAAAAGTTTTTTTTTTTTTTTTTGCTTATGTGAATATGTGGTTTCTTTTTAGCTGACAGGCAACCTGATTAGTTTTAGACTGTATGTCCTGGCCTGCCTTATGTTAGCTGTTTTTACTTCCAGTATAGGTTTAATTTCCAAAGTCTTTATGCCTTTGTATGCTATTCTGGTTTGTCTCATGTGCATGTGACCCAGGAGATTATGTGGAACCTCAGTAATAGTCTGTGGTGTTTTGAGATCTCAGTCCTTTTCTTAAATTGCTTCTGACAGGTTTCACATATTACACATATGAGCTCACCTCAGCAGTGAGCTCAGTACTTTTTATACAGATTTAAATGATATTTTTGTCCTAGCCTTCTTACTTCTTAAGCTCTTAATTCCCCCTTTGCCCTCTGTTGTCGGAGGTTTATTGTTCTGATGTTCTTGCTGAAAAACCAGAAGCTTACTCTTTTTATGTTATGTAGTAGTTCCTATAACTGGGTATGCCTCTGGGCAAAGCTGGAGTGGGAAGGGGACATCATCTATTCCCACCCCTCAGCAGCTGCGTCTGTGAGTTGGTGGGAAAGGGAGTGCTGCTACTCCATGTTGGCATTAATCCCGATGTAAAGCACAGACTATCAGAAAGTTTCTGTCCTACAAATGCTGCTGTGTGGTGGGAAACCATAGGTGATCAATCGACTTAGTCACTAATGTTAGCCTGGTAGAGGGCATGGAACATCAAAAGTGTTCTGCCCCAGTGGGGCTGCTGTCTTTGCTACTTTGGGGTCCAGGGAGGAGGTGCTGTGCCTCTTTGTTACTGGCCTTTCCCTGGTCTAGGGCCAGGGAAGCCAATATTCCTCTTTTGTTTTTGCAGCAGACTTTTCAGAGAGCAGCCAGAATATATTTATTTTCAAGTATTTATTTTGGTGTAACTTCAAATTTACAGAAAAGTTGTAAAATATAGTACACAGAGCTTCTTTATACTCTTTTTTTCAGAATCACCAATTGCTGACATTTTGTCCCATTGCTTTATCCCCCCATCTCTTCCTCCCTTTCTCCCATAACTAACACAAACACTCTCCCTCCTTCTTCTCTCCCTCCCTTCTTCCCCCTACTTATACATCCTCCAGGCACTCAGGCATATATGCATATGCACATACATAAAAATTATGTATGTGTGTTTAATTTTACCCAGCTTTTGCAAATAAGTTGCAAACATCATGCTCCTTTGCTCTTAAATTGTTTATAGTGTGGTTTTCCTAATAACGTTTCATCTTCTTATATAATCATGAATTTAATATTGATAAAATACTATTATTTAATCCATAAACTAGTTTCATCAGTTAGCTCCATGATCTCCTTCATAATTATTTTCTCACCAGTTCAATCATCATGCCTTTTGTCTCCTTTAATTGAGAGTAGTTCCTATACCTCCCCACCCTGCAACTTCTTTTACTTTGATTTTTTTTGAAGACTATAACCCACGTTATTTTGTAAAATGTAAAATTCAATTTTGTCTGTTTTTCCTCGTAATTAGAGTCAGGGTATGCATTTCTAGAAGGACTGATCCCAAAATAATATTTTACTCTCCTTGCTTCTTCATATCAGAAAGTACCTGATACCTACCAAATTTCTTTATTACAAAGTTGCTATTACCTTTTTGTAATTGCTGTGTAATTTTCAGGGAAATCTTGAGACCATGGAATTATCCTGTTCATTATCAGACTTTCCTCCATTGGTTTTACAATCCATTGATGGTTTTGTTTGAATCGGTTATTGAATATTACTGTGATGACTGCAAAATTGTGCAAAAATTTTTCTATCATTTATCTTATATTTATTAATCAGCATTCTGTAAGGAAGAACTTTCTCTTATTTATTTCTTTATTAATATGCTTTTAAGGGTTCTTATTTTAGACAATGGTTTACAATCATTACTTTCATTATTTATTTTGATACCCTAATTGTCCCAGGTTTAACTGGTGAAAGGCCCCTCCAATTTGCATTTTATCTTTCTAACGTATCCCCATCATGTTTACAACACTTTCTTATTTTTTTAAGATAACCAAATATTCTGTATTCATCTTGTACTTTTCCTACCTCAGCCCCAGAAGGAATAATTTTTCCAAGGAGCCCTGGTTCCTTTAGGGAAGAATGATATTTGGCAACCAGGATCTCTTCACTACGTTTGCTGAGGTGTTATTGTTTCTAGACAGTTGAGCATGTAAAACGAGAGAATAATTTAGAAATATACATTTACCCCTGTATTTACATCTACCTATTAAAAACCATGAGTTCATGTTGATATCCCCAGTTTCAGTCAAACGCCACAGAGTTCATTCTAATCTTCCCCTTTTTCCACTTTAGTACTCCCTTCTCCAACAGCTAGAAACTCAACTTCTATTATTTCCAACATATTTTCTCATTTGCTTAAATCTTCATTTATATTGAAAGCAGTTTTAGAATTGTTAATGCATACCATTTGCAAAAAGGGAACAAATATATTAACTGGGATGCAATACTCATTTACAGTTCTTTTGGTCTTCAGACTGAGAGTATGTATTAGTAGTTTCCTAGGAGGACTGCTGTGGGCTTCCCAGGTGGCTCAGTGGGTAAAGAATCCACCTGCAATGCAGGAGATGCAGGCAGACACGAGTTTGATCCCTGGGTTGGGAAGATCCCCTAGAGGAGGGCATGGCAACCCATTCCAGTATTCTTACCTGGAGAATCCCATGAACAGAGGGGCCTGGTAGGCTACAGCCCATGGGGTTGCAAAGAGTCAGACACGACTGAAGGCAATTAGCATGCATGTACACTGCACTACTGTAGGGCTTCCCTGGTGGCTCAGTCAGTCAGTTCAGTCGCTCAGAGTTGTTTCCGACTCTTTGTGACCCCATGGACTGCAACTCCCGGAGCTGACTCAAACTCATGTCTATCGAGTTGGTGATTGGTCTAGATTGGTCATAATTTTTCTTCCAAGGAGCAAGCATCTTTTAATTTCATGGCTGCAGTCACCATCTGCAGTGATTTTGGAGCCCCCCAAAATAAAGTTTCTCACTGTTTCCATTGTTTCCCCATCTATTTGCCATGAAGTGATGGGACCGGATGCTATGATCTGGTTTTCTGAATGTTGAGTTTTAAGCCAGCTTTTTCATTCTCTTCTTTCACTTTCATCAAGAGGCTCTTTAATTCTCCTTCACTTTCTGCCATAAGGGTGGTGTCATCTGCATATCTGAGGTTATTGATATTTCTCCCGGCAATCTTGATTCCAGCTTGTGCTTCCTCCAGCCCAGTGTTTCTCATGATGTGCTCTGCATATAAGTTAAATAAGCAGGGTGACAATATACAGCCTTGACGTACTCCTTTCCTGATTTGGAACCAGTCTGTTGTTCCATGTCCAGTTCTAACTGTTGCTTCTTGACCTGCATATAGATTTCTCAGGAGGCAGGTCAGATGGTCTGGTATTCCCATCTCTTTCAGAATTTTCCACAATTTGTTGTGATCCACACAGTGAAAGGCTTTGGCATACTCAGTGAAGCAGAAGTAGATGTTTTTCTGGAAGTCTCTTGCTTTTTCAATGACCCAGTGGATATTGGCAACTTGATCTTAGGTTCCTCTGCCTTTTCTCTATCCAGCTTGAACATCTGGAAATTCTCGGTTCACGTACTGTTGAAGCCTTGCTTGAAGAATTTTGAGCATTACTTTGTTAACATGTGAGATTAGTGCAATTGTGCAGTAGTTTGAACATTCTTTGGTATTGCCTTTCTTTGGGATTGGAATGAAAACTGACCTTTTCAAGTCCTGTGGGCATGCTGAGTTTTCCAAATTTGCTGGCATACTGAGTGCAGCACTTTCACAGTATCATCTTTCAGGATTTGAAATAGCTCAACTGGAATTCCATCATCTCCTCTAGCTTTGTTTGTAGTGATGCTTCCTAAGGCCCACTTGACTTTGCATTCCAGGATGTCTGGCTCTAGGTGAGTGATCACACCATTGTGATCACACCTGATGGCTCAGTGATAAAGAATCCGCCTGCTAGTGCAGGAGACCCCGGCTCCATTCCTGGATTTGAAAGATCACCTGGAGAAGGAAATGGCAACCCATTCCAGTATTCTTGCCTGGAAAATCCCATGGATAGAGGAGCCTGGCAAGCTACAGTCTATGGGATCACAAAGAGTCAGGCATGACTTAGCAACTAAAACTACAACAGCAAGGACTACTGTAACAGATTACCACTCAGTTGCTTGCTTAAAACAGTAGAATTTGTTCTTTCAAAATTTTGAAGGCTAGAAAATTGAAATCAAGGTATTGGATGGCCACATTCCCTCCAGTGGCTTTAGGAGAGTTGTTTCTTGCCTTTTCTAGCCTCTGGTGACTCTAGGCATTCCTTGGCATGTGGCTGTGAAAATGCAGTCTCTGCTTCCATCTTCTCCTCTTTGTGTCTTCTCTTCTTTCCTGTGACTTATAAGGATACTTGGGGATACTTGTTACCAGATTTAGGGCTGACCCAGACAACCCAGAGATTCTTAATTATATCTGAAAATGTTATTTTTCCAAATAAGGTCAATTCACAGGTTCCAGCTATTAGGATGTAGATATATATTTGGGGGGGGGGCACCATTCAACCCACTACAGGGTTTATAGTTTCTTGGGTTATTACCTTCTTTTTGTCTTTTCAGTGTATTTGTTATTCATTTGAAATGCAGTGGTGTTCACTTGTTTCTGTTTATTTTGTTTTAGATTTCTTCCATCCTTATTTTTTTTGAATATGTAGAACATTAACAGTGTCAAGAATCAAGAAGTTAATAGATATAGCATTACAGATTATGGTGAGTGTTATCAAGGAAATGGACAGGTACTCTGGTCGAGAAGAGTGGAGTGAGCCATATTCACTTAGCTAAAGGCCAGACAGTACTTACTTGTATAAGTGGCATGTAAACTGTGATTGAAAGAGTAAGGAGAAGCCAGTCATGTAGAAGCAGAAAAAGAGCTTTCCAGCAGACAGAAAAGCATGTGTAAAGGCTCTGATGTGGGGAAAGAGCTTCATGTATCAGAGGAAATGAAAGACCAGTGAGGTGTATTTAGTTCTGGCAAGAAGGAGCACAAAGTAAGTGAAATTGTAAAGAAAGCTGGGGCTGGAAAATGTCAGTTTTTGTACACTATGTAAAGAGGTTGAAAAGCCAGCGAAGGATAAAAAGCAGTGGCATTTTTAGAAATATATTTTTAAAGGACTATATTGATTGCTTTGTGGAGCACATTAGGCAGAGTAAAAGTAGAGAGACTAGTAACAGGTCTATCATACTGCATAATAACTGATGTAGAGACATATTGGTTCATGTAAGAGTTGTAGTAGTGGAAAAGGAAAAAAGTAGATAGATTTGAGATGTGTTTGGGACTGAACTGACAGGGCTAGTGAGTGGATTGGATCTGGGTGTATAGAGAGAGGAGGGTTTAGGGGTTATGGTTATTGAAATATTTAAGGATTACTTCCAAGTTTGTGGCTTCCTTGGTGGCTCAGATGGTAAAGAATCTGTTTGCAATGCGGGAGACCCGGGTTTGATCCCTGGATCGGGAAGATCCTCTGGAGAAGGAAATAGCAACCCTCTCCAGCATTCTTGCCTGAGGAATTCTGTAGACAGAGGAGCCTGGTGGGCTACAGTTCATGGGGTGGCAACACTTTCTTTCTTTCCAAGTTTGTAGCTTTAGCAACTAGGAAAGAAGTTTAATGCAAATGAAGTGGGCAGTAAGAATCAAGACTCTGCTCAGTGTTATGTAACAGCCTGGATGAGAGGAGATTTTAGGGGAGAATGGATATATGTATATGTATGGCTGGATCCCTTTGCTATTCACCTGAAACTATCACAGCATTGTTAACCAGCTCTACTCCAATATAAAAGAAAAAGTTTTTTTAAAAAAAGAATCGAGATTACTCTGTTGAACCTGTTGTGTTTGAAATGCCTATTACATGCAAATGGAAATGTCAAAGCTGATAGTTGACTATATACATATTCAGCTCAGAAAGGGAAAGTGGAATCTCAAACTTTCTATCTAGTCCCTCCAGGCACTTCTTCAGTACATTTTTTCCTACTGCAGGAAGAGATCCAGATCTCTGGCTGCTATTTGTACCTTGTTAGCATGAGCAGAAAGTCACGAGTTGGCCAGATACGACTGAGGCATTGCGAGCAGCTTGAACTAGACATGATCTCCAGGCCCATGTGTGGGTACTCCAGTTCCAATTCAGTCTTTCCAGAGAGCCACAGTTATTTTCCTTCCAAGTCATTTAGATATGCAGATTTTACTGCTTTGAGTTTAGCTTTGTTTTGGACCCTTTGAGAAAAAAAGGCCTTGCTATTATTACACTAAAAAGTATTAGGCTCTTTTCTGCCCCATTTGAACCTGAATTATTGTATGAGACCACTCTAACTTACTTTGTTACCTAGGAGGGAAATGTATGAGTGCGTGTATGTGTGTTTTGTGTCTGAAATATATATTCTGTGATGGATTTTATAAGTATGTCAGTTTTTATACCAACATCACATTGTTTTATTTACAGTGTTTTTATATCATGCTCCGTGCTTAGTAGGGCTAATCTTCCTGAATCATTTTAAAGATGCTTTTTCTTTTCTCACATACACATTTTAAAGAAGTGGGGATTTCCCACCCTCCCATCCTCTTGCTTTTGTCTTGTTTACCTGTAATACTTCCTATTCTCCTTAATTCTTTCCCACTGACTTTTTCCCACTGTCTTTCTTATTGTGAATTTTCTTTTTACTTCTTTTCTAAAAAGAAGCTGTCATTTTCCCATCTCTTTCCTTTCTTTCTAAGCATCTGTTATATATAAGCACTGTACTGATTCCTGGGCAGAAGGGGTTACATGGTGAATTAAAATTAAAATAAACAAAGTGAAATAAACAAAGCATATTATGAAATAAAACTGAAATAAAATAATATAAGTTTATAATTAAAATAGTGTGCCTTGGAGAGGACTAAAAAGTTTCACTTTTAACCACAGTATGTCCATTTTTGGTCAGTTTGTTTATTTTTACATTTTTTAAGGATTTTTTTTCCTTTTTTTTTTTCTTTTTTTTTTTAAAGGGTCACACAGCAATGCTTCATACTGGATCATGGCATCCCAAAATAAAGGGAGAATTTATGACTTGCTCAAATGATGCGTGAGTATTGTTGATGATACATCTGATACATTTTTGTATTTCAGTATTTTCTTTAACATTTATATTGTAGCAGTTTTGCCAGTAAAGTAAGAGATAGGGATATTAAGAATCCTTATGTTTATATATTCTTGTTCTCAACTTAACCTTGAATTCAGCTGACATACAAGGTTTGCTTAAATAAATATGGAAGCTGTAAAAATGAGAGTTGGTGTGAATTCCAGTAGAGTGTATTAGGGAGCACAGTGGATCAGATTGATGCTATTAAGTGGACTCAAATGACTCTAAAGTTTGTTACTTTTTATAGTAAAGGCTGATTTCCAACTGAATCTAATAGCTTATATAAATTTGTTGCTTAAATGATGGTGTTTTGGTAGTAATAACTGAAAAAATTGATTAAATGGTTATTAAGATTCTTTTGAATTATATTTGTTGGCTTAGGATTCAAGAATATTACAGGGAATATTTGAACAGCTTTTTCCTATATTGTTATATTGTATGGTTCATTTTTAGTATTGAGTAATTTACAAGAATGAGTTATTTGTAATACTACAGAGAAAATTGCAGTGAAAAAATCTTAAAAATAAAAACATTTATATGGTGTTATTTAGGTGAAACACTATTATATTTTATATAAAAAAGAATGTCTTTGTTTTTAGGTTATTTTGTTTTTCATCCTTTTGTTTTCTGATATTTGTAATTTACCTCATTGCCTTTCACAACTGCTATTCATATTCTTTGATATCTTATGTTTCCTAGAATTAATCTTTAAAATAACAGACAAAAGATATAGTTTCACATTCATTGTGCAGTTTAGAAAATAACTTGATCTAAAAGGAAATAAAAATTGAGAATATATAGAATATAACTGAAATAGGATAATACATTTGGTTAAAATTTATGGTAAATAGAATTATATAGTTTTCTCTTTTATCTTTGTATTATTATCTTTCCAAATACTTACATTATGTGTATTTATAGTCATATTCTTTAGCTTTATGAAAACAAATTTAGCAGCTAATCTGAATTAATAGTGTTCCGTGTCCCAGTAAGGTTTATCCTAGGAATCCAAGGATATTTTACAATTAGGAAATTTTACCATTAAGAAATTTTCAATATAATTCAATATTTAAAAAATCAAAGATGAAGAATCATATGATTTTGTTATATAACAAAATTGAGATTCGATAGGATTTAGTAATCTTTGCCAGTAAAAGTTCTAGGAATAGGAAGAAATTACTGAAGACTGATAAAAGCTGTTTACCAAAATTTAAAGTAAATATTTTACTATACACTGGCATACTGTTTGCATTTAAATAGGAAGCAAGACAGAGATTCCTACAACTATTTAGAGACTTTATACAGTATAGTAAGAAAAGAAAATATGTAGATTGATGTTAACGTTGGAAGAAAATAAAAAACACAGAGGATCTAAGCTGCTCTGGTGAAAAACTTGAGCTGAATAAAAGCCATTGGGAAAACAGAAAACATCTTGTTCTCAGAACTATTAAGGATGAAGCTGAATGGTGGCTGTAATAGTTGCTAACACAATAACTTTTATGTGGACTACAGCAGCTTTCCCCAAACGGATTTTGAGTATACATAAATTAGTCATCGGAAGAAAGACATCCCTGATCAAAAATGTTTGAGAAACTTTGAGTGTTATATGTTCTGAGGCCAGCAATTCACAATAAACCTTTAAATGATTTTGAATAGGGTGTAAAGAAACCTGAAACCTATTTAACTTTGTTTTATCCTCTACATGTTTGGGTAAAGTTCTAGGGCATGACATTATTATACCGGGTGTAATATGTAGTTTGTCTCATTCTTTGGAAGAACAATTCTTTCATCCCCTGCCCAAGTCACTGACTTACCAGTATATTTTACATTTGAAAATGTGCTCCAATTTCTTTTTACACTGTACAAATTGGGCTTTCTTTGTCAAAAAAGCTGTATACAAGGATAAGTGGGCTTTAACCTCAGGGACCCTCCTCCTCCAATTATACAGATTCTTTACTACTTTTTAGAGAAACCTGTCACTAATACATTGAGATGGTTTGCAGTTTGATTGACTTCTCCTTGGCCTTTGAGGATAGTAATTAGCAGCGGACTAAGCTGTAGGAGATCGGTCCAGATACCTAGATCAGTCAACAGATACAGTGTGCGCACTGTGTGTGAGGTGCAGTGTGTGTCAGGTACCTTGTGTGACCCAGGTCTCTGCCTTCATAGGACTTACATGCAAGTGGAGGTGAGTGCTGGGGGGTAGACACGGTACAGATACACTAGTAAATTAATATTGTTTTATATAGTAATAACTGTGAAAAATAAAGTAAAATAAAGCAAAAGGACAGAGAATAGAAGGGTGTAAAATACATGAAGAAAGCCTTGGAAGAGGTGATATTTTAGTTGAGATACCGTGCACATAAGGTATCCCGAGGGAAAAGAGCTTTCCAGGCCAAAATAGCAGCATATTTCAAGACCTTAAGAAGAGAATGTAATATAGCATATTTGGGGGACAGAAAGTCCAGTTGGAGTGACATTTTGCTGATTGTTAGGAAAGGTGAGAATGATATGAATTGAATTTGAAGAGGAAGGCAGATTCTACACCATATAAAGTATTGAGGCTAAGGTATAATGGGCTAATATTTTAATGTAGTCACAAGGCAAGTCATCGAAGAGTATGAGATCTGTACCATAACATTATTGAAAGTCAAAATCAATAGGAATGTTTTAACGCCAGGCTGTTCTGTCAATGGGATTTTCCTGGCAAGAATACTAGAGTGGGTTGCCATGCTTTCCTTCAGGGAATCTTCCCGACCCAGGGAGCGAATCTGTGACTCTTGCTTCTGCTACACTGCAAGCAGATTCTTTACCTCTGAACTAACAGGGAAGCCCCACATTGTGAGCAGGACAGAGAGAAAAAATATCAACTGCACATCTTTCAAGCTTCAATAATCCTAAATTATTTAGGATTTAAACTAGGATCATTTCATCAGACTTCACTGAGCTCATATCAGTAATATCCTCTTCTCTTCTCTTTTCCCCATTCACCTTTTATTTCTCCTTCCTTCTCCTCATTTTGGGCATCTGGGAGAATACATTTGTTTTGGATAGTATGGCCATGGTATAGAGAGCCTCTCAATATAGTTACCTACCTCAGCACCTGTGTATTGTCACAGTTTTATGTATTTAGTGTGGGCACACAGTGAATGTTTGCCAGGCTATGGCTGTCAGCAGTGTAGGGGGACAGGGGGAGCCCTGGCGGGCCAGTCCCAGCCATTCACATAAGGAGCACAAGTTATAAATATGTTTGGATCCAGTAGGAGTGAGGCATCAGCATTTTTGAGAAACAATTCCAAGGGGGCCCTCAGTATTTAGTCCTGGCCTCGTACACCAAATTAAATTATGGATGTTTCTTCTGAATGTGAGTTGGAAATGCTAGTGCTTTTACTTCTTAGTTTTATGAGTTTCAGTGTGAAACATGATCCCAGGATCATGTTCTGGGATCATATTCTTACTTCAACTTAGAAATGAAATAAAAAGAGAGAGAGAGTACTATGGCAGTCTTTTCAGTTTTCCCAAGTTTACCGGAATGAAACACAGACAATAAAGCAGAGCTTACTACATTATGCTTGGAAGTAAATGTTAACAAAAACCAGATGGTAATGAAGATGAAAATGCTTTACTTATCCAGAGGAAGTCATTTCTCTTTGTGAATTTATATAAACTGATAGGGGAGCATTTTATAATTGGAGTTGTAGTAGTGTACAGAGTGAGAATACAAGTGATGCAAGTGTACAGAATTCGTACTAAGCAAGTTTCAGCTCAGCAATGAATTAGATGCTTCCACCTTGCAGGTTTTCCATTGCTTACTCAGGAGTTTGTATCACAGAGGAATTTGTTCATATCTGTTGTGACTTGTTACCTCCATTTCTGAGCATAGGCTTCTTAAGAGTACTTTATGCTTGCACTCGCCTGAAATCATGGCATTGCTGTCTGATCAAGCTCTTACCCTACTGGAGGATGAAGGATCTGGTGGGGGCAAGTCGAATTGTCCTAGCTGAGGCTATCCTAGATCAGCTTACAGTCAGCCAAGCCCCAGATTTGTGAGAGACCCCCAAACTAGATTAGCAGAACTGATGACAGACACATGAGGTAACTCAGGTAGGACAGAACCACCCCCCTAACTTGTAGACACATAAACAGTCATACATGTCTGCTGTTGCTTTTTCTTTAACTTTTAAAAACTTTGCTTATCTATTTTTTTGAAATACAGTTGATACACAATGTTGTGTTAATTTCTGATGTACATCAAAGTGATTCAGTTATACGTGTGTGTGTGTGTGTGTATATATTTATGCTCTTTTTCAGATTCTTTTCGGGTACAGTTTATCACAAGATATTCAATATGATTTCCTATGCTATATAGTAGGAACTTGTTGTTTATCTGTCTTTTATGTAGTAGTTTGTATCTGCTAATCCCAAACTCCCAATTTATCCCTCCTTATCCTCCCCTTTCCTCTTTGGTAACCATACCTTTGTTTTCCACATCTGTGAGTCTGTTTGTTTTTTTTTTTTTTTTTAATTTCATTTATTAAATTTGGCTGCACCTCAGTGGGATCTTTAGTCACAGCATGTGGGATCTAGTTCCCTGACCAGGAATGGAACCTGGGCCCCCTGCATTGGGAGCACTGAGTCTTAGCCACTGGACCACCAGGGAAATCCCTGTTTCTGTTTTGTAAATAAGTTCATTTGTATCATTTTTAGATTCCACATGTAAGGGACATCACATGATATTTGTCTTTCTCTGTCTGATTTACTTGACTTAGTATGATAATCTCTAGATGTGTCCATGTTATTAATACTGCAAATGGCATTATTTTGTTCTTTTTTAATGGGTGAGTCATGTTCCATTGTGTATATATACCATATCTTCTTTATCCATTCATAGATCAATGAATACTTATATTGCTGCCATGTCTTGGCTATTGTAAATTAGTGCTGCTGTGACATTGGGGTACGTGTAATTTTTCAAATTAGAGTCTTCTTTGGATTTATTCCCAGGAATGGGATTGTTGGATCATTTGATGACTCTATTTTTAGTTTTTTTAAGGAACCTCCATGTTGTTTTCCATAGTGACTGCACCAATTTACATTCCCACCAACAGTGTAGAAGGGTTTCCTTTTCTCCACACCATCTCCAGCATTTATTATTTGTAGACTTTTTGATGATGGCCATTCTGACCAACATGAGGTGGTATCTTATAGTAGTTTTGATTTGTGTTTCTCTAATAATTAGCGATGGTGAATATCTTTTCATGTGTCTATTGGCCATCTCTATGTCTTCTTTGGAGAAATGTCCATATTTAGGTTTGCTGCCACTTTTTGATTTGGTTTTTGTTTGTTTAATACTGAGCTGTATGAACTCTTTGTAAGTTTTGGAAATTAAGACCTTGTTGGTTCCATCATTTGCAAATATTTTCTCCCTGTCTGTAGGTTGTCTTTTCATTTTGTTTATGGCTTTCTTTGCTCTGCAAAAGCTTATAAGTTTAATTAAGTCCCATTTGTTTATTTTTGCTTTTACTTCTTTTGCCTTGGGGGACTGACCTAAGAAAGCAATGGTACAATTTATGTCAGAGAATGCTTTGCCTATGTTCCTTTTTTAAGAATTTTATGGTGTCTTGTCTTATATTTAAGTCTTTAAGCCATTTTGAGTTTATTTCTGTGTATGATGTGAGTGAGTATTGTAACTTCATTGACTTACATGCAGTTGTCCAGCTTTTCCAATACCACTTACTGAAGAGATGGTCTTTTCTCCATTGTATATTCTTGCCTCCTTTGTTAACAATTAATGGACCATAGGTATGAGTTTATTTCTGGGCTTTCTCTTCTGTTTTATCGATCTATATGTCTGTTTTCTGCCAGTACCACTCTGCAGCTTTATAGTATTGTTTGAAGTCTGGAAGACTTATACCTCCAGCCTTGTTCTTTTTCCTCAATATTGCTTGGTATGCCTGCTGTTTTAAGTCATTAAATTTTGAAAATGTTTTATTATATATCATAAATAAAATGAAAATGTTTTATTATATATCGATTATTAACTGATACAGATGATATTATTGCTTCATTTTACATAAAATCATGATTATATAGAAGAATATCTTTGTTCTTAGAAGATACTAGCTGACGAATTTAGATGCCATGTGTCTTGAGATATGCAACTTACTTTTTAAATGGTATAGCAGAAATAGTGTATTTGTGTATATTTGTATGTGTGTGTGTATGTATATATGAATGTATATATATATATGGAAAAGAGAGAGATTGAGAATATAGATGTGACAAAATGAATGTTAGGGTACATGGTGTTCATTGGAAAAGGTTCAGTTCAGTTCAGTTCAGTCACTCAGTTGTGTCCGACTCTTTGCGACCCCATGAACCGCAGCACAACAGGCCTCCCTGTCCATCACTAACTCCCTAAGTCCACCCAAACCCATGTCCATCGAGTTGATGATGCCATCCAGTCATCTCATCCTCTGTCATCCCCTTCTCCTCCTGCCCTCAATCTTTCCCAGCATCAGGGTCTTTTCCAATGAGTCAGCTCTTTGCATCAGGTGGCCAAAGTATTGGAGTTTCAGCTTCAACATCAGTCCTTCCAATGAACACCCAGGACTGACATACTTTAGGATGGACTGGTTGGATCTCCTTGAAACCCAAGGGACTCTCAAGAGTCTTCCCCAACACCACAGTTCAAAAGCATCAATTTGTCAGCGCTTGACTTTCTTTATAGTCCAACTCTCACATCCATACATGACCACTGGAAAAACCATAGCCTTGACTAGATGGGCCTTTGTTGGCAAAGTAATGTCTCTGCTTTTTAATATGCTATCTAGGTTGGTCATAACTTTCCTTCCAAGGAGTAAGCGTCTTTTAATCTCATGGCTGCAGTCACCATCTGCAGTGATTTTGGAGCCCAGAAAAATAAAGTCAGTCCTGTTTCCGTTGTTTCCCCATCTATCTACCATGAAGTGATGGGACCGGATGCCGTGATCTTAGTTTTCTGAATGTTGAGCTTTAAGCCAACTTTTTCACTCTCCTCTTTCACTTTCATCAAGAGGCTCTTTAGTTCCTCTTCACTTTCTGCCATAAGGGTGGTGTCATCTGCATATCTGCAATTATTGATATTTCTCCTGGCAATCTTGATTCCAGCTTGTGCTTCCTCCAGCCCAGCGTTCTCATGATGTACTCCGCATGTAAGTTGGTATATGGGTATTTATTGTACACTCCTTTTAAATTTTTGGAGCTTTCAAGCTTTTCCAGATAAAAATGCTGGTAAAGACCCTGAGAAATGCACTAACAAAAGAAACCAGCATTTTCTTTACACATAGTGGTACAACTCCCTCTCTCTCCTACAGCCAACACCTGTTACACTCTGGGCATAATGTTCCCAGGAATATACTTTAGGAAAGAAGATTGCCACTACTAAATGATTTTTACAGTGGGATTCAGTAAATTATAATTATTTTTAAAATTTGGTTGCGGCTTGTAATGATGCACTTTACCAATTAAATTTTTTTAGTCAATTTTGGCAAGGCATAATAGAAAGAGCATGCACTTTCCAGGCCATGAGGAACTTTAGTACTCCACCACTCATCATAACCTTGAGCTGGTAATATACCCCTGAATTTTTTGGATATTATACCCCAGGCTTTTTCTGGAAGGCTGCTAGGCATATTTGACTTGATTTTTATCATCAGTAACATAAATATAATAATAAAGTTCTCCAAAGAATGATGATTTATATAAATGGATCTCAGAAAATTAAACTTTTCTGTAATTCAAAGAGTTTTTTTCTATTTAAATTTTTTTAGGAAACTTAAAAAATATATTAGCTTTCTTTATGAATTATATTTAAAACACTTATGAATACGTAAGTGTTAACATCTTCATAATCTATAAGTTGCTACATCATGGTATATAATATGCGTTAGAAAAGTCTTGTTACGTGCTGCTACTGCTGCTGCTAAGTCGCTTCAGTCGTGTCCGACTCTGTGTGACCCCATAGACGGCAGCCCACCAGGCTCCGCCGTCCCTGGGATTCTCCAGGCAAGAATACTGGAGTGGGTTGCCATTTCCTTCTCCAGTACATGAAAGGGAAAAGTGAAAGTGAAGTCGCTCAGTCGTGTCCAACTCTTAGCGACCCCATGGACTGTAGCCTTCCAGGCTCCTCCGTCCATGGGATTTTCCAGGCAAGAGTACTGGAGTGGGGTGCCATTGCCTTCTTTGGTACGTGCAGGCCTGTTTTATAGCTTTTTGAGTTCTTTGACTGCTATTTTTACTTTGTAATTTCCCCTTTCTATTAATTGTTATTCTCGGTAATGTTGGTATGATGATCTAAGTACCTCAGTTTCTCTCTGCAGTTTTTTGCTTCTATTAAGCTGTGGGCTGGGGCTGGGGTAGCTTTTTAGAATTTGTGCAGAAGGAACAGGCAGTTGGTGTAACATATGAGTTTTATCTTTTAAGCACATTAATTTTTGCCATCTCTGGCTGCTAGGAGACTTTCTCTTGCTTACTTTCTGATTCTGGGCAGTTTTTGTACTGTCCATGCTGCCAAATAAGTAAGATGGTGTTTATATTCCTATTGGTTCTTTTTTGGTGATCCCCTTATAGAAACAGAAAATAACATTGTTTTCAGATGTTAACTGGAGTTATTGTGCTGATCACTTTGCAATATGTACAAATATTGAATCATTATGTTGTACACCTGAAGCTAACATTTTATGTTAGTTATTCCTCATAACGTTTCAAGATCTTAAACCATTTAGATCTTGTGTCTACACTATCTGACTTTGTTTTTACCTGATTCAATTCTTTGATCCTTTTATCTAATGCTTTTTAAACTGTTTTTGAACAGCTACCAGCATTTGTAAAATTAATAGCTTTGATTTAAAGCATTTAATAGAAATTTTACATGAAACATAACTTCATTAAAAAATTAATTAGAGGAACTTTCTTGGTGGTCCAGTGGTTAAGACTCTGTGCTCCCAATGCAGGGGGTCTGGGTTCAAACTCTGGTCAGAAAACTAAGATCCCACAGGCTGCATCACACAGCCAAGAAAACCCCCCAAAACCAAATTAGTTAGGATTTAGGTGTCAGCAGACCCTAAATTCTGAGAATAATTTTACTCAGACTTGCTGGTGATTATGGTGAAATATGCTTATAATAAAAGACATAATTACTCAGATGCATTTTAAATCTTTTTCTTTGTAAGTTCTGAGAGTGGTGAGAATTTATTCTCAAACTGCTGCTGTAATTGAGATGTGCACATTTTGGTGTTAGTTTGATTTAGCTTCTATTGACAATCTTTTTCTGTAGGCTTGAATGGAAAAAAAATAGAGATCTTCTTTTCATTTTATCATACATTCATTTGGTTCATACAAATTCATTATTCTCAAAATAATTTCCTTTTACTCAACTCTATTTTATTTCTATTGAGAAATACACCGTAGGTAAAAAGTCTGTAGAGTTTAAAATAGTGATAATAGCTCATTGCAGAGCTATTGTCACTATTAAATTATTATCATTTTTAATATTTATTATCAATAATATATTAATTAGCAATATAACCATTAACCAATTAATATATTAATTAACAACAGTAATTATGAAAATTATTACTATTACTGTTAATATAATTATAAATATTAAGAATTTGTAAGAATACAAATTCTTTAAAAGATTAAGTTTAGAACTTAAATTAGGGTTTATGATCGTGGTTGCCCTCTAAATATCACCATTCATCATTTTATGTGAGTTAATTTGTTACACAGACTGAGGTTGTATTTTTGTTTCTTTGTTTGTAACCTATTTTATTTTAAATGGAAAATATCAGTGTTCTCAGTTCCTGTCATGAAATGTGATACAGTGAAACTCAAAATCCTGGAATGTGTCTTATTTAGAGAAAAAAATGAATGGTTATTGAGAACTATGCAGTATTTGGGGCTCTAGAACTAGTTTTCCCTTAGAAATTGCTAACAGCCTAGAATAAAATAGGGCATTATTTAATCTTTTTTTTTTTTAATGACTTGAAAACAACACATCAAAAACGGTCCAGATAATTTTTGATTTCATGGTGATTGAAAGTAATTAGGTGCTGATCTTAAGTAGTTAGCACTAGATGCAGAGGAGAAATTTCATATTTTACCTGTGACTTTATGGATGAATTATGTATTTATTACTCTGTTAACTGGTGATGACATGGTTTGACTCACTAATAAACCTTATTTTTTAAAAAAATAGATTTAAAAAAATTAAAAAACCTATAGCACAATTTTTTAGTGTTATTAATGAAACAGATGCAGGACTGGTCTTTTATATTCTTTTTTTAAGTTGAGATATAATGTCATTTACGTTTTGTAACTCAAAATATGCTAATAATGTATTACCAAGGGAGTTGAACTTACTGAACAGGTGAGAGTTATTTACAGTTAAGCATTTTAATTTTACATACATTTACATTTTTAAGCTCCTACTATGCTTGAATAGCCTTTGTTTGATTATAATTTTCCTAGTAGTTTCAACTTAGGTATATTTTTGTCATGTGTTTACAGTATAATACTTCATCTTATGTCTCTAGGAATTATACAAAAATTTAATGTCACATTATGCTTGATTTTTGTTGTTGTTCAGTCGCTAAGTTGTGTCCCACTCTTTGCGACTCCTGCAGCTTGCAAGGCTGTCTTTCACTGTCTCCCTGAGTTTGCTCAAATTCAGTGATGCTATCTACCGTCTCATCCTCTGTTGTCCCCTTCTCCTCTCACCCTCAATCTTTCTTAGCATCAGGGTCTTTTCCAGTGAGTTGGCTCTTTACATCAGGTGACCAAAGTATTGGAGCTTCAATCCTTCTGATGAATATTGAAAGTTGATTTCCTTTAGGATTGACTTGCTGTCCAAGGAACTCTCAAGAGTCTTCTACACCACCACAGTTGGAAAACATCAGTTCTTCGGTGCTTAGCCTTCTTGTGGTCTAGCTCTCACATCCATACATGACTTCTGGAAAAACCATAGCTTTGACTAGACGGACCTTTGTTGTGATGTCTCTGCTTTTTAACACACTGTTTAGGTTTATCATAGCTTCTCTTCCAAGGAGCAAACATGTTAATTTTGTGGCTGCAGTCACCACCTGCAGTGATTTTGGAGCCCAAGAAAATAAAATCTGTCACTGTTTCTACTTTTTCCCCATATATTTGCCATGAAATGATGGGACCAGATGCCATGATCTTCATTTTTTGAATGTTCAGTTTTAAGCCAGCTTTTTTACTCTCCTCTTTCACCTTCATCAAGAGACTCTTTAGTTCCTCTTCACTTCTTGCCATTAGGGTGGTATCATCTACATATCTGAGGTTGTTAATATTTCTCCCGGCAGTCTTGATTCCAGCTTGTGATTCATCCAGCCCAACATTTCTCATTATGCACTCTGCATATAAGTTAAGTATGGGTGACAGCATACATCCTTGAGTACTTCTTTCCCAATTTTGAACCAGTCCATTGTTCCATGTCCAGTTTTAACTGTTGCTTCTTGACCTGCATACAGGTTTCTCAAGAGACAGGTAAGGTAGTCTAGTATTCCCATCTCTTGAAGAATTTTCCTGTTTATTGTGATCCATACAGTCAAATGCTTTAGCATAGTCAATGAAGCATTTAAATTTTAGGTACTTTTTATACAAAATGTTGTTCACGTGTACTATATTGCCATATGTAACAAGAGTAAGGTTGACAGAAACTGAGATGAACTTCAGATTTATGTTTTACTTTATTTGCACACTTTTCATAGTTGTTAATCAGTAGCTTGTTTCGGCTGTCGGAATATCAGTGCTGAACAATAATTTCTATCTAGGGATTATAAATGGTAGAAGATGCTTTTTAGTATTTTCATTATCTTGAAATCCATAAGAAAAACATCATTAATTTCATCAATATGTCTCTTACATCAGTTCAATTTATAAAATACTTATTCATTCATTTCTGTGTTTAGCTTTAAAGGGAATGTGAATGTCTCCAAATGTTGATGAGTATACTTGTTTACTTGGATCCCTAGGTTAACCAAGGATTTGATAGAAGGTGGTTTGAATTTCCTCCAGGGATTTCTGGGCCAGGCAAAGTAGCTTCAGTAGAGCTGGTCTGTTTCATGCGTGACTGAAGGGATCTGTATGTATGACTAATATACCAATGCTGTTATGGTGTGTGGTGGCCCTCTTGGCCATTTATGGAGTAGTTGTTTATGAAGAAGAATATTGTTATGGTGAAAGTTGTTGAATTGAATTTAGTTGCAGGAATGGGAATAAAAGATGTGTCCATATCTTGCATTTTTGCAGTTCTTGAAACTCATAATTCAAATTCAAATGTTTCTTTGTTTTGAATGTCAGTTTTTGAATGTCTTAGCTATAATAAGTGATTTTTCCTTTTCATCTTACCCTTTCCATTTCTCTCCTAAGTTTCTGTGACTACATGGCAAATGTAGATGTATAATGTTTCTGAATTCCTTGCTTTCTATTGTGTTAAAACTGTTGAATCCATTACCAACTTTGAAAAAATTGTCATCTCATCTTTTCAGTTTCATAATTACAGAGTTGATGAAGTTAGGGCGACAGATTATCAGGCACTTTGCTACAAAGTGTGAATAATGAGTTGCCCTTTTCCATTGCTTCTTTTTAACTTCTAAGTTTATATGACTTGTAAAACTATTTATATCTTATAAACTATCCTGTCTTATGATGTTACTTCTAAAACTTGTCTTGAGGAAAATGTTAAATTTTGTTACTGCTTTTAAGAAAGTCTCCAAGTGAAAATTGTTTATTCTTTTCCTGATAATATTTTTCTGTTTTTATAATAGTAATAAAATCAAGTAGACTATAAAGTAGAAATATCTCATAAATTGTTAATTACAAGCTTCCCTTTGATACATGTTTCCTTAGTGGGGTGTGTTCTGTTAATCTGAATAAAACAAATGATATTTTTGGAAAGCTGTACTAAATTATCTATAAATAGAACTAACAGACTTTTTAACAACACTTCATATGGTCGCTTACGTCTTACAATAACAGTCTGTGTTTTCATGAAGGGAATAAGGCTCACTGATGACATTTTCTCCAACTAAAATGTGGTTACATAGCTTTATCTCTACATAGAATAACTGAAGAAGTAGAGCAGCTTCTGGTTTATATCAGATAACTATGTTGTAGTTAGCATTCTGTGTCTTTCTTAGGTGGTTTTACTTATAGGTCCCAAATAGGCCCAAGATTATGATACTTGTTCATAACCCGTTACATAATTTATTTTTTCACAGAAAAATATACTTTGCAAACACAGAGCTTTTAACATTCTTAATCCCATTCTGTTCTTGTAAAATCATTTTGTCTATCAGCCAGCAAATATTTATGGACAACCCACTGGGTGCTCTGGCTTAGCTAACTTCGTGGATAAATAAAGCAGTTCTTCCTCTTATAGAATTTGAAAGACAGTGGGGAGATAGACATTTGAAAATACTTGTGAATAGCAATGTAAATGATTATGAGTGTAAAATGCCATGAAGGAACAATACACGAAAGACCTAAAGTACGCTGCTGCTGCTAAGTCACGTCAGTCGTGTCCAACTCAATGTGACCCCACAGACGGCAGCCCACCGGGCTCCTCCGTCCCTGGGATTCTCCAGGCAAGAACACTGGAGTGGGTTGCCATTTCCTTCTCCAATGCAGGAAAGTGAAAAGTGAAAGTGAAGTCGCTCAGTCGTGTCCGACTCTCAGCGACCCCATGGACTGCAGCCTACCAGGCTCCTCCGTCCATGGGATTTTCCAGGCAGGAGTACTGGAGTGGGGTGCCATTGCCTTCTCTGTAAAGTATACTAGAGAGGCAGTAAAAGGTTTTTGAGGATGTGATGTTTAAGCTGAGATGTGAACGATGAGTGATTATTGGTCAGCAGAGAAGGGGGTGCTATCCCAGACAGAGGAAACATCGTATTAAAATGCCTGTTACAAGAACGGAGAGAAATCCAACGTCACTAAAACCCAGTGAGCAAAATGGAGAGCAGCATGCAATGAATTTACTTAGGTAGATGGGGGCCAAATCATGCAGGGCCTTACAGACCATGTTGAACACAATTGGATTTTATTCCAAGGACAACTGCAAGAGCTAAAAGGATTTTTAATCAGGGGAGTGACACAGATTTACATTAAAATGAATTACTCTAGCATCTCTATGGAATAAATTGAATGATTGGAGGTTGAGGTGGTTGTAACCATATTCTAAGAATTTTATAATGAGTGACTTTCATTCTGTTAGGTCAGTGATTCTTTTTTTCTGCTTTTAGGGTTTTCATATATGGAACACTCCCATCAGTAACACTACTCATTATTTGTAGTGAATCTAATCTCCATCCATATGCTACCCACACCTCAGGTGAGAATCACTGAGCTAGTCTAGCCCTTATCGTATCTTACTGATAGGAAAATTGATGTTGAGAGAAGTGATTTAGCCAAGGTCACACAGATAGTTAGCCACTGGTAGAGCAAGCACTTTAAGTGGCCATTGAGAAAATCTTCCAGAGCCCTTTTCACAAAATTTCTGCTAGATTAGCGAAATTAGTATCATCAGTTAGAATGTATTTACTATGTACAGTGGATTGGCTATTAGAAAGTATTAAATATATGTAGCAAATTCTCTAATGTAAAGATCCAGTATAGGAGATGATGAATGAAACTGATTTGCAGCAGCAAGTTTCAAAGTATCATCCAGGGACCTCGGGAGGTCTCTGAGGTCTTTTTTGCTGCTTTACAAGGTCAAAACTATTTTCATGAAAATGATAACTCATAAAAAATGGCTTTTTTTTTTTTTTTTCACTGTGTTGACATTTGCACTAATGACACCAAAACAGTGGAGGTAAAGCCCCTGCTATTTTGGCCTTAGTCAAGGCAATGGTATCAAACTGCAGGAGTATAATTATTTTATCTATTGCCACATAGTTATATTTTTTTTTTAAAAAAAATGCCAGTTTTACTTAAGGATGTCTTTGATGAAGCAGTGGAAATCATTAGTTTTGTGAGATCTTAACCCTTGAGTACATGTCTTTACTGTTCTGTATGACAGCATGGGAATGGCATATAAAGCACTTCTGCTGCATGCCAAAACATGATGGCTGTCTGAAGGAAAAGCACTTGAATGATTGCATTGTGAGCCAACTTTTTTTTCATGGAACATTATTTTTACTTGTAAGAACTAACAGCAGACAAGTTATGATTATTCAGATTAGATATTTGAAAGACATTTTACTTAAAAAAATGAACAAAGTCACTTATTTTAACAAAAACAGTTGGCAGGTTCATGTCCAATGATGAAATTTGAGTTTTCAGGTAAAATATTTGCTGTTCAGTCTTTCAGTCATGTCTAACTCTTCGCGACCCTAGGGACTGCAGCATACCAGGCTCCCCTGTCCTTCACTATCTCTTAGAGTTTGTGCAAAATCATGTGCATTGAGTCGATGATGCCATCCAACCATCTCATCCTCTGTCGCCTCCTTCTCCTCCTGTCCTCAATCTTTCCCAGCATCAGGGTCTTTTACAGTGAGTTGGCTCTTTGAAGTATTAGAATTTCAGCTTTAGCATCAGTCATTCCAGTGAATATTCCGGGTTGATTTCCTTTAGGATTTACCGGTTTGATGTCCTTGCTGTCCAAGGGACTCTGAAGAGTTTTCTCCAGCACAATTGTTTAATGAAACATATCAAGATTTTGAAGATTTGCATAGCTCAGTGGCTAATATTTTTCAAGTGACCAGTACATGATGTTACAGAAAGGATCTCTGGGAAGTTTAAGATAAACCTATAGATTTTAATATAAGATTATATAAAGTGTGTGATTCCAGCTTCCACATAGTAACTAACTTTAAGAAACTGCCACTGGTTGAATTTTAGTGCAGTGTTGAAGAACATCAACAACTATCTGAAAAGGCTATTAAAACACACCTTTTTTCCCACTGCATACCTGTGTGATGGATATCCGTTCATGTGGTTTAGCAAGAATGACATATTGTAACAGCTTGAATACAGAGTTACCAAGTACTGTCCTCTACTAAGCCACACTTCAAAGTGATTTGCAAAAATGTAGAACAGTGCTAACTTCTTACTATTTTTGTTTGCTTTGGAAAATAATTGTTATATTTTTATGAGACATTTTCGTTTATATTTTTATAACGACATACTAATATAGGAGTGTGTTAATATTCTTGGCCATGCAGCTTGTGGGATCTCAGTTTCCCAACCACAGATTGAACCCAGGCCATGGCAGCAAAAGCTTTGAATCAGAAACTCTCCAAGTTTGTTAATATTCTTAATTGAGTCAATAAATATTTTAAAATTTTGTGCTGTTGTGGTAAACATCTCTAAATACAGATACGTATAGACAAAAGCTCCTTGGGTGTGTGTGAACATTTTAGTGTCTATTACTGCATTTTGCTAAATTGCCATCCATGTCAGCTTTTAAAAGATTTATTTGTCATAACACTTAGTTTAATTCTACTTGTGACATGCAGTTAAAAGTTCTGTGTTTACTATATTTCTCTAAAATACGTAACTCAGCATTTTTAGCAGCTCATATTGAGCTTCTCCAATGAGTACAGTCTAGCGAGGTTAGTGTATAAGCACTGGCAGAGAAAGCTATATGTATCTTCAAAGCTCTATGTTTTTCCATGTCACCCAGAGAATTTGCAAGATACATATTTGTACAATTTTGTAGTTCTGTTGCAAGTTTTAAATGTGGTAATATATGGAAAGCGTAGTTCTTGGCACACAGTTGGTGCTCAGTACAAGTTTACTTCTTTTCTGGGCTTTTTATTTTCTTCAACCAAATGTGTTTATAATATACAAGGCCAAGTTTGCTGTTACTGTAATGCAAAGCTTAGACCGTAAATTAATTCGGCATCTGTCATCTACTACCTGTGAGAGCTTGAGCAACATACTTGCCCTTCTTGGAGCAGTGTCTTTATCTGTAAAATTAAAGTTTAGACAACCTTGATTTAATTCTGTCCTTTCAAGAAAAACTGGTTATCCTTGTGAAGAACAATTCTAAAACTAAATTACAGAGAAGTGAGCCACTACTTAAATAGACTTTGATTAGGAAAGAAGAGCGAAAGCAGTGGGTAGTTTTAAGAATAGTTACCAAGAGGACTGTTTCCTAGAAAAAAAAAGTGGGGGACTCTCTCCTATGAGAGTGCACAGAGAAGAGGCAAAAAGGGCGTCATACAGAAATGAGACAGATGATACAGATTTGCATTCAGAGGACCTTTTCTCCACAGGCCATAGCTAAGATGTTTTCTTCGATGAAGATCAGCAAAAATGTATTTTATATCTGTTGTTGTGGGTTAGGCCCTGCATTAAGCATCATGCTTTGAGCTAAATGTGCAGAGATGAATGCAACATGGTCCTTACTCTCCAGGGCACTTCCCAGTCTCCTGGGGTCACTGGGCACCCATCACACTGTGGTTGGCAGCAAGGATATGGGAGTGGCTCATTCTGGATTGTTTCTTCAGAGGAACATGAAGTCCTGTTTGCCAGGAGACATGGATCCCATAATGGAAGACCATAGTTTTCCTCTAGTTACTTTTCAGCCTGGGAGTTAGTTCAGACACCTAGGGAGGAGAAAGTTCTTACCCAGGTAGGATGGTGCTTGTCTTCAGTAAGTCTTAGTATCAGTTACTGGATCATTTCCTGTTTCAAAATAGCCTCAACCTCTGCTTTTATGAAAGCTACTTCAAACTAACAGAGTAAACCTCAAGAGTCAGTGTTTCTTTATATGTATAATGGGCAAAGAGCTTTATATACTCTGTCTTACTTAATCCTCACAGCGTTGACTTGAAGAAGGAAGTGACTTTCTAGATCACACATCTGTTTGGGGTGGAGCAGGGATTGGAACTCATGTCTGGCTCCACTATATCACATCTCTTGCTAGCTTTAGTTATCTTAAGTCCACCATCATCTGTATCCTTTTTGCTGTATCTTCCTTCAGAATACATGGTTGCATGTCAAGCTGATCCTGGGGGTGGTGCAGTGTTTTCCCAGCTCTGTGAGACCTCTTTTGTGTCATGATCAGCCTTTTTTACAAAAGAAAATCAAGTAGAAATTGTTATACTGTATACTGTTTCTTGAAATGTTTGTTTCCGTTGTGGGTGTTGGAGGGTGAGTGGGCATGTGCATGTGCCGGGTCCTAGGAGTGTAATGTATTTCCTGCTATGAGAAAGTCACTCTCTGTCAGTATAGGACATGATCACAGCTTCACTGTTGTGTCTTTTCTCCAGTCTTTGGAAATATTTCATATTCCTTCTAGTTACAAGGCAATGAAATGTAGTTTTCAGCTTGGACCCTGGAGCCAGATTCTACAGGTTTGAATCCAAACTCTGCCATGTACAGTGACGTTTAGCAAGTTATTTCTTGTCTCTGTGCCTCTGCTTTGTCTTCTGTGAAATGGGGTTGTGTGAGCATTTGATGAATTTATATCCCTGAAGTGCTTAGGGTAGTGTTCATTTCAAAGTAGCACTCTATAAGTTATTTGCTGTTATTGTTGTGGTTTGGTTCAGTTCAGTTCAGTCTCTCAGTCATGTCCGACTCTTTGCAACCCCATGAATTGCAGCACGCCTGGTGTCCCTGTCCATCACCAACTCCCGGAGTTTACCCAAACTCATGTCCATTGAGTCGGTGATGCCATACAGCCATCTCATCCTCTGTCGTCCCCTTCTCCTCCTGCCCCCAATCCTTCCCAGCATCAGAATCTTTTCCAATGAGTCAACTCTTCACATGAGGTGGCCAAAGTATTGGAGTTTCAACTTCATCATCAGTCCTTCCAATGAAGACTGATCTCCTTTAGGATGGACTGGTTGGATCTCCTTGCAGTCCAAGGGACTCTCAAGAGAATTGTTGTGGTTAATGTTGTTGAAATGTTTGTATCTCTCTCAACGGGATTATGGAAATAATGATTTAGCAACAGCTTTCCATAGCAGATGGGCTTCCCTTGTGGCTCAGCTGGTAGAGAGTCCCCAGCAATGCTGGAGACCTGGGTTCGATCCCTGAGTTGGGAAGATCCTCTGGAGAAGGGAAAGGCTACCCACTCCAGTATTCTGGCCTGGAGAATTCCATGGACTGTAGTCCATGGGTCACAAAGAGTTGGACATGACTGAATGACTTTCACTTTCACTTTTCACAGCAGACAGTTGATTCAGTTGATTCTATTTGGTTAATTAAGTTATTTCACATTTTTCATAGGTTGCAAGAATGATAACTCTGCCATTGTTTTAGTGCGGTGCTCCCTTTGTTTATACGCTTAGATTGTTTTTATTTTGCCAACACTGCCAAAGATAGCTGCTAGGTCATGTACCTGTTTCAGAGTTATTGTAGAAAATAGTGAGCATGACTTTACCAGGTCTTGGCCTGTGAAAAGCTGGCTCTCTTTACAGGCTGATTTAATACTGGTCGTAGTCCAGCATTGCTGACTCATAAAATGCATGCTTATGCTCTGGCCCACTGTATTATGGAGGGCTAAATAAGTACTATGCCTGGGTCTACCCGCCTCAGGTTCTGTGGCAGTTTGGAGTAAGATGTTTGCATGATCAGGGAAAGGTTCACAAAGGAAATAGTGTTTGAGTTAAGGGTTGACTATTTGAGTTGAAGTCTTCTAGGAAATTTAGTTAAAGGAAAATAATTCCAGCCGCCAGTAAGATTTCATACCAGACTCCAAGGCCCAGAAGTCTTCAAATGGTCACAGACCAGGAGAATAAGCAGAGGCAGTGAACGGGAGAAGCTCTAGGTCATTGTCTTCTAGGTTATCAATTACAGATTTTTATAAAAACTAACTGGAAAAAAATAACCAAAGGTTAAATACATGTTATAGAATTATTTGTATTATTTAAAATTGTATTTTTATATAACCAACCTTCTAGTATATAGTTAGCAGCATTTTATTATGGTGATCATTGATAGAATATTCTTTTATTTATAGAATTGTGTGCTTTGCCTCTTTGCTTCTTAGCTTCCATTAATGGCAACCCACTCCGGTACTCTTGCCTGGAAAATCCCATGGACGGAGGACCCTGGTGGGCTGCACTCCATGGGGTCGCGGAGAGTCGGACACGACTGAGCGACTTCACTCTCACTTTTCACTTTCCTGCATAGGAGAAGGAAATGGCAACCCACTCCAGTGTTCTTGCCTGGAGAATCCCAGGGACGGAGGAGCCTGGTGGGCTGCCGTCTATGGGGTCGCACAGAGTCGGACACGACTGAAGAAACTTAGCAGCAGCAGGCACCACCTAATGGCAGCTGGTAGAATTGCAGGCAATAAATGCATTGGAAAAATTCATAACTTACCAGGAAAACCCCAGTCTGGTTCACAGAATAACTTAGTGGTATGAGTTAATCTTTTTTCATAGATCCATGGGGTGAGCATGTTGTAGATGATGGGAGTCAACTGCCAGTTGCTTTATATCCAAATTAGTGTTATATTAAGAGATGTGTATTGTTGGGGTGTTACACAGGATTTAATGTTTTTGCTTTCTTCTTGAAATGGAATTATATATGAGAAATGAAATCATTGAAGTTTGGTTTTTAGATACAACCTGAATAAGCTTCCAAAAGAAAAGATCAGATAACTTAAATTGACTTTATCTGCTGCTGCTAAGTCGCTTCAGTCTTGTTTGACTCTGTGTGACCCCATAGACGGCAGCCCACCAGTCTGCCCCGTCCCTGGGATTTTCCAGGCAAGAACACTGGAGTGGGTTGCCATTCCCTTCTCCAATGCATGTAAATGAAAAATGAAAGTGAAGTCGCTCAGTCGTGTCCCACTCTTAGCAACCCCATGGACTGCAGCCTACCAGGCTCCTCCGTCCAGGGGATCTTCCAGGCAAGAGTACTGGAGTGGGTTGCCATTGCCTTCTCCTGACTCTATCTGGTAGTGCATAGTATTTTTAATTGTGGAATGAAATGTATGATTAGCCAGCATGATAGGAAGTTAGCTGTTGTTTCAAAACAGCAGAACTGATGCTTGACATTTTATAAAGTTCATTTAAAAAAAAAGCTTAACAGAATCACTCATGTTAATGACCACCCAAGTAGCTGTTATAATTAATGCTGATGGGCCTTGAAGAGCATTGGCAAGGCACTGACCCTGAAGATCAGCAATGAGTTTACCAAATAAGGGCTATTTATTCTTCTCAGATAGTTTACAGAGACTAGGACTTCTGTAAAACACTGTTTTTGTGTGAGAGTAATAGCCAATGTTACTGAATGCTTGCTGTGTGCCAGATGCACTCTTCTAAACACTTTGTATGTATTAACTCATTTAAATTTCTCTTGCAACAAGACAGGTTGGGCAGTTACAAGATCCTTCTTCCTTTTTTCCTTCTCTTTCTCATCTACTATTTCTGAGGAATATGAAATCATTGCTTTGTTCTGGAGATGCACTTTGACACACACTGAGAGATGCTATGGTCTTAGTGGTAAGAGGAATGGTTTGAAGTTGTGAGAGTGTCAGGCGTGGTTATACGTCTTATAACACTGTTATATGTTAACAGTGTCTTTGGTGGTTATATAGTTTCAAATGTTGCTGCTGCTACTGCTGCTAAGTCGCTTCAGTCGTGTCTGACTCTGTGCGACCCTATAGATGGCAGCCCACCAGGCTCCGCCGTCCCTAGGATTCTCCAGGCAAGAATACTGCAGTGGGTTGCCATTTCCTTCTCCAGTGCATGAAAGGGAAAAGGGAAGGTGAAGTTGCTCAGTTGTGTCCGACTCTCAGCGACCCCATGGACTGTAGCCTACCAGGCTCCTCCATCCATGGGATTTTCCAGGCAAGAGTACTGAAGTGGGGTGCCATTGCCTTCTCCGAGTTTCAAATGTTAGGCATCTTCTAATAAGAATTTTATTTTGGTTTATGATAATTCTAAGTATTTTATTAAATAAATATATTTCCCTTGAGTAATCCATACATCAGATAATCTACCCCACAAAAGTTGACTATATAATAAAAAATGAATTATTTAGATTTTCGTTGTGTGAGCATTTAGAGTCCTCTTGGAATTTATTTTGAAATATGTATTATATATTAATTTGTAATTATAATTTATTTCTTAATAATAATATTCTTAATACAATTCCTATAAGAACTCACATGACCACTGTGTTTCACTCTAAATATGTCAAATGCATTAACTATTCAAGTTTCATTAATAGTAACGTTCTATAAGAGTTTCAGTCATTCTTCAATGGAAAGATAGCCCTTTTGAATGTTAAATTTCAAAAAGATATTAGACATTTAGGAGTATTTACTATGATGTAATCTATCTAAATTTTCTGACAGCTTGCAATTTACTTTTTAAAGGTACATGTTGCCATGTTAATATCTGCTGGCTTTAAATTTTTTTGTTTTGAACTCAACATATTTAATATTTTCCTTTGATTCTTTAATATAACCTTCTTGGTGAAAGTTTATTTCTCTGTTCTGCCTTATGTTATTTGTAGAGGTAAGTTTAAATTTCTCTGTCGAGAAAAGCAGGTGACTCTGCAGCAATCTCATTTTTAAGCTACTAGGCCTAGTTTTGTTGCCGTTTTTTCCCCTTGTACCTACTACCACCCTATCTTTAGCTAGAATATTAATACGTTGTCTTCCTTTGATACTTGTAATTATGTGTATTGTCACCCTGTCTTCAAGCAAGACATATTGAGCTTGGATGTGGCATCACTGATTCCTCCCCCTTCTCCTCTCTTCCTCTCTCCTCCTCTTCCTACCGCTCCCTCCCTTTCTTCCCTTGCTCTTCTTCCTTCACACATCCTCCTCCTCTTTCATCTCTCAACAACAAATATTAATACAGAGCATACTCTTATAAAGTTGTATAGAAATACTGACTTACTTAAATGTTACCTCATTGCTAGAAGCGTGCTAATTGTAATTAGTAGCAGCAGAGAAGACCTTTAGAAAGCCTTGGGAGATTATGGATTGACTCTCGTTACCCTCCAATAACACTAAGCTCCTTTTGTTTTTCTTACATTAAAATAAACTTTCACTTCTTTCAGTTATGTGTTTTGTTTTGCTTTGGCTGATATACCTCTCTTTCACTGTATTTATTGCTTATGTTCATAACTTTTTAGAAGATAACTTTTTCAATTTTTTTTAGTACCTCCCTTTTGATAGCAGGACAAAATTTTGTTATTTTAATTAGCTAATTTAAGAAAAGCTAATTATGGGGAGAATTTAGAACCCAGAAAAGCCATTCATAGTTGAGTGTTGCCAAAGTAGCTTGAATTAGGAGTCTATATAATTCAAAATATGCAGAGTACATCATGAGAAACGCTGGGCTGGAAGAAACACAAGCTGGAATCAAGGTTGCTGGGAGAAATATCAATAACCTCAGATATGCGGATGACACCACCCTTATGGCAGAAAGTGAAGAAGAACTAAAGAGCCTCTTGATGAAGGTGAAAGAGGAGAGTGAAAAAGTTGGCTTAAAGCTCAACGTTCAGAAAACTAAGATCATTGCATCTGGTCCCATCACTTCATGGGAAATCGATGGGGAAACAGTGGAAACAGTGTCAGACTTTATTTTTTTGGGCTCCAAAATCACTGCAGATGGTGATTGCAGCCTTGAAATTAAAAGACGCTTGCTCCTTGGAAGGAAGGTTATGGCCAACCTAGATAGCATATTGAAAAGCAGAGACATTACTTTGCCAACAAATGTCCGTCTAGTCAAGGCTATGGTTTTTCCAGTGGTCATGTATGGATGTGAGAGTTGGACGGTAAAGAAAGCTGAGCGCCGTAGAATTGATGCTTTTGAACTGTGGTGTTGGAGAAGACTCTTGAGAGTCCCTTGGACTGCAAGGAGATCCAATCAATCCATCCTAAGAGAGATCAATCCTGGGTGTTCATTGGAAGGACTGATGTTGAAGCTGAAACTCCAATACTTTGGCCACCTCATGCGAAGAGTTGATTCATTGGAAAAGACCCTAATGCTGGGTAGGATTGGGGGCGGGAGGAGAAGGGGATGACAGAGGATGAGATGGTTGGATGGCATCACCGACTTGATGGACATGGGTTTGGGTAGACTCCGGGAGTTGCTGATGGACAGAGAGGCCTGGCGTGCTGCAATTCATGGGGTCGCAAAGAGTCGGACACGACTGAGCGACTGAACTGAACTGAACTGATAATTCAAAATGGAGAGGTACAGACCCTGCATTTATTTTTGATATGATTATTGTAAAGTACTAACATTGTGGTGGTTTGGGGGGCCAGATCAGAGCCAGATATTCTTCCGAATCATTATGGATTCAGCACTCCCTTTTGATGAATTATTTTCTTTCTGCTGTGTTCAAAGGCATCTCTCTGACCTACTGTGCTATGTATTTTCTCTTGGCTAAAGTTATAGTTTTAATGACAGCTAGATTATCTGGTTCAGCTCCTTCTGTTAAGATGTGCAGTGTTTAAGCTACAGCTATATCTCCTTCCCTAGAATTCTCGATTTAAAGTCAAATATGAGAGTGTCTGGTAAGCTAATATGTGCTGTTGTCTGTCTGTCTATATTAGATTGACACCTTTCTTTTTTACCTCTTCTCTTCTTTCAAATCTTCAAAATACACACCCTTTGACAGAACATGTAGTTGTATTTCTTAGTTATTTTTGATTGCTATAGTATTTATTCAAACCAGGCTGCAGCATATCTCAAATTAAAAAAAATGAACCTGTCTGAGGTGCTTTAATAGTTTGTCATAAAAAATAGAAATTAGTCTTATATGTTTGTAACAATTGGAATCATGGAGTCTTCCCAGGACACCCCCCCCCCCCCCACTGCCCAGCTATTCATCATTTAGTTTATTACATGACCAAGGCTTACAGAAGTCAGTCTTAAGGGAAAAAAAATACAGGTCAAAGCAATTTATCTAGTCAGGCAGTGGCTTTAGCTGAGTCAGCCATGTGGTGTATTGGTATCCTTGATTGGCAGGCTCATGCTGTTACTGTATCAACCTCATACTTACTTTAATTTCATGAGGCAAGTAGTCTATTATACATACCTTTGGGGAGAGCTGCTAAGAAAGATGGCTATGATTGACGACTACAGACTTAACCCTGTCTCACCTCATGGGTATTGCAGAAAGACCATTAGGAAGTACAGTCTGTCGTACCATCCACTCAAGTGTTTTCTAACTATTTTCAGCTCTGTTAATAGTATCTCTTTAATATTACCTTAAGTGCCATGAAAGCAGGAATATCTTGTACTTCTTTTATCCTCCGTAAGCTCTCCTGAAGTTTTAGAAAAACAGAAATAACCAATATAGAGAACAGAGAGACAAAATTATTTTGTTGTGGTGGTTGTTTAGTCACTAAGTCATGTCTGACTCTTTGCGACCCCATGGATTGTAGTCTGTCAGGGTCCTCTGTCCATGGGATTTCCCAGGCAAGAATACTGGAATGGGTTGCCATTTCTTTCTCCAGGGGATCCTCCTGACCCAGAGATCAAACCCTCCTGCACTGACAGGTGAATTCTATACCACTGAGCCACAGGGAAGCCCAAGATTATTTTGGTCATAAAGATGATCATATTTTTGAATTCTTTTAGAAATAAAGTCTTTTTCACTAATTGACATCATAGAGATGGCATACACAGGGCTAACAAAACAACTATTTAATTAAAGCTGTATAAAATGTTTGTATAAGTTATATAGTCAAAATACATGGTCACAAAAGATAAGGAAGGTTAGCTACCTTGGTTGGACAGTTCTCCAGAATCAGGAAGAATTCATTGTTGGCAGCTGTTATGTTGGCATGGTGCTAAGGCTTGTTTTGTCCCCAACAAGGACAGGATCTACTGTAGGAGGGTCTCGGCAACAGGCCATATCATTATGAGGGTTATTTTTGTAAAGCAAGTCTCATTGTATTGGCAGAGCTTAATCCTCTGGTGGGTAGAATTCTTTTTACTATAGTTTATATTATGACATATTGGTTTTTTTAGTAAAAACTAGAAAAGTTCTCTCTGATGATTTAACATAAAGATAGCATCTGAAGCTGTAAGTGCATTTGCTGTTTACATCTTTAAAAATTGTTTAATGGGTTAGTGTGAAAACAGAAAAGAGGACATGGATTTAGACAGTTAAGGCTGAAAGGAACAGTGTCAAGGAAGAAAGAGATATTTGAAGGAAATGGATTAGGGCAAGCCCTCTGGATACCCCTTGTACTGTTGGTACCCAAGATACACTTATAGTCCTGGAGTCTGCATATGAATAGATGACACCAAATGCATAATCAAATGTTGTGTGGAAAAGTGGGAGATTTTCTTTGTTTTTTATAATGACATTCTAGAAAAATCAGAAGACTTGGGTTTGAAACCTGCAAGCTGCTCAGTGTAGCTTTGAGGCTCAGTTTCCTCATCAACCATTATAGGGGCATGTTAGATAGTTTTGGGGGAAGCTTAACTGAAGATAGGAAAAAAGTTCCTTTTCCTCTCTTTTAGTGAAATTGTGAGGCTACAATTGGTATGACAACTATATGAGATCTAACGCTAAAATTTATGATATGATAAAGATAGGGTTATCTGTTTATTCTGCTAGTTATATATATATGTGTGTGTATACATACACACACACACACACACACATATATATATAACCCTTTACTTTTTTCCATTGGAGCATTTCTGAATTAATGGTTTCAGAAAAGATTTTTTTCTGATGACATTGACATCTTTCTAATTGTGTCTGTTTTTTTTCAAAGGCAACGTAAGTGCAGCTCATGTTTTTATGCGTAAACACTTTCCGTAACTCATGTAGTTAACATTTAAATACAAAATAAGGCTATTTTAGCCTTTTAGAAATAACATCACCACTAAATGAACTGCTCTATGTGACATTCGTGTGATATGGTAGCAGAGAAGATAATTTTACAGATCTTGCTCTTTCTGGATATACCAGTTATGGCAAATTAGCTCTGATATTATGTTATAAGGTAGCAAAGAGAAGGAACTGTTAATATAGGTCAAGTTTGGTGGATTTGAAATATCTGCAGAGAGCTTACAAGTTAAAGAAAAATTTATTGTATTCTCAGCACAATTCTGATACTTTCATCTGGATACATAAAAGTCTTAACATACAAATAAAAGTTACAAAGCAGTTTACAGCCTCAACAAACCAGATCTTTTGAGAATCCCTTCTTTCTTCTTTTTGCTGCTCCATGCAAGACTGCTTTTGTGTCATTAGTAACTGAGCTGGTGAAATAGCTTAGCTGGTAGGCATATTTTGCTGCAAAAGTCATTCCCTTTTGATCTTAACAAGATGAGCTGTAGTCATTTACCATTAGAGTCTGTTATCTTGTTGAAAGAAGAACCTTGAGTAGATTTATTTTATTACACATCAGCTTGATGTGTGAAATTACTTATGTTGTCTGTATTTACAACTGTTAATTCCCAGGAAAACAGGTGTCCTTATATTATGTAGCCCACTGGAATTTAAACCCTTAAAAAAAAAAAGGGCATTTGTCAGGATGTCAAAATCTTCAATGTTTAGTGTCATTTCTATGTTTTGAAGAGTTGTTTAGAAGCCGATGGATATTTAGAGCATCAGAGTAACCCCTTCAGAGAGATAATTTCCTAGAAAATAATAGGCAAAGACGTTTACAGATAGGAGATTTGAATATACTCAGTATATTACCCTGGAATAAATAATTATTTTATTTTTAGGAATTCACATAGGTAATAAAAATGTTTAGCATTATTTGTTTTTTATGAAAAATGTGTTTCTAGTGTATATTTGAAGAGTTGGGCAACCATTTTTCTAGTTTTTGAAAATTTTTCATTGCTCCAAAGTGAAACCCCATAACCATTGGCAGTTACTGTCCCAGTTTTCCCTTCCCTCAACCTGTGACAACCACTAATCTACTTTTCGTTACTTCTTGACTAAAATGTTGCATTGACATTCTCATAAATAATAGTTTAATACCACTGATCTTTCATATTAGTGATATTGTGTGATTAAGTTATACATTATTAAATATTTGTAGAAATGTGTTACTAAGGTTTTACTTCCTTTATGTTCTAAACAATAGTTTATCACCATATGTTTTCATTAAGCATAGTAGTACATCATTACCTACTATTATTTAGTAAAATTTTGCTGAGTCTACCTCTTTTTTTGTTTATATTTTTGCAAATTTGAGATAAGTGTTTCTTTCCTTCAACCCACAAATTGGGATAAGTAAAATGACCTCGATTGTATTTGTCTTTGTTTAGAATGCCTTTCTCTCACAGTAAAAAATAAAGTATTTACATAGCAGTTATAATAGAATTTCTGTTTAAAATACTTTAAGATAAACTTTGCATCCTTTTTAGTCTTAGCAACATTCCTTTTTTACACACAAACAGTTGACATTCTTTACAGATCATACTCATTTCTTCACTCATGCCAAACTCTTGAGGTCCTTACTAACCATGTGACTTTAGGCACCTGATTGTATGAACAACTAGTGGATTAAAAATCATAAATATGTGCCTATCCCACAACAGTAATCTAGTTTTACTTGGCTGAAATCATGGCTTGATAGGGAGTGGTAAAGGGAATAGATTTTGAAGTTGACAGGTATGCTGAGGATTTTGTTCATGTAGAGATCTGCTTTATAGTTCATCTGGGATTTAGTTCAGCTGAGAACCATCAGACTCATCCAAAGACTTTTATTGTATAAAACTCCAGCATATGTGTGCAGTGAAAAGATGTTCTGAAGCTGATTACATAATAACTCTGAGAAAAAGACCTGTTTTAGGAACATCACTGTAAGACTTCTCTGACTCTTATTAGGAAGCAATGACAGAACTTGGGTCTGCAAGAGCAAATAATAGTAGTTTACTGTGACTTTTCCTTTGGTGGCTGTTTTGCACTGTTTTACACTGTCTCTGTAGGAATAAGCAATGGCAAATACCTTCAACAAATGGCTGAGATACTAGAAGAACCCACAGGCCAACCAAGTACTCCCTTCTTGAATTCATGCCTTAGGTTTCTTCTCCGAGTAGAAAATCAAAACATCATTTTTTCATTTTTAAATAAATAAGAGAACTAAAACATTGCCACTGTTGAATATTGACAGGAGATGCTTGGAACCTAGTAGATCAACTGGGCAGGTGGAAAATGAGGACATCGTAAAAGTGGACATCACACTACAGCTTTTATTGTGGTACACAAAAATATAACCTAAATCCACGGTCTCAGGAGCATGTTTATATATAGATACACATGTTGGATTTTATAATAGCTCTCAGAGGAAGAATGGGTTTCACTTTACAAAATTTCGTTCTGCCTACAGATTTTTAAGAATAAATCTCTTGTATAACTTGATTCTCTTATGTAAAATTTAAATTATGAAAATCTATGCTATTTAAATATTATGAAATATGGCCTCATAAGAAATGCTAATATTATAATTAGGTTCTAAGTTTTTGGTTTTATATTAAGAAAATTTTTTTTTCATGCTAAGTTAGCTACACCATGTGCAGCCCCCCAAAGATGCATTTTATCATTGTGTCTCATGCATTTTTTTCACTGAGCTTGAACAAGCAGTTTTGTCCATGTCTGTAGAAGACTTCTTTCACTGTTCCCGGTTATCATGCCTGGCTTGTGTAATTGGGTAGTCATCAGAAAAAGGGGGGGGGATTTTTTTAACCTTTGAAAGTGATATCCTTTTCAGCCTTGGCAGGTCTCAGTGTTCTATCTTTGTCTCTAAAATCCACATCGGAAATGCTAAGAGTTCCCATGCTGGAGTTAGAAGAGGTCGTTGTCAGGAGGATCCTGTAGCACTTTTCAGAAATTGGAGGGTCATCCAGCAAAACTAGGCCACATATTCTAAGGATCAAGTGCACCCAGTAATATCTTTGGATTTGAAGATCTGCATGCTTTCAAGCTTATCTGTAATTTGGTCTGGTTTCTATTTACCTATTCATGGCCAGTGTAGTTTTTGCGGTTGCTGAAAAATACCTTAGTGACATCAGTTTGCATATATGAAAGTATTTTTTCATTTTACTCTAATTTTTTTTCTGATAGCTTTCAAAGTTTTTGTGAATTTGTCATAGGAACTCCTCATTTATCCCTACCCACCCGATTGCCTGACTCCTTACGGTACTAGAGTCTAGTGAATGATTTCATCAGTATGTTCAGAGAACTTTATCTCTGTGCAGGTGATTAGGAATTCCTCTTCCTGAATTATGTAGGTGTACAGTTTTCTCTCTACTAAAAGGATCTGGCTTGGGCTTTAGCCCTTGTTTACTTTAATTGAATCCTTTCACCGGTGATACAGTGAACTGTTCTATTACTTTCTCAAGTCTGTGGACTGCACTCACAGTGAACAAATTGCACTGCGGTAAAAACACTATTCTCTGGAAGCAATGGGGAATGACACCACAGTAAATGAGTTATCTAGTGTAAATCTTTTAACCTTCATTCTGATCAAGAAAAGCTTTTTACAATTAACTTCTCTGCCTTGTAATATACTAAGGGTTATTTAACTCCTTGCTGAATCAAAATCATCATTATGAATATCATATACTGAACTGTACCAAGCATAGGTAGATATGTATATAGGGCCAAATAGTGTATGGGAGATTGATTGCAAAAAATGACCTTGATTTTTCTGTCTATCCCCTTGCAGTGTAACTCTGTACAGATAAAGTTGTTTTTTTTTTTTTTTTTTTTTTTTTTTTTTTTTTTTTTTCACTTACTTCTTGAATCTGGACTGGTCTTGTAGCTTTCTTTGGTTAATGCATGTAGCAGAGGTGATGGTATATCAGTTATGAAGCTTAGCCTCAAGAGACCTTGTGCATATCTGCCCACGGAACCCTGTCTAGGTGTTAAGAGAATTAACTTGGCCTAGCCTGCAGGATGTGTCCCCATCAACCTGCACTCCCTCCAGGAGCCAGCCAACCACACAATGTATGAGGGAGGCCATTCTATATAAGCCAGTCTAAGCTAATTTATCAGACTTATCAAAATCATGAGAGAGCACAGCCAAGATGGAATTGCCTCCTGACCTGTGGATTTAAGAGCAAGAAATACTGTTTTAAGCCCCTGAATTTGGGATAGTTTATTATGCAGCAGTGTCTAACTTCTGTGCAATGATTGGTCTTAGAGCATGTTCCTTTGGGGGGAAAAAGGCTTCAGACATAAGCTTGCTTTTTGGTCAGTTGTTGCTTTCTTGGAAAATCATCCTGAATGATATTTCTGCAAAATCAGTGAATCAAAGACAAAAGCAGCTCATTTTTGTTGTGCCTCCAAGTGTTGGTGAATTGAATTACCATCTTTCGAGTAATATTTTTCAGTGTCTTTGGTGTCCTTTTACAATAGTATCTCATATATTATTTGTTCTGTTGACCTTATTAGAAGGGGAACCACAGGAAGTCCCCCGTCATCCTGTACCCATTCTTTAATCTTACGTGTTTTGATGAAATGTGTTAAGGATTTCCTCATCATTTGTTTAGCCATAGCACAAATAGTTTTTGAGCTCTTATGGTATGCACAGGCACTGTGCCAAGGGCTTTTGTGAGCTTACAGTCTGGGAAGATACTGACAAGCAAACATCAAATTAAATTATGGTGGGGTAGGAACACCTATGATAGGAACGCATAAAAGGAGGCAGTTGGATAGGTACAGTAAAAGTTGCGCAACCTCACTAATCACCAGGGAAATGCAAATCAAAACCACAGTGCAACATCACCTCACACCTGTTAGGATGTCTGTTAGACAAGAGATGACAAATGCTGGCAAGGATGTGGAGCAAAGGGAACCCTTGTGCTCTGTTGGTGGGAATGTAAATTGTTGTAGCCTCTATCGAAAACTGTGTGGAGGTTCCTCGAGAAATTAAAAACAGGACCGCCATAGTATCCAACCACTTCTGGTTATAGATCCAGAGGAAGTGAAATCCTTATTGTGAAGGATATCTATACTCCCATGTTCATTGCAGCATTATTCACAAGAGCCAAGGTCTGGAAGCTACGTAAGTGTTTGTCAACAGATGAATGTATAAAGAAAATGTGAGATTAAAAAATATATATATCTCATATGTGTATATATATATCACATATGTATATCTCATATATATATATGTGTGTATATATATATATATATATATATATCACATTCATCTATATACACAAACACAGTAGACCATTATTCAGCCTTAAAAAGGTAGAAAATCTTGGTATTTGTGACAACATAGATGAACCTGGGAAGACACTGCTAAGTGAAATGAGCCAGACAGAAAAAGACAAATACTGCATGGTATCACTTATATGTGGACTCTAAAAAAAAGAAAAAGAAATAAAAACGGAGTAGAATTGTGGTTGCCAAGGGATAGGGTGTAGGAGAAATAGGGAGAGGTTAGTAAAAGGGTATAAACTTACAGTTCCAAGATGATAAAGTCTGAAGATCTAATGTATAACATGGTGACTATAGTTTATAATATTATATTGTATAGAACTTGTGTCCTCTCTCTGATACAAACACACACACACTTAACGTGTGGGATGATAATTAATTAACTCCATGGTGGGAATCTTTTTACAGTGTATATTTGCATCAAAGCATCACATTGTACACTTTATATTACAGTTATATTTGTCAGTTATACCTCAGTGAAAAAAAGAAACATAAAACCTATTCAAAAAAGAAAGAAAAAAAAAAAAAAGAGAAGCAGTTGGGAGATCGGTGGCTCCCCTGAAGAAATGATAAGTTTAGATCTAAAAGGTGAGTGGAAATTAGGGAGAAAATGAGCATAGAAATAGCATTTTATGCATGGGAGATGTATATAGTAAGATGTAAAGGTAAGACAAATGTTTGAATGTGGCTGGAAATATGGACTGTGTAGGGGCTTGTGGCAAGAGTTAAGTCCAGAATGTAATTAGGAACTGTATCACACAAGGTGATCAAGGAAGACCAGAGGCAGGGGGTTCTAGTTAGCAGGATTTGCAGTAATTCATGTAAGAGAGGATGGGACCATAAATCAGGACAGTACCTCTGGGATGAAGAGAAGTAAATGAATTCAAGTAAAAGGCAAAAGTCACAGGGCATAGCGACTGAATAAATGGTGAGTGTGATGGAGAGAGAGGAGTCAAGGATAATGTCCAAGTTTTTGGCTTGGATAATGGACCAGCCAGTTCACGGAAGTAAAAGGGCATCACAGGAAGAGCAGGGGAGTTTGAGAGAAAGATAGTTTCATTTTGAAAGTTTGAAGTCTGAGGTACTTGCGAAATTTTAAAGAAGTATCCAGAGGACAGCAGTCATTTGGCTCTCAGACTCAGGAGTGAGCTGTTCTGGAGATGCAGCTTTGAGGGTCGTGGGTATACAGTAATTGAAAGCCTGGGAGAGATGAGGCAGCCAGACAGGGAGCTTTTCATTTGTGAAGAAAAAGGGCCTAGGACTAAACTCTGAGGAAATGACACTGTTTAAGAGACAGAGATAAGTCTTCAAAGACTACTGAGTAAGATTAACCAAGGTACGTGGGAAACAGAATGCAGTGTCACAAAACTAGGAGAATGTGTCAAGGATACAAAAAGAGTCATCAGGATCAAAAGTTGCTTTGAGATCAACTCAGTTGGTAAAGAATCCGCCTGCAATGCAGGAGACCCTGTTTGATTCCTGAGTTGGGAAGATCCCCTGGAGAAGGGATAGGCTACCCCCTCCAGTATTCTTGGGCTTCCTTTGTAACTCAGCTGGTAAAGAGTCTGCCTGCAATGCGGGAGACCTGGGTTTGATCCCTGGGTTGGGAAGATCCCTTGGAGAAGGGAAAGGCTCCCCACTCCAGTATTCTGGCTTGGAGAATTCCATGGACTGTATAGGTCTGAAGAATTGCCCTTTAGGACAGTTGGGAGCATGGCCTTTGTTTCTAAGCACAAGTTGTTCCTTCCACTTAAAATCTTTTATTTCTTTTTGTATTGTAGTTTTATTGAGCTCAGTCTTCTTTCAAGATGTTTCTCAAATGCCCCCTCTTCTGTGAAGTCTCCTCCCGGCTAAATTATTCCCTTGCTGTAATTTCACAGCTGGTATAGCGTATTTGAGCATCCTCAAATTGTGAGTTCATCTGTGTACTTTGCCAGAGGTAGTAAATTCCTGAACTCACCAAATTTGTATTGTTTCTGTTAGGACTGGGGTCTTGTATTACTCATCTTTTTCTTCTTAGCCCTCCTCACTGTGCCTAGCAGATATGTATTGCTTGATAAATGTTTGTGGATTTGAATGCTTGATTTTGAATGTAATCCTAGGCAAAAGCAACATTTAAACAGTCACCTTAAAACCAAAATTTCTAAGTAGTGCTGCCTGTTGGATCAATTTTGTCATAGTCTTTTCTCTGATAGTATGATACAAATTAAATCCAATTCTATAATATGCATTATTGATATAGAATTGAGGAAGGGGGTAAATATAGCTTTCTATATTGGTCAGGAATAGACTAGTCGTTCTCTTGAAAAAGTCCCTGGATCCAAAATGGTCTTTCAGGACAATACCAAAATATGTAAGAGTTAGTGTAATAGTCTATTCTTTCTTCTTTTTTTTTTTTTTTTTTTTTGGCCACACCATGTAGCTAGCAGGATCTCAGTTCGCCAAGCCAGGGATTGAGCTCAGGCTACTGGCAGTGAAAGCCAGGAGTCCTAACCACTAGGCCACCAAGGAACTCCCTGGAGTAGTCTGTTCTTTCCTAGTTCAGTTCAGTCGCTCAGTCGTGTCTGACTCTTTGCGACCCCATGAATCGCAGCACGCCAGGCCTCCCTGTCCATCACCACCTCCCAGAGTTTACCCAAACCCAAGTCCATCGAGTCGGTGATTGGTAACTTCTAGTGGGCCTATTTTAAGCCCACGTGTCCACTTGGTATAAGTATATTGAATCACTTCCTGCTGAGTAATTAAACTTACCCTATGGGTTTACTTCAGAAGAGTATACTGGGTTAATAGTTACTTTTGACTCAGCATTCAACACATAATATTTCATATATTTTTATATACATGAAACATTTTTGGTTATCACTTTGAAAATTGGTTCCATCCCTTCTTCCTTCCTTTTGGTAATTTAGGTATATTAAATTTACTCAGATGATTCTTTTCTGTACTTTTTCCGATTTTTTACAGGTATAATAGAGGCTTGACACAATGTCACAAATGTGTCATGTGTCTTTGTAAAGGATATTCAGAGCTACAGGAGCAAAAAGGAATGACTTCTGCAATTAAAAAATAAAAACGGGTCAGGAGTATTAAGATCTAGTTTACGGAGTTTAGTGGTTGTTTTATATAAAAAAGAGAAAGGACCAGCTCATGTTAAGCATGGATTTCTAATTCCCAGGAAAAGCCAAAGGGAGAAGCCAGTGATAACAGCTTCAAAAATGACTCATAAATAAGTTGCCGGACTGAGGGATTACGGCCTGTTCCTGAAGTATGTGTAAAATTACACATGTGTAAAGGTCAAGAGAGCATCATTAATATGTATGACTGGATTCCAGCTCTAGTAGACAATCCATTCCCTTAGGCATAAAATGAGATAGTTGAGCACTGAAGGAGACACATGCTGTGTAAGCCTGTGTCGTGCAATGGGAATGTGTTACACAATTGTATCTTTGGTGTTATGATTATTGGCGTGGGATGGGAAAGACTTGGTGTACCACCAAAAGAAGGGGCTACTGGATACATCTGGTCTGTGGGGCCCCTGAGAAGTGGCACTAGTGAATGCATTTGATCTGGGGGCACCTGAGAAGTGGGGCGACTGGATACATCTGGTCTGGGGGACCCCTGAGAAGTTGGTATACCTCTGCTGGGCATCATAGTTAGTTCTGCTCAGTTGGTCGAGCCAGATTCCTAGGAATTATCTTTGATAACTCCCCTTCTTTGAACCCCATTTTCACCAGTTTTGTAGCTTCTACCTCTGAAAATCCATATTGAATCCATTTGCCTCTCTCATTTATTGAATATTATTTGAGTGAATGAATGCACTCAACTGCCCAAGTTCAAATCACTGTTAGCTCTCTCACATATAGCCAATTCACTTTACTGTACAGCAGAAACTCATACAACATTGTAAAGCAACTATACTCCAATACAATTAATTTAAAAACAGAAAATAAAAGTCAAAAAAAAAAAACAAATCACCATCAGCTCTCAACAGGTCGTTCACTTCTGTTTTTTTCCCCTGTTGCAAACATAGTGATATGTTTTTAAAATCACAAATAAAGTCCCAGCTTAGAGTGTCTAGGCTTTAGGCTAAGATCTGAAATATTTATCACTTCCCACATGACCCTGCATAACCTGGTCCTGCCTGTCTTTATATCATCCACAGCAACTGGTTTTCTGGTTGTCTAGTAACTCAAACTCTCTCCCACTCCTTGGCTTTAGCACCTGCTCTTCCCTCTTCCGGGAATGTTCTTTCTAGTATTGTGGTAAACTGTACTTCCTCAGATACACCTTCCCCCATCTAAATTAGATTCCCCTGTTACACTTTTTAAAATCCTAGTACTATTCTTGCAGAGCACTTGTTATATAGCTGGGAGTTATATAAACAAAACTTCAGAGAGAAAGAGTCCACTTATCTGTCGTCTTTGCTCTGTCCTTGAGGAGCTGTCATTTACCCCGCAGCCCTTCCCAGGTTAGTTTTGATTCCCGCTGCTCCCTTGAAAATGCCCTCCTCAGGATGCTCAATGACTGTCATTTTTGCCCGATTCACAGGTAGTTCTCTCTCCTTTCCTCATTTGATTTCTCAGCAAACCTCATCACAGTGGACCATTTCCTTCTCGGAACATTCTTCCTCCTTGGTTTTTGTCACTGCTTAATGTGGTCATCTGGGATGCAGGTGCTGAGATGGAGAGAGGTGTGCCAGAGGCTTGTTGGGCAGAGGGGCTTGCCAGTGAAAGAGTCAAGAGGAAGGGAGCAAGATTGGATAGGTCAGGGCTTCAGAAAGAAAGGAAGGAAGTGGGGAGGAGGCAGAATTGGGTAGGGAGAACTCTTCAGACTGTGGTGTAGATCGAATAGAATCCATGGCAACCCTACCAGGAGCTCTGCAGCAAAGATTCTCATTAGAAGAGACCTGAATTAGGCAGAGTTGGCCCGGCCATGCTACCTGTAGTGTGCTCAGTGATTAGCTGGGGTGACCTGGGAGGAATATGGCTTTGGCTTAAAGGCTGAACAGATTCTGAGGCTGTTAACAGCTAAAGGTTGTCAGATAACTGCACTCCTTACAACTGAATGATAAGTGATTTGTCCCTGGGAGATCCTAGCAGCATACATCCACTGCCACAGAGACACTACATTTCTTCACTATCTCTTCCCTAATCACTTCTTCTCAATAGTCTGCTTTTTTGCTTTCTTTGCTCAACCCCTCAAAGTTTGATCCTGGATGTTCTCCTTATTTGAACTCTTTCCCTAAATTATATGTCTTTGAATACCACCTCTATGCTACGTTCTGTAGCTTGAGTTCTACCTTCTCCACCAAACTTTAGGCTCCTAAACTCAACAGCATACTGGATAGCTCCTCTTTGGATGTCTGATAGGCAACTCACTCTTTCTCACCAAGCTAGACCTCTTGATTTTCCTCCCTAGATGTGTGCCTCTTCTATTTTCCTCTATTCTAGTAATTACATTTAGTAATTTTAACATTACAACCATCACTGCAAGATGTGAGAGTCATTTCCAGTTTCCCTTTCCTGTACCTTTCTAGTCCTATCTGTTGTACCTCTGAAATATAATTTGTATTTGTCCATTTCTTCTCCCTGTCTTGTCCAAGTCATCATAATCCCTCATGTGGACACTGCAGTGGTCTCTTAACTGGATTCTTTGCTCCTTTTTTGCCTTCACAGAATACTCTAGAATAAAAGCTCTATGAAGGCAAAGGCTTTACTTCTCTTGTTCACTACTATATCCATGTTGCCCAGAACAGTGTCTGGTAAACAGCTGACGCTAACTATTCATTGAATGAAGGAATGAATGAGTGAATGAATGGATCATTTCTCCACTTGGAATTTTTAAGATAAATCAGATGATGCCCTTTTCCTTCTTAAAATCATCCAGTGGTTTAGCAGTTCAGAATGGAATCCAGACTAGAAGACTGTTCAGGCTGGCCTCTGCCTGCTTCACTGACTTGATCTCACGGCACACTCTGCTGCAGCCACAGCATCCTTCTCTCCATTCCCCACACCGAACTCTTGCTCACATGAAGGCCTTTCACCTGTGGTTCTTCTTCATGGTAAGATACAGCTCTTAACACTCAGATCTCACCCAGAAAGACGTAGTCTCCGAGATGCCTTTCCTGGCCATTGTGGATAATTTAGTAACCGCCCCTGGTCCCTAGTCTCCATCCCAGTTCTGTCACACAGCTGTATTTTATTTCTTTATGCCACTTAATTCTTCTGTTTAGTTTTTCAACTTTATTTTGACATCAGGTATTAGAAAAATTAGGTTCTTTTTAATTGTTAATGAGTTGCTAGCTAGCCCTTCCTTCTGACTCTGTCTACCAAACAATCCTTTCTCACCCTCCAGTGTATCTAATGTAAAGCAGCCAAAATAACTGGACCAGAGCCTAGAAAGTGGAGTTTAGATTGTGATCAATCTAAAGAGTCAAGAGGCTCTTGGGTGCTATCTGGAACTTTTTTCTGTAACCTTCTGATCTTTCAGGTTTTTCTCAGAAGAGTGACCTCATCAGATTTACCCACCTTCCCTGAAAAAAAGCATCATTTTTATGTCAGGGTAGAGAAAGCTAAGCTAAAGACAGAGAGCTTGGTCCCAAGGTTAGTTCTAGTGTGTGGACAATAGGTGATAATGGTCCAGTCCAGGGCACTGCTGACAGTTTGGTGGAAACAGGGAACAAATGTGAGGCATGCTCAGAATGAGGTTCTTCAGAATGTATCATCTGATCAGATATTCATTCAGTCCTGAGTTATTGGCACCTACTCTGTGCTCTGTGTCATCAGTTCAGTTCAGTCACTCAGTCGTGTCCTACTCTTTACGACCCCATGGACTGCACGCCAGGCTTTTCTGTCCATCACCAACTCCTGGAGCTTGCTCAAACTCATGTCCATCGAGTTGGTGATGCCATCCTGCCATCTCATCCTCTGTCGTCCCCTTCTCCTCCTGCCTTCTTTCCCAGCATCAGGGTCTTTTCCAGTGAGTCGGTTCTTCGCATGAGGTAGACCAAGTATTGGAGTTTCAGCTTCAGCATCAGTCCTTCCAAAGACTATTCAGGACTGCTTTCCTCTAAGATTGACTGGCTTGATCTCCTTGCAGTCGAAGGGACTCTCAAGATTCTTCTCCAAGATGGTACATTCTAATTTTGACATGCTAAGTTCCAGATGCTGACAGGAAAACCACATGTCTGGTTGGTAGTTGGAAACATAGAATTGGAACTCAGGCAATAGGTAGATATGTGGATAGTAAGCTTAGGTCTGAATCTGTCTTACACATGGTAGAGTATATATGTTGATGTTACTTTCTCCATTTGTCTCACGCTTTCCTTCCCCGACTCTGTCTACAAGTCCATTCTCTATGTCTATGTCTCTATTCCTTCCCTGCAAACAGGTTCATCAATACCATTTTTCTAGATTCCATATATATATATGTGTTAATATACTATATTTGTTTTTCTCTTTCTGACTTACTTCACTCTGTATAACAGGCTCTAGGTTCATCTACCTTACTAGAACTGACTAAAATTCATTCTTTTTTTGGCTGAGTAATATTCCATTGCATATATGTACCACATTTTTTTATTTTATCCATTTAACTGTTAATATACATCCAGTTTGTTTCCATATCCCGGCTATTGTAAATAGTGATGCTACGAACATTGGGGTACATGTGTCTTTTTTCAGTTATGGTTTTCTCAGGATATAAGCAATAAAGTTTTGTATAGTTCCCTCAGAACTCTGACAAACGCCATTCTTAAAAAAATTTTTTAAGATGTATATAATGTTAAAGGTTACTTTCTATTTATAGTTATTATAAAACATTGGCTATATTCCCTGTGCTGTACAGTATGTCTTTGAGCATATCTTTCACCCATAGTTTATACTGCCCACTCCCCACCCCTGTATTGTTCACTCCCCCACCCCCAACCATGGTAACCACAAGTTTGTTTCTGTAGCTGTGAGGCTGCTTCTTTTCTGTTATATTCATTAGTTTGTTGTATTTTTTATATTCCACATGTGAGTGATATCACGGTTTCGGTCTTCGTCTGACTTATTTCACTTAGCATAATACCCTCCAAGTCCATCTATGTTGCTTCAAATGGCAAAATTGTCAAACCCTGACTTTTTAAAGGCAGAGGTCAAATGTGGTTCAGCAGAAGAGATAGGAGAACTTAAGGGCAGAGAAGAAAAAGCTTCAAGGAAAAGATAGATGTGTTAAGTGTTGTATGTGACAGCCAGGGAATTACTGCTGGTCTCACAGAATTTAGTTTCAGAATCGTGGCAGAACCGCACACCACAGTGAAGAGTAGACTCCGCTTGCTGCAACTAGAAAAAAGTCTGCACAAAAGCAACAAAGACCCAGCACAGCCAAAAATAAATTAAAAAAAAAAAAAAAGAATAGTGACAGAGACAAGAAAGCGAAGTTGCATGAAAAACATGAAAGAGGTGTTGGTGGAGAAGAGGCTCAGAGAGGTGGAATTAGGGGAAGTATCAGTAAGGGTAGTGCATTGATTGATACAGGCAGTGTGGAGAGGAAGAATGATGCTAATGATTTGATAATTACAATCATATCAAGATTTTTGTTTTGCCCTTTCTTCAGGCTGGGTACTAGACCATTGTCATTTTATTTTACGGCTTTAACTGACAAACCCACTGTTAGTGGAGACCATATGGATGTCAGAGAGTTGCAGGGTAACAATGTAATCAACATGTGGAAGCAGTCTTCCAGTAGTTAACCGTTCAGCTCAAATTATACCCTGTTTATGAAATTTTAATAACCTACTGATTTCTTGGCTGTGTATCTCACGGTTCTTAGTTTTATTGAAGATCAAAGTAAGTTTGACTGTTTTTGTAATGAGGATACAACATTTTAGGTATTATCTTTCTGGAATTACATGTCATAAATTCAGTAAATTTATTTGAACTCATTTGCAAGGCACAGGTCTGGGTGCTGGGGACACAAAGATGTACAAAATTGGACTCTGTCTTCAAGGAGGTCTAATGTGGGGGAAAAGAATGCTTGGTATAAAATATAATGTGACATGACAAGTTTTATACAAGATGTGTAACATACTTAACTCATAGAGGCATATAAAAGGTGATAAATTTAGCCTGGAGAAGTGAGGGAATGCCTCCACAGGTGGGCCCTGATCTGAATCTGAAGCAAGTCTTTTCCACATATTGTATTCTCATTTAAATAGTGTATTTGAAGTTTTAATTTTCCTTGAGTAGTCTTAACCCTGATGCTGCTACTAGATTTTGTTTCTCTAATTCCTAGTGTGTTCTTCAAACCTGTGTTCCTTGAAAGCACACAATAAAGAGATATTGAAATGAGAAAATAAACAAATGAATTAATGTATGTGACTAGACTAATAGCTTCACAAAGACAATGATGTTTGTTTGTTTTGTTCAGTGCTTATTTCTAGCACTGAGAAGTGCTTAGTCTATCAGTTTCCTGACTGTGGCTAAAATCATGAACCCTTATTGCAAAATCCAGACTTAAATTGAAGAAAGTAGGGAAAACCACCAGACCATTTAGGTGTGACCTAAATCAAATCCTTTATGATTACACAGTGGAAGTGACAAATAGATTCAAGGAATTAGATCTGATAGAGTGCCTGAACAGCTATGGATGGAGGTTTGTGGCACTGTACAGGAGGCGGTGATCAAACTATCCCCAAGAAAAAGAAATGCAAAAAGGCAAAACGATTGTCTGAGGAGGCCTTACAAATAAATAGCTGAGGAAAGAAGAGAAGCAAAAGGCAAAGGAGAAAAAGAATGATATATCCATCTGAGTGCAGAGTTCCAAAGAATAGCAAGAAGAGATGAGAAAGCCTTTCTAAGTGATCAGGTTGAAGAAATAGAGGAAAACAATAAAATGGAGAAGACTAGAGATCTCTTCAAGAAAAGTAGAGATACCAAGGGAACATTTCATGCAAAGATGGGCACAATAAAAGAGAGAAATGGTATAGATCTAACAGAAGCAGAAGATATTAAGAAGAGGTGGCAAGAATACACAGAACAACTATACAAAAAGGATCTTCACGACCCAGATAACCACAATGGTATGATCACTCACCTAGAGCCAGACATCCTGGAATGCGAAATCAAGTGGGCCTTAGGAAGCAACACTATGAACAAAGCTAGTGGAGGTGACAGAATTCCAGTTGAGCTATTGCAAATCCTAAAAGATGATGCTGTGAAAGTGCTGCATTCAATATGCCAGCAAATTTGGAAAACTCAGCAGTGGCCACAGGACTGGAAAAGGTCAGTTTTCATTCCAATCCCAAAGAAAGGCAATGCCAAAGAATGTTCAAACTACTGTACAATTGCACTCATCTTACACACTAGCAATGTAATGTTCAAAATTCTCCAAGTGAAGTTTCAACAGTACATGAACCAAGAACTTTCAGATGTTCAAGCTGGATTTAGAAAAGACAGAGGAACCAGAGATGAAATTGCCAACATCCGTTGGATCATCGAAAAAGCAAGAGAATTCCAGAAAAATGTTTACTTCTGCTTTACTGACTACATTAAAGCCTTTGACTGTGTGGATCACAGCAAACTGTGGAAAATTCTTCAAGAGATGAGAATACAAGACCACTTGACCTGCCTCCTGAGAAATCTATTTGTAGGTCAAGAAGCAACTGTTAGAACCAGACCTAGAACAACAGACTGTTTCCAAATTGAGAAAGGAGTACGTTAAGGCTGTATATTGTCACTCTGCTTATTTAACTTCTATACAGAGTACATCATGTGAAATGCCAGGCTGGATGAAGCACAAGCTGGAATCAAGATTGCCAGGAGAAATATCAATAACCTCAGATACGCAGATGACACCACCTTTATGGCAGAAATCAAAAAGGAGCTAAAGAGCTTCTTGATGAAAGTGAAAGAGGAGAGTGAAAAAGCTGGCTTAAAACTCAACATTCAAAAAACTAAGATCATGGCATCTAGTCCCATCACTTCATGGCAAATAGATCGGGAAACCACGGAAACAGTGACAGACTTTATTTTTTTGGGCTCCAAAATCACTGCAGATGATGACTGCAGCCATGAAATTAAAAGACACTTGCTCCTTGGAAGAAAATCTATGAGCAGCCTAGAAAGCATATTAAAAAGCAGAGACATTTCTTTGCCGACAAAGATCCATCTAAGTCAAAGCTATGGTTTTTCCAGTAGTCATGTTTGGATGTGAGAGTTGGACCATAAAGAAAGATGAGTGCCAAAGAATTGATGCTTTTGAACTATGGTGTTGGAGAAGGCTCTTGAGAATCCCTTGGACTGCAACGAGATCCAACCAGTCAGTCCTAAAGGAAATCAACCCTAAATATTCATTGGAAGGACTGATGCTAAAGCTGAAGCTCCAATACTTTGGCCACCCGATGCAAAGAACTGACTCATTAGAAAAGACCTGGATGCTGGGAAAGATTGAAGGCAGGAGGACAAGGGGACAACAGAGGATGAGATGGTAGGATGGCATCACCAACTTGATGGACATGAGTTTGAGCAAGCTTCGGTAGTTTGTGATGGACAGGGAAGCCTGGTGTGTTGCAGTCCATGGGTTGCAAAGAGTGGGACATGACTGAACGACTGAACTGACTGACTAGTCTATCAGTAGGTCCATAAATCCTCTTTGACTGAATAGAAGGGAAAGGGAGGGAGAGAAGAAAGGAAGGAAAATTTAAAATATATTCACTTCTACTGGTGAATCCTATTTTCAGGGAAGGAAGATGCAGACTTAGAGAATGGACTTGTGGACATAACAGGGGAAGGAGAGGGTAGGAGGAATTAAGAAAGTAACATTGACATAGATACACTATCATGTATAAAACTGATAGCTAGTGGGAAGCTGCTGTATAGCATAGGAAGCTCAGCTCTGCTCTGTGATGACCTAGTGGGGTGTGATGGGAATGGGAAAGGGAGACTGAACAGGGAGGCGATGTATATAATTATGGCTGATCTGCATTGTTGTATGATGCTGAAGCTGAAGCTCCAATACTTTGGCCACCTGATACGAAGAGCTGACTCATTGGAAAAGACCCTGATGTTGGGAAAAATTGAGGGCAAGAGGAGAAGGGGGTGACAGAGGATGAGATGGTTGGATGTCATCACTGACTCAGTGAACATGAGTTTGAGCAAACTCAGGGAGGTAGTGATGGACAGAGAAGCCTGGCGTGCTGCAGTTCATGGGATTGCAAAGAGTCGGATACGACTTAGCGACTGAACAACAATAGAAACCAATACAACATTGTAAAGCAATTATCTGCCAGTTAAAAAATAAAATATATTCACCTCTAGAAGAGCAAAGAAAAAAGACAAAATATCCAACTCTAACAACAATTTTGGAAAAATTAAACATTAGTACCCTCAGAGATTTGATTATAGTCTGAAAGAAATTTGAATTTTACTGTATTAACTTTTATTTGTTTCATTGTTGTGGCTAATTCACATAGTTTTATTTTGTTTCTTACAGCTTTCAATAGATTGGGCACAAAAATGGAGATTTTGTGGTAGACAACAGCTCCTACAAACAAGAAGTTGCCTAAAGATTTTATAGTACATTTTTTTTTTTTTTGGAAGTTCATCTCTACTTTATCTTCATAGTTTCTTCTCTTTTGTATAGCCATGTGGTGTCCTAGTGGTGGTGGATTAGTCACTAAGCCATGGCTGACTCTTGTGACCCCATGGACTGTAGCCCACCAGGCTCCTCTGTCCATGCCATTTCCCAGGCAAGAATACTGGAGTGTGTTGCCATTCCCTTTCCCAGGGGATCGTCCCGACCCAGGGATCAAACCCATGTCTCCTGCATTACAGGTAGATTCTTTACCAACTGAGCCACCAGGGAAGTCCAGATAATGTACTACTTTAAAATTATTGGATTTTATTCTGTCTTATTCTTTAAGAGGTCATACTTTTCTTCTTGGGGAAACATTTGCTTCTTAAAAATTAGTATCTGATGTTTTGTATGCCTGAGACAATATAAAAACAATATGACTTCTTAAAGATATGGTAAATATAGTTTCTGATATCAACATATATAGTAGTGAAACTGCTTTATAATTTTATCTATTTAATGAATTCATTTAATTTTTTTCACTGTCCTGTTTTTAATTTTCCACTCACCACATGTGAATGAAATTAAGATAGTTTATTTAGAAGCTGTATTGCCAAGGAGCTATGGAAAACTTCTTTGGCTTATATTTTGAATTTTTCTCCCATTTGTCTTTGGCCAACAGCTCAGCCCCTTTGGTGTCCCATCTGCTTAACACACGACAACTATGGCACATTTCCACTCATCTGGGTCAGAAAATAAAGAGACCTTTAAGTCAGCCTGGATGTTACCTGCCATTGCCGTTGGTCCAATACAATTAAAGATGGGAAACTTTTGTTTTCATTTTCCTCAGAAATTGATACCACCAAGCCCATTACTGTGAACTTGTGGCTTCTTTTTGAAATGCCCCTCATTGAATTCTAGAACTTAATTAACTTTGAGAGAAGCATTCACCAACACCTCAGCATGTTCCCATACTCCTTCAGTACTTACTCTTCATATGAAGTTCTCATCACCATTCCAGTGATTGGTTTTGCTTTTTGCCTTATGACTCTTGATCCAGCTCTCCTCAGGAGAGTCTAAAAACTGGTCTAGGGCAGATTCTACTTTGGAAAGTCCAAAGAACTAAATTTTTCTCCTGACTCTGTAGTCAGTATACCCATGAATTAGGAAAATAGCTTTTAATTTTAACCCAAATTATCATCAACACAAAAATAGCACTATTTATTTTTTCTGTTGGCTTGTTAATTAATTTATTTTTAGGCATCTCTTACCTCATTCCAAGAAAGAATTCAGACAAGCTCAAAATAACAGTAGTAACACAATGTTATAAAAAATAAACTATTCAGGGCCATGGGAAAGTAAGGGTGAAGGTTTAAAGTTAGTTCACAAAAAATTGCTAGTAGGGTTTTGCTGCACAGGAGGTAAAGTTAAGTTGTAGATTCAGCTGTAAACTTGCTGGCAGTGAGAGCGAGGATGGAGACGTGCTCAGTGAAGAGTCCCAGGATCCTCAAGATGAAAACATCGAGCTTTTCCTTTCAAAGGAGTATACAAGACAGATGTTTCCCGGGGACCTTCCTATAGAGAGCACTGATTGATGTAGACAGTATCCACAACAGTAAATTTAAAATAGTTGAGCATTTACTATGGACGAGGAATAAGTCCTTTATGTCTATTTTCTCATTCAATTCTTTACAATAACTCTGTGAAGTAATTATTTTCAGATTAGGAAACTTAGGCCCCAAGAGGTTAAGTGATTTGTCCAAAATCACATAGTAAGTGGGAGAAAGGATTTAAAAACGGGCAAATCTAGCTTCATTGTCCTCACCCTTAATCATTTTTCTTTGCTAGATTCCTGTTACTACTTTTTGTTGCACCTCTCAATGTAAGTCAAGGGCAGAACCAAAAAATGAAATTCAAGAGAAACCATTCTAAGAGGGGATCAAAGCAATGCAGTCTAAATATACAGCCAGCTCTCCGAAGATTTTATTTGGGCCAGGGGTAAAATTTAGTTAACCTAGAGCTGTGTTCTTAACCTTTGTTGGATCTCTTTGATGATAAGCTATAGATTTTTTCTTCAAAAAGTATGCATATGTACTATTTTAGGCAAACCATGGACCTCCTCTCCCTCTCACCCCCACCCCCCAAAAAATTCATCCTCCAAAACTATACACAGATGTAGAGTTGGGCAGCAGAGAGTCTAAGGCAATAAACTGATAAATAGTAGCTGTGTCAAATGGGGGCAGATCCTTTTGCATTAACTGGCTGTTGGATATTAGTTGGCTTCTCCCTTCTTAAGTCACTGCAAGGAGGTATTTCACTAGATTCCAAATCCCTGATCTCACAGGACTTTAGAGAGCTCCCAGGGGTGGGGGAAGTGTATGAAAACTTTTATTATTTAAATTTATTAAAGCAATTATCTGCCTTATTAGAACCTGTGATGGTCTCGCTACTTAGTTATAGGATGGGTCATTTTAGCTATCATATTCTGGTCCTTGTTTCTCCTGGAGTAAATTAAAGTGTGCTGACCATTTTATTCAGACTAATTAACTGCAGGGACAGGTGAACACCAAACTATAAAATCAAACCTTTTAATATTTTAGGAAGCCATGAATAGTGATTACCCCTCAGAACTAGGCTAATAATACTGTAAACAGTACTTTTCAAAGTCCCTATATCAGACATCTAGCAATATAACCCAAGAATTCTCCACTGGCTTTAGTAGTATCTAGCCCAATTTTATACAATGATTATACAATCAGAGGTCTACACTCGGTTATCCTTTAGGTATCAAGGTTCTTTTACAAGCCAGGTGACCTAGATTAAAATCTTAACTTTGCCACTAACAGTAAGATTATGGACAGATGACACAACTTCACATACCTCATATCTAAACTAAGAGTGATAAAGGTACCTGTTTCAGTATTTGAATTTAAAATGCAATAACAAGTGAAAAGCCCTTAGCCTAGTGGTAGTATAAGGCAGACCTGAGAAGTGTTTAGCTTTTATTAATTTTACTTAGTGGTAGTGCTACAGATGGTGAGCATCTTTATTTTTTTGAGAGGGTGGGGGCTGAACCACAGAATCTTGCAGGATCCCTGATTTTCTGACCCGGGATCGAACCCTGGCCCATGGCAGTGAAAGTGCCAAGTCCTAACCACTGGACCTCCAGGGAGTTCCCGTGAACATCTCTTTATGTCACTGTAAAGGCCTTAGATCTGGAAGAGTGTTTGGAGAGTTTGCTGAGTTTCAACCTGTTTTTGTCACGGGCTGTCCTTGTATATAGTACTTCTTTAGCAAGGCTCCACCAGTGTCTTTTCTCCAAGGACCTATTTTTGATGGTAAAATGCTACTTGGATGGCTCCCCTGCTCTGTTGATTTTAGTAGTTCATAGCCTCTGTGCAGGGCTTTAAGCTGTGTGTGCTGAGTTTTAAAACTTCTCCTGACTTCACCTTGTTTTTTTTCCCCATTTGAACTCTGTGCATCAGTGGCTGCTGATTCTTCTCCAGGCTGTTCCTCCTCCCTTACACACAGAAAATTTATTTCCATAAAGATATTTTTAAAGCATGTCTAACAGAACTTATTCAGGAGGGAAATTCCTGGCTTATGAACAAATGTATTATGAGTCTGGGAGGATGGAAAAGTGTGAGGGACGGGGGCCAGAGAGAACAGTGATAATAATTGGAATCTCTTATCCTTGCATCCTTTGAAAGTGTTTTCTCATTGATTTCTTTCTTCATTGAAAGAGAAAAGTTGGTGTTTATTTTGTTAATAGGGACTGCATTTCTGTAACACAATATACTTTATAGACTTTTAAGAGTCACTGCTTATTCTTAGAAGATGCAAAATACAAATAATATTCAACTTTATTTGGCACTGGTTTTATAGATATGGAAAATTTTTCAGTATTCTTTCTCAAGAAAAATGATTACTTGAACCATCAAGATTTATGGCATATTAATCCAAAGTTAATATGAGACCTTACCTGTCTTCAGTGGATCCATATAGGCAACACTATAAAACATGAATGAGCAGTATGTACAGTAGTTGATTTTTCCAGTTATCTGAATATTGACATTATTACTTAATTCTTTTGTGCCTTAGTTGTCCTCTGTAAAACAGGTAATACTAGTACCTTCTTCATATCATAGGGTTGTGAGGATTAAGTGATAAAGTATTTCGCACAGTGCTTACTTTGTAATGAGCACATAAATGTTATCTATTATGATTATTAGTCCAATTCTTAGGTTTTATGCAGGTTATTAATTCAGTATTCTGAGTTCATTATCAAACACATTTTGGCATTCCTGATTTCTGGAAATAATTCTCCAAGCAGTGGAGTTCTGTTGTAGATTAATTTGTTAGAGATATTGAAAAGGTTCACTCTTTTTAGTGAAAGCTTCTAAAGTAACATTGACTTCACTACTTAACTCTACAACCTGATTAAGCATTGTTTAATTTTTCAGTCAGGAAAAACCATCCATTCTGTTTCAAAAGAAGAATATCTCATTTTCAAATTTGCACTGAATCACTCTTTGGCGCATAAATTGTTATCTTTAGAATCTGTTTTGCAGATGTGGAGGCTGCTGCTTTAAAATGTGGTTGGCTGAGTGAAAATTTCATATGTGTATTGTATTTCAGAAGCATTAAAAAAATAAAGTATAATGGCTATAATCATGAAGAATAATAGTTCCTTACTGCAGTGGCTGGTTGGAAAGCCTGCCTGCACCTGCTCATATTCAGGGAGAAGTTGGTCTAGAAACTGTTGAGCCCTGGCAGCATCAGAGTAGGTGGGTGGAGGCAGATTTTTGTAAGATTTGTCATACCCACTTTATCCTGTGCTGGCTACAATATTCTCTTTCCTCTTCTTCCATATCTCCTCATTCTCCACCCCCACTCACTGTGCCTTGTATTGTTTTTATTGGGAGGTAGTAATTACTTCTTGACATAAATAATCATTTGTAATTATAGGCACCTACATATTTCTCTACATTTTAAGGCCAAATCCACATTTGAGTTCTTATTTTGACGCATGAGAGTAATTATTAGTGACTAACACTGAGTGACTTGTATTATGCTCCAAGTGGATTTATTGTGAATTTCTCCTGATCAAGTATATGGAAATATAGGTGGGAGGATGAGAGAATTTGTCTGTCTGTTCCCTCTCCAAGAGTTGGTTTTCTTCAGTGACCTCTTTGTGTTCATTTCCAGTTGGTCAGAAATACATACTGTTAGAAGCACTGGATCCTTATTTAATATTTTGATTTCATTTTCTTTTCTTCTCAAATTCTCCATTTATGTTGATAGCAGCCATCATTTTCCTTTGTCCAGGACCTTTGTCAGGGATATTGTCTTCATTGTTTGGCTCCACACTCTGCAGCCATGGTTCAGGCCCTGTGGTTGGAGGACCAGTCCATGCAGACTTTGGGGTATGCTGCTTGTCTAGGAGAGGAGGTCAGACCTGCCCTTGATGATCCCCAAACCCTATTGAATCTCTGTTTCCCAAAGTTTACAGAAAGCTGTTTGTTGTTGTTATTCAGTTGCTAAGTTGTATCCAACTCTGCGATCCCATGGACTACAGCATGCCAGGCTCCTCTGTCTTCTGCTGTCTCTCAGAGTTTGCTCAGATTCATGTCCATTGAGTCAGTGATGCTGTCTAACCACCTCATCCTCTGCTGTCCCCTTCTCCTGTTCAGTCTTTTCCAGCATCAGGGACTCTCCCAGTGAGTCAGCTCTTGGTATCAGGTGGCCAAACTATTGAAACTTCAGCATCAATCCTTCCAGTGAATATTCAGTGTTGATTTTCTTTAGGATTGACTGGTTTGATCTCCTTGCAGTCCACGGGACTCTCAAGAATCTCCTCTAGCACTACAGTTTGAAAGCATTAATATTTCAGTACTCGGCGTTCTTTGTGGTCCAACTCTCATATCCATACATGACTAGTTTAACAGAGCTTACAGGGTCTTTCCCAATCCAGTCCTAGCCTGTTTCTGTCCTCATCTAGACATGTGTACAACTCACCCTCCCCACAATACACACATACTGTAACTATATCAGACTATATTAACTATTCTTCTCAAGGTCTTTTCCCATAGTATTCCTTCTGCCATAAATTCCCTCATATGAAATTTGCCCCACAACACTTTCTTCCCATTTAGGAGTCAAATCAAATGTTATATCCTCTCCTCTGCCTGTCTTCCTCAGTTCTGTTCCTTTTCATCCTAAGCAAGTTCAGTTGCTTATGTCCGATTCTTTGTGACCCCATGGACTACAGCACGCCAGGCTTTCCTGTCCATTACCAGCTCCTGGAGCTTGCTCAGACTCATGTCCATCGAGTCAGTGATGCCATCCAACCATCTCATCCTGTCATCCCCTTGTCCTCCTGCCTTCAATCTTTCCCAGCATCAGGGTCTTTTCCAATGAGTCAGTTCTTTGCAGCAGATGGCCAAATTATTGGAGTTTCAGCTTCAGCATCAGTCCTCCCAAAGAATATTCAGGACTGATTTCCTTTAGGATTGACTGGTTTGATTTCCTTACAGTCCAAGGGACTCTCAAGAGTCTTCTCCAGCACCACAATTCAAAAGCATAAATTGATGCTTTTGATGCTTTTTCATCCTAGTCAAGTTTTATCGATTCCTATCTGTATTTTTTATTTCTAATTTTTTAATTTTATTATATTTAATTGAAGCATAGTATATTTATTTTATTTTATTAGTTTCAGGTGTTCAGTAAAGTGATTTGGTTATATTTATATTTACATGTGTGTATATTTTTCCAGATTATTTTCCACTGTAGGTTATTATAAGATGTTGAATATAGTTCCATGTGCTACACAGTAAATCCTTATTACTTACTTATTTTATGTATAGGAGTTTTATCTGTTAACCCCATTCTCCGAATTTATCCTTCCCCATCCCTAGATTCCTATCTAAATTTAAAGAGCATTTTTCGGGGGAGCACTCTCTGCCTATTACCTCTGCCTTATCACTTCCCACTCCTAATTCCAGAGCATTCTGACCTCTGCCCCATCAGTCTACTAAAATTTCTCTTGCAGGCCTCATGTATGACTTCTGTTACATCCAATGAAGGCCTTCTAGTCCTTATTTTACTTAGTATCTTAATATCTCTGTGGAGTTGACATTCTTGATCATGCCTTCTTTTTAAACTTTCTCCTTTGTCTTTACCGACACTGTCCTCTCCTGCTTCTCATACTTTTTTCTTGTCTCCTGTCACACTCCTTTCCCATTTTGCTGCCTATTTTTAAGTGTCTGTTGCACAGGGGGTCTGCCTTCTACAGTTCCCACAGCTGTGTCTCTGTCTGCCTTCTAATGAGTCTTAATTATATTCCTTTCACCTGCAAGTTTCCCCACCTGATTGCCACACAGTTGTCTCACCTTAACTTATCTCCTTTACTGTTACTACCTTTTGTCTTAGGTTGCCACTTCCACAACTCTGTCTCACTGAATGCATGGCACCACCTCTTTTCCCCTCCTCAAAGTTATTTTTCTTTTACACCCTCCTACTTCATTGCCATAGCCCAGGCCTTGATCATCTCTCACCTGGCCTATGCAACCTACAGACTTGGCCTCTCCAACTACCACCCAAGTGGGTTTCTAACACAGGACTGATTATATAACTTAAGTCATTCTTATATTTAGTGGCTCCATGGTCTCCTGAAGTGTAAAGCCTATAATCCCAGTACAGCTTGTAGGATCCCCTTTATAGTCTAGTAATTGCCAGTGATTATTGACAATCTCATCTTCTACATATGGCCAGAGCAGACTATCAATACTTGTTCCTAGAATAAGCTATGCTTTTGCAAGTCACTCTATCTTTGCATATTCTGTATCAACTTCTAGGATTCACCCTCTCCCCTCAACTGTGAATTTCACTTGTAGTATTTCAACTCTTCTTCAAAAAGCACACCTCTGAGGAATCCTTTCTAGATCTTTTCCAATGAGCTACTTGTTTCCCTTCTCTGGATGTTGCCTTATAATGTGATGATGTTTTTCCCCCAGTAGATTATATGTGCTTGGAGAACAGGCACCTCAGTATTCCCAGGTATCCAGCCTATGTTGAACTATTGACCTGTGGTTTATTGCTTGTACTTTATATGCACTTGCCCAGCTGTGATTTCCATGAAGGCAAAGGCCTCATCCTAGTCAGTCCTTGCTTCTTCAGTGAGAAACAGTGCTCACACCTCAACAAAAGTTAATTGAAGCAAGTTATGTTGAAGAAGATTTTAAGAGAACTCAAGTTAAACAGTGAAAGTTAACAATGAATGTACTATTTGTAAATTAAAAAAAGAAAGAGAACTCAAATATAGAGTAGTACAATATCTATTGTAAATATGTGCATATTTTATTATATAAATATATATTACTTAGATATATCTGCCATAGGATTTAAATTTTATTGAAAGCCTATGATATGTACAAAATGATGCTAGATATTAAGAGAATAAAAGGAGTTGAAATGAGTATCTATTTAGAAGATTTTAATTTGGCATATTAGAAGGTATAGGAAAATCTCCATATATTCTTTTGAAATAACCTGTGAAACATTTTTGTCATAACTCTGAGCAGACCAGTTCTCAGCATTTACCTGTGGGTGTTCTCTTAAAACACTACACTACTTTTCTCATGAGTTGCTTGATAGGTTAAAATAAAAGGACTTAGAGGAAAAAAAAGAAACCTACTGCCTTAACATGTTTGGGTATACATCTGAATATACAGTTTTCTTTTCCTTTCTCTCTTCCCTTTTTCTCCTTCTCTGTTACTATATTTAGTATTACATGTTGAAAAATAGATGGACTTCCCTGGTGGCTCAGATGGTAAAGCGTCTGCCTATAATGCGGGAGACCTGGGTTTGATCCCTGGGTTGGGAAGATCTCCTGGAGAAGGAAATGGCAAGCCACTCCAGTATTCTTGCCTGGAAAATCCCATGGATGGAGGAGCCTGGTAGGCTACAGTCCATGGGGTCGCAGAGTCAGACATGACTAAGCGACTTCACTTCACTTCACTTCACATTGAGAAATAGATATGAACTTCTCAATATATATTATATATAAAATATTGATATATATTGTATATCTGTATTTTATTTTCTTTATTTATTTTAACTGAAGGATAATTGCTTTACAGAATTTTGTTGTTTTCTGTCAAACCTCAACATGAATCAGCCATAGGTATACATATATCCCTTCCCTCCCATCTCCCTTCCTATTCCACCCCTCTAGGCTGATACAGAGCCCCTGTTTGAGTTTCCTGAGACATATTGTATATCTATAGTTTCTACTGGTACACAAACCTCTGAGCAGCTGAACATTTGATATTTGATATTTATATGGTTTTAACTTAACATCAGTAGGAAGCTCTTGAGTACTACTTCACCTACAGTGATCTGGCAGCGCACTTGAACTAGAACTCTGCATAATTCAGGATCCTTTGCTTCTTAACCCATATATTAGACCTTGATCTCTCTTGTTGTTTGATTTAATGAAAGATTGTAAAAGTGCTTTGTAAAGAGCTTCTGAGCTCTTATTTGATGTATAAGAACATGGCCTGCTGCTGCTGCTGCTGCTGCTAAGTCGCTTCAGTCGTGTCCGACTCTGTGCGACCCCACAGACGGCAGCCCACCAGGCTCCGCTGTTCCTGGGATTCTCCAGGCAAGAATACTGGAGTGGGTTGCCGTTTCCTTCTCCAGTGCATGAAAGGAAAAAGTGAAAGTGAAGTCGCTCAGTCGTATCCGACTCTTAGCGACCCCATGGACTGTAGCCTACCAGGCTCCTCCGTCCATGGGATTTTCCAGGCAAGAGTACTGGAGTGGGGTGCCATTGCCTTCTCCAGTATATGTATATATTTTAATTTATTTTTTATTAAAGGATAATTGCTTTACAGTTTGGTATATATTTTAAATTGAGAATCTCTTCTAATTTCATTTGATTGACTTCCTCATCTGAGATTTATGAACGTGGTTCTCAGAAATGTTTGATTGTTGGTGGTGGTTCTAGGAATTTAATGAGACATTAAGCACCTGAAACTTGAAGAGGATGGGGCAATTAAATGATTTTTAGTGTGTTTATAGAGTTGGGTAACCATCACAACATTCTAATTTATAATATTTCCATCACCCTTGAAAGAATCCATGTTTGGTCATTCACCATTCATACATCCAGCTCTGTGTGTGCTCGGGCTCAGTCCTGTCCGGCTCTTTGCGACCCATGGACTGTAGCCCACCAGGCTCCTCTGTCCATGGGATTCTCCAGGCAAGAAAACTGGTGTGGGCTGTTACTTCCTCCTCTAGGGGATCGTCCCAATCCAGGGATCGAACCTGTATCTCTTGAGTCTCCTTCATTGGCAGACAGCTTCTTTACCACTAGTGCCACTTGGGAAGCCCAGTTATTGTTAATGGAAACCTCAAGAAAGTCATATACTATAGTATATATCACTCCTTTTAATTTTTTTATTGCCAAACAAGTAATTTTCCATTGTATTACAGTTTTACATTTTGTTTATCCATTCACTAGTTGATGGACATTAGCATTGTTTCCATTTGGGGGATGTTAAAAATAATGCTTCTCATGTAAATTATCACATGTGAAACGAATCGCTAGTCCAGGTTCAATGCATGATGTAGGGTGCTCGGGGCTGGTGCACCGGGATGACCCGGAGGGATGGGATGGGGAGGAAGGTGGAAGGGGGGTTCTGGAAGGGGAAAACATGTACACCCATGGTGGATTCATGTCAGTGTTTGGCAAAACAAATACAATATTGTAAAATTAAAAAATAGAAAATAAACTAATTTAATAAAAAAAAATAATATTGCTTCTGTGAAGATTCATGTGAAAGTTGTGGATAGGATATGTTTTCAGTTCTCTTGGCTGGATACCCAGGAGTGGAACTGCCGAGTTAGGTGGTAAATCTGTTTAATATTTTACAACATGGCAAACTGTTTTCCAAACTGACTCCACCCATTTTACATTCCTACCAGTAAAACATGAAGGTTCCAGTTTCTTTGCTTCATCACCAACACTTATTATTATGTGTCTTTTAATTATTGAACATGAAGTTGTTTCTTGTGATTTTGATTTGCATTTTCCTAATAACAAATGATGTCAGGCTTCTTTTTGTGTGCTCATTGGCATTTGTGTATATTCTTTAGTGAAATATGTATTCAAATCTTTTATCAATTTGAAAAAAAGATCACTCATCATGATGACTCATCACTATGCATTTTATCAGTTACACTGAATTGTCACCCAAGCATTGCACATGAGGGTCATTCTTTTTTTTTTTTATTGTATTGTAAAAATTCATTAAGTATTCTCAACACTAGTCTTTTATCAGATATATGATTTACAGATAATTTCCCCAAGTTTATGTTTTGTCTTACACTTTGTTCATAGTATCTTTCAAAGCTTGTAAATTTTTAATTTTGATGATGTTAATTTATCTTTTTATTTCCTTTTATCATTCATGCTTTTGGTGTATCTAAGAAACCATACCCTAATCTAATGTCATATTTTTTATAGTTTTACATTTATGTCTATGATCCATTTTGAGTTAGTTTTTGTATGATGTGAAGTGAAGGTCCTTGGTTATCTTTTTTGCATGTGGGTATTTAGCTGTTTCAGCATCAATTTTTGAAAAGACCATTCTTTTACCATGAAATTGTTTAGGCATATTTGTTGAAAATCAATTGGTCATAAATGTAAGGGTATAAGTGGTTATTTATTACTGTATTTATTTCTTATTCTAAGCCTAGATTTCATAAGGCCTAATTTTACTAATTATAAGTATAGAACATTAACACAAATACATTTCTTCTAAATGCAGCTGTATTTTTATTGCAATTACTTTGTGTGCATAATGTGACTTATGTGTAGTTTATAAAGATTATCATGGGTTTATATAGAAGTTAGAACATTTTCCCCATTTCTGTGGGATAATACCTTAAAAAAAAAAGGTTTTTCTTGTTGGATTTGTTCTGCCAAAAGAGCCCGCAAGTTTCAGACTCTTACATCACTCAAGTAGTTGCTTGTGTAGTCTTTTGAGAAAAATTAAACCAAGATATCTTAAGTGATTTCCATGCAAAATTAATGCTTCCCTTGACTTCTGCCAAATACTGTGATGCATTTATGCAGCAGATGCCAGAAAGTTTAGAACTTGTATTTGGAAAGGATTCAAAATTTTAAGATAGAAAGCATTTGTGCCTGGGGCAGTGTAATGACCCCACCTGTGTCTTTTTCTTGTCTTCTGGGTGTTTTCATTTTGTGTCCAGAAAGGCCCATGCAGATCCTTCTTCTATTTTTAAACCTATTTTTATGAAACACAGTTTTAATTTTACAAGATCAGCTCTCACTCCAAGTTTCAAAATATGTGTTCTTCAGCATAAAATGTTTTGACAGATACCTAATGGCCTAGCACTTTAGCATCCATTTTTTCAGGCATAGATTCAGAGAATCAGAGCCATAAAACCATACTGTAATTAGTTACCATCAGATGCTATGTAAATTTATTTTTCATACATCTATATGCTAGGTTAGCTGCTTTTTTGTTCTGTTATTTTGATGACTAGCTCAAACTGTTAATAAACCACTGAAATAAATGGAACATACTTAGTTGTTGGGTTTATTAGCTTTAAGGCTTTATTTATGGTCTAAGAGGAAGAGCAGAAACAAACCAGTATTTATTGAGTGCCTACTGTATTCCAAGTACTGTCCCAGATACGTTTACATCCCTAATCTCATTTAATCCTCACAACCCCTCATTGTTGGTATTATTATCCCAGTTTTAGAGATGAACTTTAAACAAGCCAGATAATGATAATGATACTTTATGGTACTTGTGTGGGGTCTTTCATATCGTAGTTCTAAATGATCATCTGACTTTTGGAGATGTTCAGTTATTAAAAAAAGAGAAACTATTATAATTTATCCCCAGTGTTGAAGAGTTTAGGGTAGAAAGAAAAGGCACACCAGATATTTCTCAACTTCTTGTACATATTAACTGTGGTAAACATACTGAACAGAGATAAGTAAACAATACAGAATACATTCATTTGGGGGTGAAAGTATTATAATGCTCAGATAAAAATTGTATTGGAATAATTAGATATCCATATGTTAAAAAAAGAGCCTTGACTTCATCCCACATGTAAAAATAATTCAAATAGACCTTAGACTAACTGTAAAACTTAAAACAGTAAAATTTCTAGAAGAAAACAGAATTTCTATGACCTTGGGTTAGGCAAAGATTCTTTAGATGTAGTATTAAAAAATTGCTAAATAATACTTCATCAGAATATATTTGAAAGACTTTTAAAATGAAAAAGCAAGCTTCAGACTTGAAAAATATTTGCCAAACATATGTCTGATAGAGAACTTATATCCAGAATATCTAAAGAACTCTCAAAAAAAAAAAGTAATAGAAAATAAACAACTAAATAAGAGACACTTCACTGAAGAAGAGACATGGAAGGCAAATAGTACATGGGAAGATCTTCAATGTCATTAGTCATTTAGGAAACGTTAATTAAAATCACAGTACCAATGCATACCTGTTAGAATGGCTTAAAGAAAAAGCTGATACTACAATTGCTGTCAAGAATATGAAGTGATTGGAACTCTTATACATTGCTGATAGGAATGCAGAATGGAACAACCACTTCGAAAAACAGTTTTGCAGTTTCTTATAAAGTTAAGCATACATTTCCCATATGACCGTCAATTTCATTTTTAAGTATTTAGCCAAGAGAAATAACAACTTATTTTTACCAAAACAAAAAAAAGCCAGAAATCCACAAAGCAATATTTGTAGTGCTTTATTTATAATCACCTCAAGCTGGAAACAACCTGCTATCCTGAATTTGGCAAGTGGATGAACAAAATGTGGTATATCCGTATAGTGAAATGTTATTCAGCAACAAAAAGGAATGGACTACTGATATATACAGGCTTCCCTGGTGGCTCAGTGGTAAAGAATCTGCCTACCAATGCAGGATACACGAGTTCGATCCCTGGGTCAGGAAGATCCCCTGAAGAAGGAAATGGCAACCCACTCCACTATTCTTGCCCAGAGAATCCCTCAGACAGAGGAGTCTGGCTGCAATCCATGGGGTCACAAAAGACTTGGATACAACTTAGTGACTAAACAACAACATCAACAACAACTGATATATACAACAACAACAACTTAGATACACAACTTAGATTCTAAGTTAAAGAAGCAAGGCTCAAAAGGCTTCGTACGGAATGCATATGTGCTAAGTGGATTCAGTCGTGTCCAGCTCTTTGCAACCCCATGCACTGTAGTCCGCCAGGCTCCTCTGTCCATGGGATTCTCTGGGCAAGAATACTGGAGTAGGTTTGCCGTGCGTTCCTCCAGGGGATCTTCCTGACCGAAGGATCGAATCCGTATCTCTTAAGTCTCCTGCATTGACAGGCAGGTTTTTTACCACTATAGTATTGCTAAAAGCTTAACTATTGGGAAGTTAATAGTTGCTAGTTGTTGAAGCTGAGGCTGTGAAGCATTTTCTGTAAAGAGACAACACAAGATAAGTTTTTGGAGTAGTAGAACTATTCATTTGTCAAAAGTCACAGTACTGCACATTTAGAAGAATTTCATTGTAAGTATGTTAGGTCTCAATAAACTTTACCTATCTATCTGCCTATCTATCTATCTACCCATCAGAAGTCTAGACATAGGCACTCCGTGTTGATGTGGGGTCTCTAATGTCATCAAGGACCAGGGCCTTTTGTTTGTTGCTTTAAGATGCTGCTTGAGTCCAGAATCATATCCTCTCTGGCAGAGGAAAGAGTAAACAAGAAAAGACGAAGAAGGGTCTGCAACCTGCCTTTAGGGACTTTTCTGGAGTTCTTTACTACCTTTCCATTTACACCATTTTGGTCAAAGTATAATTGCCGTATTTCATCACATGTATCTGCAAGAGGCTGGAAATTGCAGACTTGGAGAAGAAAAGAGAATGGATGTTGGATTATGTATCTAACAGTATCTGTCACACTGCTGATAGTTTCTAGCTGTTGCAGTGTTTTGTAACACCAAAGTTAAGTCTCCTGGATCTTCCTCTGGGTTGCTTTATATCCTGAAGTTGCAGAGTGCCTTTCAGTTGTTCCTATGTACTGTTCCCAGACTCTTATTTGAGCTTACGTTTTGCTAATTGGTAGTTCCTAAAATTTAGTGAATGCAGTCTTATTTTAGGCACTGGTTTCAACAGCTCTGAAAACTAGGGTATGGTAATGCTAAATACTTAATTAAGTTCCCAAGAAAACTTTAGGGAGAAGACCTGCATAGGTTATTTAAAAAAAAAAAAAAACCTTTATTTGGAATAAATCATAAATATTTGACAGCAAATGCTTGAAACCTATGCATTTAAATGTCAAAACATTTCATTGTATATTGGTTATCCTCAATTAAATTGAAATGCTTAGAGGCAGTGAATTTCTTACATTAATTATTGAGGACCTGGTATGTATTATGTTCCTGCTGTGTTCAAGATATTTGATAGAACCTAGACATTTGTTCGGAGAAGGCAATGGCACCCTACTCCAGTACTCTTGCCTGGGAAATCCCATGGACAGTGGAGCCTGGTGGGCTGTAGTCCATGGGGTCACAAAGAATCAGGCAGGACTTAGCAAGTAAGCAACAAAGAAAGACAAAAAGATTTAAAACAAGCAAACAAAAAACAGAGCCTTTGCTCTAAAGGAGCTCTTCTTGGAGAAGAAATAGATGTCAATATGTGTAATTGCAATTTATGTAATCAGTGTTATAATGTGGGAATTAGAATTAGAAGGTAATGTGTGAATCTGGGTGGGATTAGTTTACGTCTTTTTCAAAATTATTGAGGGTGTTCCAATTTGTTTACATTTCCATGTAAGTTTTAGAGTCAGCTTACTCAGTTTCTGATTCCAAGGAGACTCTTCTGGAATTTTAATTGAGATTGTATTGAATTTAAAATTTAATTTGGGCACAAATGAAATCTTAACAGTATTGACTCCATTAATACAGTGTATCTTCTCATTTGTGTTGATTTTCTTGTTTCTCTCCGAAATGTTTTATGGTTTTTAGTGTACAGATACTACACATTCTTGACATATTCCATATTTATTCTTGCCATTATAAATATTATGTCATAATTTCAGTATCCAGTTGTTTGTTGCTAGTCAATAGAAATAAAATTGATTTATGGTTATTTATCTTGTATCCTGTGACATTGTCAAACTTACTTATTAGTTCTAGTAGCATTTTTGTAGATTCTTTGGATTAGCTATATAGATGATCCTGTGGTTTCTTAATAAAGACAGTTTTATTTCTTATTTCCAGTCTGTAAGCCTTTAATTTCTTTTATCTACCTTATTGCACTGGCAGGCAACTCTAGGATAAAGAAATGGTGGGGGTTTGAGATCATTGCCTTGTTCTCCAGCATGAGGAAAGCATTCAGCCTTTCCCCCTTAAGTATATTACCTATGAAAAGGAAAGTAAAAGTGTTAGTTGCACAGTCCTATCTGACTCTTTCCAACACCATGGACTGTAGCCCACCAGGCTCCTCTGTGCATGGAATTCTCCAGGCAAGAATACTGGAGTGGGTAGCTATTCCCTTCTGTAGGGGATCTGCCTAACCCGGGGATCAAACCCGGGTCTCCTGCATTGCAGGCAGATTCTTTGCCACCTGAGCCACCAGGGAAGCATATTACCTGTAAGTTTTTCATAAATGTCCTCTCTCAGGTTGAGCAAGTTCCATTCTATTTCTAGACTACTGAGCAGTTTTTTTCCTTTTGTTTTATCACGAGTGGATGTTGAATTTTTTTCAAAAGCTTATTTAACATCAGTTGAAATGATCTAATATCTTTTTCTTAGTCTTTTGATATATGTATTATATTGTTTAATTTTCAGTCCTTTCCATCTTCCTTTTCATACCTGGCTTAAATAACACGTAATCATGTCATGGTATCAGTTTTGTACACTGCTCTTTTGTTAAGGATTTTTGTGTCTGTGTTCATTGGAGATCTATAGTTTTCTTGTGGTGACTTTGGTTTTGGCATCAGGGCCGTATAGAATGAGTTGAGCAGTATTCCCTTTTCTGTTTTCTGGAAGAGTTTATATAGAGCTGGCTTCCTTCTTCCCTTCTTTTCTCCCTCCCTTCCTTCCTTCCTCTTTGGCTCAATATCAGATTTTTTTTTTCCAGTTTTGAGATATGATTGATATGAAACACTGTGTAAGTCTGAGGAGTACAGCATGATGATTTGACTTACATGCATCATGAAATGATTACTACAGTAAGTTTAGTGAATATTCATCATCTCATGTAGATAGAAAATTAAAGAAATAGAGAATACTTTTTTTCCTTGGGAGGAGAACACTTAGAGTTTACTCTCTTAACAACCACAGTTTTAATTGTATATATCATCTTGTATACTGCCTCCCTAGAACTTAATTTATCTTATAACTGAAAGTTGGTATCTTTTGACTGCCTTCATCCAGTTTCTCCACCCACTTCTCCCCACCCTTTGCCACCTCTGGTAACCACAAATCTTTTCTAGCTCTATTAGTTTGTTTATTTTTGAAGTATAAATTGCTACAACATTATGTTAGTTCCTGTTACACAATGTAGTGATTTAATATTTCTGTATATTTCAAAATGATCATCAGGATAAGTCTAGTTAACATCTGTCACCATACAATGATATTGTCTAATTATTGACTGTATTACCTAGACTGCACATTTCATACGTGTGATTCATTTATTTTGCAACTGGAAGTGTGTATCTTTAAAGCATTTTTAAAATTTATTTTATTGAAGTATAGTTGATTTACAGTGTTAATTTCTGCTGTACAGCAACATGATTCAGTTTTATACATATATGCATACTTATTCTTTTCCATTATAGTTTATCATAGGATATTGAATATAGTTCCCTGTGCTATACAGTAGGACCTTGTTGTTTATCCATTCTCTATATAATAGTTTGCATCTGCTCATCCATCACCCCTCCACCCCCAGACCCTCTTGACAACCACAAGTCTGTTGGCTCTGTCTGTGAGTCTGTTTCTGTTTTGTAGGTAAATTCATTTGTGTCATATTTTAGATTCCACATAAAATGATAGCATATGGTATATTTCTTTCTCTTTCTGACTTAGGAAGTTTGTTTCTCTTAATCTCCCTCACCTATTTGTCTCCTACCCCCACTTCCTCCCCTCTGGCAAACACCAGTTTCTTCTCTGTATTATGACTCTGTTTCTGTTTTGTTGCGTTTGTTCATTTGTTTTGTTTTTTAAATTCCACATGTAAGTGAAATCATACAGTGTTTGTCTTTCTCTGTCTAACTTATTTCACTTAGCATAATGTCCTCTAGGTCCATTCATAGTGTTGCAAATGGCAAGATTTCATTTTTTTTCATGGCTGAGTAATGTTCCCATTGTATGTACATGTGTGTGTGTCTGTGTGTGTAATGTTCCACTGTATGTATGTATGTGTATATATGTGTGGGTATGTGTGTAATGTTCCATTGTATGTATTTATGTATATGTGTGTATACGCATATCTTCTTCATCCATTCATTTGTCGATGGGCACTTGGGTTGTTACCGTATCTTGTCAATTGTAGATAATGCTGCAGTGAACATTGTTGTTGTTCAGTAACCCAGTTGTGTCCAATTCTTTGTGACCCATGGGCTGCAGCACACGAGGCCCCCCTGTCCCTAACCATCTCCGGAAGTTTGCCCAAGTTCATGTCCATTGTATCAGTGATGCCATCCAGCCATCTCATCCTCTGACACCCTCTTCTCCTTCTGCCCTCAATCTTTCCCAGCATCAAGGACTTCCCAGTGAGTCAGCTGTTTGCATCAGATGAACAAAATACTGGAGCTTCAGCCTCAGCATCAGTCCTTCCAAGGAGTATTCAGGGTTGATTTCCCTTGAGATTGACTGGTTTGATCTCTTTGCTATCCAAGAAACTTTCAGGAGTCTTCTCCAGCACCACAGTTGGAAGGCATCAGTTCTTTGGTGCTCTGCCTGCTTTACAGTTCAGCTCTCACAACCATACATGACCAATGGGAACATAAGAGTGCATATATCTTTTCAAGTTAGTGTTTTCTTTTTCTTCAGATAAATACCCAGGAGTGGAACTGCTGGATTCTATGGTAGTTCTGTTTTTAATTTTTTGAGGAATCTCCATACTGTTTTCCACAGTGGCTGCACCAGTTTATATTCCCACCAACAGTGTGAAAGGGTCCCTTTTTCTCTACATCCTTGCCAGCACTTGTTATTGTTATTTTTTTTTAATGCCTACTTACTTTTGGCTGTTCTGGGTCTTCATGGCTCGTTGTTGTGTGGGCTTTCTCTAGTTGCAGCGAATGGGGGCTATTCTCTAGTTGTGGTGTGCAGCTTCCTGTTGCAGTGGCTTTTTTTGTTGTGGAACGCAGGCTCTAGGACTTGTAAGCTCAGTAGTTGCTACTCCCAGACTGTAGCACACAGGCTCAGTAGTTGTGGCACACAGGCTTAGTTGTCCTGTGTCATGTGGGATCTTTCTGGATCAGGGATTGAACCTGTGTCTCCTGCATTGGCAGACAGCTTCTTTACCACTGAGCCACCAGGGAAGCCCTTGTTTTCTTTTTGATAATAACCATTCTGACAGGTGTGAGGTAATATTTTATTGTGGTTTTGATTTGCATTTGTTGAGCATCTTTTCATTTCTCTGTTGGCCATCTATATGTTTTCTTTGGAAAAAATGTCTATTCATATCTTCTTCCTAGATTTTAATCAGGTTGTTTTTTCAGTATTAAGTTGCATGAGTTCTTTGTGTATTTTGAATATTAATCCCTTATCAGATACATCTTTGCAAAAACTTTTTCCTATTCAGTAGGCGGCCTTTTCTTTCTTAAGGTGTTAATTTCTTTCTTAAATGTTTGGTAGAATTCAACAGTGAAGTCATTCTTAGTGGAAAGATTTTCAACTATGTACTTAGTTTTTTAAATCATATAGGAATATTCTAGATATTATTTCTTTTTGAGTGAACTTTGCTGGTTTGTCTTTTAAGGAAATTTGTCCATTTGATCTAAATTATTGAATTTATTTATGTAAATTCATTCATAAAATTTCCCTATTATTTGAATGTTGATAAGCTCTACCATTATATCTTTTCTGTCATTCAAGATACTGGTGTTTGAGGTTGTCTCCAATTTCTGCTTTTTAGTCATTCCACCTAGAAATTCTTTAATTTTATTGATCTTCTCAAATAACCAGCTTTTGGTTTCTCTACTGATTTGTGGTTTTCTGTTTTATTCATTTGTATTCTCATTTCCTCCCTTCTACTAGTTTTGCTTTTAATATTTGCTCCTTTTTCTAGTTTGAATTTTAGGTCATTGATTTGAAACATGTCTTTTTTTCTTTTCCTCTGTGCTCAATCTTAGTTGAATACTGTGAATTTTGATATATTGTATTTTCATGTTTTTTGAAGTCAGAGTATTATCTAATATTCCTTATGAAATTTTGACTCATGGATTATTTAGAATTGTACTTATTAATTTCTGAATGTTTTGGAAGAGATATATTTCCAGACACATTTCTGTACTGATCATTGATTTAGTTTCATTTTTTGGGCAGTGTATATACTTTTTTGATTTCTTTCATTTTAGTATGTTTAGATTTGTTTTAACAGCTCAGAATGTGGTCTATCTTGGTGAATGTTCAGTGTGTAAAAGAATACACATCCAGTTGTTGGGTGTAGTGTTACATAAATGTTAATTAGCTCAACTTGTTTGGTAGAGTTTCTGAGGTCTTCTGTAGTCTTACTGATTTTTTCTTTTTGAGATGAGGAGAGGTCTACTTTTCTATTAGTTACTAAGAGAGGAGTGTTGAAGTGTACAGCTGTTAAGTATGGATTTGGTATTTATTTTATTTCTATTAAATTTGGTTTCACATTTTGAAGCTCTGTTATTAGGAAGATATGCATTTAGGATTCTTATATCTTCTTAATATTTAATATTTTCATATCTTCTTAATATTTTATATCTTATATCTTCTTGACCATTTGACTCTTTCTCATAATGAAAATTTCCTCTTTGTCCCCAGTTTTATTCATAGTTTTCAAGTTCACTTTGACATTAATATACTTATTCTAGCTTTCTTTTGATTATGTTATGGCACATCTTTTTTCCATCCTTTTACTGATTAATGGTTAATAAGTCTTTATATTTAAAGATTTTTGTGTGTTTTTATATATAAACACATATTTTTATATATTTCTATGTATAAAAATATAGACTCTGCTGAATTTTGGTTTTATCTAATCCAATCTGACAGTCTTTTCCTTTTAATTAGAGTTTTTATGCCATTTCCAATTAATGTAATGGAATTTCCAGTTATGGATGAGGTTGGATTTAAACCTACCATGTTGCTATTTGTTTTATATTTATATTTATCCCACTGTTCTTTTAAATTATCTTTTCCTATTTTGGCCAGGGAAGTGCCACATCATTCTTTTTTACTGACCAGTTTTTTTCAGTATATTTTCTGGTGTGTGTATTTAGAAATTAACTTGTATATGTAGTGGGTATATTATGTTCAACAGTTCTACTGATCAGAGTTGTTTGGAAACTACTGCTTTAGAGGGTCAGAACTAAGAACTCTGACATTTGAAGTAGAATTTGCCACTTGCGATTGATTTCACACAATGGGTGGTTGACTTCATTGCAGTGGGAAACCTCTTGTACATACTGCACATTTTATTTAAAAAAGGTAAAAAACATTAATTAGATTTATATGCTTAAAAGGTCAAGCAGTCTTTGTGAACTCTTTTGTATTTTAAAATCCTTTCTTTTTTATAAATGAAGATCTCCCTTTTTTCTTTTTTTAAGGACTGTGAGAACCTGGGAAGTTGAAAATCCAAAGAAGCAAAAAAGTGTGTTTAAACCACGGACGATGCAGGGTAAAAAAGTAATTCCTACCACGTGTACATATAGTAGAGATGGAAACCTCATAGCAGCTGCTTGCCAAAATGGAAGCATACAGATCTGGGACCGAAATTTGACAGTAAGTCAAGGATATTTAAGTCCTCTTTTCTGAGAAGAAAACCACCTTAGAAAGACAAACATCATGTTAAAATATTATGAATGTCAATTTCCTGAGTTTAGCCCTAATTTAAACTTCAGTGTTAGTTGATAAACCATTGGGCCTCTCTGCAGTAAACAGCATTTTAGCAAACATTCCAGCTCAGTATTTTCCAATGTGTATTAGATTTTGTTTTTAACATAAACTCAATCTTTTGGTAAAAAATATAAAATATATAGTACAGTTTATTTTATGATATTTCAATATACTTGGTTTTGAAAGTGAAGAATTTGATAGTAATATAAAACAAGACTAAGCAGAGAACTAGCAAATACCCTTTAAAAGAGGTGAGAAAACCATGAAATAACCAGGATGATCCGTAAGTTGTTGAGCAGTTACTTCTGTAGTAATTTAAATAATAGTTTGACATTCTGTGACATTCCATTTGAATAAGTTTCAGATTTCTTTTCAGTTTTAGGTCATTGTTAGAATAAAATAAATTTTGGAATTGGAAGGGATCTTAGAATTCTATAACCACAGAAAGAATGAGTAAAATAATGAATAGTCTTTGGCTAATTCTGTGTATTACCAATAAGCTTTGAAAAGGGCTTTGTTGCATGTATAGATGGTAAAACAAGAATTTTTAAGTGGAATTATTCTAGATTACCAATGTTAAAATGAAAATCTACACTAATGTTATAGTAAAAGTTGGTCACCTTATTTTAATAAAAGGTGCTGGTAAAATTATTAATTCAATAAATACTTATTGTCTGTACTATATTCAGGCACTATTCTGAAGACTGGACCTACTGTAGATTATCCAAAATTCCTGCCTTCATAGAGTTTACATTCTTTTTATTTTTAACAATTATAAAAAGAATATTCTTTCGAATAAAATTGCCCATCAAGCACTTTAATTTTGAAAGGGGCCCCAGGAAACAGTAGTCTTTTCAGGCAGATGGAGTTAAAGTCAGTTTTCTGGGAATAATGTAAAAAGTAATGATAGAGAAAAAAGAATCCATGTTGATAATGCTGGAAGTATCTTTGGCATTTTCTGTTTGTCAGATCTTTTTATTTCTGTTTTCATCTCCACTATAAACCCCATAAAGCTTCATAACAGCTCGGAGATTTTAAAAATCCTTTGAATTGTAAACTGAGTTTTAACTAAGCAATAAATTTTTTAGTAACTGGCTTTCATCGTCTCTGAGTGCTGTTGATTTAACATAGAAATTTTAAAAGTTTTCTTGACTAGCTTTAATAGTGATGTGTTTAGTGTGTGTGTGTATATATATATATGCATACATACACATATATGTGTGTATATACATATATACATGCTTTTCATGGGCTTCTCTGGTGGCTCAGACAGTAAAGAATCCGCCTGCAATGCAGGAGACCTGGGTTCGATCCTGGGGTTGGGAAGATCCCCGGGAATTAGGCATGGCAACCCGCTCTAGTATTCTTGCCTGGAGAATCCCCATGAACAGAGGAGCCTGGCAAGCTACAGTCTATAGGGTTGCAAAGAGTCAGACACGACTGAGCAACTAAGCATAGTACATGCCTTTTTTTAGAAACCGTAGTTTCTAAGTTGAATATAGTTTTTAAAGATTAGCCTTGCCTATCCCTTAAAATTCATGTTTCCTATTTTGTAGAAAACAAAATCTTTTAAGCCATTGTTCTAATCAGAATCTTTGATTCTGTTTAGTAAAAATTTAATAATACATTGAATATAGAGCTTATTTTACCACGTCCTATTCATTATATTTCTTCATTTTCTTAAATTTGCATGTGTGTGTGTGTCACCTGAAGAAAAATCAAATTGAGAGGAAAAAGAATTGTTAGGAAACCCAGTTTGATTAAAAATAGATTTTAAAAAGTCTTAAATATTACTTCAGCAATAATAAATCATGTAGAGGGAAACGCTAAAGCTGAGATAAGAAAAGCTAATAACAGTAATTTTTCCCACACAGTAGCCAAAGAATTACACGGCAAATAATGCTTCATGCATATGTATTGTGATGAGTAAAGCTATCATAATTGCCGTATTTAATCATGGAATTCTCATTAGACCAACTTGAATTTCAGCAAATTAAATGAATTGTATCTCTTTTCTTGGAAGTAAAGTGTCTGTCAGTGATAAATTTCTGTGTTCCCAAGGCCTACCTTTATTCTAGAAATTTGCTGGCTGGTAGTATAGCCATTAGCTACATTTGACTATTTCAATTTAAAAATAATTAAAATAAGATAAAATTAAAATAGAGAACATTCTGATCATTGCAGGAAGTTCTGTTGAACATTGTTGCTCAAGAGTAGTGTTTGTTTGCCCAACATCGCTCTCAGTCATTTGATGCTGGGTTGTTTTTAAATATAAGAGGAAGGACACTTCAGGGGGACTTCTCCTGGTCTGTGCTGCCTCCCGAATTTCTCACTCTCCATTCACCAGCTTTTATGTGAGCAACAGCAAGGAGGCCAGTGTTTGGTTGGCATGAAGTGAGGGAGGTGCAGAGTATGGGGAGATGATGTTGGAGACGTAACGGCATGCCACCAGGCTCAGGACTTCTGCATGTGCTGAACCTTCAGCCTCCACATTCTTCTCTTAGGTGTTTACATGACTTTCACCCTTCACCTCTTTTAGCACTTTGCTCAAATGCTGTCTTTTCAGCAAGGCCTTCCCTGACTCCACACTATATGCAATTGCAGCCTTCACCCCACCAGTGGCACTCTCTTTCCTTCTTATTTTCTTCCATAGTGCTGATCATCACCTGACATACTATACTATATACTTTACTTGTTTATTGACATTGTCAGTTTATTTCTAAGAAGTCATTAAAAATAGTAGCATAAAGGACTATCTATGTTATATGAAAACATAATGAGTCAGAGATACAAGAGGGAGGATGGGAGCTATTGAGGTCCATAAATATATAATTTTTTATGTATCTTTAATGATGTATAAACACATAATCTGTAATAATATAGATGGATTTTAAAATGATGTTTCATGTCTCTCTCAAGTATAATTTCTGGCCTTTAAAATATTCCAGCTTGGATAGTCTTATGAATACCCAGTGATGACTTCCATTCACATAAAAAAACCTACTGAACTCTTGGGACACATTTTGCTGGAAGCAGTGTTAGTGCTCTTTAGTATGTATCAAGAATTGACAGTATGCCAAATTCTTTACCAAAAGAACATGGTGTGCTTCCTTGTATTGCAATCATTATTTGTTTGTAGACTAAGATTGTGGTAGGAAAATGAGGACCATTATATTCATGGAGTTTTCCCCTTCCCTAGAACTGGTGATGGGAGGGAATAATATTTGAAGTTTGATTTGGCAATAGGGTACTACCAGAAACTTGACCCGCTCTCCATCTGACTACCTCCTACTGCTCCTTTGGCCTGCAACCCCAGTCCGGATTCTGGGGCTGTCCCTTTTAGGAACATGACCACACACTACAACCCCTTACCAGGAAAGCCTCAAAGCCTGCGAGACACTGCAGAGACATTTCTCCAGCTTGGTGGTTGGTCAGTGCCCACATTCTCTCAGCCACACTAGAGAAAGTTGGTTTGGTTCAGAGAAAGCTGGGGCAAGGACTAGTGATCACACCGGGAGATAAGCTTCCGAGCAAATATGCCCCTGGTGAATAAGATAACAGATATGAAGGAGAAAGAATATGAAAAATAAAGTCACCAGTAGTAGCTTGAGTCCATTGTTCCACAAATCTTTAAATGTCTCCAGTCACCTTCAGGGCTTCCCAGGTGGCTCAGTGGACAAAGAATATGCCAGCAGTGCAGGAGACGTGGGTTCGATCCCTGGGTCAGGAAGATCCCCTGGAGGGGTCATGGCAACACACTCCAGTATTCTTGCTGGGAAAATCCCATGGACAGAGGAGCTGGCAAGCTGCGGTCCATGGGGTCACAAAGAGTTGGACACAACTGAAGTGACTGAGCATGCACACATGCAGTCAACTTAAAGTGACCCAAGTTAAGATTAGGTTGATTTTGGGCCTTCTACACCTTCCCTTTTATTAATATATACACATACACACACAGAGTAAAACACTTCGTTTTTATAATAGACAATTACAATTTCCTTTTTTTTTATTTGGTAAAGAATCCGCCTGCAGTGCGGGAGACTTGGGTTCGATCCCTGGGTTGGGAAGATCCCCTGGAGAAGGGGATGGCTACCCACTCCAGTATTCTGGCCTGGAGAATTCCATGGACTACAGCCCATGGGGTCACAAAGAGTTGGACATGATTGAGCAACTTTCACTTTGACTTTTTTTATTTGAGAGTGTAACATGGACAACCTTGTAATAATAGATATGGTTCTAATTGGATTTTTCAAAATCCTTTATTTAAAGGGAAGCATAACTTTACAAAAGTGAAATATACACTTTTCAAAAAATTGTTATTACTGTTATGATTAGTTGTATCTCTACTCTCATTAGCCTATTTCTACCCATTATGCTTATAAATTGGGCTTCCCTGGCTTATAAATTACCTGGAATGTAGCCTTCTGTAGTTTTCTCCATAGCTCTATTTCTGTTGGTTTGTCTAGCTAGATGTGGCTCTGTAAAAAATATAAAGTCATGTTAAAAATTCAAATATAGATTTTTGTCTTTTCATTAGGCCTAATAGTTGGAGTTTAGAAAATATATATGGATAACTAAAAGTCTACTGTGTAGTTCTATAGCATATTTTGTAAATGACTCCCAAGGCATACAGTTACTCTGCACATTACCTGGGACTTTCTGTCCATCAGTCCTGAGTTTCCTAAGCTCTCTACACCTTCATTTTCCTTATTCATGAAATGTGGGCATGATCCCCACTTTGTCTGGTTATTTTGAGGTTGTATTAGGTATATATTTAAAGCACCCAGAACAGGGCTTACACATAGCAGGTTTTAATAACTGTTTGTCTTATTCTTTCTTTTTTAGCTCCTAGGGGATTTGCAGTTTTTGTAGAATGTTGTAGTTAGATCTCAGGGTGCAGTTTAACAATGTCTGGAAAGTGTCATGAATTCGAGCATAGCAGATGCTTTGGTGGTTAAAAGTATGGTTTAGGAAGATAAGAATGTAGATCCCTGCTAGAACCAGTCATTCAATGTATGGAAATAAAATCACCATCAATAAACAAAAACTTTATGTCTCCATTGGTTAGTGTGCTTCGGTAGTTATGAATTATAATTATTTTTAAAATAAACATTCAAGAGAAAGCATATGACTTACAACTTATTCCATAGTGTTTTTAACATGCATATTTTTCAAAGCTCACTTTTCAAAAAATGTGTCATTGATTCAAAACACAAACCATCACTACTGTGTGAAATTAGTTGCAAGTCCTAAAGTTGTAATTTGTCAATTATTTTAATGGAAGCTTTAAAGTTTTACTTATAATGCTCTTGTAAAATGTCACATATTTGGGGGAGCAGTATTAATAAAAATGAGAATATGCTAGTTTTGAAAAAGTTAGGTTAAAATTTTTGTTTTAAATGGAGATGATTGTTATCCTTATTTTTTGAGGGCAGGAGAATAATTGAATTTAAGACTTCCAGTTAAATATGGTAAGTTAAACAGATTCATTCAGTTCTGTTTCTTCCTGAAACCCCACTAAAATGACAGAAAAGGCATTTTTGAAGCATAAACCCATACAAACAAAGAGAATTAGAGAGGAGATGACAGCCAAAAAGAGAAGTCAAGACACTTTTGGAAACGAGAAACCAGATGTGTGAATGGTCACTGACTTGGCCGATAGAGAAAGCTGAAACCTTAGCTGGGCTGGGAAAAGCCTATAAAAGATGAACTGGCTTATCCTGCAGTTCTCTTCCTACCCTAGACTAAAGAGTTACTTTTAGGGTGGTCTGTCAGAGAGACTTCATACTCCAAGCAAAGCTGAGATAAGGTGAAAATCTTCATAGAGGGCTGTGTTTCATCTCCTCCTCCGTTGTTACTGCCGTTGTTATTATTACAGCATTTACTGAGTACTTACTTTGAGTTAGGTAAGATTTTAAGTACTTTACATGTTTTACTTTATTTAATCCTTACAACAATGCTTACAAAAGTACTATTACTATCATTATTTTACAGATGAGGAAACCAATACCAAAAAAAAGTTGTGCTGCCTAGCCAAAATTGCAGCTCGTAAGTGGCAGAACTAGGATCCAGAGCTAGGCAGTCTGGAGCAAGTGCTTATACCAAAGGTCAGCATACTGTGGCCCATGTGCCACATCTATTTTTGTATGACCTGCAAGCTAAGAAACATTTTTATTTTTTCATTTTTAAATGGTTGTATTGTTTTTCTATGGTTATTGTAACAAATTTATCAAAAACTTGGTGGCTTAAAATAGCACAGATTTCTTATACTTATGTCAGTTAGAAGTCTCATTGATGAGTCAGTTCTAATGAGGTAGATGAACCTCGAGTCTATTATACAGAATGAAGTAAGTCAGAAAGAGAAAGACAAATTCTGCAAATTGACATATATATATATGGAATTGAGAAAAATGGTCCCAATGATCCTGTTTGCAGGGCAGCAAAGGAGACGCAGACAGAAAGGACAGACTTTTGGACACAGTGGAGGAAGGAGAGGGCGGGATGATTTGAGAGAGTAGCATTGAAACATTATACATTACCATATGTAAAATAGATAACCAGTGGGCATTTGGTGTATGACTCGGAACCAAAAGCTGATGTTCTGTGACAGCCTAGAGGGTTGGAAGGTGGGAGGGAGGTTTAAGAGGGAGGGGATATATGTATACCTACGGCTGATTCATGTTGATATATGGCAGAAAGCATCACAATATTGTAAAGTAATTATCCTCCAATTAAGCATAAAATGAAAATTTTTAAAAAGTTATATTAAAAAAAGTTTCATTGAACTCAAAATCAGGGTGTTGGCAGGACTGTGTTCTCTTTTGGCTGCTTCAGGGGAGAATCCATTTCCTTGCCCTTTTCCAGCTTCTAGAAGCTACCCATATTCCTTGGCTCATGGTTGCCTTCCTCCATCTTCAAGGTCAACAATAGTGAGTTTGAGTCTTTTTCACATCACAAAACCATGACCTTCTCTTCTGCTTCCCTCTTCCACTTTTAAATGACTCTTGTGCTTACATTATATCTACTTGAATAATTGCCGTGTTTTAAGATCAGTTGATTATCAACATTAATTCAGTTTAAAATCTTAATTCCCTTTTGCCTGATACGATAACATATTCACAGGTTTCAGGGACTAGGGGGTGGAAATCTTTGCAGGGGACATTGCTCGGCCCACCACGTGGTTTGTGAGAAAAACAAAATAAAAATATTTCATGACACATGAAAATTATGTGAAATTCAAATTTCAGTGTCCATGAATAAAACTTAATTAGAACATCCTTGCTCATTCATTTTTATATTATCTATGGCTGCTTTTATACTACAATGGCAGAGTTGAGTAGTTATAGCAGACTACATGTCTCTCAAAGCCTAAAATATTTACTGTCTGGCCCTTTATTAAAGAAGATTTTGACCCCTACAGTGTTTCTAGTCAGGTTTTTAGTATCTTACTCATATTTTAATGAATAGACATGGATCACCAGCTATTTTAAGAAATCCACTAACAAGAAATGCAGACCCTAAAGCAATCTCAGAGGGGAGAGAGACAAGGTAGGACGCAGACGAATAATTCGATAAAAATTTCCTATATTTAATATTCTCAGAGAGAAGAGAGAGTATTACAGCCATGAAACTTAAAGGATAATATTGCAAAAAGCTTTTGTACTTAGAGTTCAAGGAAAAGCTCCTAGAAAACAGATAGGGTACAGAAAACAGATAGGGTAAGGCCATGGTAGTATTGAAATGAAGTGAAGTGAAGTGGCTCAGTCGTGTCCGACTCTTTGTGACCCCACGGACCTTAACCTACCAGGGTCCTCCATCCATGGGATTTTCCAGGCAAGAATACTGGAGTGGGTTGCCATTTCCTTCTCCAGGTAGTATTGAAAGATATAGTCAAAGAAATCTAGAAAACAGTGTAAAACAGTGAGAAAGAAAAGAGAGACTTAAGGGTCAGTTCAAGGCTCAATATTTGACCAGAAAATTTTAGAAAGAGAAAATGTAGAGGCGAGAGGATAGATGCAATTAGGCAAGAAATAATTATTACTGGCTTTCTCCTACCCTGCCCCCTGTGCCCTCCGCCAAAGTTTCAGAACTGAAAGTAATTTTTTTTCTGGGTAAGAATTGTTCATCAAGTGCTCAGCACAGTGAATGAAGACACATCAAACCAGGCATCATGAAATTTCAGGACACCACGTTTATAGAGAAGATCCTAAAAATTCACCGAGATAGAAATAGGAAACATGTAAGAGAAGAATATTGGGTCTGGATTATTTAGGATGTTGATAAGACAGTTGGTCAAGGTGTGTGAGATCCTGACCTCTTAGCTCAATAGGGAAGGAAATGAAGAGCTCAAGCACTGATACATGGAGGGAAGATTGAGAGGTCACATCATTCATTCCATAAAAGTTATCCACTCCTCCTCTGGCCCAACTACTAGTCTAGGTTCTGGGGGTACCACAGTGAACAAAACAGACATTCCATCCAGTTTGCTTTCAAAGGCCCTGAAAAAGCTGGAAAATTGGAATTTTGAAGATTTATCAGAAAACATTGTACACTCTGTTTTTAAAAATTTTTTTTTAAAAAGACTATCTTGATAGGGATTTCATTGAATCTATAGATTGCTTTGGGTAGTATACTCATTTTCACTATATTAATTCTTCCAATCCATGAACACGGTATATTTCTCCATCTGTTTGTGTCCTCTTTGATTTCTTTCATCAGTGTTTTATAGTTTTCTATATATAAGTCTTTTGTTTCTTTAGGTAGAAATATTCCTAAGTATTTTATTCTTTTTGTTGCAATGGTGAATGGTATTGTTTCCTTAATTTCTGTTTCTGTTTTCTCATTATTGGTGTATAGGAATGCAAGGGATTTCTGTGTGTTAATTTTGTATCCTGCAACTTTGCTATATTCATTGATTAGCTCTAGTAGTTTTACCAATGATATTTTTCACAGAACTAGAACAAATCATTTCACAATTTGTATGGAAGTATAAGAAACCTCGAATAGCCAAAGCAATCTTGAGAAAGAAGAATGGAACTGGAGGAATCAACCTGCCTGACCTCAAGCTCTACTACAAAGCCACAGTCATCAAGACAGTGTGGTACTGGCACAAGGATAGAAATATAGATCAATGGAACAAAATAGAAAGCCCAGAGATAAACCCACGCACCTGTGGGCACCTTATCTTCAACAAAGGAGGCAAGAGTATACAATGGAGAAAAGACAATCTCTTTAACAAGTGGTGCTGGGAAAACTGGTCAACCACTTGTAAAAGAATGAAACTAGAACACTTCCTAACACCATACACAAAAATAAACTCAAAATGGATTAAAGATCTAAATGTAAGACCAGAAACTATAAAACTCCTAGAGGAAAACATAGGCAAAACACTCTCCGACATAAATCACAGCAGGATCCTCCATGACCCACCCCCTAGAATATTGGAAATAAAAGCAAAAATAAACAAATGGGACCTAATTAAAATTAAAAGCTTTTGCACAACAAAGGAAACTAGGAGCAAGGTGAAAAGACAGCCTTCAGAATGGGAGAAAATAATAGCAAACGAAGCAACAGACAAACAATTAATCTCAAAAATATACAAGCAACTCCTGCAGCTGAATTCCAGAAAAATAAACGACCCAATCAAAAAATGGGCCAAAGAACTAAACAGACATTTCTCCAAAGAAGACATACAGATGGCTAACAAACACATGAAAAGATGCTCAACATCACTCATTATTAGAGAAATGCAAATCAAAACCACAGTGAGGTACCATTACACACCAGTCAGAATGGCTGCTACCCAAAAGTCTACAAGCAATAAATGCTGGAGAGGGTATGGAGAAAAGGGAACCCTCTTACACTGTTGGTGGGAATGCAAACTAGTACAGCCACTATGGAGAACAGTGTGGAGATTCCTTAAAAAACTGGGAATAGAACTGCCATATGACCCAGCAATCCCACTGCTAGGCATACACACCGAGGAAACCAGAATTGAAAGAGATGCGTGTACCCCAATGTTCATCGCAGCACTGTTTACAATAGCCAGGACATGGAAGCAACCTAGATGTCCATCGGCAGACGAATGGATAAGGAAGCTGTGGTACATATACACAATGGAATATTACTCAGCCATTAAAAAAATACATTTGAATCGGTTCTATTGAGATGGATGAAACTGGAGCCCATTATACAGAGTGAAGTGAGCCAGAAAGAAAAGCACCAATACAGTATACTAATGCATGTATATGGAATTTGAAAGATGGTAATGGTAACCCTATATGTGAGACAGAATAAGAGACACAGATGCATAGAACAGTCCTGTGGACTCTGAGGGAGAAGGTGAGGGTGGGACGTTCTGGGACAATAACATTGAAACATGTATATTGTCATATGTGAAGCGGAACACCATTCCATGTTTTATGCATGGGACGGATGCTCAGGGATGGAGCGTTGGGATGACACTGAGGGATGGGAGGGGGAGGGAGGTGGGAGGAGGGTTCGGGAGGGGGAGCACATGTGAACTCATGGCTGATTCGTGTCAATGTATTGCAAAAACTACTACAATGTTGTAAAGTGATTAGCCCCCAACTAAAATAAAAAAAAAATAAAAAAGACTATCTAAGCATCAAATTCAGCTGTCTTTTTTACAGTCTTTGTTTTCCTTATTGACAGTATCACTCTTTGAAACAAACTTTTCTCCTGCTAACTTTCCTCTTGCCCACATAACAAGGCAACCTTGACATGTGTGACAATCACCACCTTCTGGTTCTTACTATCCTCCACCTCCTTCATGGGCTGTGTTTCCCACCGTCTCCATCTTAGAGTAAAAGGACATCATCTTTCCTAGTCTCCTGTCAGGCAGATGAACTGTTTTAAGTTCAGTTGTCATTACTTGCTGTGACTCCAGTCTGTGTCTCTTAGTTCCATCCTATACATTCTTCTGCACTTTGGAGGCACATTCACTTGCCTGTGAGACAATCCCACCAAGAATTAAGCTCAAAATACCCTGAACACAACTCCTCTTCTCCTTTAGAAGTCACCCTTCCTTTTGACTTTGCTATTTTTCTTAATTTGTATTTCTGTTTAGAACTTCAAAATATTCTCTGTCTCCTATATGTTCCATGTTTTAGTATACCTCGCATCTGCCCCCTCAATTTCTTCTCCTTTGCCTTCACTCTACTTCAGACTTTCATCACCTCTCACCTACGTTGCTAGATATCCTTTCCCTTCTCTGTCCATCCTGTCTGGTTTGCTTAGCCTCAGTTTAAATCATGTTCAAAATAATTATCACTCCTTCGCTGCTTACTGCATAGTGAATATAGTTCATGTATCTGCAGACTGACACCTTCAGTCTTTCCATTTGTCTTTATCCTGCCTTAGAGTATATCCCGCAACTCTCTCCATAAGTAGAAAAACTTCTTTTAAAAATCAGATTAGGTTATGCTCTGTCCCTGCTGATCATCCTCTACCTTCCTGCTTTGGTGCCTTACTCTATAGGCACCTGGCCGCTCTGCCCTGTCTGTCTCTCCTGGCAGCTCCCCACAGCTAGAGGAGATCTCACCCAATGAAGAAGGTAGATCAGTTGCCATTCTCACTATGGTGCTGTTGCACAGTCGTGCTGCTGTATTTGTGGACCAGAAGATTATTTATCCTAGGAGTGTAAATCCTGAAGACATTCAAATAACAGAATTAGTAAAATGTTTTTTTTTTTTAAATATTAAGCTTCCACTTAAAAAAAACTCATCTTTTTAATAAGTGAAGAGTGCTCTGCCAAAGTTTAACCCATGGTGATGGTGAGTTTCCCTAGGCTGCAGAAATGTCCAGCTGTTGACCTAATATCACCTCAAGCTGTTGAATAGGAAAAGGGTGATTCAAATAGTGAAATAAAGCAGGAATCTGATGTTTACCTACCTCTTCAATGGCATCTTCTACCATTGTCCTTCATGCTCAGTAAACTCTAAGCTAGCTGGCCTCTTTCTGCCCTTGAAGTATTGTTAGGTCTTTTTCACCTTGTAGCCTTTGCACTTGTTATCTTTGCTGCCTCTGCCATGGTTATTGCTCTGGGTAGGGCTGCTAACTTCTCATTCTGGCCTCTGGTGAAATGTCGTCTTTAAAAGAACCATAAAAAACCATGTACTACTTGAGAATATAGATTAAGAAGGCTGGTTCTAAAGCTAGTCTAGACTACTGACTAAAATAGTAGTACCCTGGCTTTCTTCTGTACCTGTTTCTCCGTCCGATTGCCTTGCTTCACTGTCTTTATAGCACTTAACACTGTGTAATTACCTTGTTTTATTTTTCATGTGCCTGCTTATTCATTTTTTCTCCTCTTAAGCTCCATAAGGTCAGGGACTTGGTCTTATTTGCTGTTTCCCAGTTAATATTGTGCTCCCAGTTAATATTTGTTGAATAAATAGGTGAATGTATGTGCTCTTAGTTAATATTCGTTGAATAAATAGGTGAATAGATGCTATCAGAGCATCATAGGCTTTATTTATTTATTTTTAATTTTTATTGAGATATAGTTGCTTTAAATGTTTTAGTTTCTACTGTACAGCGAAGTGAATCAGCTATATGTATACATATACCCCTCTTTTTTGGAGTTCCTTCCCATTTAGGTTTCTGGCACTGAGTTCCTTGTGCTGCACAGTAGGTTCTCATTAGCATCATGGATTTTATCTTGGATTGATTTTGTTTTCAGTTGCTGTTATTGTTGCTTCTAAATTTTAAGTTACTGTCAGTCAGGCTTCATTGTTATCAAATGAGTGTGTTGTTATAGGTCATTTGATTTAGTCTTCAGTATGGAATGTGCTTATTTGCCTATTGCTTTCTAATAAGTAGATTTTAAAGTGTATGATATTAATAATAGTGAATATTTATTGATGGGACTTCCCTGGTGGCTCAGATGGTAAAGCGTCTGCCTACAATGCAGGAGACCTGGGTTCAATCCCTGGGTCGGGAAGATCTCCTGGAGAAGGAAATGGCAACCCACTCCAGTATTCTTGCCTGGAAAATCCCATGGACGGAAGAGCCTGGTGGGCTATAGTCCATGGGGTCGCAAAGAGTTGGACACGACCACGGAGTGACTTCACTTTCACTTGAATACTTACTTTGTGCCAGCTACTGTTTTAAGTGCTTTATATATATGTTAATTCAGTTGACCCTGAGAACAATACTGTGAGGTTAGTACTGTCATTAACCAAATATTTTAGATAAGAAAACTAAAGCACCTCAAAGAAAAGTGTAACAACTTTTCAGGCTCATGCAGCTGGTAAATTGTGGAGCCTGGCGGTCTGCACTAGAAACTGTACTCCTGATTGTTATGTTGCACAGCGTTATGGTTCAAAAATGAATCGTCCTGATGGAAATATTCTAAACTAAATTATGGTGATAGTTGCACAACTCTGTAAATTTACTAAAAATTGTTGAATTGCATACTTAAAGTGGGTGAATTTTATATAGTATTAAGTTATGCTTTGAGATAGCTGTTTAAAAAGTAAATAATTCTTACTGTTAAAATGGATTATAATTTTTTAAAAACTGGATCTACAGTTGAACTTTAAACCCTACATTCTCTTGCCACTGGAAATGGGAGTAGATTAAGAAGGAAAACTTTAACCCTGCCTAAGTTGATCAAGGATGAAAAAGTTTGTGTGTCACTACTGTCATGTGCTCTTTGTAGGCAAGGATTTTTTTTCTTCCTTTCCTTTGGTATACAAAGTATATATAAGTATTGTTGAATTAACTTTCAATGGTTTAATTTACCTGCACCCTCGGCATTTAAATTATATCCAAAAGATCCTTGCTTTCGTACTCTAAGTTGGAAATACAGACCTTGTACAATATCCTTGAAAAGGCAATACTTATACACTACCTCAACACATAGTATTAACATATAGAAGGAAAAAAATGTAACAGGTAAGAATGTGTGAAAAAATTCTTAGGTATAGCTACTGATCAAGTTGCTCAGGGAAGCTTAAAGGAAAATTTAAATTGAGTTAACACAGAATTTACTTAGAAAGACTTGTATGTATTTTTAAAACATTTCAACTTGTAGGTAAAAATAGAAGAGTGTTCTCCTGAATGTGATAGAAGAAAACTTACATGAATATTTATGGTTGTGTGTTGATATTTAGAAAAGGAAATCAGTCATGAACCAAAAACCTCCAGTTTAAAATATAAGAGCTGCTGTTATTGAGTCAAATGTATACACATTATAAATAAGTAGTTAATATAATCTTTCTTTAAAATTTTTATGTATTTACTTATGGCTGTGCTGGATTTTTTCTGCTGCAAGACTTTTCTCTAGTTGCAACAAGCAGGGTCTACTCTCTAGTTCTGGTCCACGGGCTTCTCACTGTGGTGGCTTCTCTTGTTGCAGCGCATGGGCTCTAGGGCACTTGGGCTTTAGTAGTTGCATCACATGTGCTCATTAGTTGCAGCTCCCATCCTCTAGAGTGTAGGGTCAATAATTGTGGCACACAGGCTTAGTTGCTCCATGGCATGTGGCATCTTACTGGACCAGGGGTTGAACTCATGTCTCCTGCATTGGCAGGTGGATTCTTTAACACTGAGCCGCCAGGGAAGACCCTGATATAATCCTATATTGAATAAATAGACCGAAGGGGCTATGTAGATTCAAGTGAAAGTGAAAAGTAAAAGTCGCTTAGTCGTGTCCGATTCTTTGTGACCCCATGGACTGTACAGTCCATGGAATTCTCCAGGCCAGAATAATGGAGTGGGTAGCCTTTTCCTTCTCCAGGGGATCTTCCCAACCCAGGGATCAAACCCAGGTCTCTCGTGTTGCAGGCACATACTTTACCAGCGAGCCACAAAGAAGATTCAAGAGAATGACGTAATGTAGAGTCAAGAGAATGACGTAATTTTTGTCACTACTTATTAACTTGAATTCAGCCAAAATAGTAAAGTGAAAGTAACTATAAAATGTCTGTAAAAAAAGTAAGACATTTTTATTTTCTAATCATGTAATCATGATTAGAGACAGTCATTTTGTAACTGTTTTCAGTTTTATTAGACATGTATTCAACATAGTTCATAGTTTCCTCTGAAAACTTGATACCAGGAACCTCCTTAATTGCCCCCAAAGAAAGTATATTTTGGTTAATTTTTTTCTGATTTAAGAAAGTAATCCATAGTTATTTATAAAAATATTCACCTAAAATAGAAAAGTATATAAAGAAAGTAAGACGCCTATAACTATACTACCCAGAGATGTATATTTCTAGATTATTTTCTGTACTCATATATAAGGTATGCCTTGTATATGTGTTTGTTTCTGTTGGTATGTTGGAGATTTTGGTAGCCCTAGTAATTAGTATTCCTTCTCCTTACATAGGTTCTAAAGAAATTAAGAAATAAGACTAATCGCTAAAACATGACAGATGAAGGCCAGAATCCACCTTTGTTTCACATGGTGGAAGAGGATGAAAACCAAAAACACCTGCTGACTAACTCCTGGAATTGGACATATTTGCTCAGCTAGGCTTACCCCAGGAAGGCTCAGGATGTGGAGATGCAAAGAATGCCCTGAAGATAGCTTATACCTAGGAAGGAAGAGGAGAGTACTAAGTCAAGCACTCTTGACTAGTTCTTCCCACATTCACGAGTCAGTAAACTGTCTCCCTTTCTAGGGAAGAGTGAATGAGAAGTGGGCATAGATTGGGGTAAGAGACTATCAGACCAAGTAGGGCCTTGGAGGCTGTGTCAAGGAGTTTGAACACTCTTCGGAGGGTAATGGGAAGCCATTAGACAGATTGGAGGAGAAGAATGACATCATCTAAGTGACATTTTCTGAAAAATCACCTCTCCATGCAGTTATCCTCTGCATGGAGAATAACTAGAGGGGGTGGAAGGTGGAGGCAAGGAGACTGGTTGGGGGCTGGCTGTTGCAGATGTCCAGGTCATTTCTTGGACAAGGGTGGTAGTGGTGGAGGTGATGTTTGGATTCTGAAGGTTTTTTGAAACTAGAATTGACAAATGCGTAAAATTTAATGTAAAAGTAATTTTTCACAGTATTTTTCAAAGATACCTTTTTAAGTAGTTGTACTCTGATATGATAGAGCTAATTTGGAAAATGATTCCATAAAACACATTTGATCATTTCCTTTTGTGGTGCCTGATTTTCTAGTGATAAGTAGGTTATTTGAGAGTTGAGAGTTTGGATTGCATGAAAACCTGCCCTGGTTTTGAGTTATTTTAGCAAATTTGGAACAGCTAATTTTACTTTTATTATTATCTTGTATCAATTGGCAATATGGTAAAATGCTCCCTAATTCTTAAAAGGAAAAAAAAAATAAGATTTTTAGTGTTTTCTGTTGTACAAGCTTCCCAGGTGGTGCTAGTGGTAAAAATCCCACCTGCCAATGCAGGAGATACAAGAGACACAGGTTCGATCCCTGGGTGAGAAAGATCCACTGGAGGAGGGCATGGCAAACCACTCTAGTATTCTTGCCTGAAGAATCCCATGGACAGAGGAGCCTGGCGGGCTACAGTACATGGGGTTGCAAAGAGTTGGACACAACTGAAGTGACTTAGCATGCATTGTACAAGCAAAGCCCTTCGCAGTTGTCTAGGTAGGGCTGCTATGTCGTCTAAAATGGTCAGACTCTCTGCAGGGTGACCATACTCTCTAGAAAGCCTATATAAGGGATGCCTTTCTCTGGGAGAGGTATTTCCTGAGCCATGTTTCCCAGCTACAGGACAGCTCTGATTTATTTTGTAAGCTGACAAGGCCAAACATTACTGTTTTAACCATTATAAACAAGATAGTAAATGTTAAATGTTCACTCAATAGAGCCACTAGTAGTGCTTTTATATACAGAAAATAGTGTCTGAGCCAAAAAATGTAAAACAGTGCTCTGGTCTGCATGTGTCCTCTTTTAACTTACTCTTTGATTCATTGCAACTGGAGAAATGATGTAACTAGTGATGATTTGAGCTCCAGAACCCTTGGTGATACAGCGATTCTTCCTGTTTTATTTTTTTTCCCCATCTTTCTTCTATTACTTACCCAAGCTTTACCACATTTCTTACAACTCCTCAGAAACTTTTGTTTTTATAATGTGAGACCCAAATTAAAGAGCACTGCAAGATTCTTTTAAATCTCAGCAATTCAGAATACTTTAAATATTTACTAGTTTTGTCCCATATCCGGGTTTTTGTGGCTTTCAGCTCTATCCTGCAAAGTAATGCAAGGATCCAATCTTAATTCAGAAGTATTTTTAAAGTTATTGCTCAAATTTATTTATAGTTAATTTATAAAGACTTAATCTAAACTGTCTGGTGAAGAATTTGACTTTTTGCTGTAGACGTTTTACCTTGGGTAGAAAAGACAGATACTCATGGGACAGGTGGTCAGGGAGCCAGTTGCTGTGTACATCATGTGGTAACCCTGTTTTATTATGAGAAACAGTGTTTATAGAGGAGGGACTTTCTGGTCTTGTAAAGCTGTGTAGTCTTTATGCACAGTTACATTTTACATTGTGACTGACTACACACATATGTTGGCATAGACTGACACATGTGCACACATACACACACAGAACACCTGAAATACTGTACCATAACAGTTCCTAATCTTGCAGTGTACAATGCACTCTGATTTTTTTCATTCCATTTGATTTAATTTTTAAAAAAGTACTGATCATAATCTCTTGAATTGATTTTATGACCCACTAATGAGTTGGAATCCAGAGTTTGCAAAACACTTGTAAATCATGTCCGCAGTATCATTTGGTCTTCACGGGTGAGGTAGGCAAGGCTAATATCCTTTAAAAACATAGTTAAAGCCTACACTTAAAAAACAGAAGGTTTGACTGAAGAAGAAGAAGAAATGATTTGAGGCATGGAATGACTAGAGGTCATAATAAACACAGTAGGCCTTTGAATGATGAGAGGGAGAAAGAGGAGGTGTAGAATCTAGATCAGGAGGCAGACAGATGCAAAAGATTCTTTCTGTGCCTTGCCATGGCTCCCGAAGCCCCTGAAGACATCTGATGTGCCCACCAGAATCACCTGTTGTTAGAGTGTACTCAGGTGCTGGTAGCTTGAAAAGCTACCACAATTAGTTTGCAAGGCTCTCCCTCTCAGATTTCTGTAGTCCAGCCCCAAAAATGTCATCTGTACTGATCCCGTCTATTTCCTCTAGTTAAGTCTGTTTCCCTGATTTTGTTTGCATACTACTCTCATAATTCTTTTTTGTTTTGTTTTGTTTTGTTTTAATAAATTTATTTATTTTAGTTGGGGCTAATTACTTTACAATATTGTAGTGGTTTTTGCCATACATTGACATGAATCAGCCATGGGTTTACATGTGTTCCCCATCCTGAACCCCGCTCCCACCTCCCTCCCCATCCCATCCCTCTGGGTCATCCCATTGCCCCAGCCCTGAGCATTTGTCTCATGCATCGAACCTGGAATGGTGTTCTGTTTCACATATGATAATACACATGTTTCCACACCTTATTGTTTACTTAGTTAAAATTGATTTATTTTAAAATTACACTTTTAAAATTGAGGTAAAAATCCACATAACATACAGTTAACTGTTTTAAAATATTCAATTAATTCAGTGGATTTAGTGGTCACAATGTTGTGCAACCACCAGCTCTCTCTAGTTTCAAAACTTTTTCATCACCCCGTAAAAACACTCTGTGTCCATTAAGTAATCACTCGTTATTCACTGAAAGAAATAATTCGTTCTCTGCTATCTTAATGCTTTATGTATTGGATTGGCTGCAAATTTCATTCAAGTTTTTCCATAACATTGTATAGAAAAACCCAAATGAACTTTTGGGCCAACCCAATATTGTATTACTGTTATTGTGAATCAAGATTATAGAAATGGCCTACAATTAAAACATTTTGCTAAGTTTAAATGACCATAGCTTAAATAGAATTCTTCGTCATTGACTAGATCCAGTAGCCAGATGACATTTTGCTGTTTTATTTTTAAAGCGAGGAAGATTTTCCTATAAACCATTTAGTAGCAGAGCAGACTTTCCAAATGCTGTGAGTTAAAACATATGGAGATACTAAAGATATTTGCATGAGGCTGAATGTTTTCCCACACATAAAATGTGTTATCTCAAAGAGGAAGAGATATTTTAGACATTGCATCAAAATACTAGTTTAAGATTATAGCAAAAAACATGGTAGTTATTATTTTTATATTGATAAATTAAGTATGCTTTTGTTTAATAAGATATGATAAGCCAAAAAATAAAAAAATTCTATGCTATATTCCTAAATCCACATTCTTAGAGAAAGTGACCCTCCTGTGTAAATCTGAGACTATTACAAGTATGTGTGTGTGAGCTTGATAGCAATTGTGTGTTTATATGGGGTTTCCCTGGGCTTTCCTGATAGCTCAGTTGGTAAAGAGTCCTCCTGCAATGCGGGAGACCTGGGTTTGATCCCTAGCTTGAGAAGATCCCCTGGAGAAGGGAAAGGTTACCCACTACAGTATTCTGGTCTGGAAAATTCTATGGACTGTATAGTCCTTGGAGTCACAAAGTATTGGACACAACTGAGCTACTTTCACACACACACACGGGGTTTTCCATTTACAAAGGTAGATTTTGACCAAATGCTTCTGTTTTGTATTACGGGAAAGCATTTTTTAATATTTTGAAAACGAGTACATATTCAGTGTTTTTCAGTTAGCTAAGAACATTTGCTAAGCTTTACTTCCGGTTCTCTATGTATTACAGAAACAGTTCAGTTCAGTTCAGTCGCTCAGTTGAGTCTGACTCTTTGCGACCCCATGAACTGCACCATGCCAGGCCTCCCTGTCCTTCACCAACTTCTGGAGTCTACCCAAACCCATGTCCATACAGAAACAGTGGATAGAGTGAATATGCTGTTTAAAGAGAATCTGTAGCCTTACCCTGCACAGTGGCTTGCCATGCCCCTCTTGGTGGCATTGAAGCAGGGCAATCCTGAGAAGGGAGGCTTGTTATTTCTCTTTGAGTAAATGGCTGTAGGGTTTCCCAGGTGGCTCAGTGGTAAAGAACCCACCTGCCAATGCAGGAGACTCAGGTTCGATTCCTGGGTCAGGAAGATCCCCTGGAGGAGGAAATGGCAGCCCACTCCAGTATTCTTGCCTGGAGAATCCCATGGACAGAGGAGCCTGGAAGACTATACAGTCCATCGGGTCGCAAGAGTTGGACATGACTTAGCGACTGAACACATAAATGGCTATAAGCAAGAAAAATGTATGACCAGACTTAAGTTTTTGAAAAGTCACTTTGTTGTCTATACAGAAGCTTAATCAGAGGAAATTCAGGCAAAAGACAGTTAACTTAAGGTAAGGGGATCAGTTAAAAGGTCTCAAGTAAGTCCAGTCCCAAATGAGCGATGATAAGGAACTCAACCCAGTCTCTGGAGGAGAATGGAGACCAAGCCTGAGAAGTGAACCACAGGGGGATTTAGGATGTGTGGGGCACATATGACTAAATGTTTGTGCATTAGGCATGAGGGCTGAGTGACTGGCTAGAGTAACTGAAGACCCATGCTACCCATCAGAGCAGGGAGGTTTGCCTGAGGAAGTGGAGGGAGAAGGAAAGGCTATAAGGAGTTCAGTTTGGGGTGTGTTAAGTCACAAAATCCTAGTGTCCACATACAACTCGGTTGAATAAATGAATGAATTTGCTAATTCTTGGGGGTAATTTACTGATATCCATGTCCATTACTCTCTTTCCCTATATTTTAAATAATGCCTTAATTTTTGGCCTCGGGCTGGATTTCTATTTCCAAAACCTCACCGAGATCTGATCCTTTCCTCCGTGATCTAGCCTAATTTCCTTGTTTCTGCTGATTGAATATCTGTGACTTGACCTATGCCTACTGTACCTGTATGACCACTTTGTTTAGCACCTCTGACCCAAGTTTAACTATGATCCTTACCAACTCCCTTCCTGCCTTACTCACCGTTGGCTCAAAATCCCTTCTGGATACATGTCCATGAGAGAGATGGCACAATAAGCTTTATTACTGATGTATTTTCTCAATAAAAAAAACCTGAGGTGTATTTTCTCAGAGTCCCTGTGCACTGATTTTGATAGAGCCTAGGAGAGGACGCAGCACTGTAGCGTACAGCAGGAGTGCTATATTAGGTCCTGTGCCACTGCTGCTTCAGAATTAGCTGTTTAAAGTCAGTCACTCAACCCCTCCATGCCTCAGCCTCTTTTTCTGTAAACTCAGTAGATTGGGCTAAAGGACCTTTAAAATTCTACCTTCAAATGTAAAAATTTGTTACAAAATTTACATCTTTAATATTTGACTCCATAGAATTGGATTTGACACAGTGGTGTATCAAGTCCAGTGTATTTTAAAGAATAAATTAAATCTTTTGTTTCTAGAAGTTGAATGGGAAAATAAATCTCAGTGAAAATTATTTCAGTAAAATTAAATGGAAAAGGGGAAAAAATCCTGAAAATGTCTTATTTGTGCTGAAAAGATAATTGATAAAGGAATTAAAAATGATGGGGACATTTCAGAAGGACAAAGGAGCCAAACTGAAGTTGCTCCTCATGTCCAAATCTGAGACAAGTCTGGAGTAAGTCTGTAAACTTCAATCCATAGAATAAGCATCCAGGAATGTATGTGTGTATCTGTATATGAACATATATATATATATATATATATATATATATACACACACACACGTACACACATGCACAAACACATGCATACATAATTTCTTACAATAGAATTCTAGTTAATGTAAAAGGAATGACAGAAATAGGAAATCATCTTGAGGCAAACACCAGAATAATAATTATTGCAAACAAGAATCATCAATGAATAATGCTAAAAGTAGTGGGCAACAGTATGATTGAGAAGCAGGATATTTACATAATCTCCTGACAAGGTACCAACTACAAAGGCAATTATAGTGATTTTACATTGAAGAAACTTAAGGTAGACACCACCTTAACCAAGTGATTAAAGATCATATTACCTGTAATAAGACACTGATGTTGTATAAATCCTGATATGATGCACAAGAAGGTATAACGTCACTATTGTTTTATTCTTCTTAAAAATATACATGTAACTTGTCTAATAATGAAGAAACATCAGATAAATCCAAATGGAGGTATAATCTGTAAAGTAACTGGCCAGTACTCTTACCAAGTATCAAGATAAACTATCCCAGGTTGGAGGAGACCAAGAAAACATGACAACTGTGTGCATTGTGGGAGCCTGATTTTAGTCTGAACCAGAAAGCAAAACAGTAGTGGGAAAACTGGTAGAATTGGAATAAGGTCTATAGATTAATTAATAGTATTCTGTCTGTGTTAATATCTTGCTTTTTAAATAATTGTACCATGGTTATGGTAGATGATAACATTAGGGAAAGCTGGATAAAGGGTATATAGATATAGGTAGTATTTCTGTAATTTTTCATTAGTTTAGAATTATTTTAAAATAAAGAGCTTAAAACTGTATTCTAACCTTAAAATGATTTTGAAACAGACTTAGTGTCGACATGACAAGGCTCTGGGGTTACTCTTCCATACAACAGGAAAAGAACCCTTGGCTATGTTTTGAAGGGCTCTTGGGTTCTCTGAATGATGAACCAAGAGAGGCTTCAGCTTCATATCACCAGAAGCATTGCCATCAAACGACAGAATTAGGCTATCCTTTGCTGCTTTATAGACTGGCATCAACTTTTCCTGCTTACTGATGTAACTTTGATCTGGCATCCTCTTCCAGGACAGTCCTGTCTCATCCACGTTAAAACCCTGCTCAGGTAAATATGTGCCTTCATCTATAATTCTTGAAGTATTTCAGGAAATTCCAGGCAGCTACTGTGTATGCACTTGCTGCCTTACCACTTTATGTTGTGAAGTTTGGCTCTAACAAACCTTGGACATGCGAACCAATAAAACCAGCCATGACTGGCATTAAAAGATGCACCCTCTGATTCTTTGCCATGTTTCTTCTTCAAGTCTTCATAAAAGCTTTTAGTTTTCTCTTGAATCAGCATTCAGCTGAGTGGGACTTGACGCTGATCCCACATCACACACTGACAAATTTCTCCATCTCCTCCATCACTTTTCCATGCTTCTTCGATATTATTGTTGACATCTTTGGAGCAGCAGACTTCACATGTTCCTTGTTCTTTAGAATTATGCCGATGGTTGAACAATTCATATTGTAAGAACAAGCAGTGTCTACCATCTTTTCACCATGCTCCACTCTCTCAATTATTTTCGTTTTTGTTTCTGTTGTTATCGCTTGGCACTTCCTAGCAGTACCAGGTACATTACCACTGGTTTTTACACTTAACTTCTGGACATCCTGGGCTTGAAATAAAGACTGTACTACTGTACTCTATAGAGTACTGTACAGTAAAGTACACAAAAGCACAACCACTTGTCGAGGATGCACACATGTGACGATGTACTCCAGACACGGGAATTAACTTCTGTGATTGGACGTGTGAACACGTTTGCATCTTTGAGAGTTCCCAACTTGAATGTTTGTATTTAGGAGACTTAACTGTATTCAAACTAGGCTTGACCAATCCAGTTCACCCACTGTGGCCTTTGATTCAGGAGCTAACGACTGGGAAGGATTCATTCTTATGTGGGAGTAGTGGCAACCATTTTCAGGGGTAGCAGTGACACTGGTGGTGTCGGTACAACATTCTGAAGTGGTAGTGGTGTCCTCTAGGCTTGTTCCGGGTCCTGAGTCTGGATGGGACCTTGCCTGTGTCATGCCTATCAGTTCCCACACATTTTCTGAGCCTGGCTCTGTAGCCTCCCCGGGATTCTTAGGATGTACTTTTCTATTCTTACAGTAAATTCATTTTCTGCTCTAATTGAGAGCGCTTATCTTCCCTGGTGGCTCAGATGGTAAAGCATCTGCCTGCAGTGCGGGAGATCTGGGTTCAATCCCTGGGTCGGGAAGATCCCCTGGAGAAGGAAATGGCAACCCACTCCAGTACTCTTGAGCCTGGGTAGTCCCATGGATAGAGGAGCCTGGCGGGCTGCAGTCCATGAGGTTGCAAAGGAGTCAGACACAACTTAACGACTAAACAGTCTGTAAGTTTAAACGGTCTCCATCTTATTCTTTTTAGGACACTTAAAGAATGTTTATGTTGCAAGAGCTGTTTTCAAGGCATGTGTATGTTTCAACATGCTTTTATACGTATTATTGTGAGCTAGTCAGTTGAGTTTGAGAGTCACTATAATGTACTGGTTAGCTGTGTAGTCTGGAAGTGTACTTGGATTCAAATCCAGGCTCTTCAGTTATATGAATAACGTTTCTCCAGTATAAGATGAGATAGGAACAGCACCTGCTTCTTGACTTGTTAGGGGGACTGAATGACTCTGTGTGTGTGTGTGTGTGTGTGTGTGTGTGTGTGTGTGTGTGTGTGTGTGTGTGTAAATATATGTGTGTATATATGTTGTGTGTGTGTGTGTATGCTTAGAGCAGTGCCTGGGAGGCAGAAAGCTCTCTGTTTAGCTATTGTTACTTTTGATTCTCATATCAGCTCAGAAATTTATTTATATTTGTATGTCAAGTTCTCAAACTCCTTTGTATTTGTAGTCCCTTTTCCTCTTGGTGAACCTGTTTGATATGTGTCTTACAGGAGAAACTTCACACTGATGCTGAGATCTGAGACCAGATTTTGTGAATTGCTATTTTACAAAATCTACTCAGTTCTTAACAGTTGTTGGGATCTGTTTCCCTGATTTGCTTCCAAGGGAAAGTGATAAGTGACATCCCAACTTTAGAAGGAAGTGAATTTGTTGTTTCCAAGAACAAGACTAAAATATTAACTTCAATTAACTGTCTTTAAGTCTTTCTTGTAGAGTTTGATATACATAGCACTTAAAAGAAAAAAAACGTGTCTAAGTTAAATTAATGGATTTTTATAAGCCAGATGAACAAAATTAAGCTATTCACTGACTGCCCGAGGGATAAGTAAGTTAGAACATTGGGAAGAAATGGAGAACATAAAAGCAACCCCAAAGAGAGTATTCATTTGAATAATGAACAACAGCATCATTGTGTCAAGCCTTTGAAATTCTTTCCCTCATTGCCTTTTGGACTAATTTTCCCTTAAAGGATTATCATACCAAGATAATGGGGGGAAAAAACCTGAAAAACTTCCCTACAACTTCATGCTTTCTGATCATGATTAAGACTTATCAACACAATTTTAATCCTTATAATATGACTATGATTCTTTCCTAGTGGATACGACACCATTATCCACCTCTGAAGACTTATCAAAATTTCCTCAAAGTTTTCTTGTGGTCACTCAGCAGTCTATTAAAGGAAAGCTGGGGTGCTTATGGGGGCTTCTAATGAGACAGGAGGAAATTAAAAAATTACTCTCAAAATACCTTTCCTGCCTCTCATGCGGATCTAGGAGCTCTGATCTTATGCATGAATGTTGTAAGGCTTAATTCCTTCTCTTTCTTGGCTCTTAAGCCCTTTTCTGGTCTGAGTTTGTTGTGCAGTTTTCTGCCAGTGGCTCTGGCCTTTTACATGTTCGTTGGTGCCAGTGTCATCTGTTCTGGATTATAAGATCCTTGAGGGCAGTTACTGTCTTTTGGCTTGGGTTCTGCAGCATTCTTTGATGGTGACCATGATGATGAAGTGGCTTTCTCCTTTGATTTGAAGTATACTCTTGAATTCTGTTATATTAATATAATATAGTATATTTTGAGAACTAATACTATTGCAACCATTTCTCAATATTTATCTACGTCCCAATTGCCTGTGTCATATCAAAACAAAATTATAGCTATTTTTGGTTGATCACTTTCTGGGTACCAGAAATGTGTTTGGGCACTTTATATTTATTATTTCATCTAATTTCTCACCACAACTTGCTGAAGTTGCTATTATTTCCCGATTTTACACATAAGAAAACCAAGACTTAAAGAAGTTAAATAATTTGCCTGTTATATATATATATATATATATATATAACTAGAAATGTTAAAGCCTAGAAACCCAGGTCTGTCTTGGCTCCAAAGGCACTGCTTTAAACCACTGTATCATGGTTCTCTAGAGAAAATGGTATGTGATATTGATTCTTCCATGTCTCTGAAATGTATATTTTAAACTTTTCTTTTAGAACACTGGTCTTCCCTAGTGGCTCAGCTGGTAAGGAATCTGCCTGCAATGTGAGAGACCTGGGTTTGATCCCTGGGTTGGGAGGATCCCCTGGAGAAGGGAACGGCTACCCACTCCAATATTCTGACTTGGAGAATTCCATGGACTGTATAGTCCATGGGATCACAAAGACTCGGACACGACTGAGCGACTTTTTATTATTACTATATTATTATAGAGAGTTATGATTATAGTGGCATATCCTTGAAAAGCAAGAATTTTTTTTTTTTACTGATTTGTCTATTTATTAGGAGAAGAAAATTCTAAAAATGTCTTAAACATCTATTCCATTTATCTTACATTGAAAAGCCTGTTATTTCAATCTTTAATGCTATTTAGAGTATGGGAGTGAACATTCCTCATGGTAGCTGTCAGTGTGGATACATTTTGTGTTTTCATGATAATTCTTCTATAGCTATGTCTTGGCCTCTCTGATGTGGTATTCGCTAGTCTTTGATAAATAGACTGTATTGTGTGTTTTTTTTCATTGAGAGAACGATGGAGTTAAAAATAATCACAATAATAATTTTAAAAGAACATGCTGACATTTAGATCTAAAGACTTTTTCCTCTGGGCTATGAAGTCTTAAAAGTAGGTCACACTTTGGAATTAAACTCTGAACAGATACTTGCTCTCTGTATTAGCTTACCTTTTGATCCTAAAGCAGCACTTACTCTTGACTTCAGTAAATTTTAAATTATCCTAAATTTGGAAATATTTATGAAATGAAGAATCACCATTTAAAGGAGACAATTAAATAAGCAAGTTGTACTTTTCTGTTCTGTCCCCTTGAAGAATTAGAACTTTTTTTTCAATCAGTGATTTAATATGAAAAATATTAGGCATTGTAAAAGTCTGGAAGTTCATGCTTCACATGAATAAATGAAGTATAGGGTATATTCTTTTGAATGTATGAAATCCTTAAAATTCTCTGTAATGTTACCTTTCATTAAACAGAGGACAGTAGAGTAAGAGAATGTTTGTAGGCTGTACCCTAAGCTTAGCCTGTTTCACTGAGCTAGCATAATTGGCGATTCACTTGTTTCCCAATAAGCTATTCATTATAGCAGAGTTGCTGTGGGTCTTTTGAACTATTTGTCTGCAGTTCCGCCACCACTACAAACCACTGAAGAACGTGACCTCCAGCATTTTTTCTTTTCTCTGATTTGCTCTGTACTTTCTTAGAATTTCTCTTCTAGATTCTCTTCCTTATACTGCCTAGCCCAGTAAGTATAACCTCACACTCACCTCTCTGCTACAGGTACTGATCATTGAAACACTTGTTTTTGAAAACTGACTTCTCTTGTCCTATAGTAGAATTTAGATGTCAGTTATGGTAAAAAGGTGTATTTTATGGTAAGAGCAGATTGATATGGCTAGAGGTGTAATTAAAGTTTGAATGTTCTAGATTTAGTAACTCAATGTAATAGTTGATTTAAATATACTTTGAAAGCATGATTGCTGAAAGTGTGGTACCTGTCTGCTTGGAATAGGTATGCCGTGCTGTGCTTAGTTACTCAGTTGTGTCTGACTCTTTGCGACCCCATGGGCTGTAGTCCACCAGGCTCCTCTGTCCATGGGGATTCTCCAGGCAAGAATACTGGAGTGGTTTGCCATGCCTTCCTCCAGGGGACCTTCCCAACCCAGGCATAAAACTCAGGTCTCCCACATTGCAGGTGGATTCTTTACCTTCTGAGCCACCAGGGAAGCCCAAGAATACTGGAATGGGCAGCCTATCCCTTCTCTAGGGGATCTTCCCAATCCAAGAATCAAACTGGGGTCTCCTGCATTGCAGGTGGATTCTTTACCAGCTGAGCTACCATGGAAGCCATTGGAGTAGGTATCCCTTATTATAAACTCCCTATACTTATAGAAAGGTAACAAATTTTTCTTTCATGTTCACCTACCTGGTGATGATTTATTTCACAGTTCACTTCTGCTGGTACTGTTACTGCCTCTTCATAGTATTACTCGATCTATTCTTCTGTTCCTCTTTATATTAACTCTAGTTTTCCTTCCCAAATATGTTCTTTCTTTCCTTTCCTTTTTTATCTCTTCATTGTCTTATTATGAAAAATAATATTAATAGTTAACTAAATGAAGTTTAGAAAATCAGAATTGTATTCTTCATCTTGTGATTATTTATACTTGACATTATAATCTTTATTTACTTTGCAAGATTTAAAATAGGAGCCCTGAGACAGTTGAAAATGAGCATGTAAGTTACAATCCTATATCCAGATATTTAAGGAGTTTCATTTAAGATGATCTAAAAGAGAATATTTTTAGCATGAAACTGTCCAGAGAAGACACATACCAGGTGTTGATGACAACCAGAAAATGGAGGAAATATAATTAGAAAAGAGAACCCTATTGGAGGCACAGTGCCTGGGTGTATACAGTGAGCATGCATGTTATACAGATTCACAGATTACTGAAAGTAAAAAGACTTTATCCTGCTTATCTCAGAATGCAAAGGAAGTAAAAGGAAGAATGGAAAAGAAGAGTATAAAACGAAAGAAAAAATAAAAGATCAACCTGTAGATGTCTTTATGTCTTCAGTTTTTGTTTTTTTTTTTTACTGCCAGCTTCTGGTTAATTTCATCAGATGTTCATGAATAGTGGGAATAACCCAATGTTCTCAACTCAACTAATATTTATTGCATAAATATATTGCTGGGTCCATTATTACGTAACATTATGATCTAGCTGAAAGTATGAAAACAATTCAACCATAAAAAGAGAAAACAACCCAGCATCCTCAGTTAAACTAATGATTATTTCATAGGTACTCTTATTTCGTAAGATTACAATCCACATAAAAGTATGAAGATAATTCAAAGCTGACCAGAATTATGTATATGCATTTTTTAGGTTTGTTTGTTTTCTTGGTGAGCAATAAGTAAGTGATGTGTTTTCCTAAAGAGAATGAAACCTCATTTGCCAGTGAATTAGTAAACCCTGAAGTATTTTGAACTTCTCATGACAGTTCTTACTTCTATTAAACATAGATTAGATAAGTGGTAAAGCATTATTGTTCCTCAGGAAATGAACATTATACTTTCAAAAAAATTATCAAGTTTCAATTTTTCATAGCTTCCTTGGGCATTTAGGGAAGTAATTTTTAGATTTTCTAAAATATTTTAAAAGTGAAGTCGCTCAGTCGTGTCCGACTCTTTGCGACCCCGTGGACTGTAGTCTGCCGGGCTCCTCTGTACATGGGATTTTCCAGGCAAGAATACTGGAGTGGGTTGCCATTTACTTCTCCAGGAGATCTTCCCGACCCAGGGATTAGAACCTGGGCCTCCTCCATTATAGGCAGATGCTTTACCATCTGAGCCACCAGGGAAGTCAAAAGATAAAATAAGAAATAATTCCTTTCTCACTTTTTAAACTTATGACTCTATGAACTGTAGCCTGCCAGGCTCCTGTGTCCATGGGATTCTCCAGGCAAGAATATTGGAGCGAGTTGCCATGCCCTGCTCCAGGGGATCTTTTGGATCCAGGGATCAAACTTGCATCTCTCATGTCTTCTGCATTGGCAAGCAGGTTCTCTACCACTAGCTCCAGCTGGGAAGCCCAATAGAAAAACTAGAGCGTTGTTATTGTGTTTGTTGCTACTAAACAGTTGCAGAAAATGTAGTGAAATAGGTGGCATCTTTCCTAATAGCATTTTATAGAGTGTGACTGTCATGATGCTATACATACTGTAACCAGATGTGTCCAGCAGAAGGCCACCTGAATCTTGTGAAATTTCTCTGAAACCTGAGCTGATACTTGTTCATCTAGGTAGCTCATGATTTATAAGAGTAAAACAACAGTTCTGATTTTTGATAACCTCTGATATTTCTAGTTTTACTAAACTATGCCCGAGGTTAACATGAATTTAGGCACAACTGAAATTTATTTTAAAAACCTTGCTGATCAGTAGAATAAATGTATTGTCTTTTCTTCTCCGTTGTGGGTGTGCTACGCTTGGACTCATTTGGCCATTTTTCCTAGTTCACTTTTCTATAGCAACGGTATCCAGAAGTCTATATGTTAACTGTGTGACATGAAATTGTAAGTATCAGTGCTTGTCTCATGAAAAGAGATTATATTTCAGCTCTGAGTGCCTCAGACACAAGAGACACTTAATAAATATTAGTGACAGGCTGAAATATGTGTAAAAGAGAGGAGGTTTCAAAAATATAAAATAGTTGTATCATGGGAACAAACTAGTTTTCCGGTCAACCTGGAATTAGTTTTCTTCCCTGCCTGCAGTGCAGGTGATCCAGGTTCAGTCCCTGGGTCGGAAAGATCCTCTGGAGAAGGAAAATGATAACCCATTCCAGTATTCTCACCTGAGAAATCCCGTGGACAGAGGAGTGTGGCAGGCTACAGTCCATGGGATAGCAAGAGTCAGACATGAATCAGCGACTAAATCACCACCACCACCTAATAAAAAGTATTCTTCAGAATCTGTGTTTCCTTTACTTGCTTGACCTAGGTGGTAATAATGTCTGCAATATATAAAGAACCCTTGGGTTCTACTCCAAAAAGACTATGTCTTTCAGGCATGTTAGATTTCCTTCTGTTTTTATTTAAATTTATGAAGCCACTCCACTGTAAACTGTGATGCCATAATTTAGAAACTCTCTGTGATTAATCCCGATATTGATTGGAACTAGTTACTAGCATTTTAAAAAAAGAATAATATTTTTTAGAGAAAGAAAAATACTCTATTCATAGTAATCTGTCAGTAGCTAAATTGTCAGAAGTCACTACAAAACAGGATATCAACAAACCAAACATGCTTGGTACTCTTCACCAATTTTTTTTTAATTGAAATGTAGTTGATTTACAGTGTTCTCTTCAATTCTTTGTCATCCGGAATTTATGGACAAAAATAGTGGTTTGAGATATTTCTTTGGCTTTGAGCAAAATGACACGGTGAAATTGAGTACTTCCTACTTTGTAGTTTGCTATTCATGGGATTTTCAATTAGAGCTCAAATAAATGTGTTTTATTAGTGGGGAGAAAGTAACTGAATTTTTCAAATATTAAGATTTTTTCATATATTTTATTTTTTAGTAAAGAAATTGTGGTGTATATATACAATGGAATATTATTTACCCATAAATAAGAATGAAATCTTGACATTTGCAACAACTGCACGGACCTCAGTTCATGTCATTCGCTCAGTCCTGTCTGACTCTTTGCAACCCCATGGACTGCAGCATGCCAGGCTTCCCTGTTCATCACCAACTCCCCGATCTTGCTCAAACTCATGTCCATCGAGTCGGTGATGGAGTCGTGATGCCATCCAACCATCTCATCCTCTGTCATCCCCTTCTCCTCCTGCCTTCAATCTTTCCCAGCATCAAGGTCTTTTCCAATGAGTCAGTTCTTCGCATCAGGTGGCCAAAGTATTGGAGCTTCAGCTTCAGCATCAGTCCTTCCAGTAAATATTCAAAACTGATTTCCTTTAGGATGGACTGGTTGGATCTCCTTGCAGTCCAAGGGACTCTCAAGAGTCTTCTCTAACACCACAGTTCAAAAGCATCAATTCTTCGGTGCTCAGCTTTCTTTATGGTCCAACTCACATCCATACATGACTACTGGAAAAACCATAGCTTTGACTAGATGGACCTTTGTCAGCAAAGTAATGTCTCTGCTTTCTAATATGCTGTCTAGGTTGGTCATAGCTTTTCTTCCTAGGATCAAGTGTCTTTTAATTTCATGGCTGCAATCACCATGTGCAGTGATTTTGGAGCCCAAGAAAGTAAAGTCTGTCACTATTTCCATTGTGTCTCCAATATTTGCCATGAAGTGATGGGACCAGATGCCATGATCTTAGTTTTTTGAACGTTGAGTTTCAAGCCAGCTTTTTCACTCTCACTTTCATTAAGAGGCTCCTCAGTTCCTCTTTGCTTTCTGCCATAAGGGTGGTGTCATCTGCATATCTGAGGCTATTGATATTTCTCCTGGCAATCTTGATTCCAGCTTGTGCTTCATCCAGCCCAGCATTTCCCATGATATACTCTGTATGTAGGTTACATAAGCAAGGTGACAATATAAAGGGTTGACATACTCCTTTCCCAGTTTGGAACCAGTCCAGTGTTCCATGTCCGGTTCTAACTGTTGCTTCTTGACCTACATACAGATTTCTCAGGAGGCAGGTCTGGTATTCCCATCTCTTTCAGAATTTTCCACAGTTTGCTGTGAACCACATAGTCAAAGGCTTTAGTATAGTCAATGAAGCAGAAGTAAATGTTCTTCTGAAATTCTCTTGCTTTTTCTTTGATCCAGCTGATATCGGCAGTTTGATCTCTGGTTCCTCTGCCTTTTCTAAACTCAGCTTAAACATCTGGAAGTTCTTGGTTCACGTACTGTTGGAGCCTCACTTGGAGAATTTTCAGCATTATTTGCTAGCATGTGAGATGAGTACAATTGTGCGGTAGTTTGAACATTCTTTGGCATTGCCTTTCTTCGGGATTGGAACGAAAACTGACCTTTTCCAGTCCTGTGGCCACTACTGAGTTTTCCAAATTTGCTGGCATATTGAGTGCTGCACTTTAACAGCATCATCTTTTAGGATTTGAAATAGCTCAGCTGGACTTCCATCACCTCCACTAGCTTTGTTCATAGTGATGCTTCCTAAGGCCCACTCAACTTCAGACTCCAGGATGTCTGGCTCTAAGTGAGTGATCACACCATCATGGTTATCTGGGTCATGAAGATATTTTTTTATAGCTCCTCCATGTATTCTTGCCACCTCTTCTTAATATCTTCTGCTTCTGTTAGGTCCATACAGTTTCTGTCCTTTATTGTGCCCCTCTTTGCATGAAATGTTCCCTTGGTATCTCTGATTTTCTTGAAGAGATCTCTAGTAGGCATGTTTCTTGATTTCAGCAGCTGCATTTGGCAAGTGACTTCCGTGTTAGACAGTTTGGGTCTAGAACACGGGTAAGTTTCCTTCTTTGCCTTCATAACAAATCAGACACTACTTTGTGTCTTAAGGGGTCTTGGGTCTGAGCAAGTGATCTGTTCTTCATATTTCTCTGTGACAGCTGATCTTTGCCTAGAAGGGCTGGGGCCAGGAGGTAGGAGGGTTCCCTACTTTGTCAGCAGTTGATTATTTTTGCCTAGGACCAAAGCTTATCATCTGTGCCTGCCACCTGCAGATGGTGGAAAGTGTCTTAGAAGTAGATGCACTTATAGATAGCCTTTCAGAATTCGACATACTGACAAACAGCAGATCCTCAATATTTTTCCATTAAAACTCAGGTAAAAAGGATCATTTAAGAGAATATTTTGAGCTTATGGAGATAGTACAGTTTTACAGATAAGTAAATGTTTTCTAAGGTAAGGGTAAATGCTAATAAATACTTTGGAAATTTTTCTTAGATCTCAGTATTGGATCCCTAAAAAAGATTGGTTTGTGTCCGTTCCCCAAACATATCTGTCTGCTCGAAGGAGGAAACTATCTGCCTTGATTAAAATATTCAGTGCACCAAGTAACAAAGATGCTGGAAAAAATTCCAAGCACTTAATAAATTATAGGTATTGGCCAAAAAAAAAAAAAGTTCAGTGCATCCCTGTGCTTATGTTTAATAATATCTTACTGTTAAATGTTACATCTTCTTTACTTCAAATTAAGACCACTTCTTTTGTCATGTTACCTTAAGGCAGTCTTTTTTTCCCCCTCTATGATATTGTGATTTATAAGAAATATATACATTTGGTCTTCATCTCCAATCCGTGACACACAGTTTCTAAAACCCTTGTAAATTCCTATGTGATGAGAGTACTGGGAGCATCTTTTTTTCCAATCAGGTGACTCGGATGGCTCTTAGATGGGGGCTGGTCACCACAAAGACCAGGCCATGATTAGAAGCCTGGAATTATCAGCCCTGCTCCCCACTTCTCTAGGGAAGGGCTGAAAATGGAGTTAATAATTGATCCCCTGTGTGAGGAAGCCTCCATAAAAATCCCTGTAGCATGGAGTTGGGCGAGCTTCCAGGTTAGTGAACACATCCATGTACTGAGAGGGTGATGTACTCCAACTCCATGGGGACAGAAGCCAGACCTCACCCTGTGTATCTGTATTCTTGATCATATCCTATAATAAATTAATCAATGAACATAAGTATTTGTTAGGGTTCTATGAGTTGCTCTAGCAAATTAGTTGAATGCAGAGACATTACTTTGCCAACAAAGGTCCGTCTAGTCAAAGCTATGGTTTTTCCAGTAGTCATGTATAGATGTGAGAGTTGGACAGTGAAGAAAGCTGAGCACCGAAGAATTGATGCTTTTGAACTGTGGTGTTGGAGAAGACTCTTGAGAGTCCCTTGGACTGCAAGGAGATCCAACCAGTCCATCCTAAAGGAGATCAGTCCTGGGTGTCCATTGGAACGACTGATGTTGAAGCTGAAACTCCAATACTTTGGCCACCTCATGCGAAGAGTTGACTCATTGGAAAAGACCCTAATGCTGGGAAGGATTGGGGGCAGGAGGAGAAGGGGACGACAGAGGATGAGATGGCTGGATGGCATCACTGACTCAATGGACATTGGTTTGGGTAGACTCCGGGAGTTAGTGATGGACAGGGAGGCCTGGCGTGCTGCGATTCATGGGTTTGCAAAGAGTCGGACACGACTGAGTGACTGAACTGAACTGAAGGAGGCTGGGGATCTACTGCTTGTAATTGGCACCTGAAGTGGGAGTGAGGTGGGTGCAGACTTGTAGGGCTGAACTTTGGCCTCCGTGGAGTCAGAATTGATCTCCACTGTAGGACATTGAGCTGATGTCTTGGAGAACTGCTCGGTGTGGGGAAAACCCCCCCACACATTTGGTGACCAGAAGTGTCAGAAGTGAAGTGTTCTATGTGAATAGTGATGGAAGACTACAGATGAAAACTGAGTGGTTTTTTCCACATACATCGTCCGTCAGCCTGTTGTTGTAATGTGGAAATAAGGGCTGTTAAGTCTTTTAGTTTATTCGGAAAAGCTGGAAATCCCTAATTTCTTGAGTGCATATAGATTTTTACAAATTTCTATTCATTTCTTCCATATTCTCTCTTCTTTGAATTAAAAAATAAATGAAGATAGTTTTTAAAAATTTATTTTATTGAAATATAATTGATTTACAATGTTGTGTTAATTTCTGCCATACAGCAAAGTGGGTCAGTTTTATGTGTGTGTGTATGTGTGTGTGTGTGTGTATTTTTTCATATTCTTTCCCATTATGGTTTATCACAAGATTTTGAATATATTTCCCTGTACTATGTAGTAAGACCTATTGTTTATCCATTCTCTATACAATGGTTTACATCTGCTAATCCATTCTTCCTCAACCCCCTTGACAACCACAAGTCTGTTCTCTATATCTGAGTCTGTTTTGTAGGTAAGTTCATTTATGTCATATTTTAGATTCCACATATATGTGATATCATATGGTTGAAAATACTTTCTAAGACAACCTTTTTCTCTGATAGTTACTACTTGATCATTGTTCATTTTTGTGGTTTTAGTGAAAGAGTAATGTTACCAGGATCATGAGCAAATTTAATGAGTGAGGAAATTTTTAGCAGACAAAAGAAAGTTATTTAAATACTTAGAAGGTGAGTTAAAACATCATCATCTTGAAGGTAGGATTGTGTTTTTGTGTCTGTTCCTACAAGCGCAGCAAAATGCCAGGGTCCTTGAAGGCAACCAATAAGTATTTCCTTCAAATTGATTTCTTAAGTGAGTGTAATTGGAACTCCTGATTTTTTAAAAAATAAGTTAATGCTCTGCTCAGAATGGGCTTCCCTGGTGGCTCAGACAGTAAAGAATCTGCCTGCAATGGGGGAGACCTGAGTTCAGTCCCTGGATAGGGAAGATCCCCTGGAGAAGGGAATGGCAACCCACTCCAGTATTCTTGCCTGGAGAATTCCAGAATAAGTAAAACTACCATTTTTAGTTGTTGTGAAGGCATTTTCTTTAATAAAGTGTACATTTTTAAAAAGTTTTATTTTTATAATTGAGCTACCAAGTGAAAGTTGCATTACGCTGACCTCAGCTTTGATCTGGGGGGCCAAAATGCAAATTTAAACCAGTAAACTCTGGGCTGTAGTCCTTGGAGAAAAGGTCATTTGACTTCTGCAGTATACATTTTACCGAGATTGTTAGCTGTTCTTCATTCTTTGTTTACTGCCCAGCAGCCCCAGAAGTGTGGTTCCTTTTCTTCCTCAGTCTAACTCTAGTCCAGCCTGATAAAACTCAGTTTTTCAGGTTGCTACCATTCCAGGTTTATGATATATGTTTTTTCCTTGGCCTTCATTGCCTTTGATAAGCCCTTCCTTTTTCCTGTTCAGTTACCTCTGTCATTTCATCTCATCAGGTATTTTCAAACTTTCCCAGCTCTTCTCTGGTCCATTTTATAGTCCCTTGCTCCCTACTCAGTCAACTCTCCTTCTTCACATGGGTAAGTAAGGATACTAGGTTGGGCTTTTGTCAGATTTTTCACTCTCTTATGTATAAATGTGTCTCTGTGATCAGACTTTCTTGGTCTCTCAGCCTCCTTCCTTGAAGTCTCCAAGGAAGAGGTCTTTCTCATCTAGTTCCTCACTAATCCTTCCACCTGTGCACTTGATCACGTTCTTCCTGCTTCCTCTGAGACTTAATTCTATCAGTTACTCCCTTTCCTGTATTTTTATCCTTTTTATCCCTACTGGCTCCTAGAAAATATGCTGAAGCTTCTGCTTTTTATTTAGTTGATTTAACAAAAGCCTTATCCAACTCTTTCTTCTTTCATTGTCAGGTTTATACCCAAGGTACACAGTATTTGCTGTGTCCACTTCACATATGCATGGAAAACTGCCCATATCAAAGTTACTGACTACAACTTAAATTGATGGACATACTCCTCCATCACTCAACTGCAAGCCGCACTTGCTCCTACTTGGACCACTGCAGGTGTTTCTTAACTTTTCTGCCTGCCATCAGTCTTCCCTTTTCCAGTTTATCTTTCCTACAACTGCAGGGTAATCTTTCGAAATGCAGATATGATCATATTACCCCTCTCTCCTCAAAACCCTTCAGAGGCTCAGTGTTGCTAATTGGTGCAAATAAACTCTCCATAACGCATATGAAGCCACTAATGATTTGACCGTCTGCTCTCCAGTCTTACAGGCTATCGATCTGTTTGTAGTACCTCCTGTGGTTCCAAAAGCTATGTGCTGTGTCTTTTATATTCTGAGTCCTCTAGGGGAGTGAAAAACTCCTTTTTGTATTCCTAGTGATCTCCTCCTTAACCTTGATCACAGTCAAGCCTCCTACCAGGCTTTCCCCAATTTCTCTTTCCTCCACCTCCAACCCATCACCAGTATACTACCATGGGAGAGTTAACCATTATTTTGTGGGTTTACTATATAACTGGGGGATACTATCATTTTTTATTGAACAATGCAGTACAAATGTTTGTCTTTATGTTTGCTTCCCTTTCTGGACAGATCTCCTGGAGAGAAAGGAGCCATTTTATTAACTCCAGGATATTTAGGCTTCAGTAGTTGCAGGTCCTGGACTCTTGAGCACAGGCTCAATAGTTGTGGCTCATGGGCTTAGTTGTTCCACAGCATGTGGAATCTTCCCAGACCAGGGATCAAACCTGTGTCTTTTGCATTGGCAGGCAGATTCTTATCCACTGTACCACTAGGGAAGTCCTGGATTGTGTTTCTTTGATATCATTGCACTTAATGCTGGGCTGCTGTGTCATACAGTTTTAAAGGCATCTAAAGAGCAGGGAGGAGGATGTGTTTGTAGCTAGTGACTTAATACAATAGTCTATGTGAATACTTAGGTCTTTCCCTCATATTGTCATGGTGCTCAGTACAAGCTCATCCTTGCATTTCTTTCCTAACCAAATTGTACAAAGCTAGAGGAAAGGCTTCATGAAATTGATCATTATTTTTACTCTGGCTTCCAGTCTTCCTCTCTTCCTCTCCAGGTAGCTGCCAGAGGGCTCCATCTGAAATGCAGATCTGATAATTGACTCCTCTGTTCATGACCCTTCAGTTCTTTTGTTTCCATTTTTCTGCATGTCTGTCACTTTCATAGCCTCCCACTTTACCAACCCTAAGATCTGGTTCTTAGATAGACTTCTTCTGAAAGTTCGTTGTCACCAGTAGAGCTGTTCTGTATCCCTTTTGCATCTGCAGCTGACAACACACACTATCCTCTGTTTCAAGCATATGGTTCCAGAGGATAAACGTAACAACACGCTGGTGATGTTTATGTTCTGTGTGTCAGTCTTCTCCAAGCATCTGCCACACAGGCCCAGAAACAGAGAAGTGGTTTCATCTCTTGGCTGCCAGGGAACAGAGGGTTGCCACAACAAACTGGGCAAACAACCCTGAAAGTCCCCAAGAAGCATAAACTCACACTGCTGGAAAATCAAAATTAGTAAAGGATGGTGCATTTTTGATTCTCGACCTGAGCTTTGTCCGCTGCGTCCCTATGTCGAGAGTGGACTGCTTTCTGCAGCAACTGGACCATCTGTAGGAGAGTGCATTTGATTCACTCAGCTTTTGAAGGATAAACTATTTGAAATTTTTGTGCTCACCCAAGAGTTGCTTTGTAGTGGCGCTGAACTGGGCTCCCCTTGGAAGCTTGGTCTTTTGACTGACGTTGATAAAGTTGGCTCCAAGGGGACCCAGCATCCTCTTTGCCCTGGCGCCACCAGGCCCGCCACCCTCCTCCCCCCCACCACTGAGTCTTCCTCCCCCTCCCTCCCGCACCACCTCTCTATCCCTCACTTGAACTGGCTGCCAGAGTTCACAGACAGCTGGGCAGAGAGTGGCTAAATCTGCCCAGCTGCCCGGGAAGCTTGGCGGCCAGGCTGAGGGAAGGAAGCATCGGCTCTCTTTGAAGGTCGGCTGCCAGTGAATCTCAGGCAGCTGGACTTCAAAGGGGGGACCGCCGGGCTTTCCCTCCTGTCTAGGCAGGTCATTCCACGGCACCGTGCTTCCGGTGTTGGCATAGTGGCTTTCAAGTTCATCTTCAATTAAAGAGCTGAATTGAAAGCCGCACTTGTGTCCACATTTGTGTTTTTTATGTGCTATTGCCAGTCTAAGATCCTAAGTCCTGTTACTCCAAGCTTAGGAGTAACGGTGGATGCAAAAAGGTAGCAGCATCGCACAGAGGGCAGCTAAGGAGAGCCACAGCAGCCAGTAGGATCTCCTCATTGCTAGTTGTGTCCTGTGCTGTCTACCAAGCTTTAAATTACTTCAGGGACTCTCGGTGTGATCTTCTTCAGTAAAGGCTTATCAGCGTATGCTTATGGGCTGAGTTGAGCTAGTGACCTGGAATTGGGTCTGGTCATGGACAGTGGCTTTATCTGTTTCCAAAAAACTGTTGTGTTTGCTCGCCCACTAGCCCTCCTTCACTCTCTTGCTGCACCTTCCCACCTTTCACCTTCAAATTCCCTTGGTGATTGAAGAGAGGACTGGCTTAGTAAGGAAAGAACAAGGGTGTGACACAGAGTCCACGTCCACCTTAGTTGTAAATGGGGTCCGAGCTGAGGGAGCCTGAAGTCAGAAGAGCCATGCGGATGGATGAGTATAGAGGTGGTTAAAGGTGCAGGCCCCAGAGCCAGGCTGCTTGGGTTCAAATCCTGGCTCTGCCACTGACTGACCACATGACCTTACCTTTCTGTACCACCATGCGCTCCCTGAAGAACAAAGATATAATAGTGCTTATTTCATAAGGCTATTGGAGGATTTTAAGAGGTTAATGCTGTGCACCTAGGACAGTGTCTAGCTCAGAGTAAATGCTATAAATTTAGCATGTACTGTATTAGCTGTATTATCATGTGCCACATCCCATTGACCAGGGCTAGAGGAGCTGAAAAATGACTGGTTTGTGATTTTCACTGTCCCTGTATGGATGAAAGGCTGGTAGCTTCTGCCTTAGATGGAATTTGTAATAGCATTTTTTCCCAGAAATCCCTAATAGTGTAAAAAAAAAAAAAAAGTGAGGTTTGAAGAAGAAAAAAGTTACTTTATGTTATCCATCTCTCTCCTTGCATTGCCCTTCCTGGGAGTACAAGAAGGTGCAGTTCATTTAGAGCTATCATAGTAATAATCTATACAAACCCCAAAACAGCCTAGTTTAAAACATGGCTGCAACTGTAAATATAGATATATAAATAAGTAAAAAATGATGTCTTAGTAAGGAGTAGTTTCTGGAATTAGAATCAGGATTCCAATTTTTGCTGTATTTATTAGTCATATTCTTTGGGTAAGTTACCTTGCTAAGCCTCAGTTTTCTTGGTTGTTAAATGAGATGATAATTACAGGAGGCTTGTTTTAAGAATGAAATTAGAAAATTTCATGTTGCATCAAGTAACAGCATGTTCAGTAAACGTACCTGTCATTATTATTACTATTGCCATCACCATTAGTGTTACAAGTTAAAATTATTGTTGAATCACAAGGAAACCTTTTTAGTTTATGTAACAATGATTTTTACAAATAGAGTGCCTCTCCCTAAGGTTTTTATTCTCTGTAGATCCAAGGTCAGCAAACTACAGGCCAAATCCAGCCTGCCACCTCTTTTTATAAATAAAGTTTTGTTGGAACACGGCCTCATGCATTTGTTTACTGTCTGTGGCTGCTTTCATACTATCACAGCATAAGTGAATAGTTGCAACAGAGACTTTACAGTTCCCAAAGCCTAAAATATTTACTGTCTGGCCTTTTCCGGAAAAAGTTTACTGACCCTTGCTCTAAATATATATTTCCCCAATTAAGATCCGGAGAATGTTAATTCTGTTCATGTTAGTAAGTACTTTCTGAAAAGAAGGAGGAAAAAAAAATGGTTCCATAGTCAAATAAGCTTTGGAAATGTTAAGAGAAGTTGATTTATTCTAGGACTACTACTTAAAAGATTCTGGCTTTTAATCTACTAATGTGCATTGTGAATCTTCAAGACAAGGCCATGGTACGCAAATAAACTCTGGTTTCCCAGGCTTACTTGGCTATAGAATGACCCCCATCCCATCCCTCCCTGCCCCCAGATCTGATGATGTTACACACAACATCCTTTGGGAAACCCCGCTTTGGGACTTCTCTTTAGAAGGACTTTCTTCTTAAATCTTTCCTCTTGGTGATATAGGTGTATCCTCATTTAGAGAGCTACAAAATATCATATGAGATTCTGTATTACCTCATTTTTTCCCCCAGTAAAGTTATACATTGCTTAAAATTACAATAGTAAAATATAACAGATATTTAAAAGCTCTAATAAGATCACGGCCCCATCTTTAAATGATTCTGTATGATGTCTCAGAGGTTAGAAATGGAGTCTCGAAGTCCAAAGTTTCATTTCATGCTTTCTTGCAATTCTAAAAGCAGGAGTTTTTTGTCGGGCTCTAACATTTATTTGCATCCAGATTTCTGAAGCATAAATCTTGAGTGCCTAACTGGGATACCAGCTGATCTCAGCTCGGGTTTATAAGAAGGGAGATTAATGTGAAGGTAACTTGTGCCCTAGCCATAAGGGGTTTGTTTTATAGACTAAAGTAAACACCTTGAATTTCAAGTTGCAAGCACATGGGGAGCCAGAAGATTCCAGAGCAGTGGCATCATGTTCTGCCTGTGACTCACAGAGCTCAGTGGCTGAGCCTTCTGCAGCTGCAGCTTCCAGCTGGTCATCAGACAGAGCCCAAGGTAGTGGCACACTGCATTCACCTGGTCCGAGATGACCAAACAACATGAAATTGCAACGTTATCCAGTGATGAATGAAGGCCGGGCTGTCTCTTTGCCAAATACAGTTGAAGAATAAATGCTAAGGTCATAACTGTTTTCTGAAATCACAGTGGTTGCAGCAGTGAACCTGGACTGAGAGTGGAGAATCCTGCTGAAGAGTTCAGCTCTGGTCATACATGCTCCCTCTTACTTCCTCCCTTCCTTCTCTCGGTGTCTCCCCTCCCCTCGCCCCTCCCGTGAGTGTCCTCATTATAGCAGAAGTCAGTTCTTAGTCATTTTGATGCCCTTTGAACCTGGCTTATGTTTGATGCAGGAAATGTTTTATGAAAGAATAAGAGGTCTTAAGTGTTTCTTCTCCTTTCCCAAGTTGTGAATGATTTTAAGAAAATTCCACACTGTCTCTTCATCTCTTATCTCTATGTTGTATGTATAATGGGTCCTCAGTAAATGTGGTTGACATTGTAAATATGGATCCTAAAAATTTTATTATCACACTATTTTATGAGAGATGATAAATGGACTTTCCAGAAACCTTTGTCAGATATCATTGTCTTTGTCGTTATTTTTAAAAAATAAAGGAAGAGAGGTAGAGAGAGGACAGGAATGAGGAAAGGGGAAAACATCTTGGCTGGAATAATCTTTTGAAAAAAAGTTAGGAACTTGGAAACTGTCATCTTGGTATGAAATATGTTGTTTCCTTGAAACATACTCAAAAGTTCAGAGTTTCATTTGCTATATTTATTAAGTATGTTCATCTTGTAAGCACCATGATATGTGATACATTACATATTATGCTGTGCTCTAAGACTCATTAGAGTTCTTAGAGTTCAGATGATGGGCCTGGGAAAGAAAGAATCTGAAGCTGACCTACTTGAAAGAAAGGATCAGAAACGTTATTCATCTGGTAACATAAAGAAAAGCAGTTTAAGCACCCAACCCTCCCTTCTGTGTTTTCCATGAATGAGCTATTTCCAAGTATTCACTTCTCTTACTCTAATATTGTCTTCTGGAATCATTGTCTTAGTGTCAAAGAATATATAGAAGAAATGGCTGCAAGTGGATGAAAACACTCTACAACTATCTAGAGACAATAATTATCTCAAGCAATGCCAGCAAGGATTAAGAAACATTACTAGAGAGAACTTTTGTTCTCACAGGCAGATGCAAAAAGGCGAAAGGGGAGTGTAATGATTATGTAAAGTACAGACATGATACAGTTGAATTAATTTTAATTGTAGGTTTGTAAGACTAGTTTATGATGAACATTATTTGGTAGAATGCTAAGGTAGGGGAACAAGAATTAACCTTCTTAAAACTTTATTAATGCTCCTATAGTATCACCTGACTCATAATAATGATAGACACATATAATGCTTACTATCTGCTCTACCTTGTTCGCATCCTTCATGTGTTGTATTAGTTAGCTTTTGCTGCATAACAAACTTCCCTAGAACTTAGTAGCTTAAAACAACAAGCATTAATTATTTCTCACAATTCTGTGGGTCGGGGGAAGATTTTCTGGTCTGAACTGGCTTGGCTTCTCTATTGCATCTGCACTTAACTAACTGCTCTGTCAAGGTTGGGTGTTCTAGACTGGCCTCACCCACATGTCCAGCTATTGGCTAGCTGTCCGCTGGTGCTGTGGGATGACTGGACACATGTCCCTGGTCATCCAGAAAGCATCTTGTAATTTTTCACAGGTGGCTGGATTCCAAAAGCATCAAGAAAGCAAGTCCCCACATATATGCCTTTACAATTTTCCGCTTGTGTCTTGTTTGCTAATGTCCTGTGTTAGGTAGGGTTCTCAGAGAAGCAAATGTTAAGGCAGCATTAGATGTGTAAAAGATTTGTTGCCAAATCTCCTGTAAGGGAAAAGTGTGTGGGGAGCTGGAGAGTATCAGGTGATGATGCAGATCTGACTCCTCTGAAGGAAAGAGGGAAGCAATGAAGGAGGGCTGGCTAAGAAGAATCTCAGACTGGAGTACAGATCTTAGAAAAACTTCGGCTAGGCCAATGGGAGCTCCTTGAGCCCAAGTCAAACCAAAGCTTTATTAATCTGCTCTAGCTCTACTGATATCCCAGTTAGCATCGTGGCTACAGTTGGGACTACTACTTTATTCAGTCTATAGTCAACAATCCCATTTTGGAAGGATGAGAATTACTGCCCCACTGAGGAGCACTGTCCCTCCTCTTAGGAATCTGGCTACTTCTATAGTCAGTTGGTTTCTGATCTGAAAATAGGGTCAGATATGGGAACAGAGCAACAGATCATAATTTTTTAATTGGAATGACCACCTTCAGCCTCCTGCTTCTCTATTTCTGTCTCATTTTGATTGTAGATATTAAGCACTACTTTTGTTGTCTGCCCATCTCTTCTACCCCTAGGAATGCCATGTTCATACAACATATTAATTTGACTATTGCAGAATCTTTTGGAGAGGTTTTATTGTCCAGTTTTCTCTAATTGAAATGAAGACTTCTTGGGAATAGGGAATTACAAAGTACCTTTATATGACAGTTCTTATACTTTTGTATACATTGCTCTCATAATCTTTACTATATATCCCCAAAATCAGAGAAACATGACGAAATTATATTCAGTCTAGGCCTATATCTGGGGGTTCCCTGGTGGCTCAGAAGGTAAAGAATATGCTTGCAATGCAGGAGTCCCGGGTTTGATCCCTGGGTTGGGAAGATCCCCTGGAGAAGGGAATGGCTGCCCACTCTAGTATTCTTGCCTGGAGAATCCCATGGACAGAGGAGCCTGGTGGGCTTCAGTCCATGGTGTTGAGAGAGTTGGACATGACTGAACGACTGAGCACACAGGCATGCATGCACTGATCTATATTTATTCTGCTGTTTACTCTTGGTATTTAAGAGTCCTGGAACATTTTTAATACTGGCGTGGCAAGTAACCATAACATGTGATTGAAAATATAGAATTGATTGAAATTGCTTAATTATCAGTTCAGTCACTCAGTCGTGTCTGACTCTTTGCGACCCCATGGACTGCAGTACACCAGGCTTCCCTGTCCATCACCAACTCCCAGAGCTTGCTCAAACTCATGTCCATCGAGTTAGCAATGCAACCAAACCATCTCATCCTTTGTCATCCCCGTAACCTCTTGCCCTCAATCTTTCCCAATCTTTCCTCGAGTCTTTTCTAATGAGTCAGTTTTTCGCATCAGGTGGCCAAAGTATTGGAACTTCAGCTTCAGCAGCAGGCCTTCCAATGAATATTCAGGACTGATTTCCTTTAGGATTGACTGGTTTGAACTCCTTGCAGTCCAGGGGACTCTCAAGATCCTTCTCCAATACCACAGTTCAAAAAGCATCCATTCTTCAGCGCTCAGCTTTCTTTATGGTCCAACTCTCACATCCATACATAACTACTGGAAAAACCATAGCTTTGACTAGACAGACCTTTGTTGGCAAAGTAATGTCTCTGCTTTTTATATGCTGTCTAGTTTGGTCACAGCTTTTCTTAGAAGGAGCAAGCGTTTTTTAATTTCATGGCTGCAGTCACTATCTGCAGTGATTTTGAAGCCGAAGAAAATAAAATCTCTCACTATTTACCCCGTTTATTTGCTATGAGGTGATGGGACCAGATGCCATGGTCTTAGTTTTTTGAATGTTGAGTTTTCAGCCAGCTTTTTCACTCTCTGCTTTCACTTTCATCAAGAGGCTCTTTAGTTCCTCTTCACTTTCTGCCATAAGGATGGTATCATCTGCATATCTGAGGCTATTGATATTTCTCCTGGCAATCTTGATTCTAGCTTGTGCTTCATCCAGCCTGGCATTTTGCATGATATACTCTGTATGTAAGTTACATAAGGAAGGTGACAATATACAGCCTTGACATACTCCTTTCCCAGTTTTGAACCAGTCCATTGTTCCATGTCAGGTTCTAACTGTTGTTTCTTGACCTGCATACAGATTTCTCAGGAGGCAGGTCAGGGGGTCTGGTATTCCCATCTCTTTCAGAATTTTCCACAGTTTGTTGTGGTCCACACAGTCAAAGGCTTTAGCGTAGTCAATAAAGCAGAAGTAGATGTTCTTCTGGAATTCTCTGGCTTTTTTGATGATCCCACAGATGTTGGCAATTTGATCTCTGCTTCCTCTGCCTTTTCTAAAACCAGCTTGAACATCTGGAAGTTCTTGGTTCACATACTGTTGAATCCTAGCTTGGAGGATTTTGAGCATTACTTTGCTAGCGTGTGAGATGAGTGCAGTTGTGCGGTAGTTTGAACATTCTTTGGCATTGCCTTCCTTTGGGATTGGAGTGAAAACTGACCTTTCCAGTCCTGTGGCCACTACTGAATTTTCCAAATTTGCTGGCATATTAAGTGCAGCACTTTAACAGCATTATCTTTTAGAATTTGAAATAGCACACCTGGAATTCCAAAACCCCCACTAGCTTTGTTCGTAGTGATGCTTCCTAAGGCCCACTTGACTTCACATTCCAGCTATTTTTAAACTTGATTATAACTAAGCTTAAAAATAGATTTTCAGTGAATCTGTTGAATCCCCTATCTGTTTAGGGGGACCTAGGAGTAGATTTGAGAGAACAGTTAGATGTTAGTACACCTAGTTTGTTAGATAGCCTAGAATTTGTCTCATCTTGCTCTCAGAGTTTGATTTGGTAGCATAGTTGCATTTCAGCAACTCTCTGAGAAGAGGTGCCCACTACAGACTGAATAAATGTGTGCTATGGACACAAAGCAGAGAGATAGTAGATTAAACAACTTAGTCTTTTTGGGAGTTGGGGAAAAAGAGTAAGAGTGGGGAGATGTATAGGGCATGATTTGCAAGATTAATAAACTATTTAATATGGAACAAAAAAATTAAGCATGTTGACCACTAAGATGTAGTCAGCTGAAATTTTAGGTCAGGTTGACTTGGCTCTAGGACCAGTTTTCTTTCTACTGAATTTTCCCCAGTTTTCAGCTTAGCAATTTATTTAAATTCTCTCATTTAAAATAGTTTATTCCACTGTTTTTGTTAATTACAAAGCATGTTTTGATGCTTTTAAGGGCTATCTTTCCTCTTGCATTGATAGATACATACTAGAGTGATAGGAAGTTATTGGAATCTGCTGGATGTAAGCTCATGGACCTTTGTTACCACCATAGAGTATTTGGATTATTTAGAAATTACAGAAAATGGTACATTTAAGACTTTGAGGAAGACATCATATTTTTCTTTGAGAATTTGACAGACTTTGTTAGAGAGGAAAAACTAAGATTAGCATAGCCAAAGAAGGCAGGATCAGGACTCACAAGGAGATGTTAGAAGGAAGGGAGTCTTGGATCCAGTTTAAGAAAGGTGTTACCAGTAGAACCATCCAGACAAATGCACTGATGTTGCTTGTGTCGTAATGAGTTCCTTACTGCTAGAGGCTCTGTGACTATCTGCTCAGAAAGGGTGACTTTACCAGTTGGAAGTTTGTACGGTGTGATCTCAGACAGTGACAGTGAAGTTGCTCAGTCGTGTCCAACTCTTTGCAACCCCATGGACTGTAGCCTACCGCTACAATAGGCTCCTCCGCCCATGGAATTTTCCAGGCAAGAGTACTGGAGTGGGTTGCCATTTGAGAGGGCCTTTAAAACTAGGTTTTTGTGCTTGCATTTCCCATCTTGGCTCAGACGGTAAAGAATCTGCCTGCAATGCGGGAGACCCAAGTTCGATCCCTGGGTTGGGAAGACCCCCTGGAGAAGGGAATGGCTACCTACTCCAGTATTCTTGCCTGGAGAATCCCATGGACAGAGGAGCCCAGCGAGCTACAGTCAATGGGGTCACAAAGAGTCGGACACGACTGAGTGACTTTCACTTTCACTTTTCACTTTCCCATCTCTGTGAGTATTTGAAACTTAATGTTCTCCAAGTCTAACATAAGGCACTTCTAAGAATAGGAAGCCTGTATAAAGGAGCTAACAATCTCACCTTCCCTAAAGAATGATGTACTTTGCCTGTGATGATTGTAAAAAGTGTTAAAGGAGAAATTGTAGTTTTAGATTTCCCATATTATACCAGAAGCGTTTTTCAATCAGGTTAACGGTTTTCAAAATGTGGGGGTATTTTTCATTGCAGATTGTCCATATATCGATGTTTTATGCAAATTTTAGATCTCCTCTGGTTATCCAGTTTATTTCATGGAATAAAATTTTTGTTATTGGTTAAAGTGAAGCAAATGGATATTTTAAAAGCCTTTTGAAATTTTTTCCAGAATAAAAAACTATATTCAGGTGAAATTAAGATTTCACATATAGCTATTATATATCATTTCTGTATGATGAAATAAAATATTCCTACTACAAAACTGTTCTCATCGGGATTCAGATGAGATGTTAACACTTTGCTTGTCTTTGCAAACAGTTTCATCCTAAATTCCACTATAAACAGGGCAGAAGAGGTTGCGATGTTTAGATAGCCTCATTGACTCAATGCACAAGGACTTGAGCAAGCTCCAGGAGATAATGGAGGACAGGGAAGCCTGGCATGCTGTAGTCCATGGGGTCGCAGAGTTGGACGTGACTTAGTGACTGAAAAAAGTGAAGTTAATGATTGAAGAGCATATTTGATATAAAAATCTCAATCAAAATGAAACTGCCTGCTTGCTCTTGGGTTCATGCTGAAGTGTATATGTATGACTCCTTTGGGTTCTGTACCTTTTAATGTTCTATATCCCACGTGATTGGTATATGATATGTGCATGTTCAGTCACTTCAGTAGTGTCCGACTCTTTGCATTCCAATGGACTGTAACTTGCAAGGCTCTTGTGTCCATAGGATTTCCCAGGCAAGAATACTGGAGTGGTTTGTCATTTCCTACTCCAGGAGATCTTCCTGACCCAGTGACTGAACCCACATCTCTTGCATCTCCTGCATTGGCAGGCAGATTCCTTAGCACTGTGCCACCTGGTAAGCCATTAGTAGCCAAATCTCTGGGTCACCTACCTGTCTTACTATTCTGTTATAGTCCAGGAAAAGTATTTCTTCTTGTTTCTTCTTCCTGTATCTAGAGTTACATTATTACAACCATTGATCTCATACAGAACTACGTATCTGACTAAATGCTTCAAGTCGCTTAATCATTGTTATTTTTGCCAGAGGCCCAGTCACACATTTGGTAATATAAGAAATAACAGTTTTGTAAAAGAGGCGATATACAAATAATATAGTTAGCAGTATTAGTAAGATCATAAGTAAGAATTTAAGTCAAGAACTTCCATTAGGTACAGGTACTTAAGGTACTTAATTCTCTGTGCTTAGTTTTCTAATCTGTAAAATGAAGGTAATCTTGTAGAGTAACTGAGAACACCATAGGCAAAAGATAGTGAAGGATATAGTGCCTAGAATATAGTAAGCATTGAATAAGGTTAGCTGTCATCATTATCATTAACAGCCTTATCCTACATGTGCACTAAAGTTGATTCAAGACTTACAACCATATGCACAGTGTTTGACATATACTAGGAATACAATGATATTTTTGAGTTAGTAATATATTCACTAGTAATTTCTATTTCTATTTATTCATTCAGATAACTATAGGAAATGGTCCCTAAAACTTTATAAGAAGAACTAAGTGTGGGGCTAATCTTGTGTTGCTCAGAGCTTGCTGAGGCAGTCTGAAAAATACCTCCTACTAGAACTTGAACCTTGTCTCTTCTTTTCTCTTATTAAAGCAAATGGATGTTTTAAAAGCCCTTTGAATTTTTCCAGAATAAAAAAAAACTATATTCAGGTGAAATTATAGCTATTATGTATCATTTTCAAGGATGATAAAATAAAATATTCTTGCCACAAAACTGTTCTGATTGGGATTCAGATGAGAAGTTAGCACTTTGCTTGTCTTTGCAAACAGGTTCATCCGAAATTCCACTATAAACAAGCTCATGACCCAGGCACAGATACTTCTTGCGTGACTTTTTCCTATGATGGTACTGTCCTTGCTTCTCGTGGAGGTAGGTTAAAAGCTTTCTTTTTGATGTGTTTCTGTATTTAAAATGATCATATTTAGCGCTAACAAATGTGACACTAATATCTTAGTACTTAGTAAAGCTAGCTGTGCTTTTGTTAATGGCCTTTGCCAGTCTAGTTTTTTTTCATTACAATGCATTTTCAGCATGGCAATATTATTTTATTGGAAATTATCAAGCAAAATTTAGAAAATATGTACTTTTTTGCCAAAGTTTCAATTTTACCTCCAAATTTCATCAGTGTTTGGAACCTCTGAGGATGACTTCTGCCTTCTACAATATGGAATTTTGTAGATATTCTATATTCTTTCTATATTCTTTTATATTTCTGGGTCTGGTATTTCAAACTTCTATTTGCTGACCATTGATTTTTTTTCAGTTTAAACACTAACTCAATTTAGTTAATAAAAGTTGTATATCTTTATGTTATTTTTTAAATATTATGTAATCCTCGTCTTGTATTGACGAGTTTACTTATCCACACTCATATGGTTGAATGTAGGTTGTTTCTAACTTTTTGCTAAATCTTCCTCAAATGAATAAGTGGTATACAAGGAAATAAAAGAATAGTAAAGGTAGCTTATGAACAAAGTGTTGGGGGAAGTGTGGGGTGTGCCTGAGAATCTTCTAGTAGGCCTATTTTTGGGGAGAGGAAAGAATCAGGCTTCAGTAAGTTGGAGCCATGTTATATATGGCCTTAAATATCACATAAAGGATTTAGTGTTTATTCCATAGACCAAATGAATCTAGCAGTGTTGTATTTATTCTCTCACATAATTTATTCACATCATTCATTCTCACTTAACTACTGTATATTGAGCAACCACTCTGAGCTAAGCATTATGCTAGGTGCTTGATATAAACTGTGGACATCACAACAAAGTTCCTTTCCTGAAAGAAGAAAAGACTCTGATGCTGGGAAAGACTGAAGGTGGGAGGAGAAGGGAACAACAGAGGATGAGATGGTTGGATGGCATCACCAACTCAATGGACATGAGTTTCAGTAAACTCTGGGAGTTGGTGATGGACAGGGAGGCCTGACGTGCTGCTGTCCATGGGGTCGCAAAGGGTTGGACATGACTGAGCCACTGAACTGAACTGATAGAGTTTAGTGAAAGCAAGGAAGACAGACTTAGCATGGCTTTCCCCTTAGTTTAACTGGTCCGTGTTCCTTTACCCTTGGGGAATCCATTCCAATTCTTTCTCCCTAGGAAGCTTTATATATTTTACCCTCATGTAATTTAAAAAATCAGAACACAAGTACATGTATTTTCTATTGTATACATGGCAAGATGGATATGCATAAAAATAAATATTTTGGTTCGGCAATTCTAACCTATTTTTTGTTTTGTTTTTAAAAACTTTTTATTTTGTATTGGAATATAACCGATTATCAATGTTGTAATAGTTTCAGGTGGATAACAAAGGGACTCAACCATACATATACATATATCCATTCTCCCCCAAACTCCCCTCCCATCCAGGCTGCCACATAACATTGAGCAGAGTTCCCTGTGCTATATAGTAGGATCTTGTTGTCTAACCTGCTGTCTGAGTCCTCAGATGACTCTTAAATAATACTATATACTGTATTCTTTGTTGGTTTCCCAGGTGGCATTAGTGGTAAAGAACCCACCTGCCAGTGCAGGAGTCATAAGTGACGTAGGTTCGATCCCTGGGTCAGGAAGATCCCCTGGAGAAGGGCATGGAAACCCATTCCAGTATTCTTGCCTAGAGAATCCCATGGATAGGAAGCCTGGGGGACTATGGTCCATAGGGTCACAAAGAGTCGGACATGACTGAAGTAGCTTAGCACTTATGCACACGCTATGCTCTTTACTTACACAAACAGTGATTTTTAGCCCAAAAGTATATGTGAATCTCCAGGAAGGTTTTTAAAATGGTAAGTACACTCCTTGAAAATTATCACAGTCACTCACTCTTACATCTCTAGAGTGGTACATCCAAATCTCCCAGGTAGAGTGGGGAGAGACAAGGGGAATAAAATACTTTAAAAATTCTTCCTGTAGTGTTTGAAATAGGTCAGCCCTACGCAGTTGGCTATTACTGCCTTAGAAGTATGAGATTAATTCCATTTCAGTCAAAGACATTTTAGTGATAATTTTTCCCTTCCCCTTCCATCCTATACTAGCTATTGGGTAACATGTCATCAGCAGAACATGTCTGCTGTAGTCCATCATTTTCTTTCCTGGATGTATATAATATGCTAGTTGGACATTTCTCTGTTCAACAGAATCCCCAGGGTGTTGTGAGGTGTTCCTGCTAGCTCAAGAACCTGCCAGGCTAGCTAAACTGTTTAATACAAATTAATGTTTTCTTTTTGTTTGAGGATTGTGAGGATGGGTGACATTTTTTTAAAAAGGCTGTAAGCAAAAACATGGATGTTACCAAGTTCTTCCAGTATAAGCAGGTTTCTAATCCAGCCAGTTGTGGATTAGTGCACCTGCCAAAAGTTGGGTTTCAGAGGCAGGGTCACTGGAGAGAGAATGGGGATTTTTATTGAACTCTCCACTCACCTCACTTGCATCTGATACTGATTCCTTATTGGACCCCAGGGATTGAGGTAGGTCTCAGCTGTGGACACTGGGGAGCAAGAACAGCAAAGGTATTACTTATAAGAGTTCTGGCTTTCATTATGGACAGGAATTAGTTAGTAGCCTTATAGAAATATTTCAAAAGTGATTCTTTAAAGAATATTCATTATACTTTAAATGGCTTGGAAAAGCTGTACTCCCCAGCAAGGTGAAGAATGAGAGGCAGAGATCGAGTTACCCTCCAGGGAACGGAATCACGTGGCTCACCCTCATCAATGTTAATGGATAGTTTCACCCACACACGAGTGGGAAAAAGAATCTATTGTGAATTGCACTATTTTCAGTCCTGATGGTTGTTAAATTAATGTCTTCTTAAGAAGTCAAGTTTTGTACAAATTCACCACAGGGAAACTACCATCTGCTCTACAGACAGTCACTCTTTAGAGAAGATTCTCCAGGGTTCCTCCTAGCCTACAGATGCTACATCTATCTGGAAAGTAATTTCTAGGAGGCTAGTTCATTATCCTGTACCTTTCTGCTGTTCTCACAACTCCTGCTCTCAGGCTCCCCAATTAAACAGTAAAACAAGTTATGTGCATCTGCTTCCTTCTTCCTTCCCTCCTGCCTCTTTCCTTTCTCTCTCCCTCTCTCCCTCCCTCCCCCACCTCCTCTCACCCATCCTATTCTTAAAGTTATATACTAAGTTTAGCAAATTCTAAACATGGAACTGGTTCTTTTTTTTGCAAAATTTATTTTCTGTCTTTTTTTTCTCGTTCCTCTATCAGGTGATGATACATTAAAATTATGGGACATCCGACAGTTTAATAAGCCACTCTTTTCTGCCTCGGGTCTTCCCACAATGTTCCCAATGTAAGTAGCATATTTTTAATATTTAATAAGTACAGGAGAATTGTAAAGTAACTTCTTCATCTTCATGTTAATTTATAGTATATGTCTTAGGTCATCTAGAAAAGAAACTAGAGAGTGATTGAAATAGGCTTTTTGAAAGATATATTTTATTTTTCCTTTCATTTTGTACATTCTCCAGAATATAAGATTTTATTTTTGAAGTTGAAATGATGTATGTTCATGTGTTTGTGTGTGTGAATATATACATTGTGTGCACACATAGGGTCTTGGGATAGTAAAAACATTTTCAAGGATTGTTCTTTTAATAGTGTATAAATGACAGAGTAGGCCTGTCTTTATTTTAAAATTTGAATCCTCATACCATTAAATATTCAAAAAACTAAAATCATGGCATCTGGTCCCATCACTTCATGGCAAATAGATGGGGAAAAAGTGGAAATAGTGACAGATTTTATTTTCTTGGGCTCCAAAATCACTGCAGACAATGACTGCAGCCATGAAATTAAAAGTTACTTGCTCCTTGGAAGAAAAACTATGACAAACCTAGACAGCATATTAAAAAGCGGAGACATCACTTTGCTAACAAAGGTCCATCTAGTCAAAGCTGTGGTTTTTCCAGTAGTCATATATGGATGTGAGAGTTGGACCATAAAGAAGGCTGAACGCCAAAGAATTGATGCTTTTGAACTATGGTGCTGGAGAAGACTCTTGAGAGTCCCTTGGACTGCAAGGAGATCAAGCCAGTCAATCCTAAAGGAAATCAACCCTGAATACTCATTAGAAAGACTGATGCTGAAGATGAAGCTCCAATATTTTGGCCACCTGATATGAAGAGCTGATTCATTGGAAAAGACCCTGATGCTGGAAAAGATTGAGGACAAGAGGAGAAGGGGGTGACAGAAGACGAGATGGTTGGATAGTATCACTGACTCAATGGACAAGTGTCTGAGCAAACTCTGGGAGATAGTGAAGGACAGGGAAGCCTAGTGTGCTGCAAGCCATGGGGTCTCAAACAACCAGACATGACTTAGTGACTGAACAAAAACAACCATAAAAGCAATTTTTCATAGTTACTGAACCTTTATATATTATTTCCTCAATTTTTTCTTATCATCATTCCAATCAATAATTTGGTAACCTTCACTTATTCAGACTGTCTTGCTCTGGGCAGGTGAACACTGTAATCTCCATTCTGCTAAGGTGATAACTGAAGCTTTAAAGATTTGGGATTTGATCTCTAAGTCCCACAGTTGGTGCCTAAGCAAAATTTTCTATTTTGGTTGAAATAAAATTGCACATCTGTATTAAATGATGACCAGCAAGGAGAGCACAATGGTAATGGAAGCAGCAAATGGAGGAAGCTGTATAATATCAGAGCACTAACTCCAATATGGCCTGTGGCCGATGGTGTTTATCTGTTAAAACAGATAGACAAACAAACATGAATTTATAGCCAATATGAATGTTTTGAGCCTAGTGCCTGCTACAAGTAATGCTAACTGCATAATGTCTTTGGCTCATGTCTTAGGTTATTCACGGTCAGATGGCCGAACCTCTCATCCTCAAGAGCCGTTGAATCATAGCCATCAATTAGTTTCCAGCAGTGCAGGCTGCTCCTCATTGCTTGGTGCTTGACTTGACAAAACTCAAAGTATCTGAGAGGTAGTGCTGATGAAAATAGTTCTCAAACTAGTCAAAATCATTACCACTTAGACATTAGTCGTACACTGTCTATTTGTGTATAGACAGGATCAATGTCAATATTGAGTTTTTTTCCACACTCTATTTACAGTAAAAGGTATTATAATATTTAGAAATTAGAGCACAGATTCTGGAGTCAGACTAAATTCAAACCCCAGTTGCACTACTTACTTTTGTGATCTTGGACAAGATTCATTTACCTTCTTTCCGCCTCAGTTTCCTCATCAGTAAAATGGGGATATTAATGTAAGTGCCTGATGTATTATAAACCCTGTATAAGAGTTATCCCTTATTACAGTGATATTGTTTATGTTTTATTTAACTCACTCATTACTGCTGCTTTGTTGTGGGGTATAGCCTAACCGTATAAACTCTTGTTGTCTGTAGGACTGACTGCTGTTTCAGTCCAGATGATAAACTCATAGTCACTGGGACATCTGTTCAAAGAGGATGTGGCAGCGGCAAACTTGTTTTCTTCGAGCGCAGGACTTTCCAAAGGGTGTATGAAATAGACATCACAGATGCGGTAGGTACTTTCTTTCCTCCCAGCCTTGAGAAGAAAGTAAAGCTTGCCTCTTAGCCATCTTTGGTTTTGGTTTTGAAACAGAACATAAGCTCTTGCCCTTCCAGTGCAGTGGTAGCTGCTTTTTTTCCTCCAATACAGGAATTATTAGTAAGTACATTGCAGAGTGGCTTACCTACACTTTCCCCCCTCCTGACCCAGTATTTCCTATGGACGCACACCGTAGTCAGAATTTCAGCTCGGCCTGGGATGTTTACCCTCTCTGCCAACCAATTTCAGGAGAGGAGAGGCAGATCATCATGTGGCATACAGAAAGAAGCTTCCCACGGTGTGCGTGTTTATAAGGATTCAGGGATTATGGACAGAGTAAAAAGTTATACCCTCAGAATGTGATGAAGCATATCATTATTTGAAATCTTTGACAGAATTTTCCTTGTCAGAGATGTCATTGAGGTAAGGTGCGGCTTCCACTGAGTTTAATTTCTGTTTAGTTATTGGAAGTTTAAAGCATTTCAGATTTAACTACCAAATCCCCACCCCCTTAAGTTTTCTTTACATACGTATGTAAGTAGTAAAACACTACCATGTGAGCATGCAGGCATTCATTCATTCATTGATATCTAGAGACTGGAGCCATATGTAATACAGTAGTAGTGAAGATTCCCAGAAGAAAATCTAAGCTCCTTTAAAGTCTTTTAAAGTATGTATTATTATTTAGATGGGAAGGCAAATCATTGTTATTTTTTGAGTACAAAACAGGCCAATTAATGTCTGTGCAGATTTTCTTTGGCTCACTATCAGATCCTTTTCGTAATATCCTATGTCTTAAGCATTGTTCTTCTATAGGTTTCTCCAGTTGTTTCAGCTTGTTGTAAACAGTTGAGACATACCATGTACTTACATGATTCAGATCATCGGACCACAGTTTTTAAATCACCAGGAAAAAGTTCCTGTCTCTAATATTCTAGTATTACTATGGAGTCTTAAATTGTAGGCCCTAAATGTGAAGCCATGGTGTAGTTAGTTAGAGACAATGAACTGACAGTGAGACTAATTCTAGATGAGTGCCTAAGTTTTATAGATTCTAATCTCATGACATGATTTGAAATGTGCCAGCATAAATAATACTTTGTTGGGGTGCATCCAGAAGCCAACCGAAAGACTGGAATCAAAGAAAAACACTCTTTTAAAAAAAATTTATTTATTTTAATTGGAGGCTAATTACTTTAAATATTATAGTGGTTTTTGCCATACATCGGCATAAATCAGCCATGGGTGTACATGTGTTCCCCATCATGAACCCCCTTCCCACCTCCCTCCCCATCCCATCCTTCAGGGTCGTCCCAGTGCACCGGCCCTCAGCGCCTTGTCTCATGCATCGAACCTGGACTTAAATTAAGTCTTAATTTAATTAAGTCTTCAACTTTAATCTCAAAATATGAAATTATTATGATTGGTTACTCCAGAAATACGATGTTTATTTTTTTAGTGGCTCTCGATGAATATGCCTCTCAGTATTATTCATGGGGTTATATTTTTAAAATAAAATTTAAATCGAAATGTAAATATATTAAGGGATATAGAAGTATGATTGTACTTTTAAAGACATGTGGATTGGATGTCCTAAGTGTACAGATCATGATGTTTGCTGTGTTGCTCTGAATTGCTTTTCTATCTAGATCTCTTTTTCCATAGCACTTAACCACCACTTCACCTATTATATATTTGTTTTGTGTCTGTATGCTTCCACCAAGATGTAAGACCATGAGGGAAAAAACTTTGTCTGTTTTGTTCACTACAATACTGCCAATGCTTAGAATAGTGCCTACCACATAGATGCCACTTGTTTATTGAATGAATGAATAGTATACTTGGAAAGTGCGAGTAATGCATGTTGTAGAGCACAGGTGTGTCTTTGAGGAGTAAGGCAGGAGAGAAGTATCTGGGGATGGAAAGGTAAGCTGACCTTGTATACCATGGTAAGAAAGTGACTTTATCTTATGGCCTTTTTTTTTTAAAGCAAAGGAGTAACACATTCAGAACCAGGTTTTAGAAGTTAATTTTTATTGAAATGTGCAGGTGAGATTTCCAAGATATAGTATTTATTTGTGTATGTATACTTTAGGAGTATACAAAGCAAAAACGATACCCAGCTGTGGAGGTGACTGGTGATAGACGCAAAGTCCAATGCTGTAAAGAGCAATATTGCATAGGAACCTGGAATGTTAGGTCCATGAATCAAGGCAAATTGGAAGTGGTCAAACAGAAGATGGCAAGAGTGAACATCGACATTCTAGGAATCCGCAAACTAAGTTGGACTGGAATGGGTGAATTTAACTATGATGGCCATTATATCTACTACTGTGGGCAAGAATCCCTTAGAAGAGATGGAGTAGCCATCATGGTCAACAAAAGAGTCCAAAAGGCAGTACTTGGATTCAATCTCAAAAACGATAGAATGATCTCTGTTCATTTCCAAGGCAAACCATTCAGTATCACAGTAATCCAAGTCTGTGCCCCGACCAGTAATGCCGAAGAAGCTGAAGTTGAACGGTTCTATGAAGACCTACAAGACCTTCTAGAACGAACACCCAAAAAAGATGTCCTTTTCATTATAGGGAACTGGAATGCAAAAGTAGGAAGTCAAGAAACACCTGGCGTAAAAGGCAAATTTGGCCTTGGAGTACAGAATGAAGCAGGGCAAAGGCTAATAGAGTTTTGCCAAGAGAACGCACTGGTCATAGCAAACACCCTATTCCAACAACACAAGAGAAGACTCTACACGTGGACATCACCATATGGTCAACACTGAAATCAGATTGCTTATATTCTTTGCAGCCAAAGATGGAGAAGCTCTATACAGTCAGCAAAAAAAAGACCAAGAGCAGACTGTGGCTCAGATCATGAACTGCTTATTGCCAAATTCAGACTTAAATTGAAGAAAGTAGGGAAAACCACTAGTCCATTCAGGTATGACCTAGATCAAATCCCTTATGAGTATACAGTAGAAGTGACAAATAGATTTAAGGGACTAGATCTGATAGACAGAGTGCCTGATGAACTATGGACGGAGGTTCGTGACATTGTACAGGAGACAGGGATCAAGACAATCCCCATGGGAAAGAAATGCAAAAAAGCAAAATGGCTGTCTGAGGAGGCCTTACAGATAGCTGGGAAGAGAAGAGAAGCGAAAAGCAAAGGAGAAAAGGAAAGATATTCCCATCAGAATGCAGAGTTCCAAAGAATAGCAAGGAGAGATAAGAAAGCCTTCCTCAGCGATCAGTGCAAAGAAATAGAGGAAAACAACAGATTGGGAAAGACTAGAGATCTCTTCAAGAAAATTAGAGATACCAAAAGAACATTTCATGCAAAGATAGGCTCGATAAAGGACAGAAATGGTATGGACCTAACAGAAGCAGAAGATACTAAGATGAGGTGGCAAGAATATACAGAAGAACTATACAAAAAAGATCTTCACGACCCAGATAATCACGATGGTGTGATCACTCACCTAGAGCCAGACATCCTGGAATGTGAAGTCAAGTGGGCCTTAGAAAGCATCACTACAAACAAAGCTAGTGGAGGTGATGGAATTCCAGTTGAGCTATTTCAAATCCTCAAAAGTGATGCTGTGAAAGTGCTGCACTCGATATGCCAGCAAATTTGGAAAACTCAGCAGTGGCCACAGGACTGGAAAAGGTCAGTTTTCATTCCAATCCCAAAGAAAGGCAATGCCAAAGAATGCTCAAACTACCGCACAATTGCACTCATCTCACATGCTAGTAAAGTAATGCTCAAAATTCTCCAAGCCAGGCTTCAGCAACACGTGAACCGTGAATTTCCAGATGTTCAAGCTGGTTTTGGAAAAGGCAGAGGAACCAGAGATCAAATTGCCAATATCCGCTGGATCATCGAAAAAGCAAGAGAGTTCCAGAAAAACATCTATTTCTGCTTTACTGACTATGCCAAAGCCTTTGACTGTGTGGATCACAATAAACTGTGGAAAATTCTGAAAGAAATTGGAATACCAGACCATCTGACCTGTCTCTTGAGAAACCTGTATGCAGGTCAGGAAGCAACAGTTAGAACTGGACATGGAACAACAGGCTGATTCCAAATAGGAAAAGGAGTACGTCAAGGCTAGTATATTGTCACCCTGCTTATTTAACTTATATGCAGAGTACATCATGAGAAACGCTGGGCTGGAAGAAACACAAGCTGGAATCAAGACTGCCAGGAGAAATATCAATAACCTCAGATATGTGGATGACACCACCCTTATGGCAGAAAGTGAAGAACTAAAGAGCCTCTTGATGAAAGTGAAAGAGGAGAGTGAAAAAGTTGGCTTAAAGCTCAACGTTCAGAAAAACTAAGATCATGGCATCTGGTCCCATCACTTCATGGGAAATAGATGGGGAAACAGTGGAAACATTGTCAGACTTTATTTTGGGGGGCTCCAGAATCACTGCTGATGGTGATTGCAGCCATGAAATTAAAAGACACTTACTCCTTGGAAGGAAGGTTATGGCCAACCTAGATAGCATATTGAAAAGCAGAGACATTACTTTGCCAACAAAAGTCCGTCTAGTCAAGGCTGTGGTTTTTCCAGTGGTCATGTATGGATGTGAGAGTTGGACAGTGAAGAAAGCTGAGCGCCGCAGAATTGATGGGTTTGAACTGTGGTGTTGGAGAACACTCTCGAGAGTTCCTTGGACTGCAAGGAGATCCAATCAATCCATCCTAAAAGAGATCAGTCCTGGGTGTTCATTGGAAGGACTGATGTTGAAGCTGAAACTTCAATACTTTGGCCACCTCATGAGAAGAGTTGACTCATTGGAAAAGACCCTAATGAATGGGTAGGATTGGGGGCAGGAGGAGAAGGGGACGACAGAGGATGAGATGGCTGGATGGCATCACCGACTCGATGGACATGGGTTTGGGTAGACGCCGGGTGTTGGTGATGGACAGAGAGGCCTGGCATGCTGCAATTCATGGGGTCGCAAAGAGTTGGACACCACTGAGCAACTGAACTGAACTGATACTTTAGGAGACTGGGTCAATGTTCCCTATGATTTTAAAAAAAAAAGCTTTAGAAGAAAGACACTGAGTCTGTTGGTGGTATGTTGAATTTAAAGTACCTTTAGGATGTCTGGGTGGAGATGTTCAATAGACAGATGAGTAGATATCTTTGGTGCTTTAGAAGAAAGAAAAGCACAGTTTTGGGGAGAAGTATTTGTGGTTCACAGTTGAAATGTTGGTTGCTGATTAGTGATCACAGAAAAGGGCATAAAGGTTAGAGGAGATGAGCCCTGGGAAACCAGAGCATTTCAGGGATGAGCAAGTGAAAAGAAACAAACAGAAGAGTGAGTTCATTAAGGAAATAGAATTTACCATATATTGAATTATCTTCAGAAAGTCGGATAACAGATTTTGAGATCCATTTTAACACTACCATGTATAAAATAGATAAATAATGACAACCTGCTATATAGCTCTGGGAACTCTACTCAGTGCTCTGTGGTGACCGAAATTGGAAGGAAATCCAAAAAGGAGAGTATATATGTATACAGATAGCCGATTCACTTTGCTGTACAGCAGAAACTAGCAACATTGTAAAGCAACTATATTCCATTAAAAATTAATTTAATAAGATAAATGAAAACCTGATTCTTAAATCCTTGTTGTAAGAAATGTCATTGTAACTATTAAGGAACAAAAACACCAGAATTGTCATTTCATTGGAAATGCCACACACTGGTAGAATAAGTTACTTATTACTCTGTTGAGTTTTAATTTAGATAGAAGACAGCATCTTATATTCTTAACATCAGCATTTAGTTGTTTGCTTATCTGACCTGGCACAGGCAGTGGTTGTGTTCGGTCTGTCCTGAAGCCATTTACTTCCATGAGGTATGATTTTCTCACAGTCTTTTTAAAAACTAAATAAATCCCTAGATAGTTATATACTGCAATGCCAAGCTCACAACGTATGTAGGTAACGAAACACTGTTTTCAGTTAGAGAATGTTAACAATCTGTGTAATTAATTTCCTAATAACTAAAAACTGTCCTGTAATCTTCACAGTAAATATCTTTAAAAAATATAACAATTATATTTTCCATATTTATTTTTGAAAGAAATTTTTAAAAAATGTTTTAGTTACACTCTGCATTGTCATATTTTTTGAAAATTTTTCTTTCTCTGTTCGATGTAGAGAATCTGAACACTCTTCAACTAGCAGATGACAAATGTCTAATATTTACTAATTTTACTCTGTGCTGTTTGTAGACATTTTACAGTTCTGCTGAAATTATTTTTAGATGTTTCCTTTGTAGTCTAATTTTGTTTCTTCAAGTTGAAAAAAATGCATATCCTCATTTATCATCTAGTTCTTTGTAATTTGAGTAATGTGAGTAGCCTCTTTTTTAAGATAAATTCCAGAATATAATTTGATCTTGAGTTTATAAGCTCGCTTTTGTGTTTGTTTAAGAGGAGACCCTACAGTTTTTATATATTGTGTAAAAAACGTTCATTGCTCTATTTTAAGTGGGAAAAAGCATTGGAGAAAAGGGATGGACAAAATGTAATTTGACATGACCTATCATTTTTTTTTAAAGTAATTATGTTTAGAAGAAACAGGAAATTTTAGGTCTTCTCAAAGTTCCAAGTATTTCGGGAAATGCTCTGAAATACATTTTAAACTATTATTATTAGCTTAGTGATTTTTTATCAAACTATACTTTGTTGCAAAAGAACTAATAGAATTTCCTTTTTCCCCTCATATAAATAAATCAAGGGACATGGTATATGCAATTGTGCTAGCATATTACCATTGACGCTGTTTCACCCAAGCATAGTGAAATAAAGCTGGTTTGACCTGGCATTATTGAAATGGGGCCTCTTTTCCTCAGTTATTTTGGACAGTAATTTAAGAGAGAGCAGATCTTCCCTTAAGTAAGGAGGAAAAAAGTCAGAAATTTCCTACTTGATCCTGACTTTTCTTCTAGTTTGTTTGTTTGCTTAAGTAGTTTTTTGAGGGACCTCAGTGTCTGTGACCAGAGAAGGCAATGGCACCCCACTCCAGTACTCTTGCCTGGAAAATCCCGTGGATGGAGGAGCCTGGTAGGCTGCAGTCCGTGGGGTCGCTAAGAGTCAGACATGACTGAGCGACTTCACTTTCACTTTTCACTTTCGTGCATTGGAGAAGGAAATGGCAACCCACTCCAGTGTTCTTGCCTGGAGAATCCCAGGGATGGGGGAGCCTGGTGGGCTGCCATCTGTGGAGTCGCACAGAGTCGGACATGACTGAAGCTACTTAGCAGTAGCAGCAGCAGCAGTGTCTGTGAATGCTGACCAAACAAAGTGAGGAAAAGAAAGAGAAAAATTAAACCTCTATTTTTAAAACATAGCTATAGCATCTAGCATAGCTGGGCTAGCATTTGGCTGTTGAACAGAAAGGCAGGTTAGAGAAATTTGATTTGGCATTTTCAACTAGACTGCCTTAGGCATTTCAAAGTTGGTTGAGAATCCTAGTACCTATATAAGAAAGATTATAGTAAAGGTCTTTTAAGGAAGACAGAAATTCATTTGTGATTATTTAAAGAATATTTGACTATCTTTAGGAACATTTTTTAATCATTGAAGAGACTAGATAGCAAAGAACAAGGATTATCTTAGAGTTTTGTTTCTTTCTACCATTGTTTGTTCTCTGGAATCTTCTTTACCTCGGAGAGATGAGATTTGGATTCTGCACACTTACTTACTTAATGCCTACCTATATACAGGCTATTGTCTCTAACCCTTAATTATCATGGTTGCAAAATACATGATTATTGTTAAAAGTATGTTAATTAAGTAATAGTTTATATATTTACCAAAAGGTGGGAAAGTTTCTTATTTCAGACCTATTTATCTGACTTATAAAGATAGCCTACTGCATATGAGGAGAAGGTACGGTCCATATTATGTAAAAAAAGAGATTGCTTTAAGAAAACAAAAATTTCCATAAAAATACCAATTGTGTTTCCTTCTTTAATTTAGGTGAAGTTCTGAAGAGAACTTGAGTTCACATTATTTTTCTTCACCTTGTAAGATCTGATTCTTGATATGTACATACATTCTTCCTATATACATTGCAATGAGGACTATATCGGATTAGCCTTTTCTATATATAATGTTATTTATTTATTTTTGGCTGTGCTGGATCTTTGTTGCTGGTAAGTGGGGAGCGGGGGCTACTCTCTAGTTGCAGTGGGTGCATGGACTTCTCATTGCAGTGGTTCCCCTGTTGCAGAGCACAGGCTCTAGGGCGTCGGCTTCAGTAGTTGCAGCTCCCTGACTTTAGGAGGACAGGCTCAGTAGTTATGGCACAAGGGCTTAGTTGCTCCATGGCTTGTGGAATCTTTCCAGATCAGGAATTGAACCCTTATCTCATGCATTGGCAGGCAGATTCTTTACCATTGAGCCACCAGGGAAACCTCAGATTAGCTTTTTTTATTTTGAGTTTTTCTGATTATAAAAATAGTATAACAATATAGAAGGGATCACTGAGAAAGTATCATATCTTATCGTATTACCCATAGACTATACCAAATATGACATTTACATTAATAAAGTTTGTTGTCCAAAAAATTGCCATATGTGTTAATATATAATATGACATGTAACATATAAAATGAAAGGGTTACCACTTCCATTTCACATAAAAGTTTTTGTGTTCTTATTAGGAGAGAATATTGTTTTCTTAAATCCAAAGAGATTGAAGAGAGATAAATGGATATAATGGGGCCATGAAGTAATAGCCCTTTATGAATCTAGCTGTTGATCTTTTTAAGTGTAAGGGACATCTGACTCTTCACACTGAAGTCACCCCATGTTATTTGTACACGTGAAGGAGAGCAGAAAGGCCATTCAAATGAATGGATATTCCAGAGAGTCCTCACAATTGGCTTTGGAATGTGTCTTTGTTCTCATATTTGAATACAGATATAGCTAGTCTGGGAATTTACTTCGAACTTAATGAATTAATGAAGCTGTACCTGTGAACGCTTGTCTCTGAAGGAGCTGAAGAACTCCTCTGTTCTTCCATTTTGTACTGGGAGTAGACTAATGATCTGTCTTACTAGTCCCAGCTCAGGCCGAATCGCACCCTCTTTAAATGTTTTCTAGAAATAGACAAGTCATGTGGTCTCTTTGCCCAGTTAGGAACTTAAGGAAAATAGTACACAGAGGGAACTTGAGCTATAAGTGCAAATGCCAACTGAAAATGAAAGAAAGACTATATTTGGCACTTATCTGCTTTCTAAAATACAGTGAAACCTTTTTTAATGTGAAGCACAAGGGAATGGAAAAAAATGGGCTTTGAGTTAAACTAGCTTTCCATTATCTGATTTTTATTAAAGAGCAATCAGGCTGCTTGGTTGGTTAGGAAATAGCAGTTGCTTTGAATTATGTATTGTTTTGAATAAAGCAATATCAGCTTAATGAAATTCACTTTCTTGGGAAGATTACACAATGTGAATTCTAGATGGGTCCTGATCAGTATGTTTATATTTAGTAAAATGTGTCTCTTCTCCCATTGCCAAATGATAAGACAGTGTACTCAACCTAGGTTTATTGAGCATTTGCTCACTGGGAACAAAAAAGGGTGTGTGTACACTGTGTATTTCCTGGCCTTCTGAGGTATATGAATAGTTGATAGGGAACCTGGGAGTAAATAGAGGATGATGGAGTTTTAGTGTCAGTTTGCCAGCACAGCAATTACATGTTTCTTTTTTCCAGTACTGCCTTTTTCCCGGGTCCTGAGCTAACTTCCAGCCTGGTAACTAGGATAATGCTTTACTGTAAAGCACAATGATCAGTCAGTGCTACTTTCTGTAAGAATATTTTCTTTAATTAGCGATGAAAAGAGATGCCATTGGGCTAGGATGAAAAAACAATATTGCGATTTTACTACTTTTGTGATTTGACTTACTAAACTCTTTCTTGAAATTTCCTGAAGGAGGCAGCATACAAACCAGAGTTCAATTTAAACAGTGACTAGAACTCAGCTAGAATCTCCTGCTAGGTTAACCTCATTGTGTACAGGACACCAGACTGCTGTTTGTAAGGTGTGATTAAATTACTTCTCATTGCACCTAATAGTATTATGCTATGGATGTTCCAGGGCAGTAGTTCTCAGGATTTAAAGAGTGCAGTTGAGCTTTCATCTGTAGGTATGTGAGAGTAGAAAGAAAAGAAATCAACAATTTCGTGGTGGTTTAACTGTTAATATCTACTTTAGTGGTGGTAGTGGTTTAGTTGCTTAGTCATGTCTGATTATTTGCGATGGGCTGTAGCCCACCAGGCTCCTCTGTCCTTGGAATTTTCCAGGCAAGAATACTGGAGTGGGTTGCCATTTCCTACTCCAGGGGATCTTCCCGACCCAGGGATTGAACCTGCGTCTCCTGCATTGCAGGTGGATTCTTTACCTGCTGAGCCACCAGGGAAGCCCGATATCTACCTTATCAAATCTTAAAATGTTTTACATAAAGAAAATGAAAGGAACAAGTTTAGTAGTACTGATTATTTATTATTTTTAAGGTGATTTTTGGCCCCTATAGGTTCCTGTAGCCCCATCAGTACAATCAGGATACAGAACAGTTCCCTCACCCCCAAACCCTCCTCTGTGCCATCCCTCTATAGTCACACTCTCACCCCTCTCCCGCTCTCGGCTCCTTATCCCTGGTATTCATTGGTCTGTTCTTTATCCCTTTTGTGTTGACTTTTCAAGAATGTCATGTACATGGACTCATACATAGTGTGTGTAACCTTTATAGATGAACTTCTTTCAGCAGCATCCTTTGAGATTCATCCAGGTCAGTTGTGTGTATCACTGACTTGTTACGTTTTATTGCTGAGTGGCATTCCACTGTATGAATATAGCACAGTTTGTTTATCTATTAAAGGGCATTTGATTATTTTTAATTTGGGGAGATTTTGGATAGAGCTGTTGTAAGCATTCATTTGTGGGCTTCCCTGGTGGCTCAGTCCCAAAGAATCTGCCTGGAATGCAGGAGACACAGGTTAGATCCCTAGGTCAGGAAGATCCCCTGGAGAAGGAAACGGCAGCCCACTCCAGTATTCTTGCCTGGGAAATCCCATGGACAGAGAAACCTGGCAGGCTACAGTCCATGGGGTTGCAAAAGAGTTGGACATGACTTAGCAACTAAACCACAACAATAACAATCATTCATTGTGTGAACATAATTTTTCATTTCTCCAGGGCAAATACCTAATAGGCTTGCTGGGTCATATGGTGAATGTATATTTATTTTTATAAGAAACTTCAAAGCCGTCTTCAGATAAGCAGTATTATTTTGCATTCCCACCAACAGTATATGTGTTTTTTACTTACTCTGCATCCTCACCAACATTGTATTGTAACATTTTTATCTTATACATTTAAACAGGTGTTTGAAATGCTTTCTCATCATAGTTATAATTTGTGTTTTCCTAATGACCAGTGAGGGCTTCCCTGGTAGCTCAGCTGGTAAAGAATCTGCCTGCAATGCAGGAAACCCTAGTTTGATTCCTGGGTCGGGAAGATCTCCTGGAGAAGGGATAGGCTACCCACTCCAGTATTCATGGGCTTCCCTGGTGGCTCAGTCGATAAAGAATCCACCTGCAACATGGGAGACTTGAATATCTTCATGTGTTCATTTTCTATGATTATATCACCCTGGGTGAAGTGCCTGTTCAGGTCTTTTGCCCAGTTTTAAATCAGGTTTGTTTCTTAGTGTTAATTTTGAGAGTCTTTTATATATTCTAGATACCAAGTTCTTGGGATATTTTCTCCTGGTCTGTTGCCTGTTTTTTCTTTTTCTTAATAGAGTCCTTCAAAGGAAACTAATTTTGATAAAGTCTAAATTATCAGTTTTTCTTCTTTTATAGAATGTAGTTTTGCTGTCACATCTAGGAACTCCTTGACTGAGCCCAGCTCATGCAGATTTTCTTCTGTGTTTTCTTCTAAAAGTTTTATGGTTTACTGTGGTTCTTTTTGGGTGTGTGGTTTATTTTGAGCTAATTTTTGTGTTATAGAGTGAGCTATAGGTTGAGGCAGGGCCAGGACTAGAGTCAGACTCAAACACAAAATAGAAGAATGTATCAAAAAACTCAGTAATCAGAACAAATTGACATTTTAATGCAACATTATAAAAAATAAAATTAATGCAAAAAATTAATGATGAGTAAAATTCCAGTACTCTAAATAAAAATGGGAACAGTAACAGTGCTATGTCAAGTCATATAGAGACAAAAGGAAAAGTAAGTTGAACTGAGGCTGTCTTAATTTACAATTTTAATATTTTGTTCATCGCAGTTTTTTTAGGGGGCCAGGAGGTAGGGTGAAGTACCAGAGTTGGGGGAAATAGTAAACTTGATGCTGCTTCAGTGGTAGTTTGAGTTCTGGACTAATTTCCCAGTCCACCTACTCCTATTTACTTTTCAAAATCATCAAATTTAGGTTTTATAACTGCATTCAGAGAGAAAGACTGAGTGGAATGTGATCCCTCTATTTCACCCAGCACCAGGAAATTTTTTTAATTAAACAATGATAACAATGATGGAAAACACTATATGAAATAAATAATTAAATAGTACAAATTGCAGCAGATGTGCCTAGGAGGAATTGTCTAAGACCACCGCACATTTGCAGGGGCATTCATATTAAGGGAAATAAATTAATACCTTTGGTCCTAATGCAAGCCCCCTCTCCTATGCTGGTGATAGGTTCCCTTCATGTAACTGCCACAGGCAAAGCTGCTGGCTTTTGCTCCATTAGCTGGGGCATCAGGCATATTGTGACTTTGCTTTGTGCTTAGTCACTCAGTTGTGTCCAACTCTTTGTGATGCCCTGGACTGTAGCCTGCCAGGTTCTTCTGTCCATGGGGATTCTCCAGGCAAGAATACTGGTGTGGCTTGCCATGCCCTCCTCCAGGGGGTCTTCCCGACCCAGGGATCAAACCCAGGTCTCCCACATTGCAGGTAGATTCTTTACCATCTGAGCCACCAGGGAACCCCGTGAATACTGGAGTGGGTAGCCTATCCCCTCTCCAGGGGATCTTCCTGACCCAGGAATCAAACCAGGGTCTCCTGCATTGCAGGCGGATTCTTTTTGCTTAGTGTCTCAATATTGTTGTCCAGAGCCCATCTTCTTGCCTACCTGAGGACTATGACTCAGCTCTCATATGAAAATTAGACTTTTAACAAAAGATTTTACAACCTCCCTAAAGAGTTCAGTTCTGTTTATAAAAACTCTTAATATCATCAGATCTTTTTTTTCCCTTTACTTTTAGCCTACATTCTCATGCTTAGAGCCCACATCCTTTACTCTAGTCCTCAAGGAATTGGAGAACAGCTGGTCAACATCCTCTGTTTCCTTGAAGATTATAAAGTTACTATTCCATCTTCTCTTGTCTAAGTGAACCAAACTTAGTTGATATTGTTATTTTAACATTTTCTTGTGGGTCGTATTTTCTCAACACGTCTGTTACCGTTGATACTCTCTTCTCAGCCATTTCTAGATTCTCCAGTGAGCAAATTGGAGTAAGGGGGCTCCTTGGTGCCATGTGAGTGGGCAAAACATTATATTCCCAGGGTTAGAACAATATATGGCATATAGTAGGTGTTTGGTGAACATGTATTTGTTAATTTTGCTTTACCTTTTTATTGTATTTTATTCTAGTATATTCTTATTGGTACTTACTATCATGGCCTATTCCATGCCAGCTTCTCTTGCTTTTGTTTTTGTTAATAGTTTTTTCTAATTAATTTGGAATTTCAGAACATAAATATGTTTTCTTTTAGATTTGATGAAAGAAGTACAGATTTTGTCTGCTTCTTTAAAACTTGAGATGATCCTTTTTCAGACTTACTAAAAATAGCTATGTTTTGAGTTCAGTAGAGGAAGCAGATTTACCGTGGATGCTTAAAATACTGGTAATCTAAAACTCTAATGAATATAATTTGTTTTGGTTGTTATACTACTAATGAATATGATCTGTTTCCTGGGTCTATTTTATAGAACACACTCTGCTTTGAAGTAAAAGTTATTTGTTGGAATTTGTCACTGTATTTTGTCAAAAGTCCAGTCATTATTCTTCCTTAGAATAGAAGACAAATTCTGATGTGCTTATCACTTCATTTCTGTTCTCATTTCCAGTCTCTTTTCAAAGAACAGTTTATGAATTTAACCAGTAGACTCTTAGTTTAGGAGCAGTTATTTCGATTTTCTATTCAACATTCTCTTCTTTGAAATAATGTTTACTGTAGGAATCCCATTTCAAAGTGAGTTGTCTTTTCCTATAGTTATCTATTTCCTATAGTTACCTATTTGACAGTGATCTCATTTCAGTTCAGTTCAGTCGCTCAGTCATGTCTGACTCTCTGTGACCCTATGGACTGCAGCATGCCAGGCTTCCCTGTCCATCACCAACTCCCAGAGCTTGCTCAAACTCTAGTCCATCAAGTCAGTGATGCCATCTAACCATCTCATCCAGCCTTCAGTCTTCCCCAGCATTAGGGTCTTTTCTAAGGAGTCAGTTCTTCACATCAGGTGGCCAAACTATTGGAGCTTCAACTTCAGCATCAGTCCTTCCAATGAATATTCAGGACTGATTTCCTTTAAGATTGACAGGTTTGATCTCATGAAGAGCCTATCATATCTTCCTTCAGACTTCATAAATCATTGAAGAATGAGGAGTCAAAGAAGATCTTGTCCATCATTTTCTAGTATCATTTAACTCTGCAACGTGCTGTATTAAAAGGCGTCTTCTACTTACTTGGTGTCAGCAGTCTCAAGGTAATGTTTTCTGTGTACTGTTTTACTTCTATTTGTAGTCCTTCAAAACAAGAGAAACAGCCGGTGTTTCCCTTTTGATGAATTAGAAACTTTTTATTTTCCTTCTCTACATAAGAATTTGGTGTTTTACAATGGAATATTACTCAGCCATTAAAAAGAATACCTTTGAATCAGTTCTATTGAGATGGATGAAACTGGAGCCCATTATACAGAGTGAAGTAAGCCAGAAAGAAAAACACCAATACAGTATACTAATGCATATATATGGAATTTGAAAGATGGTAATGATAACCCTATATGCGAGACAGAATAAGAGACACAGATGCATAGAACAGTCTTATGGACCCTGAGGGAGAAGATGAGGGTGGGACACTCTGAGAGAATAGCATTGAAACATGTATATTATCATATGTGAAACAACTCCATTTCAGGTTCGATGCATGAGACAAATGCTCAGGGCTGGGGCATTGGGATGACCCAGAGGGATGGGATGGGGAGGGAGGTGGGAGGGGGGTTCAGGATGGGGAACACATGTAAACCCATGGCTGATTCATGTCAATGTATGGCAAAGTAATTAGCCCCCAATTAAAATAAATAAATTTATTTAAAAAAAAAGAATTTGGTGTTTTATATAATTGGCATTTAAGCAAATCTATACACTTCCTGGTATAGACAGGATTGCCAAGAATGGCAAGCCTGGACAAAGACTCACCTAATAGATAACACAACGCTGAAGGAGAAACATAGTGAACTCCATAAAGATGTCAAAAAAAAGAGAGGTTGATTTTGTAGATAGGTCAATTTTGTCAAATAGTGTGTTCAAAATGACACACTATTCTTTATAAAATGTATAAACATATAATACAGTAATGACAGTGCTCTGTTGTCCAACTCCAGCACCACACCACAGCCCACTGAGAGAAGACCAAGTAAAGGACTTTATGTCTTGTAGGATTTTCTACGACAGACTTTCCTCTCCCAACCAGAATTTGATGAATGCTCTTTGGTAACAAGTTTTCCAGCTGTTCTATCAGAATTCTGGCCAGACTTTCACAATTTATATTAGTGTGGGAAACAAAGAGTTCTATAATTAACTCATAATCCCAGGATAGTGTTTTCCCCTTTTCTGGAGTGCTAGATCATCTTGTATGATGATAGGTTTTGAGACCCCCCCAAAGGGCTCAATAAAAGAGTATAATGTATAACATTTCTTTACCTATACTATATTAAAACAAATAGTGCTTTACATTTCCTGTATAGTTCATCTCTGAAGACTCAGGTTCTCCTACAGTTTTTTTGGTTTTACATGCTTGATGATTTCTAAGATCTGATCATATATATCTCCTGTCTAGTAGTTAGGGACTTAAAGCTTTACCCATTTGTGCTTTGTTTATTTACATAAAGAAAAGATTTATGTTTATTATTTTTATGCCCATCTTGAACTATTGACAAATGAAGGTTAAAGTGGTCTGGGTCTGTGTAGATTAGATCAAGAGAGATGGCCTTAGGTAGTGCTTCCCAAGCTTTTTCGCAGCCTGGTGCTCATAATAGGTGATACTATGTGATATTACAGACAAACCCACTGTTTGCTGGTGCTGACTTGCCTGAGGCTATAGTGCCCTAGGCCCCTCTCAATGCCCCAGGGCTCCATATCTTGGCACACTTGATCCATCCTGTGCCTATCAGTAGGGAGTTTTGTGAGAATTTTGGGAATGTGCCTGCAGTAAGTGCTGCTTCTAGGTGGATATTTACTTTGATCCAACGCTGCTGTCACTCACCCTGGGGACTCAAACTTCCCACCACCTATTTGTTTCCTGCTCCCAGACTGTCATTAATCAAAATAATATCAGATTTCTTCAGTCATTATTTGTGCTTTTTTTTTTTCTGCCTTTGTAAGTTCTTCTCAAATAGCAGACTGGAGCAAACTGACATCTAGTGTTTTGAATTAGATGAAGAAGATTGTATTTAATTTTCTTACCCAAGAGACCTTCCATTTTCTCTGAGAGCTTTTTCTCGTGATGAAATTCTTTAGGCGAATTTATTATCTATTAGCTACAGACGTGATTCATTTTGTGCCAAGGACAATTACCAGGTTCCAGATTTTTACTGCTTTAAAAGTTAACCTTAATTAGAGCAGAGTCTGTAAATAAACTGATTTTAATAAATGCATTTTCCATGGGTTTGATAGGATTTAATTTGATAATTAGATGCCGGTTTTCAAAAAGTTTTCACCAGGGCTTCCCTGGTGGCTCAGATAGTAAAGAATCGGCCTGCAATACAGGAGACCCGGGTTTGATCCCTGGGAAGATCCCCTGGAGAAGGAAATGGCAACCCACTCCAGTATTCTTGCCTGGAGAATTCCATGGACAGAGGAGGCTGGCTGCAGTCCATGAGGTCACAAAGAGTTGGACACAACTGAGCTACTGACAGTTTCACTTTCTTTTCAAGAAGCATAATCTGTGCATCTGTACCAGATATTTATGGCAGGTATAGAGTAATGCTTTCCCTTGTTTGTTTTCAGCAACCCCTACCTTTATACAAGTGCCACGAACTTTTCTCTTTTCACCATTGGGCTTCTATCTGGTTTATCAGAGAGAGAATTGTTTGGGGCAGGGAAGAAGGGAGATTAAGAAGATTTTCAGCAAAGAGTGACAATTGCTACCTGTCTGGCCCTCTGATGGAACTTCCTTAGAGTTGGAGGAATATGGAGGGGGGGAAATGGATAGGCACATGCTCACTTAGAAGAGCAGAGAAAATGTCTTTAATCATTTTTGTTTGAGGGGTGTCTCCGTGAAGATCAGGTGGGTGTTCAATACAGTATACTAATGCATATATATGGAATTTGAAAGATGGTAACGATAACCCTATATGCGAGACAGAATAAGAGACACAGATGCATAGAACAGTCTTATGGACTCTGAGGGAGAAGGTGAGGGTGGGACGTTCTGAGAGAATAGCATTGAAACATGTATATTATCATATGTGAAACAGAACACCATTCCATGTTCGATGCATGAGACAAATGCTCAGGGCTGGGGCAATGGGATGACCCAGAGGGATGGGATGGGGAGGGAGGTGGGAGGGGGGTTCAGGATGGGGAACACATGTAAACCCATGGCTGATTCATGTCAGTGTATGGCAAAAACCACTACAATATTGTAAAGTAATTAGCCCCCAACTAAAATAAATAAATTTATTAAAAAAAAAAAAAAAAGATCAGGTGGGTGTTGAGGAGTCTTATTGTAGACAAAGGTTTACTTAGCAGGTTTGCTTCCTGAACTTGAAAAGAGTGCAACTAAGCCTGATGGCCCAAGCATACTGCAAAATAATCCAAGTTTGGGAAAAGCAAGGCTTTGGGAGGACAAGACAAATAACCTGGAAAAGTTTAAAGCATTCCTACCTGACTCTTCTACCTACCTGGTTCAGTATCTTAATGTAGAAAGCAATTTTTCTGTCTCTGTGAAATAAAGCTTGGGTTTGTGCAAATTCAAAGAAAATTTTTTCACCAGTACCTTTCCATTTTCATCTGCCTTCTTTTTCTTCATTTTGGACTCCCGTCTCGGTCTGTGTTCTTAAACTTGGGCATCAGCATATACATGGCCTTTCAGATATATTGGGCAGTCCTGAGAGTGTGCACGACCATGAGACTGCCTCTACACACGTGTGCAAAACTGTGTGACAGTATCCTTCAGAGAAATGTATGAGGCTCTTACCTTTGAAAATTTTGGAAAATACTTTTCCCAAGGAATCTCTGAGTTAGCTTATCCATTCTTGTACTATATGACAAAAACCAAACATGAAAAAACCAGATGGAGTTTCTTTTACAGTGTGGGTCAGCAGCTGGGAAGGATCAGGAAAGGGTATTTCATCATAATCATGTTTAAGATATAAAGTTAAGAAGGGTGCTGGGCTTCTTTTAGCGTGTGAAGTAGAATAAGGGTGGTGTTTGGATATGTGCGTTACTGACGCCTAAGATGTTATGCAGGCATTGATTTCTTTTATAGTAACATTTGTGAACTGGGAAGTAGCAGGCTTTTTCTTTTATGATTTTAGTAATATCATCTGCTTTTCAGTATAAACTTGCTAAGACTTCTTCTGGGTTAGGTGGGTTTGGAGATGATTTAAAATCTGCAGCGACTTTTCCTTCCCATCTTCTAAAACAGAGCTTTGCATAATTAGAAGGTATGAAGGAATGAGCACGGGAGCCGGGAAAACCTCCCTGAGCATCCCAGCTCCTCTGAGTACAGGTTCCGTGACCTTGAGAATGTTACCCCGCCTCCTGCAAGCCTCAGTTTCTTCTTCTGAAATGAGGTGAGATCATTTTGTAGTGTTGTTGTGAGGAGTCAGCTACTTTTATAACATAAAGTTGCAAATAACCGAATAGTTCCTTTCCTCCCACGTCCTAAAATACAAATTCATTTCTCTCATTGATTTCTTCCTCTTCTCCTTATTTGCTTCCATCACATCAAGTAAACCAAAAAACCACAGCAATAAATTATTTGGGGTTTTTATGGCCTTTTTACTTTTGCGGAGGGGTAATTCCAAAGTTCCTGTTTTGGAATCTTGACACTGCTTTTTGTACACAAAGTGTTTTCTTCTTCTCTGACCCACCCCCCTCTCTTTGGTCTCTGCAGAGAAGAAAGCTCTCTGTGTTGAGCACTTTAAAGTCTGGTTACCGCCTTGTCATCTTGCTTACAATCTCCAGCACCAGTTACTGTCTCTCTCTGGCTGCTGCTAGAGCTGAGTACTTTGGGGCAGACTGTGGTTCCTCTGCACTGCCAAATTATCTAAAGTGACAGTAGCTTTTGGTTCAAAAAGCTAAACTTAATTTTATGGTAACACGGGGTTCAGTTTAAGCAGCTTGGGGAAGCTAGTGGTGGTTCCACAGTGCTTTGGTAAGATGAAGTGGATCAGTGTAAGAATAAAATCCTTTATCAATTTAATAAAGCAAGTCAGTATGTTTAAAATATGCAGACTAACTTCAGAATCTAGTTCTTGGCAGTGCAGTGCTTTCTCTTTGGTCTGTGTAGATCTCCTGTCATGATGGTTCCCTCTGCTCCTTTAATTCAGATGTGTTCTTTGCCCTCCATTCGCTGTCTCACTCGGTAAATCTGTCTCTCTGAATGTGGCAAGCCCCCAACGACAGAAGTACCTCTTCAAGAACAGAGAATGGAGGCTGACTTTATGGATGGTGGATGAAGTGAATGCACTCTTTCTAAGTAGCTGTAGCTCATTTGTCTTGTGATAGCTCCTTGGGCTTCTAGCAGGCACGTGTCTCATTGTTGTTATGTAAAACCCAGTATGTGTGTTTGACAAGTTAGCAGCGGGGCAGCTTTGCTTGCTCCCCAGCCTCGCTGCTGCTGCCGTCTCCGTGATTGTTTGGTTTGGCAGATGGCCAGCTCTCTGCTATAAGATGCATTTCCTTGACAGGACAAAGTGTGGAGCCGCATTAGCTGCAAAGTTTACAAAGGTTAGCTAAACACACACAATAAATATTAATAAACAACAAAAAAAAGCCCACCCACCTTTGACTTTGAATTCTATTTCTTCATTCCATGTTTTGGAATCTGGGTAGTATTTGATTAATAACCAGTCTTAGGGTAATTGAGCCTTAAGTATCTTTTGCCTAACTCCGACTGCTGCCAGTGCCCTCATTGGATGCTTGGTGACTCACCACCGCAGTGGATGGCGCTCTGAAATGACTGTTTAGTTCAAGGGAGCTCACTTGCCTTCTCCTTCCTTCCGTATAAAAAGGAGGGTAAACGTGCTTCTCCATGAGAGCTTGTGCTGCCCGGTCACGTGTGTGTGTGTGAGGGCATAGAAGGGAAAGACTGTGAGTGGGAAGAGAGATGCAGTGCCCTGAGCTTGGACTCCCTGGAAAGCAGTCAGACGCCAGCCATTGCCTCTCTCTAACATTTACACCCTCAGCGTAGACGGAGAGTAACAGTAAGCTGCTGCCCCTGGAAACTGCCTGTTTGGCTGGTGTCTTGGAATTTATCAGGCCTACGTTGTGGATCTTTTCCAATTCTGCACCCTGCTCGCTTGACAACATATTTGAGAACCAGTAATCTTAGACTGCTTAGCCAGACCTCTAGAGAACCAAGGAAGGGAAATAACTTTAGTACTATGTCCTTAAAATTGTCCTGGGGCCAATTGTGGGCAGCTGAGATTTCTGAAGACCCTTGAGAGCCCCTCTCACTGTCTTCCCTTGCCCCTCTGATTCTTGTTCCTCCCTCTTTTTTGGCCCACATTGGGAGGGAACTAACCCTCTGTGTTTGTATGATACTTGAGTGTAATAAAGATCTGGAGGAATCAAATTATTTCTCATAAGCAGTAATGATTTTAACTTGAAAATTGTCTGTCTCCAACTCCACCTAACAAAGCAATCTATTTAGGTTGGGTGAGTTGTAACTTTTAATTCATTCCTGCAGCAAATATTTATTAAGTATCAGACACTAATCTAGGCACTTGAGATCCTTGGCCACACAAAACAGAGCAAGAGCAGCCTGTGTGGAACATTTATTCTAGTAGGGGAGGCAGACAGTAAGCACGTGTGTGTGCGTGCTTAGTGTCTTCTGTGTGTCCGACTCTGTGCGACCCCATGGACCATAGCCTGCCAGGCTCCTCTTGTCTGTGGGATTCTCCAGGCAAGAATGCTGGAGTGGGTTGCTGTGCCCTCCTTCAGGGGATCTTCCCAACCAAGGGATTGAACCCACATCTCTTGGGTCTCCTGCATTGACAGGTAGGTTCTTTACCACTAGTGCCACCTGGGAAGCCCAGACAATAAACATAATTAACAGTAAGTTATATATTATGTTAAAAGCATGATTAACAGTAAGTTGTATACTATGTTAAAAGATGACATATGCTATGAAAACAAGGAAAATAAGGGGAGTTGTGTGGTGCAGTTTCAAATAGGGTGGTCTGGATAGTAAAGACAGTTAAGCCAAGACTTGAAGGAGATGAGTATTGGCTTGGATGAGCTTATTCTAGCTTCGATGTGAAGTTGTTTGTGACTCTTTTCAAGTTTCCACATACCTGACCTTGATCGTCTGGAGATTTCCAGTGGTCTAGTCATGGTTCTCACATTAGTCTCAGTGATGGAGCACCTTGTAGTCAGTCTGTGCTTTGCAGACCATGAACTGTTGATAAACTTAATTCCATCTTACCAACGAGGCAGTTTTATCAGGAGAAAAGTGTGACTTTTTCTACACATGCACTGTAAGGTAAGTTTGATGAGCAGGTGCACAAAGGTGACAGCAACCTCACCCCCTAGTTGTTAAACCTTGATTTACTGCTTTCACATTTTACTGAAAAATGTGATTTACTATTTTCAAGTTTTTCTCTTAATATTCACTCACCATTGTATATGTTCTATCATCTTTTAGCACTTGCTAGTAGACATTGAGTAGCAGATACTATAGGTTTAAGAAAAATTGTGGGAAGGAAACTTAAAATTGTGCAAACCTGCCTGTTTAACTTAATTTTACCCCTGATGACAGGATAAACACAGCCACTCTGGTTTGATTTTCTCAGTAGAACATTTCAACCCTGTTCACCAGTGCTAGAACCACGCTTCTAGAATATTGTCAGACATGAATTAGAAGTTCTGCAGACACTCTTACATTCCTTTCATTTCTTCCTTAGTTTCTCAGGAATCTCACAGTGGGCTTTGTAGCCATTTAACTACATGCATTTTTCTTTTTTTTTTTTTTACCAGTCAAGTGGAAGCCAGAATTTCTATCAAAAGGGACTGCAGAAATTACCAGATATTCTATCTTAACAAAAGAACTAGATGGTTGGGGAGAAGAAGCCCCCCCCCAAAAAAAATTCAGCCCAAGCTAGATTTAGAAGACAGAAATTCCATATTTACATTTTAATATTACAACGTAAGATGGCAATATCTAATTGTACCCTTTCCCATTAGTCCTTGTACGTTGCTTGGCACATGAGAGATTCCTAATAATCACTGAATTAATGTTTCCACTCATTTCTTGTTCTATCAGAGTGAGATCTGCAGAACCCAACATGTGGTATTTCTGCCTACCAACCTTAGCCTCCTTCCCGCCCCCCCTTAATTCTATCCCTGCCATCTCTTCCACCTCTGCCCTCTTATTTCAGCAAAAATTAAAAACAGGTTGTAGTTCTCACTGGGAACTTGCAGTTCTTTCTGACCCCAGAACAGCACTTATTTTCCTCACCAGTAATGATTCACAGAATCATAGCTTCTTCCAGTGAACCTTCTCCTAACCTGCTTTTCATTCAGGTTAACATCACATCTTTATATTCCATATCTCTGTTTTACTTCTGCTATTGTCCTGCTGATTAATCTCATAGATAGGGAGATATTATTCATAGTTCACAAATGTGTGTTGTTCCTAAGAAAGCTTTATGAGATTTGGATCTTTGTAAACTAAAAATAGTACTACCACCTGGCCTCAATATGCTGTCCAGAGGGGCATACTGTGTGCATAAAAGCATGAGCCGCTGAGATCTAAATCTGCTTCATTGGTAAAATGAACCAAGTTATGTGGGTTCAGCTTCCAAGATGCCAGCCTCACATGGCAGCAGAGCTGAGAAGGCCCAGCTTCGTGGTTTTGATGCTCTCAGGAGAGGAGAGGAGGCAGGATGCGGGCATCTTTTATATTTTTATAGAGTGTCACAGAGATAATTAGTGATAGAACAGAACTCAGTGGTTTGGAAGAAAATGCCCTAAAAGCTACAAGTCATCATCAGGGTGACATTCAGTTTAGTAAACTAGCCATCCAAGTACCAGCAGAGTTTTCTTTCCCTTTTATTTGTGCCCCATTTAGTTGATTCCCATGCCTTTTCCTTTTCAGAGTGTTGTCCGCTGCCTGTGGCACCCAAAGCTGAACCAGATCATGGTGGGGACTGGAAACGGGTTGGCTAAAGTCTACTATGACCCCAACAAGAGTCAGAGGTATTTCATGAGTGTTGCCTGTTTGAGATGGATGACAGCAACTGGGGGGAGGGCTCTTTTTTCACCCCTGCTTTTCTTTATTTCCCTCTTTGATGGGGATCCACCCTTTTAGAAAATGCAGCTGGCCCAGAGTAAAGCCTCAAACTCCCCATATTGTGCTTTAAGGAGGATTTAGATAGCTCCTTGATCCATACAGAATTCAAAGTGCAAGTTTCCTGGGGATTTGCAGTTCTTTAGCTGAAATGTTGAGCGCAAGGGGGGGAAAGGCCTGCCCACTCTGCATACCACCCTGGACAGTGGCATTAACAGTGATGCATGTAAGGGATTAACAGAGCGGGGAACAAACCACTCACAGGAAATGGAACCGGCTTGTCCGTTTTGTTCCCTTTCTGTTTGGGCTTTTCTCAGGTACCGTTTGGATGTTTGGCGGAGTTGCTCTCTGCCAGCAGAGAAGGACAGTACAGAGAGTTTCCCCTTCTACCCCACATCTGCCCAATTGCCAGATTTAAGCATACCAGTGTGTTTCAAGGATCTAAAAACCTCCCTGGAGGCTCAGTCAGTCCCTCAGTTATTTCTCTTTTCCTTGGGCACAAAGGTAAACATGTGTCACCATCCTGAAGAGATGGTCTATTTCTCTCTATTAAGATAAAGTAAATGATTGGCTGTTTCTTTCGAGTAAGCCTTGGCTATCTAGTGCAAAATTCCACATGCTAAATTTACTGGGTTCCCCCATAAACCTGTTGTTAGGTCCTACATTCTTCTGGGGGGAAAAGAAGCTTGTCCTCTATTAGTGAATATTGATTGACTATAGTCTGGCTCTGAATAGAAACAGACAGTCCTGTTTCCTTCAGAATTTTCTGGAATTGGAACCTTTGCCCTATAAAATAAAATTATATATTGTGGTCTTTAAGAACAAATAGGATTTTGTTTGTTATTTAATAAAGAAATTAAAAATACTAATGTAATTAGAATGAAAGGAAGGAGTCCATTTGACTTGAGAAAATGATGAACCCCATTTGGTAGCACCCTTTAGAAGGTGCTATCTTTGGACTCCTTTAAGAAATTTACTTATTTGTATTTGTCTCTCCTGAAAGGGATACTCATTATTGCTAAGGAGAGGGAAACATTCTAAGCACACTTTTGGTTAATCCCACACATTCTTGGGCTCTAGCCCCTTGGCAGTCCTGCCAAGCTGAGTTGGATCCAGACACTTGTACTCTTGTATTTGAGATGTGGACAAATGCCACTTGGGCTGTAGACCACCCAGGTTGCTTTCATCTGAACCATAAACTAAAATTTGAACCCTGTGACCTTTGGGGTGAAAAGGTTGATTAATGTTATTAATATCTCTTTAAGATCTTAATTTTAGGTTATTTCTATAGATTTTTTAAACTAGCCTTTTGTTTTCCAGTTGCCTTTCTAACCCTCTCACACAGTAGTAACCACTGATGCACAGACTTGCCTTCCCATATGTTTAATCTCTTATCACCAAGGGCTCCATCTGTTGCCAGTCCTTAGAAAGTCAAGGACTTGGTGAGTTGGTGTGTACAGAGTGTGTTCCTGAAAAGTGTCTAATGCTTTTGACATAGACTTTCTGTTTCTAAGACCAAATAAAGGAAGTAATTTGCTTTAACTCCTCTCAGGGGAGCAAAATTATGTGTAGTTAAAACCCAGCGGAAGGCGAAGCAAGCGGAGACTCTAACCCAAGACTACATCATCACCCGTAAGTTGTTAGCATGGTCTCTCTGTCATGCATCTGTCTTCTATTCTAGTTTGCTGTTTGTCTCGTGGCTTTAGAGACAGAAAAAGTCCTCCAAGTTCAGGCATATATTAAAAAATACCCTATTCATGTGTTTAGGATGGGAGTCATGTAAGAGCTAACTCCTTCAGCTTCTGTGACTCATCACAGAGACAGGGTTACTTCATGTAACTTTCAACCCCAAAAGGAAGAGCCTAAATTCTGTGACCCTGTGACAGATTGATCCAGAGACCTTCAGATACAAAATGAACTACCTGAGGTACAATCAGAAATCTTATCAGGACAGAGCAGCGTCTCTCAAGTTTGTCACACAACTTTGTTTATCTGATAGATTTTTGTTTCCCAGAGTCACAGTCTCAGACCAGCCACGGGTAGCGGCTAGAAAGATCTCAGATGCAGTAGCAATTGCCATTAGCAGGTGTCCCTGTGGACTTTCTCAGTGGCTCAGTCTCAAGCCCAGGGGGCGCTGCATTGCTGGGTTTTCTCCCTGGTGGTGGGTCTTGTATAAAACCAAGTCCCTTGGAGCTAGTGATGAGTAAAAAGATCCCATGGCTTTTTTTTTTTTTTTTTTGCAAGAGTAGAAGTGTTAAAGTCAGTGTCAGAAGCAGTCTAGCTCATGTAATTACACGCGGCCTACTTAAATTCCTGCAGTCATTTGAAGTGAAAAGCTATTTTTCCCTCTCCTAAAAATACATTGTGTCATGTTGCCCAACAGAGTGATGGGTGGCTATGTTTCTCAGCTCCCCTAACTCAAGGCAGGCATATTTACTGGTGAGTGATATGGTCCTGGCCCAGGCTGGCAGTGTGCATTGAGGATGGCAGGTACTAGAAGTGTTTTTCAGGTGTTAATAGCCATTTCTGTCATTCACATCATAAATTTCCTTTAAACCCTTATTATTGCTTTAATTCTCCCCCAGTTTTCTCTTTTAAAGGAGTTTTAATTTGCATGTAAACATTCAAAGACATTATTCTGGTACTTCTGTGCTCATAAATAGATATTTAATTCTTTCCCCAGTAGTCTTTGCCCTCTCCACCAGAATATGACACTGTTTCCCTTATAAATTTGTATTTTCTTTTATATTCTGAAATTTAATTCTGACATTGAGTGAGCAACCAAGAGCAACTGGACAGATGTTACTCTCTGATTTTTATTCTTTTGTTGACCACACTGAAGAAGGAATAAGTCCCTGTTAAGTCACCACGTCAGGAAATTCAGTCACCTCTGTGCATTCAAGACAGCCTCTGTCCCAGCTTCTGTGGGATAAGTGTCCCTCCCTTCTGGTTGCTCAGTGTTGTCAGCCATTCCTGAGAGGTGTGAAATGATTCCAGTGTTTATGAGGCCTCTGAGGAGACTTCAAGGCTGACAGGCAAGCTGTTGGCATTATTCACATTTGGGTCCTGTAAGAAAAAAAGTAAGAGGCAGTCCCATTAAGTGTTTCTTGTCAAAACCACAGAAGTTAAGTTTAACTGCTGCCCATGATCTGGTAGATGGGGAGCCTCATCAGTGTTTCCGTGACAGTATTTGACAGTATTTCCTGAGCGCCATTAGTTGCCAGGAGAGGTGAACAATGTGTCTGGTCTCAAACTTAATTGGCTAATTGGTTGCAGTAAGACTGTCTTTTATTATTAGGTGAAGGCTGTCATTATGACTTCCATTTCATCTACATTTAGTCATGCTCTAGCTATGTTTTTGGATGGAAGGGTTATTATCATAATGAAATTTTTCAACTGTGACTTCTCCTAGCTCATGCGTTGCCTATGTTCCGTGAACCTCGCCAACGGAGTACAAGGAAACAGCTGGAGAAGGACAGACTGGATCCCCTGAAGTCTCACAAACCCGAGCCTCCTGTCGCAGGCCCAGGTGACTGATCTAGCTAGTGACCCGCAGAGGGGGTTATTGAGGGCCAGGGTGGGGTAATCGAGACAGAGCTTGGAAGATCTTTTGGGCCTGGATACCCATCTTCAGAGATTTTTACTGAATAGGATTTTTCAAACACCTTCTTTCAGCCTCAGAACTTTTTGCTTAAAGAACTGATGCAGAAGCCCAGTGCATAAAACTGATGCAAATGGAGCTGCTGTGCTGAAGCAGAGAGAAAGCCCAGAGCCCTTTCTTCTTGGTCTCCAAGTCCTTTAGGTGACCTCACTGGAGCTCTGGGGCTCCTTGGAACTCAGTGTTTAAATCACTGCTCTCCATACTGGCTTAAAATTCAACATTGAATACTTTGGCCGAAATTTAGGCTGGATTAGATTTAACAAAAGGCAGAAAGTGGCCATCATTTAGTTCTGCATTATTAAAATAGAGCTTCCCATTTCCCTAGAAGATGAATAAAAATCCTTAGAGTTTCTAAGAAAGTAAGACCAGAAGAAAGCAAGGCAGCATTGGCCATCATACAGCCGTACCTTTACTAGAATCCCTTTTTCTGTTTTCACCTGCATAGTTTCCATTTGTTCTAGGTTCATAAGCTTATATCAATTTTGACTTGTTTATTCATCTGAACCTGACTTCTGGACCTCTATCTCTTTGGCTTTCCCCTTTAACACTGAAAAAAAATCTTATATACCAGTCTCAGTTTTTTCCCCATTTTCTCTGCCATCATCCTATAATCAGAATTCCTATATAATATTCTTGCCTGGATTATTAAAAAGCCCTTGTAACTAAGGCACTCTCTCAACTCACTCTCTCTCCTCACTACTACCTTCATTCACCTTACAGCTTTTATTCCCAGTTCCTGTAGCTTTCATATTGCTGCTGCCCCCACATCATCAGAAGCTGTGCACTGTCCAATCGCGTGCCCAGAGATTCAGAGTTCTCTACAGTCTGACTCAGCCATGTTTGAGCTTTACACCTCACCTCTCTCTTACTCTTCTGATATGACTGTTGGTTCATTCCTGCCCCCAAATGCCCGTTGAACTTCCCTCTTTCTATACTTTTGTATTTAAACTATTCAGTTCATTGAAAATAACCTTCTCTGTCTTCTGACTTCTCCCAAATTGGATGTATTTCTTCCTACAGATCCCTTCCTGCATCAGCCTCACGAGATCTTCTTCTAAGTGCTACTGATATAATAGTCACTGGCCGTACAAATTCTCTGGCAATTATTTCCTGCCTGATAAAATTAATCTTTCAGTGCTACTTGACTTTTCATGTGGTGTTTTTTTTTTTCTCTTTATAACCTCCTTGAAAAGTCGTATGTCTTTTGAACACTGGGAACCAGGCTAGCAGTTGAGGGTCTAGTGGGGAACAAATTCCTGCCCAGGTGGAGCTTCCTGTCAAGAGCCATTACATATAGTAAAATAATGTCAATCAGTCTATTCATCTTACTTGTTTTCTTTCCTACAAGGTCCTTGGAAGATTTCAAGCCCTAAGATATTCTTGCTTAAAACTAAAATAGCATCTAATGATTGTTGGTTATTTTTATTAATTGAATTTCATGTATTCATGCCTGAAGAATTTTTTAAGGCATACACATGGCAAACTATTTGTATTTCTTCCTATATTGCAGTCATTGTATAAATTAGGCAACTAAAGCATAATAAAAACACATCTGTATTTTAAAATATCATGGGGAAATTGAGGTTTGGTGATGTTCCACTTTGGTTGTGATTACCTTAAATGAAAGCAGAAGGGATGATACTCACGCACTCTTGAGTATTCTTCAAACCAAAATCTGTAGAAGCCCCAGAATGCTCAAAACCTTGATTCTTCACGGAATGACAAAAATCAGGTCAATCTGAATCCCTGACCCTACCCTGTCATTCATTTAACCTGTAGCCTGGGCACCCAGCAGTGAAGGATTTTCAACCTTGTCAGATAAGCCCAACTGTATGCTCACTCTGTTCCTGATTTGTTTTTTTCCCTTTGGAACAGGTCGTGGTGGCCGGGTTGGAACCCATGGAGGCACTCTGTCTTCATACATTGTGAAGAACATTGCTTTGGACAAAACCGACGACAGCAATCCCCGGGAAGCCATTTTGCGGCATGCCAAGGCAGCCGAGGACAACCCATACTGGGTTTCTCCAGCATACTCCAAGTAAGGAACCAGCCTTTTAAAATAGAACAGTTCTTATGTTAACAAACTGGGTAGAACATAGCAATGGCTGCTTTGGGGTTCTAACTTTTCCCTTTCTTTTTTATTCTTAAGCATGAGAAATAGGCCAGGTACTAATGGTCCAGAAACATAGGCATTTGTTTATATCTGAGGACTCTAAAATCCTAAATTTTTAAACTAGGCCACTTCCATCAGAGTTATACCAGTATTCTTGCCTGGAAAATTCCATGGACAGAGGAGCCTAGCAGGCTTCAGTCCATGAGGTCACAAGAGTCAGACATGACTGAGCTCTCACACAAACCCATTATGGAGGTTTCCTGGTGGCTCAATAGTATACAATCCACCTGCCAGTGTAGGAGACGTGGGTTTGATCCCTGGTGGAGATGATCTCCTGAAGGAGGAAATGGCAACCCACTCCAGTATTCTTGCCTGGGAAATCCCAAGGACAGAGAAGCCTGGTGGGCTACAGCCCATGGGGTTGCAAGAGAGTCAGACACGACTTAGCGACTAAAACAACAACAAAACAACAAACCAGTTATGTGAAACTCATTCTACCTGTGATTAAAAAAGGAAAGGAAGAAAGAGAAAGAAAATCACTGCCTCTATGCATTATCTGAGTTGTGAAAGTTGCTTAGTCGTGTCTGACTCTTTGCCACCCTATGTATATACACTCCATGAAATTCTCCAGGCCAGAATACTGGAGTGGGTAGCCGTTCCCTTCTCCAAGGAATCTTCCCAACCCAGGGATTGAATCCAGGTCTCTCGCATTGTGGGTGGATTCTTTACCAGCTGAACCACCAGGGAAGCCCAAGAATACTGGAGTGGGTAGCCTATCCCTTCTCCAGGGGATCTTCCCAACCTAGGAATTGAACCAGGGTCTCTTGCATTGCAGGCAGATTCTTTATCAGCTGAGCTATAGTTAGGGTTAAAAACAGGAGAAGGAAATAGCAACCCACTCCAGTATTCTTGCCGGGGAAATCCCACGGACAGAGGAGCCTGGCATGCTGCAGTCCCTGGGATCTTAAAGAGTTGGACACAACTCAGTGACTGAACAACAAAAAAAAGCAAATGAAGAGGAACAGTTTGTAGGATCCATTATTGAGGATTAACTTTTATTTGTAGAGCTGGTTTGCAAGTAATACTTAACACAGGCAGAGTAGAGCCTACCAGCTCAGATTCCCTCAGTTAGCTTAACATGGGTGAACTTGTAGTGGTTAGACTTACAGAAAAATCATAAAAACAGTACAGAGAGTTTATATATACTTTTCACCCAACTTGCCCTGATGTTAGCATTTTACATGGCCGTAGTACACATGGTAGATTTAGTCCTAATTTTTTTAAGGAGTCTCCATAAATAGTCTTTTGAGCTTTGCTTTTTTTTTCACTTAACAGTATGGCATGGAAATCACTGTCCGTCAATTCATCGAGTTCATCCTCATTCTTTTTCACAGCTGTGTAGTGATCCACTATGTGGCTATACAGTGGTTTATTCCACCGCTCTCCTGTGTATGCGTATTTAGATTGCTCCCAGTATTTTGCGACTACTAACATAGTGAATAAATTTGTGTATGTGTATTTTTGTATTGTTGGAAGTAAATCAGCTTTTTTGTTGATATTGTAATGTAATTCTAAAGTTTTCTCTTCAATTATGAGAAAGCTGATATTTATATGCTGGAAAAAATCCTTTATAAACCAACTCAACTTACATGTTATACTGATATTGATCCCCTATATGCTGATCATTATGAGCTATTGATACTTTGCCTAAAAGTAAAACGCAGTGTCTTAGCTTGGGTTCCTTAGAAGCTGACCTTGAGATAAAGAACCTTATGAAGATGATTGAAGCCAAGAAAGAGTACAACATTAAACAGAATTCCAAGAAGGGTCATTTTCTTTAGTATCCCACAGGGTGACCCTGGAGACCCTGGTCAGGGGCACAGTAACTGGAGTGCTTCACTCCAGCATCCATTAGTATTGGTGATGGCTGGAGATGGAACTGGGGGAGACGCTTAAGGTACTTCCAACTCTCTGGGGCTCCAGCAACCTGGGGACAGTCCTCTGACAAAGAGAGAGATGAGTGCTACTGCTGTGAGTGAAAGCACCCTGCAGAAAAACGATAAAGCGATTTGAGGGCCCCTGGTGGGGAGCATCATATCCTCTACTATATGTGTTGTAGCAGAGCTGACTTTACTGTATGACATCAGTGGTGGATGTTCGCAACATGTATGAATAACCAGACAACACAGATGGAACGTCTCTGAACGGTTAGTTGGATAATATCACAACAGCTAAGAGGGTCATATCAAGGCTGGCCAGCTAAATAGTTTGCATTTAGCCTTCATTTGCATCAAATCTGTGTGCTATAAGCTAATACGTATCAACACATCCTTGGCACTCAGATATGTTTGTGGGCTTATGGATTATGCCTCTGTTGACACTTCTGTTTCTGATGGAATAGTTATTGTCTATTACCATTAGGGATTTTTTATACTTCAAAAATTTGTTTAGAAGCATACCAAAAATTATCTGAAGAAAGAAGAGTAAACAGAGCCATAGTTTAAAATTTGCCAAACATAGTGAAGTATCATTTTGATAGTGAACTGCTCCAAACGGATGTACATATGTTTGTACACAGAGGAGATTGTTGCAGTGTCTCCACAAATATTGAAAAAATGTCATTTGCTGATTAATGATTGATATTAGCAACATGAGCTTCCCAGGTGGTGCTAGTGGTAAAGAACCCACGTGGCCAGTGCAGGAGATGTAAGAGTTGTGGGCTTGATCCCTGGGTTGGGAAGATCCCCTGGAGGAGGGCATGGCAACCCACTCCAGTTTCTTGCCTGGAGAATCCCATGTACTGAGCCTGGTGGTCTACAGTCCGTAGGTTGGACAAAGAGTTGGACGTAACTGAAGCAACTTAGCACACATGTGTGTGTTAAAATCTTTTTTTTTTCCTGTGAACTTTGTTTATGTCTTTTGCCCTTTTGTCTATTTGTCTTTATATTATAGAGCTTAATCCTCTGTGTGTCATGTATTGCAAGTATTTCTACTAGTCAGTTGTCTTTATTTTTACTTTGTTTTTGACATTTTCCCCCCAAGTGAAAAAATTTATTACATGTGGTCAGATTTAGAGGGGTTTGTTGTTGTTTAGTCGCTAAGTCGTGCCCGACTTTTTGGCGACCCCCATGGATTGTAGCCCACCAGGCTCCTCTGTCTATGGGATTTCCCATGAATGTTGGATTGGGTTGCTGTTTCCTTCTCCAGGGTATCTTCCTGACCCAGGGATCAAACCCAGGTCTCCTCCATTGGTTGGCGGATTCTTTACCATTGAGTCACCTGGGAAGCCCCTTAAAAATTACATCACACACAAATAATTTCCAACATTTGTACCTGCTATTTCTTTATCTTGTCTAATTGTACTGACTAGTACTGCCAGAACGGCAGTAATAAAAATAATAAAAGTGCAATAAAAATAATAATAGTGCAATGATAAAATAATAAAACAATAGTGCACATCCTTTTCTTAAAACATGTGTAATTGCCCTTTTTGTAGATGAAAGAAAGTCAAATATCAGCAATTTCATATTGTTCAATTTAATGGTATCTCTCCACAAAGCATGACAACTTTTGAAAATACCCACATGCAAGATGTTAAAGATGATTCAACAAAGGTTTATGGAACACCTACAATGTGTCAGATGTTGTTCTAAGTTGTGGTTTATGGAGCTTATATTCTGGTAGACCAAGACAGACAATAAATAAATCCATAAATGTTAGATGGTAGCAAGTGCGATGAAGAAAAATAAAATAGGGATAAAGGAGCATAGAGTAATCAGGGAGAGAGAGGGGCACTATTTTCAGATACGACGATCAGGATAGAACCTCTGCGAAAGTGGTCTTGGACTTGAGTGGAGTGAGGGAGTGAGCCATGCAGGTATCCAAGGGAAGAGCATCCTAGGCGAAGAAAACACTGTATGGAGACGAGAGGCACGTTGCTCTGAAATAGATGCTTCGTTCTGTTGAATTCCTTTGTCGTGTCTCTATGAATTTCTACTTTTTGTGGTTTTGTTTCGGTGGGAGGTTTTTTTGGCCACACTGTGTAGTTTGTGGGATCTTAGTTCCCCAACCAGGGGACCAGAGGTGGAACCTATGACCTCTGCAGTGGAAGCTCAGAGTCCTAACCACAGGACTACCCTGTGTACTTCTGCTTTGATCAATGAATATGATTAATCATATTATAAAATTCCTAATAGTGAATCATCCTAGCATCTGTGATATGACCCTCACATGCTTGTGGTTTGTTCTTTGTCAGGTGGTAGGCTGCCTTCATAAAAACTTCATGTGCATTCCTTTTCTGTATATACTCTTGAACTGCCTTGTGTACCATTAAATCTACTTGTAAAAATCGGATAGGTGGTGAAACTGTTGAAGTCAGGTGCTTTTGTGGAGGAGAGGGTGAGTAGTAATTCCTTAATCTTTCTCTTGCTTGTCTATCCCCTCATGGGAAGTAGACTCTGGATTTTCTGACTTTTCTGAGTCTACTTGGTAATTAATATTTTCTTGGAAAAAAAAATTGTCCACATTTTCAACTTTCTTTAAATAGAGTTAATTGAAGCAGAAATTGGTTTTGTCCATTGGTTACTCTTACCTAATGGCATTTTCCTGCATCATAGGTGGCTTAGTGTTATTTACAATTGAATAATATGCTAGTCTCATAGCAGTTCTGCAAAATGGGTTGAATAGATACTGTCATATCCTTACCTCACATGTGAGGAGACAATTTACAGTTGAAACTAGAATTAGACTTCATTTCTCTTAATCCCTTGTAGGGCTTCCTTTGTAGCTCAGTTGGTAGAGAATCTGCCTGCAATGCTGGAGACCTGGGTTTGATCCCTGGGTTGGGAAGATCCCCTGGAGAAGGGAAAGGCTACCCACTCCAGTATTCTGGCCTGGAGAATTCCATGGACATGTATAGTCCATGGGGTCGCAAAGAGTCAGACACAACTGAGTGACTTTCACTTTCCCTTTCTCTTGATCCCTAATTTAATGAGCTCTTCAGAGGTCTGTGGTCTCTCTCAATATACACCTTCCTGCTGCTGCGTTTTGCTTCCATCTCTTTGCTTCCATTCAGTTTTGTCACTTTACATTTATTGCATGCTAAGTTCATGGCACTGTCTGTGGCATATGATTTGTTAGCCTGAATTGCAGTGCAATTTCTCCTGTGTTCACCTGCTAGAGTATACTGTTTTACTGCCAAATAGCAGAGTGTTTGAAGGGAAGCTAATATTTAAAAGGATCTTTTCATAAAGGTCACTGTAATTGAGAATGTATGTCTGGTTGTTCTTCACTGCAATTGACTTGTGTCAGTGATGAAGTGATGAAGTGAAAATTTACTGTATCTTGCATTATCCCAGAAGAACAATTATTGACAGCTATTACACAAATCTGCCTGCTTGCAGATGACATATACTCACCTTTTCTCTCCAGTGATAAGAACAAAGAGTCTGTGAACCCTTTACCTTTATTTTTAAGTACTGAAGTTTCATTCCTGGCACTCGCAGTCTAATAGCCCTGAAAGTTTTAAAACACAGCAGGATCACAGAGGACTCTGGTTTAGCTACACAGGGGCAGATTCAATTACAGTTTCTTGTCAAAAGATGTTGCTGTAGGGAGGGGACGGGAGCTGACTGGGGAGGGGGCAGGATAAAGATCCAGAATGCTATTAGCTTACACATCCCCACGGATAGTTGTGTGTGGGAGCCTGAACCCTTGCCGGTAGCCTGACAGCCTGACAGCTCTGTCAGCCATGGTCACTTTTCTTGCCAGTTAAGCTGCTGTTATTGCTGGTTCAGTCAATTTAATTTTCAGTGTGCATGTCTCATGTGATACAGGATACATGGATATGTGTGTGAGCATTAAAATATCATTGCCATCTATAAAGGACCCAGTGAAGTCATGTTGAGTTACTAGGCAATATTTCAAGAGATCAGTCTTTGAGTGAGTAAAGATTTGTGTCGGAAGAGACATAAACCCACAGAGAGAAGTATAACTTTTTTTCCCCTGAGTTATGGTTTCCTGACTGATATCACTGACCACTATATTCCTATGGAAAGGCCATTGTCTCTCAAAGTGATTTTGTGGACTGTCTGTGTCAGAGTCAAGGGTGGGAGTGGGAAGGTTAATAATGCAGATTTCTAGACTTCACCCCAACTCAATTAGACTGAGAGATTGGGGCTGGGAATCTGCGTCTTAAGAATTTCTCCAGGTGATTATTTTGCACACTAAAGTCTGGTAATAATTTTTAAAAGTAATTATGTAAAATAAACCACAAGTTATTCACCTTCTAAAACTTCAAATGTATGAAATAGACTATTTTGATTATAGAAATTCATACTGAAGACAAGTTATTTACATAGAAGAGCATTTCCCCCAGGGCTTTTGTTTTTGTTTTTAATAGTAAGCTGCTGTGTTGTATCTAATATGTAAATTATTTTATCAGATACATTCTACATACAACTTTTGAAAATATAAATTGGAGGATAAAAATGTGGTAATAATGACACTGCTGTTATACTTATACCATGCCAGTCATGTTTAAAATTTATATATATATATATATATATATATATATATATATATTATTCTTTTAATCCTCACAACAATCCTATGAGGAAGGGGTATTATATTTCCAATTTTGCATATGAGGAAACATATAACTTAACCAAAGACATACAGGTAGCAAGGGGCCGAATTGGGATTTGAACACAGGTGGTCTGGCTCCAAAGCCAGGCTTCCACTTTTGAGTACTACAACATACTGCTTCTCATCACAAAGTAACTGATAGTAGTTATTGGAAAAGTTGAACAATAGTGAAGCTGAAAAGATTGTCATGTGTGCCAGCATGGCATAGTAAAAGAATGCTAGACTAGGAATCAGAAGTCCTGGGGTTTGGTTCCTGCTCCAGGGCTCACTTACCTTCATGAGAGTCTTTCCCCATGTATGAAGTAAGAGATTAGGCTACACTAATGCCCAGCTTTCATGGATGTTTTCAAATAGAAACTGTGGCACACCGTTACATACGTTTTATAAACATAAGCTTAGGGAGGGCATTGATGTTACCCGGGCTGCCTCAGGACTGTGTGCTCTTCAAAGATTTAATCATTCTAACTTGTTTACCCCCTTATTGATAGTGGTTTTAGAAGGTTCTTTTTGTTTTGTCCTATGTTTTTTCCCCCAGTTTCCACAGGTTTCATGTATGTCCCTTTTCCCACTCACCCAGTCTTGGAACTCTCACACAAGCATTATGAGTTAGTATATCCTGTTTAATGAGTCTGAGATATGTTTAGGTATTTTCCAAAATATTCTATCTTCATTTCCTGAAAAAAATAGAACATTCTTTTTCTTGTTGCTTCTCATCTTCTTATGGATCCCTAATGTTTTTTATGTGTAACTGAATTACCTCGCTGTATACCTTAAACAACATTGTTAATCAACTATGCTCCAATATAAAAAAAAAATTTAATAAATAAATAATAAAAATTATCTTTGCTTAGCTCTTCACCAAAAAGAAGGGACCGTTTCAAGTGGAATCTTTTGGTCAAGCCTTTATTTAATCTTCATAATTCTGCAATTGTGATGACTGGGTCAGAGTTCATCTGTACTGTATTCATTCTAACAGGATTAACAAGTGTGTCAGATTGTCAAGTCATGGCTATAATTGACTTTGGCTTTGAGGTTTTTCCTTCATAATAAACAATGGGCCCTGAGCCAAAAAAGCTTGTGGTTTACAGTCACATACTGATGACTAAATATTACAAATGATTTCCCGTCATACTCATTCTATTACTCTGGAGCTCGCTTTATGTTTTTTGAATGAATCATATCAGGAGAATACCCGTAACTAAAAAGAATTTGACCTGTCAACTTCCCATTGCAGCCAGAGACACTTTGAGACTTCCTCATGCCTGAGCACTTGAGGACGAGTGTAGAATGCCTAGGTTAGAGTTTAGTCAGAAGAGAAGAGACAGCCTTTAAATCTTTGAAAGGACACTCTGAATCTCTTACATAAACACTGTATCCAAAAAAAAAATGCCCTTTTGGAAGATTACAGGGAGAATTTTTATTCATTACTGACTGTTCTATGCAAAATTCCTCTGAATGGAAACACTGAAGATGCTTTGAGAAGCAATGCTTCAGGTATGGCCCCAAGTTGGAGGCTAAGGTTTTTCTAAGGTGCCTCCTTTTTATCCCAGGAAGGGGGTTTGTTCTTCCTCATTCCCAAAGTGGAAATGAGGTGGGACTCAGTTCTGCTGGGCTTCTGTCATTGTTCTATGCACGCTATTGCTGGAAGAAGACTCACTTTGTACAAATAACTTTGAGAATTCAGTTTAAAAAATGTTCCAAGAGGAACATTAATCAGCAAGAAGTTTCATCTATTCAGAATTTATAGATTTGAGAAAGACATTTGCTTAAGCTTTTATATTTACTTCATGAAATATTAACTATTAGCAAGTGCAGAATGTTACTGAAGCTAAAACAAAGCAAAAAACCTATCACCCCTCCTCTGATTAGTTTATTTAACTGTTAGCGGTAATAACTATATTGCTGTCTAATCTGCTCTCCTTTTCTTGGTAACTCTAATAAACAAGATGACACATGTAGTCACATATAGTGAAAAATGACACATATAGTGAAAAATGTTTACTGTTTGCCAAATGAGTTAATCACACTGGAAAATAAAATTTTCACATCAGCCTTCTATCAGTTTATTTTCAGTTAACACTTAGAAAAATGGGTAAGTGTGGATAGTAAACCGGTGAAATAAAGAGTCTGGATAAAGTTGGACACTTCACTGCCTCCTAGTGAGGCTTGTTAGCTCACCCCCTCACCTGCTGAGCATGTCTGATGCTTGGGCTTAAGGAAGTGTTCCCCTTACCTCCTTTCTCTTCAGATCAGTCCTTTTATAGGATTTTGTCTGGAGCTCTTGAGGTAAATCTGCTGTGAGACTGTAAGGTTGAGTTGACCTCTCTCTTCAGAATTCTAGAGGAGCTGATTAAATAGGAGATGGGAAATGGGTGGTTATAAAATGCCTTCTTGAAGCAGTAGAATATATTTCTTGCACATTGTTTATTTATGTGTGCATTTCCCTAGTTACTGCCATGTCTTCAGTGCCCCTTTGGTTTAGTTTTTCTGCTTTTTCCTCATGGAAGCACCCAAAAGAGTCTGTGTTAAGACCAGTGTATGAATTCCATTTCTTCAAGCTGTCCAGAAAGGAATCCATTTTATGTGGCCGGTGACAAGGTTAGAAGGGGCTTAGAGGGTTTTTTGTTGTTTATGTGTTGGTTTCCTGTTGGTTTTAAAAGTAGGAATTTCTGGACCAGCTTATAACTGTTTTCAAAACATTTTATCTTTTTGCTTGTGTCATTTTGCTCTTGCTTGACACTCTTGATTTATTTTTATAGATGTTTTCTGTGCCATGGGCAAATTAGGCCACCCCCAGGGAAGAAATCTGGTTATGTTCCTAACTCTGCTGGAAGTTGCCTAATCATCTCTGTTCTTCATTGTCTTGAAAAGTGACTAAAGAAGTCTGTTTTAAATGCCCTAAATTATCCTGAATTGATTTTTTTTTTTTTTGGTCTTCCTTTTATATGTATTTCCGAAAAATCTCAAAAGAAAAGCTGCTAGAAATAAATTTAAAGATAAAAATTGCTGGCAAGAAGGAATAGCTGCAAGATTTAAAGTTACAATTCTCTCATTTTGCTTCTATAAGACAGTGGCATTCCCTAGACTGGACAGATACACTCATTGAGCTAAGTCTAGTAGTGTGTCTTGAAGAACCTGGTCTTTCTTCAGCAGACAACATACAGCTCTTATGGAAGGTGCTGACCTGTGTGTAAGAATGTTGGTTTTGCGGGGGCAGGATGGAGTGGCACAAGGGAAACTTCCTTCCGTGGGCCGTATCTCCCTTCACCTCCCCATCCCATACTCCTGAGAATTAGAGACTGCTCCTTAAAGGGTGGCCCTGTGAGAATGCAACCTCAGACTTCCTTCACCGAGCCTGCTGTAGCATCACACAGGGCCAGCTTCTCTAGATGTGAGAAATACTTTCCTGCAGTTGGAGTAAACTCGTCATGTGTAGCAGCCTGTGTTAAGAGCACAGATTCTCTGCTTTCAGAGCCTTTCTTTCCCAAGCACAGGGAGGGAGGGAGCGGCCAGCGGACGCTCCGTGAAGTGTACGCCACCTGCCAGTGCTGACAAGATAAGCTTAGGAAATTTTATAGCGATTGGAGATTTTTATTGAATCTAATAAAACATTTGGATCCGTGTTTTGTAATCTTTTAATTTTTTTCTAGAAATATTTATCTGCAAGCAATCAGAAATTAGAAAACAAAGTCTGGCCTTGCACCACAGATGGTTTGAGCAGCACTGCTGCACGCATGGCCTTGGGTTGGAGGCTAAGGCTTTTCCTAAGGTACCTCCTTTTTTCCCAGGAAGGGTGTTTGTTCTTCCTCATTGCCAAGTTTAGGAGCCTAGTATTTTCCTTTTTTAATTTTGGTAAAATACACATAACATGAAACTGACCATCTTAACCATTTGATGGTATTAAATACATTCACATTGTTGGGCAACCAGTCCCCAGAACTCATTTCATCTTGCAGTACTACGTTCTATACCCACCACACAGCAACTCTTCGTTTTAATCTGTGGATATTGTCTTTTGATGTACAGTTTTTAATTTTGATGCAGTCCAGTTTACCTATTTTTGCTTTTGCCTGTGTTTTTGGTGTCATATCAAAAAAATCATGGCAAAATCCAATGACATAAAACTTTCCCCTGTGTTTTCTTCTGAGAGCTTTATCATTTTTGCTCTTAGGTTTAGGTCTTTGATTGATGCTGAGTTAATTTTTGTACATGGTATAAGGTAAGGGTCCAGTTTCATTGTATATGGATATAGTTTTCCCAATGTTTTTTTGTTGAAAAGAGCCCAGTTTTATACTCAGTTATTATCTACCTGGGCAGCAAAATGAAAGGAAAAAATGGTAAGCAAGCATTGCTGGGAAAATTTGAACACTGGTTTATGCCTTGATTTTGGCAATTTGGGGAAAGGGAACATGGCTATTGAATGCTCAGTGGAATGTGAGAGCTAAGTGTCATGCTTTGATGTATACACATAATATGGCTATTTTGCTGACAACATTTTTATTAGTTCAAAAGTGGCATTTAAAATAAATTCATGGAGTTTCACAAATAAGACCTTCCAACCTTCCAAACAAGTTGATACCCCTTGAGTTAAAATACCTGGAGAGGAAAAGAAAACTGTTGTGGTCTGGTAATTGAAAGTGACAGTCTTAGTGACCCTCATATGAAAATTTACTCAGCGAATTTTGCTGAGTTCAATAATAGGGAAGGGGAAGGTTATCTCCTTTGAAAAACGAAACTCTTTCTTTTTCTTTTGTCTTGGCTTCTAGGAAATTTAGTGCTAAGTTTTATGCTTGGTTACATATCTTTTCGTCTTTTTGTTCTTGACGTTCCACTTACTTGTTTTGTTTGGATTTTCTTTATAATTCAGTTTTATTGAGGTATAGTTTATTTACAATGAAATACAAAATGCACCCTTTTCAAGTCTTGACAAATGTATACACCTGTAATCACCGCTTTAATCAAGATTATACAATGTCTCCATTCACGCAAAACGTTCTTCCATGCCTCTTTGCCATCATTACTGCTTTTCTGCCCCTTGTTAAATAGGTCTATTGATTCTGTGCCCTTCAGTGTTTGCCACTAACCTAATAAAAATACTTCTGGAAGTAGGTGGATTATAAGAAAAAAAAAGTGACTACATAAAATGAAATAGGCTTTTCAAGCTCTAGGTTTTCTTCCTGTGACCTGTCATTCAGTTTCTTTTTTTATATCCCCAAAAAAGCGACGCTACAGCTTCATAAGGACTTTTCTCATTGCAGATAACTCTGATGAGCTATGAAGCATTCCCAGCTATCTTTAGAAGACCTTGTTCTTTCTAATCTCTTAGAAATGAAATAGCTAGTTCTAAGGATTTGTTTTTAAACTTCCAGCACATTTTATAACAAAGTAGACAGAAGAGCAATGTCTCAACATAAAGGATATTTCACTTAAACACATTTTAACTCACGGCAAAATTCACAGTATTGCCTTCATTTTGTGTGTGTGTGTATTTTTTGGAATATATTGTTGCAAACATCCTCAGTACAAATTGTACTAAGAAAGAAAGTGAAAGTGGAAATTCCTCAGTCATGTCCAACTCTTTGCAACCCCATGGACTGTAGCCTACCAGACTCCTCTGTCCATGAAATTCTCCAGGCCAGAATACTGGAGTGGGTTGCCATTCCCTCCTCCAAGGAATCTTCCCAACCCAGGGATCGAACCCGGGTCTCCCGCTTTGCAGGCGGATTCTTTACCACCTGACCACCATGAAAGTGAAAGTGAAGTCGCTCAGTCATGTCCAACTCTTTTCGACCCCATGGACTATAGCCTGCGACTTCTCTGTCTGTGGGGTCTTCCAGGCAGGAGTCCTAGAGTGAGTTGCTATTTCCTTCTCCAGGGGATCTTCCCAACCCAGGGATAGAACGTAGGTCTCCCGCTTTGCAGGTGGACGCTTTACCCTCTGAGCCACCAGGGAAGCTCCTGATCACCATGGATGGTTCTAAATAGAGGAGACCAGGCACAAAGTAACGCACACTCTAGGCATCCTACAAAGACAACACGGACACTAGTGAGGCTGCTCTGGGAGACCAGGAGTCAGGATACAGTGACCCTGGGTCGGGGGTTAGTGACTCGAAGGGAATATGAGGGGCTTGGGAGCCAGTCATGCTGTTTCTTCTTCAGGTGTTGGTTTCATGGCACACAGAGTTTGTGAAAATCCAGAGAACTGTACATGTATGAAATAATGTACTTCTCTGTATTATACTTGAGTTAATGTTAAAAACACACATCTCACCATCATCCACCCTGGCCTTTAGCCCTTTGGGACCCACTAATCAAGTTCAACCTCCACATTTAGCGGAGTAGGAAACCAAGCCCCCGAGAGGGGAAACACCTGTTCCAGGTGACAAAGCAAGTCGGGGGCCAAACTGGGAATGAATCCCCAGCCCGAGGCTTAGCTCGAGGGCTCCTCACCACTCCAGGCTTCCAGGGGATTTTTTTCAGCCAGACAAATTTGTTCCTGTACGGGTTTGTCTATACCCAGAGGATCAACATCTTTGCCAGAAAGATGAAATATGTCATGAGCACCAGTTGCCTTGTTGTAGCATGTTAGAAGGTCAGTGGCCCTGCTTTCTAGTAACTCAGCAACTCATGACCTTTGAATGTCTGCAGCTGGTTTTGGAAATGTTAGAGTTATGACTTGTTTATAGATGTCACAACAGTGTCTTGAAGTGACAACAAGAAATGTAACCAACTGGATTGTGTATGGGGACAGTGTGGGCTCTAGGCAGGTGACTGGAAAGATAGAACTGTGATTAACTTGTGCATGAGGAATTCTGGTGCATGGCTTGCGTCAAAACAGTGTCTACATGGAAAGTGGATGGCTTATGCTTCTTCCCCAGGATAATAAAGAAGCAGCGAACAGTAATAATAAGGGTTGTTTTTTTCCTTCTAGTTTTATTGAGATATAATTGACATATAGCACTGTGTAAGTTTAAAGCGTGATAGTGATTTGACTTACATACATCATGAAATGATTACCACAGTGTTTAATGAGCATCCATCATCTCATACAGACACACAATTAAATAGAAAAAAAAATTTTTTCCTAGTGATGAAAACCCTTAGGATTTATGCTCTTAACAACTTTCATATATAGCATAAAGCAATGTTAGTTCTATTTATCATAGGGTAAATTGCATCCCTAGTATTTGTTTGTCTTCTAACTTGAAGTTTATACTTTTCGACTGCCTTCTTCCAATTTCTCCTCCTCCATCCCCACCTCTGATAACCATAAATCTCATCTCTTTTTCTGTGAGTTTGTTTTGAAGTATAACTGACCTAAAACCCTGTGTTGGTTTCTGGTACCCTGCACAGTGATTTGATATTACTTTGCATATCACAGTGATCATCACGATAAGTCTAGTTACCATCTGTCATCATACAAAGGTATTACATAATTATTGACTCCATTCCCCACTCATTTCATACCAGTACTCTTATTTTGTAACTGTAAGTTTGTACCTCTTCATCTCCCTCACCTGTTTCTCTACTCTCTATCTCCCCTCCCCTCTGGCAACCACTTGGTTAGTAATATAAGGTTTTAACCCTGTTTCACTTGCCAAATAAAGGGGATTTTGACACTAGTTTACTATTCTGCAATGACCTTGATATTATGAACTGAACTCTAAATGAAGATGTAAGCTAAAGTACATCATCTGCAGATAGCATGCTTTAATATTCCCTCATAATGCAGTAGAGCTGCTTGTAAAAGGAAACCAGCATGACTGAGAGGGGCATAAATTGTGACCATCTGATATTTTCCTGCAATTATTTTCTGTGTGAACTATGTAAAAAGGAATGACATCGAACCAGGTATGTTTACAAAGCACAACAGGTCCTGATGCAAAGACTGCTTGATGTACTGCGTGTCAGTATTACACCAGTGATAGATCCTACAGTGCTGGATATTCGCATGCATTGATCTGGGTGTTTGGTGGAAGGCATGTTTGTTTGTTTTGTTTTCTACTTTTGCTGACAGGTCCAAGTTACCATATACGTTATCTGTCATTTTAAACTCATGAAATAAGAAAATTCTTGCCTCAGATTCTACTGTTTGTGTGGACTCTAATCATTAAAGTGCACTTGGACTACTTAAGTCTAGGAACAGCCCACAGAGTTATAAAGACTGTGTAGATTCTTGCTTGGTGACTATAGTTTGGCCTCCCAAACAGTCCTGGTTATTTAGCCCAAGTTTGAGGTGGAGGGTAGTTATGGATGTGTGAGTTTCCACTGAATTTGATACATTTTCATTTTATTTAAGGAAAGGACAACATACATAGTCTGCCACAGAAGGAAAACCTTTAAAAGAATCTGAACATAATTAAATTTCCCTTATCCTTTTCTTTGCCAGAAGGTTAATGATTCTCTAATAATTGAGATGTAATTGATCCCCCAAATGTGCTTCCACTTGATGAAAGTAGCAAAGTCCAATACACACTTGCTGACTAAATTTTTCCTCTCCTCTTTAACTCTCTTTTAGGACTCAGCCCAAAACCATGTTTGCCCAAGTTGAGTCTGATGATGAGGAAACAAAGAATGAGCCAGAATGGAAAAAACGTAAAATTTGAAGAATCTCCTATGAGAGCTGTTTGCATGAGGGGGAGGGATTGAACAGGTTTGTTTTTTTAATGAAATAAAAACACATTTTTATGAACAGGTTTTGTCCTTTGCATTATTGAGCCATTCAAAAGGTTGGTAGCTACCCTTCACTAAACTTGTGTTTACATTTTCTTACCTATGACTACTAAACTGTATTATAAGTAAATAAGAAGTAGATTCTTAGCCTGTTACCAAGTACTTTCAGTATTTGAAGAGTTTATTCAACAGTTATTTGTCTTATACAGACTGTTATAACCTTGGGGGAGGGGAACGTACGCTGAGACGTACTTCTGTCATGAGCAATTCTAAGAGCACAGTATGGAAATGAACATCAAAATGGTTAATATCTCTGTATAATTTCCCAACAGTTATTTACATGACTGTAAATAATTAGGCTGAGTTCAAACTGAAAGTTTGAACCATTGCCATACTAGGAAAGAATGTGTATCTGATTATCCTGGAACAGCAGAAAGCAGTGATCAGGAGTTAGGAAGTGGGCTTTGAAATAAGACCAGTGTGGGTTCAAATCCTGGCTCTGCTCTTTACTGTCTGGGTCACTTTAGGAGAGTTACTAAGTTTCTCTCTTCTGGACCAGGGGTCCCCAGCCGCCAGGCCACGGACTGGTACCCCAGATCACTGGAAGCATTCGACTGGAAATAAAATGCACAGTAAATGCAATACACTTGAATCATCCTGAAACCATCTGCTCCAATCCCCAACTGGTCTGTGGAAAAATTGTCTTCTATGAAACTAGTCTCTGGTGCTAAGATGGTTGGGAACTGCTGTTCTAGACTCAGATGATAATAGTATAACCTTCGAAGTTTTGTCAGATAAGATATACGTGTAAAGCATTTAGTATAGTACCTGATATGCAGTAAATATAATACTAAATACTTGCTCTTTTAAAACAGAGCTAGTGATAATGACTTCAGAGAAGGCAATGGCACCCCACTCCAGTACTCTTGCCTGGAGAATCCCAGGGAAGGGGGAGCCTGGTGGGCTGCTGTCTATGGGGTCGCACAGAGTTGGACACGACTGAAGTGACTTAGCAGCAGTAGCAGCAGTGATAATGACTTAGTCTGGTTTTTATCTGTATTAATTTAGAAAAGTATAGAAGTGCTTTGTAAATGAAAAGCTGTGTAAGGAGAAGACTTTAAAAATCATTCTGAGAGATAGTTGTACTTTTGTGATTACAAAGCTAAATAGAAATTGGCAGTTTGTCCAAAGTAATAATGAGTCAATAGAATAAAATCCTGTTTTATTCTCAAGCATGAAAAAGTCCACCTGTATTGTGAGTAACAGTGAGGAAATCATCTCTGTGATAAATTTGTCTTCTCTCCCCTAATTTCCCATCAACCCGGAGTAGTTTTTGCCTGTCAGACCCTCTCTACTAGACAATTCAGATTTTTTAGTACTTTCACCTTCTACTCTCCTCCTCTCTTCTGTCCCAGTGAACGAAATAGTTATGAAAGTGAATGATGACCCATAATGTGTATCAGAAAGCTCCGGGTTCTGTGAGCTTCACATACCACCTTTCCCCACCTTTTCCTTGAACAGCCCTTCAAACTCATACAGATTTTGTTTTTTTTAACCTATAGTTCTGAGGTGGCAATGGGCATTTTTAAATTCTAAAAGCCTTCAATCTTGTAAGCTATTTTCTGTCCTTTTCTTCTCCCATCCCCATCTTCATCCCATTCCCCTTCCCTTGTCACTTAGCTTAATAGGTAATAAGAGGAAGAACGAACATTTGCTGAGTGCCTACTCTCTAATGACTACTATTTTTTAAATTAATTTTTATTGGAGTATAGTTGCTTTACAATGCTGCTAGTTTCTTCTCGTTCAGTCACTCAGTCATGTCCGACTCTTTGCAACCCCATGGACTGCAGCAGGCCAAGCTTCCCTGTCCTTCATTATCTCCTGGAATTTGCTCAAACTCATGTCCATTGTGTCAGTGGTGCCATCCAACCATCTCATCTTCTGTCACCCCTTCTCCTGCCTCAGTCTTTCCAAGGATCAGGGTCTTTTTAATTGAGTTGGCTCTTTGCATCAGGTGGCCAAAGCATTGGAGCTTTAGTTTCAGCATCAGTCCTTCCAGTGAATAATCAGGTTAATTTCCTTTAGGATTGACTTCTTTGATCTCCTTGCTGTCCAAGGGACTCGTAAGAGTCTTCTTCAGCACCACAGTTCGAGAGCATCCAATTCTTTGTCACTCAGCCTTCTTCACGGTTCAGCTCGCACATCTGTGCGTGACTATTGGAAAAACCATAACTTTGTCATAGCTTTCCTTCCAAGGGACGAGCCTCTTTTAATTTTGTGACTGCAGTCACTGCACTGATTTTGGAGCCCAAGAAAAGAAAATCTGTCACTGTTTTTCCTCTTTTCCCATCTATTTGCCAGGAAGTGATAGGACTGGATGCCATGATCTTAGTTTTTTGATTTTTGAGCTTTAAGCCAGATTTTTCACTCTTCTCTTTCACCTTTATCAAGAGGCTCTTTCATTCCTCTTTACTTTCTGCCATTAGGGTGGCATCATCTGCCCATCTGAGGTTGTTATTTCTCCTGGCAATCTTGAATCCAGTTTGTGATTCATCCAGCCTGGCATTTTTGCATGATGTACTCTGCATATAAGTTAAACAAGCAGGGTGACAATATACAGCCTTGATGTACTCCTTTCCCAATTTTGAATCAATCGTTATTCCATGTTTCTGTTGCTTCTTGACCCGCATACAGGTTTTGCAGGAGACAGGTCAGGTAATCTGATATTCCCATCACTTTAAGAATTTTCCACAGTTTGTTGTGGTTCTTCTGTACAGCAAAGTGAATCAGCTATCTGATGACTCCTAAACTCTTCACCTTCATTAGCTCATTTAATCCTCATAAAAACCCCATGAGTAGGTAAAATAACTAAACCCATTTTACAGATGAGACAAAAGAAGTCCAGAACATCAAATAATCTGGCTAAGATTACATTTAGGGAGGACTGTATAGAGACACCCAAGATCCCCAAACATCAGTAATTAACAAATTACTGCTCTAAATTTTCTATTCTTATTGAAATGCACTTCATCTAAAATCAATTACAGACGACTATTTTGTTCTAGCTGCTTAGGATTTGTAAATTTATTGCTTCTTGGATAAAATTTACTGAAATCATGTCAGATTTTTTCCCTTCTTAACATAAACATTGCACCATATGGAAGTATTCGTCTTGCCGGGAGGGCTGGAGTGAGAAACAAAAACTTGATCATAGTGATCTTGGCGGAGTCTGCTATGATGTAAGGGAAAGGGAAATTGTGCAAATTTAGCACTAAGTTGGTTTTTCTCATTATTACCCAGAGCACAAGTGGCCCTTCTCTTGCTTGAGATGCTCCATCTTACTCGGGGGACTTTTGTAAAAAAATTATGTTTCCACACAAGATTATCGAAATACATGTAAGAATTTCCAGTCTCAATTTTGGTGAGCAAGGACCTGGGAACCAGGACTGGACAAAGAGGGGGTGCTCATTTCATCCATTGTTTCAGTGCCAGGATGGTGACCTCACAGGCCTCACCCTCTCAGGCCCGTCAGACCTCTCAGTTCTCTGCCCCAGATAACCTTGTATTCCTGATGCCCGTCAACTCCATTTCTGTTCACTCAAGTAAGGAACCTGAAAGTTACAATAATGACTCCTCCTTCACCCCCACTCCCACCTCATCTAGTTACTTGCTGGTTTCTATTTGTGCTGTGTTCTGAATCTCTCACATTTGACCTCCATGGCTTTCCCTACCACCCTGACTGGAGTTGAGACCTCCTTTGATCCCTCACCAGAACCTCTCAGGAGCCTCCCTCCCAACATGTCTGTTTTTCATTTGGTCCTCATCTAATCCATCTTTTTTTTTCCAACCATCAGAATTAACTTTCTAAAACCAAACCCTATCATCTCATGCCTCTGCTTATAGCCTTGCAGCAGCTCCGTGTTCTCTCTCTAACCCATCTGTGTGGCCCTGAGGGTGTCGACATCCAAGATTCGGGCTCTCCTGGTCTTTTTTTTTTTCCACTGATTTTAATAATTTATCATAGTTTCTTTTTAAAAAAATTTTAATTGAAGTATAATTGCTTTACAATGTTGCATTGGTTTCTGCCATACAACACCACAAATCAGTCATAACAGTAGACTGATTCTCCTGGTCTTTCTTCCTTTAATTCTTGCTGATCTCACACAGCAAGTGGTGCTGGAGAAGACTATTGAGGATCTCTTGGACTGCAAGAAGATCAAACCAGTCAATCCTAAAGAAATCAGTCCTGAGTATTTATTCGAAGGACTGATGCTGAAGCTGAAGCTCCAATACTCTGGCCACTTGATGGGAGGAACTGACTCATTGGAAAAGACTCTGATACTGGGAAAGATTGAAGGCAGGAGGAGAAGGGGACGAAAGAGGATTGGATGGTTGGATGGCACCACCGACTTGATGAACATGAGTTTGAGCAAGCTCTGAGGGTTGGTGATGGACAGGGAAGCCTGGCGTGCTTCAGTCCATGGGGTCGCAAAGAGTCGGACACGACTGAGTGACTGAACTGAACTAATCTCACACCTGTTTCTGAGATCCACCCAAACTGAACCCAGAGGTACCATGCTCTTTGTCAGTTGAATGCCTTTGCACATGTCCCTTTGTTGTCTGCCTGTTTGCTTTTGAAATTGGGGAGCATTACACCTTCCTTGAGCAGCCTTCCCTGACCCACCCAGGCAGACAATTATTTCCTCCCTCTTAGGCCCCATGGCTGCTTACATACCTCTCCAGTGCAGCTTTCTTTCATGTTGTGTTGTAAATCTGTATATGTGCATGGCTTGCGGGCCTGAGGGTGTCTGTTTCCCTCACTGGGAAATAGACTGTAAAAACTAAAATACATTGGGTTCTGTGAATATTTAATGAGTTTGTTTTGAAAAATGAGAAGAGCTGTATTTTTTTTTTAGTTTTATTAGAGTATAATTGATTTGCAGTTGTGTTTCTACTGTACAGCAAAATGAATCTGTTATACATATATCTGCTCTTTTTACACTCTTTCCCATACAGGCCATTACAGAGTATTGAGTAGAGTTCCCTGTGCTTTACAGTAGGTTCTTCAGTTCAGTTGCTCAATCATGTCCGACTCTTTGCGACCCCATGGACTGCAGCACGCCAGGCCTCCCTGTCCATCACCAGCTTCTGGAGTTTGCTCAAACTCATGTCCATTGAGTCGGTGATGCCATCCAACCATCTCATCCTCTGTTGTCCCCTTCTCCTCCCACCTTCAGTGTTTCCCAGCATCAGGATCTTTTCAAATGAGTCAGTTCTTCTCATCAGGTGGTCAAAGTATTGGAGTTTCAGCTTCAGAATCAGTCCTTCCAATGAATATTCAGGACTGATTTCCTTTAGGATGGACTGATTGGATCTCCTTGCAGTCCAAGGGACTCTCAAGAGTCTTCTCCAACACCACAGTTCGAAAGCATCAATTCTTCTGCGCTCAGCTTTCTTTATAGTCCAACTCTCACATCCATACATGACTACTGGAAAAACCATAGCTTTGACTAGACCGACCTTTGTTGGCAAAGTCTCTGCTTTTTAATATGCTGTCTAGGTTGGTCATAACTTTCCTGCCAAGGAGTTAGCGTCTTTTAATTTCATGGCTGCAATCACCATCTGCAGTGATTTTGGAGCCCCAAAAATAAAGTCTCTCACTGTTTCCACTGTTTCCCCATCTATTTGCCATGAAGTGATAGTACCAGATTCCATGATCTTAGTTTTCTGAAGGTTGAGTTTTAAGCCAACTTTTTCACTCTCCTCTTTTACTTTCATCAAGAAGCTCTTTAGTTCTTCACTTTCTGCCATAAGGGTGGTGTCATCTGCATATCTGAGGTTATTGATATTTCTCCTGGCTATCTTGATTCCAGCTTATGCTTCATCCAGCCCAGTGTTTCTCATGATGTACTCTGCGTATAAGTTAAATAAGCAGGGTGACAACATACGGCCTTGATGTACTCTTTTCCTTATTTGGAACCAGTCTGTTTTTCCATGTCCAGTTCTAACTGTTGCTTCCTGACCTGCACGCGGATTTCTTAAGAGGCAGGTCAGGTGGTCTGGTATTCCAATCTCTTTTAGAATTTTCCACAGTTTGTTGTGATCTACATAGTCAAAGGCTTTGGCATAGTCAATAAAGCAGAAATAGATGTTTTTCTGCAACTCTCTTGCTTTTTCAATGATCCAGCGGATGTTGACAATTTGATCTCAGGTTCCTCTGCCTTTTCTAAATCCAGCTTGAACATCTGGAAGTTCACGGTTCCCAGACTGTTGAAGCCTTGCTTGGAGAATTTTGACTTTGCTAGTGTGTGAGATAAGTGCAATTGTGTGGTAGTTTGAGCATTCTTTGTCATTGCCTTTCTTCAGGATTGGAATGAAAACTGACCTTTTCCAGTCCTGTGGCTGCTGCTGAGTTTTCCAAATTTGCTGGCATATTGAGTGCAGCACTTTAAGAGCAACATCTTTTAGGATTTGAAATAGCTCAATCAGAATTCCATCACCTCCACTAGCTTTGTTCATAGTGATGCTCCCTAAGGCCCACTTGACTTCACATTCCAGGATGTCTGACACTAGGTGAGTGATCACACCATCGTGATTATCTGGGTCATGAAGATCTTTTTTGTGTAGTTCTGTGTATTCTTGCCACCTATTCTTAAAATCTTCTGCTTCTGTTAGGTCCATACCATTTCTGTCTTTTACTGTGCCCATCTTTGCATGAAATGTTCCCTTAGTATCTCTAATTTTCTTGAAGAGATCTCTAGTCTTTCCCATTCTATTGTTTTCCTCTATTTCTTTGCACCGATCACTGAGGAAGACTTTCTTATCTCTCCTTGCTATTCTTTGGAACTCTGCATTCAAATGGGTATATCTTTCCTTTTCTCCTTTGCTTTTCACTTCTCTTCTTTTCACAGCTATTTGTAAGGCCTCCTCAGACAACCATTTTGCCTTTTTGCATTTCTTTTTCTTGGTCGTGGTCTTGATCCCTGCCTCCTGTACAATGTCATGATCTTCCATCCATAAATCTTCAGGCACACTATCAGATCTAATCCCTTGAATCTATTTCTCACTTCCACTGTATAATCATAAGGGATTTGATTTAGGTCATACCTAAATGGTCTAGTGGTTTTCCCTACTTCCTTCAATTTAAGTCTGAATTTGACAATAAGGAGTTCATGATCTGAGCTGCAGTCAGGTCCCAGTCTTGTTTTTGCTGACTGTATAGAGCTTCTCCATCTTTGGCTGCAAAGAATATAATCAATCTGATTTTGGTGTTGACCATCTGGTGATGTCCATGTGTAGAGCCTTCTCTTGTGTTGTTGGAAGAAGGTGTTTGCTATGACCAGTGCGTTCACTTGGCAAAACTCCATTAGCCTTTGCCCTGCTTCTTTCTGTACTCCAAGGCCAAATTTGCCTGTTATTCCAGGTGTTTCTTGACTTCCTACTCTTGCGTTCCAGTCCTCTGTAATGAGAAGGACATCTTTTTTGGGTGTTAGTTCTAGAAGGTCTTGTAGGTCTTCATAGAACCATTCAACTTCAGCTTTTAAGCATTGCTGGTTGGGGCACAGACTTGGATCACTGTGATATTGAATGGTTTGCCTTGGAAATGAACAGAGACCGTCCTGTCATTTTTGAGATTGCATCCAAGTACTGCATTTTGGACTCTTTTGTTGACTGTGATGGCTATTCCATTTCTTCTAAGGGATTCCTGCCCACGGTAGTAGATACAGTAGTCATCTGAGTTAAATTCACCCATTCCAGTCCATTTTCGTTCGCTGATTCCTAAAATGTTGATGTTCACTCCGGCCATCTCCTGTTTGACCACTTCCAATTTGCCTTGATTCATGGACCTAACATTCTGGGTTCCTATCCAATATTGCTCTTTACAGCATCAGACTTTGCTTCTATCACCAGTCACATCATAAATGGGTGTTGTTTTTGCTTTGGTTCCATCTCTTCTTTCTTTCTGGAGTTATAGTAGGTTCTTATTAGTATCTATTTTATATATAGTAGTGTGTATATGTCAATCGAGATTTCCAAATTTATCTCTCCCCTCCTTTATTCCCTGGTAACCATGTTTGTTTTCTGTATCTATGCCTCTACTTCTGTTTTGTAAATAAGTTCATTTGTACCCTCTTTTGGGGGGCTTCCCAGCTGTCACTAGTGGTAAAGAATTTGCCTGCCAGTGCAGAAGACATAAGAGACGTGGGTTTGATCCCTGGGTGGGGAAGATCCCCTGGAAGAGGAAATGGCAGCCCACTCCAGTATTCTTGTGTGGAGAATCCCCATGGACAGAGGAGCCTGGTGGGCTTACAGTCCATAGGGTTGCAAAGAGTTGGACGTGACTGAAGCAACTTAGCATGTACCCTTTTTTTTTGATTCTACATATAAGCAATATCATATAATATTTGTCTTTCTGTGTCTGAGTTACTTCACTCTGTATGTCAATCTCTAGGTCCATCAGTGTTGTTGCAAATAGCATTATTTTGTTCTTTTTGTGGCTGACTAATATTCCACTGTAGATATGTACCACATCTTCTCTATCCATTCCTCTGTTGATGGACATTTAGGTTGCTTCCATGTCCTGGCTATTGTAAATAGTGCTGTAATGAACATTGGGGTGCATTATGTTTTCAAACTGTGGTTTCCTCTGGGAGAGGAGCCGTATTTTATTCACATGTGTATTTCTAGATCATAGCTCTGTGAAAGAAGTTTAAAAGTGCTCAATAAATGTTTGGCAGAAGGAAGGGAGAGACAGGGATGGGGAATGAAGTATGAGAAGCATTTCTGCCTTGCAGATGGGAAGTAGGAATATGAATACCAAAGCTTGGTCCATATCCCGGCTGCTTTGCCATTCTGTGTTGGGATTTACACAGGTAACTGTTGTTGGCTTGAGGAAGAAGCAAGATTGTAAACAGCTATCAGTGCTATTACTGGAGTGGCCCATGCAGATCTAAGCCACCATGACATACCCAGGCACTGACTTGTCTTGAGTCACCAAAGATCTGAGATGCTGACAGCATGGAGTCTTTATCCATGGGTGTCTATGAGCCTCCTCAAAGAACATAGCATATATTACATTTGCTCATGTACATTTTTCTGTAGAGAAGATCTCTAACATTAATTAAAATTCTGGAATATTAGGTGTTGCTAGTAGCTCTTTCATCTCCCAAAAGGACCATGTAGAACTGGGCCATTCAGACTTGAAAACCAGAATATAACCCTCAATCACCTTCAAACATGTACAAAACACCAAACTGTTCAATGAAAAACTCTAACACACCGTCAGTTATTATTACTGCTTTAGGGACTTCCCTGGTGGTCTAGTGGCTAAGACTCTATGTTCCCAATGCAGGGGCCTGGGTTTAATCCCTGGTCAGGGAACTAGATCCCACATGCCACAACTTAAAATCCTGCATGTGGCAACTAAGACCTTGTGCAGCCAAATAAATATATTAATATTTTAAAATACCTTAGTGCTTTGGAGTCAGATCCTATATTTATGCTTTGAAAGATTGTTAGCCTTCTGTCTCACTTAAAACCTAGAGTTCAGCTTCATGATTAACATGCAGGTAGCATCCAAAGGTGAGCATTTTTTTATGTTATCGAAGAGCACATGAGACTTGGGCCAATTTGGGAAAGATTTTAAGAATCAATATGACTATATCAGGCAATTGTGAGCCCTTCTATGTTTGATAACCCGAGTCAGATGTGGTAGGAGAAAGGGAGGGCAACCAGGTGCCTGCTTAGATGTATGCAAACAGCCTGGCTCAGGAGACCTTCAGAGGTGATATGCCTCATCTATTTATCAGTCTTCTTGTTTGGGAGGAGATTAGGAAAGAGAGGGTTGTTAACGGACGCCTTTGAACAGTATCTATCTGGAATGGGACATACCTCAAGGCACTAGGACAAGTAGACAAACTTTTACTTAATATCCTCACCAAAGAACTGAGAGAAGACCAGGTCAGGAGCAAAGTGCCTAAAGATGAGACTGTGTGTGTGTGTGTGTCTAGAGGTTTGTAGTTAGAGAAGGTACTCTGAGGGCAAGGAGAAGAGAAGTTTGCTGTTCTAAGTAGTTTTCTGAATTATCAGAGAGTTTATATTAGGGGTCAAAATTGACTTGTAATGGTGATAAAAGATGGCCACAGGTTCTTCAACATTGCTCCCATCAAGAAGATCCCCTCCCCTTGAATCTGAGCAGGCCCTGTGATGGCAGCACCAGGAGAACAGGGCAGAAGTGGTGCTGTGCTAGTTACCAGGACCACGCATTAAGAAACTTGCCATTTCTCTTTCTTCTTTCTTAGAACACCTGTTCTTGAAAGCTGGCTGCCGTGCTGTTAGGACCCCCAAGTAGTCCCATGTAGAGGCCCATGTGGAGAACTGAGGCCTCTGGCAGAGAATCCCAAATGAGTACCCAGCTGACAGCCAGCACCATCATGATATGTGCTGTCTTAAAAAGCAGATCCCACAGTCCCAGTCAAATCACATCTGCTATTGTTGCAGAGATGAGCCAACCTCTACTGTGAAAGTTGTTCAGTCGTGTCTGACTCTTTGTGACCCCATGGACTATACAGTCCGTGGAATTCTCCAGGCCAGAATACTGGAATGGGTAGCCTTTCCCTTCTCCAGGCAATCTCCCCAACCCAGGGATTGAACCCAGATCTCCCTCATTGCAGGCAGAATCTTTCCCAGCTGAGCCACAAGGGAAGCCCAAGAATACTGGAGTGGGTAGCCTATGCCTTCTCCAGCAGATCTTCCTGACCCAGGAATCAAACTGGGGTCTCCTGTATTGCAGGTGGATTTTTTTTACCAACTGGGCTATCAGGGAAGCCCAACCTCTACTGAGCCCTGCCTAAAATGCAGACAAATGAGGAAAATGAATAATTTCTTATTATTTTAAGCAATAAGTTGTGGGCTTGCTTTGCCAAAATATATAATTTGAACAACCTAAAAAAGAAATTATTGAACCATTCAAATACAAATACTGCTAATATTTTGATGAATTGCTTTCCAATTTTTTTCTTTTATCTAGAATTTTTAGATTTATTTTCTCTTTTACTGAAAACATAATTTTAATAATATTAGTTAAAATATGGTATATTTTCACTTTTAAAATGTAAATTTTCCACACTATTTCAAACCTTATGTATGATTTTAGAGGCAACTTTATTTTTGTTCAGTTACTAAGTTATGTCTGATGCTTTGTGACCCCAAGGACTGTAGCCTGCCAGGCTCCTCTGTCCATGGGATTTCCCAGGCAAGAATACTGGAGTGAGTTGTCATTTCCTTCTTCAGGGATCTTCCTGACTCAGTGATCGAACCTGTGTCTCTGCTTGGCACTTTACCACTGAGCCACCAGGGAAGCCCTGGGGGCTACTTAGTCATCCATTATATAGATGTGTCTTCTATTGTTTTCAAAATTGTATTATGAGCAATGGTGCTTTGTCTTCAGATCAATGCCTAGAGTTTCTTTATATGCATAGGATTCTTTTCTTACAATTGTTTACAAAAATGGAATTTTAGGGTGTCAAAAGAATGACTCATTTTTTTCTGTGAGTAATTTTAGTAAATTATCTTATCAATGGATGCCCAGTTGGACAGGCCAAAGATGATTCTGAGAAATAATCCTAATTACTGAGTTAAATAGTGTCCTCCAACCCCCGGCCGCCAATTCATGCACACCCAGAACCTCAGAATGTGAGCTTATTTGGAAATAAGGTCTTGGCAGATGGAATTAGTTAAATTAAGATTAAGTCACAGTGAATTAGGGTGGACTCTAAATCCAATGGCTGGTGTTCTTATAAGAAGGTCATGGGAAGACCTGGAGAGACACACACATAGAGGGAAAAGACCATGTGAAGATGGAGGCAGAAAAGACTATGTGAAGATGGAGTGATGTGGACAAGTCAAGGAACTTCAAGGATCATGGCAAACATGAGACTAAGAAGAGGCAAGGAAGGATCTCACCCCAGAGCCTTTAGAGGGATCATGACCTTGCGGGCACCTGGATTTCAGACCTCTGGCCTCCAGAACTGTGAGAGACTAAATCTCTGTTGTTTTAAGCCACCTAATTTGTGTTAATTCGCTAAGGCAGCCCCAGGAAATGAATATATCTAACAAAGAAACGTGAAGGTACACTTGGTTTAAGGTGAGACTTTTCAAGACTGCATTTCCCAATTCATTAAGGGCCTAAAAAGGGAGAAAAAACTCACAGACTTTCAAGATCCAACATCAAAGTTTAGAATTCTGTTTTCCTACCTTCCCACCGCACCCCTGGCCCCTGCAAGGCTCTGACTGTCAGCATGGATTTACTGTGGTTGTTGTTTTAAGCCACTAACTTTGGGGGTAATTTGTTACATAACAGTCAACAACCGATAAACCGATACAATTTCTAATGCAGCTAATTCAGCTTACATTTTGAGTATCTAGGGTGGGCTCATGAAGAATTTGTCTTAAAACAGTAAGGTCTTGGCTCTTCTTGGTGAGGATGGACAGATTTTGTTCTCTGGGATGGAAAGACTATAGGGACTACTTGGGACAAGCCCAGAGATTTTAGCTAAAGAGAGGAATTTTCATATTCTTCAGTTCTCTTGAATTAGCAGAGTGGCTGCTCCTTCCTTATTTTCCCCTTAATCAGCCTCGATGGCAGGGTTTCCCTGAGCTGCTGTGGCTTCCGCACTTGGATCCGCGGGACAGACAGGTGTCCGTTATTGTAGCTTCCTAATCCAATGTATCCATGAGGCTCTAGGCCTGTGAGTAAGTCTGCCTCACAGCTTTTTGTATTCTAAGACGCCAGCGGCTGAATAACAGATGATGGTTTTGCTGTTTACAAGGTACTTTGAAGCGTGGGTGGCTGATGACTGGACTCTCCCCAGATCTGCCCGATGGAGCTGATGTGACCAGATGTCTGGTGCTGCTCCTCAGATCTCTGGGGCTGCTCAGCCATTGCAGAAGATAAACATGTAATGGAAGAAAATTTGCTCCATTAATCAAGCAGTCTTAAAGAGTGATATGGCTGGCATCTTGGAAGCTGCATGAAATATGAAGTCAGAAGTTTTGGGTTCGTCTTTCTCCTTTGCTATGTGGTAATTTTGCGAGTTTAGGAAAATCAAATAAACTGTGAGACTCAGTTTTTCATCAGTGGAATGGGGTTGATGTTAATCACCCAGTCTGTATCCAGAGGGTGTTTCAGGGTTCAAATGGGGAAGGGGACTTTGTGAAGCATAAAATGCTAATGTAGTTGTTGGCTCTGTGTTTATGTATTAGTAATATCTCACTGAGTATACGTGCAAGTGTTAAATCACTCCATCGTGTCCAACTCATTGCAACCCCATAGACTGTAAGCCCTCCAGGCTCATTAGTCCATGGGATTCCCCAGGCAAGAATACTGGAATAGGTTGTCATTTCCTTCTCCAGGGGATCTTCCCGACCCAGGGATTGAACCCAGGTCTCTGGCATTGCAGGCAGATTCTTTACTATTTCAACTGCGAAGGAAGCCCAGTCAGTCGTGTCTGACTCTTTGCGACCCTATGGACTATTCGATCGTGGAATTCTCCAGGCCAGAATACTGAAGTGGGTAGCCTTTTCCTTCTTCCGGAGGTCTTCCCAACCCAGGGATCTGCGTTGCTGGCGGATTCTTTACCAACTGAGCTATCAGGGAAGCCTTTATATACATGAAGGGCATATTTTTAGGAAACAAGCCCGAATCTATTATAATCCATTATTATAATTCTCCTATAATCAAGGAGAATTTGATTCTGTATGTTTTAGAGGTTGTCATCTAATGTGAAAGTTGCAAAAGTTTCCCAAGATTTGGCTGAGGTTGTGTTAGGAGGCTCTGGTCCTGTTTGATTCAGCTTCTCATGGAGTCAACAGGGACCCTGGTATACTTCCTATTGGCCTCACAGTTGACCATCTTCAACTCAATCAATAACCTTCATGGTGCTGGTGGTGACAGCATCCAAATACTATCCAAATTTAGAAAAATGGGAAAGTTATCTTTTGCATTTCTCATAGGCTATTTTGATAGTGCTTTATTGCTTATTTGTCCTTCATTTTCCAAAGCATTAAAAAATATCGTGTTCATTTTGTTGGCTGTCGTGTGGTCTTTTCCTTGGACCCAACTGCCTCTTGTTTATGAAAAATAGCAAGTTAACCATGACAAACGGCCGGCGGCAATTTTGCCTCCAAAGTACACAGACTTTTTTCTTCTCCTTATTTTGTTTTTAAAAACAATAAAGTATTTTTCCATTGGAAAAAAAATGTCATTCAGAGATACATAGCATAGAGAAAAGCTCTGGAGTCAGGATACCTGGGTTCAGATCCCAGACAGAGCCAGTTTTAAGCTCTTTGGAGCCTCAGTGACTCTTGGGGATGTTATGAGGACCAAAGTGTGCCAGCACTTTGCAAACAATGAGATGCTACACAAGTGTTCCTACTCCTAGCAGGAGCAGGCAGACTCTTCAGAAATGCCGGTCCAGGATATTTCTTGGAAATGCTGTATCGTGGCCTATGTGTATTTGATCTGAAACATGAAAGTCCTGAAGAACTGGTGGCAGATCTGTCTCAAAAATGTGGAGCCCTAGTTTTGAAGTCCAGTCCCTACCTGCTCAGTGCCCACCAACAATTACGGCTCTCCCTGAAGTTGGAAACTAGACCATAACCCAAAGCTTTCTTCTGTCGATCTGCCCCCATGGTCATGTTCTTTATTTCATCCAGCTCCAAGGCTGGCTGAACCCTCAAATTGTCATGCATGATGACTCTTTCTTTCACCAGACAGTGTGTGGCCTGGAGATGATATTCATGAATTTACTTGGAGCCAGATGTGTGGTCCGTGCCTGGGTTTGCTTGCATCTTCTAAGATCTTTGTCATTATCAACAGTCAACAAAAATCAACATTATTCTTATAATTTATGTGTAGTCAGTTTTCAGGTTTTCCCCTTTATTGAGGATCAAAGGATTGTAAATAATGAGAAGACAGAATAGCACAACAAGCAAATGTTATTGCTTTTTATCTCTGGAGATTCTGACAAGCATTCCCTCACTTTTGCCTCAATGTATCTTGGGAAGTGCATCATAGCATGAGCTGCGGCAAAGCAGACACCAATCAGGCAGATTGTGTTTTGCCCATAAGAACAATGTTGTCATTGGGAGGCGGAGATCAAGGACCAAGCATCCAGTAAGTTAGAGTTATGACTGACTATGCATCATAAAATTCAGAGAAAGTGGTAGAAGGCTGTTAATGTGATAGAGCAAACCTATAATTAGAAGCTGGCAGACTTAGAAAGGATATTAGAGGTGATCTACCATGAGCCCTGTATCTTACAGATGAGGAAAGGGGAGCTCTGAGAATCAGCTAGTTGTGCCAAGACACACTGTTAGTTAATGGTGGAGCTGGGACCATAACAAAGATCTTTGATAGCAGCTCGGTGTTCCTTCAGCTCCTCTCTTCCCAGAGATCACTGATTAGAATGGGATGGACCCAGCCTAGAGTCCCAGCTCTGCCACGTATTGTGACCTTGGGCAAGTTATTTCACTTCTTTGAGCCTCAATGTCCCTAACCATAAATCTGAGAAATTAATACTTAGCTCATGGAATTGTTTTCAAGATTCAACTAGACAATCAGTGTAAGAACAAGACTTAACCAATGGCCCAGACAATGCTCAGTACGTGACTGTTTCTATGGTTGTGCCAGCATGGCCAGAAATACCAGTAAGCCTGCATAAATCACTCTGCTGTGTGGATGCTAAGCCATTTCAGTTGTGTCCTATTCTTTGCAAATCTATGGACCATACATAGCTTGACAAGCTCCTCTGTGCATGGGATTCTCCAGGCAAGAATACTGGAATGGGTTGCCATTTCCTTCTCCAGGGAATCTTTCTGACCCAGGGATTGAACCTAGATCTCTTACATTTCCTGCATTGGCAGACAGGTTCCTTACAACTAGTTCCACCTAGGAAGCACATAAATCACTCTATCATAACATAAATGTAACCTAACTGAAATTAATTCTGCATCAATTCTAGACCAATCCTCTCAGCTTGGTTTGCCTTAGTTTGCAATCCAGAGAAATTGGAATCAGTCTCCCCATTTTACCTTGCTAACTTTCTCAGCCATAATTAGTCATATTGGAGTATTTTCATTAATCTGAGATTGCTACTCAAATTTCAGATTGTCTTTTAAGAAATAGACATCGGAGAGTATATGGATATACTTAGAGGCTTCACTAAAAAGTTTATATTCCGAGGACTTTGAGGGTAGGTCTCTTTTGAATCTTCCTGATCTCTTTTTCTCTCTTCTCTTTATTTAAGGCACCAAGAATTTCAAGGCTGCTTTGAAGGGAGTAAAGGAGAAATGAAGAAACAACCCAGGAGCACCCGCTCAGGAAATGGCAAAGGTAGGAAGAAGGGGCGCACTGGCTGGTTGCTGGGGACAGTGTGCGGAGGCTCTGGTGATTCCAGCTGTGTTGCAGTGAACCACCGTGGGCTAGAGGGGCTGCGTGGGGAGCAGAGCTGCCGAGTTGCGTCTGCTGCAGGAGGGGAGCAGGAAGGCCTTGTGCAGGACTAGAATGGGCATCTGGCTTCCCCCTGGTCTTTTCTCTGGATGTGTTGCTTGGAGTGTGAGCCACAGCAGGTGAATCCATTTGCTATTCAGACAAGTTAAATGTGTGTGCTCATTGGCTTCAGTCGTATCCAACTCCATGTGACCCCATGGACTGCAGCCCACCAGGCTCCTCTGTCCATGGGATTCTTCAGGCAAGAATACTGGAGTGGGTTGCCATGCCCTCCTCCAGGGGATCTTCCTGACCCAGAAATCGAACCCATATCTCCTTCATCTCCTGCATGCAGACAAGGGAGGCACCTAAATCTGAGGGCCTGTTCACATGGGGGCATCTGAGCATGCGCTCAGATTTCTCCTGTGCATCACTCAGCTTTCTGCAAACGCTGCCTCTTTCTCCTGGCTTTGTCCCTTAGAGGAAGCCCTCGAGAGAGTTTCTGTTTCACTCCTAAAGAAACCAAGGGACAGGGACTTAAACTAGACTTAAACTAGCAGGTGTGGCTAAGCTGACCCGGGGATCAAGAGTTTCTATCCCCCTAGGGCGGCATTTTTTGGGCTTTGTTTATAAGTATCCTGTTGCCCCTCAGATACAGGGAAAGTGATCTGGTCTTAGAAAATGCCAGATCAGAGATCCCGCAAAAGTCAAACCCATGACTGGGGTGTACGTCATATGCTTGGGCAGCATCTGTCTGGCTGGAACATAATTGTGGCCGTTGCTGCATTGCTGACTTCTCGCTCAGCCCTTTGTTGAAGCAACCATTCTTTGGGAAATGGGGTTTGGACTCTTCCCTGCTCTAAAATCCAAATGCCAGCAGGGCTATCCTTCTCCATGCTGTCCATTTGGACAGCTTGTGGTGTCTTACAAGCTGCTGAAAGAATGTTGCCCGGAGGGAGGTTCTCTGGGTTGCGACACACTATGGATTCAGCCTTCTGGTGTGTGGTCTCACCATAAAAGGGTGATCCAGTATCTGCAGAAACTGATTCTAAAGCATTAGACTGCGTCAGAGTCAGGTGGGGACAGTTATTATAAATACCAAATCCTGGGCCCCACCCCCAGTCACTCAGAGTCAGTATGTTCCTGGGCAGGGCCCAGGAGTCTGCATTTGTAACCAGTGTCCTGAGCGACTCTGTTCCGTGAAGCACTTCACGTTCCTTCTGATTTTGAACTTGAGTAAATCTGGGAGACCTGGTGCCTCAGGTGCAGTGAAGACCTTGACACAGCAACATGGCTGAGATGAGAGAATGTGCCTGATCTGAGAAGCCCCCGAGAGTGTTTTGGTCTTGGCCCCATTGCAACTTCTTGATCTTCTATTTTTCTGCCTACAAAATGAAGCAGCTCATGCTTTTTTCATTATTTAAAATTGAGGTATAGTTGATGTACAATATTATGTAAGTTACAGGTGTAGGTTGTAAGTTACAGCATAGTGATTCACAGTTTTTAAAGCTGAACGCCAAAGAATTGATGCTTTTGAACTGTGGTGTTGGAGAAGACTCTTAAGAGTCCCTTGTACTGCAAGGAGATCTAACCAGTCTATCCTGAAGGAAATCAGTCCTGAATGTTCATTGGAAGGACTGATGTTGAAGCTGAAACTCCAATACTTTGGCCATCTGATGTGAAGAGCTGACTCATTTGAAAAGACCCTGATGCTGGGAAACATTGAAGGTGAGAGGAGAAGGGGATGACAAAGGATGAGATGGTTGGATGGCATCACTGACTCAATGGACATGAGTTTGGGTAAACTCCGGGAGATGGTGATGGCCAGGGAGGCCTGGTGTGCTGCAGTCCATGGGGTGACAAAGAGTCGGACACAACTGAGTGACTGAACTGACACTGATATTCCATTTATAGTCACTACGAAACACTGAGTATATTTCCTGTGTTGTATAATATATCCTGGTAGCTTGTTTACTTTACACATAAAGGTTTGTGTCTCTTAATCCCCTACCCCATCTTGTCCCCCTCTTCCCTCTCCTCACTAGTAACCACTAGTTTGTTCTCTTTATTTGTGAATCTGTTTCTTTTTTGTTGTATTCACTAGATTGTTTTGTTTTTTAGATTCCACGTATAAGTGATATCATACAGAATCACCCCTTACTTGGAGTTCTTAAGAGGAAAGCTACTGTATGACAATAATGTTGATAAAAAACATACTATATAACAATAATATTGATAAAAAGCTTTTACCTTAAACCTAGATAGAATGTAGTAATAGCTTTCACTTTACCTTTTGATTTTCACAATAAACTCACTAAAATTTCACAGTGAACTATTCTACTCATGGAGATGTTGAGTCACAGAGATGTCTTCTGGACACCACGGTGGTGTCCTGTGCTCCATTACCTTAAGAGCAGAACTTAAGGTTGGGGTCCTGCTTTTCCAACTGACTGCTGGAGAATCTGCATGGTTGATGGACCTCACCAAGGAGACGGGGTGTGTGGTGTGTGGTCACGGGATCTCTTGAATTTCTTCAGTCTCTCGTCTGCCCAAGTTCTCATAGAACTAGACCTGGAACTGGAAGTTGATCCAATCACTAGGCTGGTGGTCTTCCTGGTAGGCCCTCTGCCTTTTCGTATTCAATCCATGGAATGTTATGTGGCCATCAGCAATGACTATTGGGTATAGGTGTTGCCTCTATTACCTTAACCCAGAGAGTTACCGAAAAGAAGTTTAAAATGACTAGGAAAAACATGGAGGGGCCTGAATCAAGACAGGGGCTTTGGAGATGGTGAGAGGTACTGGCTTTTGGAACAATTTGGTGGGTTCATGCTGAGTGGATACCATCGATCCAGGTGGCCCTGAGCCCCATGATTGCTGTCCACCAAGAGTTGTAAAACCATTGCTTACCAACCTCTTTGGTTTGGTTTACATGGCACCATTATTTTTGTGTGTGTGTGAGGGACACTGAGGTACACTCTCAATATGCAGGATTTTATTACTCACAAGAACATGGCATTATTTTTTAATGTGCATTACTTGCCAAAACAAAAAACAGATAATGTTTCATTTTTTTAATTTGAATTTTCTTTTTTTAAATTAATTTATTTTTTTATTGAAGGATAATTGCTTTACAGAATTTTGTTGTTTTCGGTCAAACCTCAATATGAATCAACCATAGGTATACATATATCCCCTCCCATTTGAACCTCCCTCCTATCTCCCTCCCCATCCCATCCCTCTACGTTGATGTAAAGCCCTTGTTTGAGTTTCCTGAGCCATACAGCAAATTCCTGTTGGCAATATATTTTACATATGGTAATGTAAGTTTCCATGTTACTCTTTCCATACATCTCAACCTCTCCTCCCTTCTCCCCATGTCCATAAGTCTATTCTCTATGTCTGTTTCTCCATTCCTGCCCTGTAAATAAATTCTTCAGTACCGTTTTTCTAGATTCTGTATATATGCGTTAGAATACAATATTTAGTTTTCTCTTTATGACTTACTTCACTCTGTATAATAGGTTCTATGTTCATCCACTTCATTAGAACTGACTCAAATGCATTCCTTTTTATGCCTGAGAAATATTTCATTGAGAAAACTAAGATCATGGTATCTGGTCCCATCACTTCATGGCAAATAGATGGGGAAACAATGGAAACAGTTAAGAGGCTTTATTTTGGGGGGCTCCAAAATCACTGCAGATGGTGACTGCAGCCAGGAAATTAAAATACACTTGCTCCTTGGAAGAAAAGTTATGATCAACCTAGACAGCATATTAAAAAGCAGAGACATTACTTTGCCAACAAAGGTCCATTAGTCAAAACTATGGTTTTTCCAGTAATCATGTATGGATGTGAGAGTTGGATTATAAAGAAAGCTGAGTACCAAAGAATTGATGCTTTTGAACTGTGGTGTTGGAGAAGACTCTCGAGAGTCCCTTGGACTGCAAGGAGACCCAACCAGTCCATCCTAAAGGAGATCAGTCCTGAATATTCATTGGAAGGACTGATGTTGAAGCTGAAACTCCAATACTTTGGCCACCTGATGCAAAGAACCGACTCATTGGAAAAGACCCCTTTGCTGGGAAAGATTGAAGGCAGGAGGAGAAGGGGACGACAGAGGATGAGATGGTTGGAAAGCATCACTGACTCAATGGACATGAGTTTGAGTAGGCTCCAGGAGTTGGTGATGAACAGGGAAGCCTGGTGTGCTGCAGTCCATGGGGTTGCAAAGAGTCGGACATGACTGAGCGACTGAACTGAACTGAATATTCCATTGTGTCTATGTATCACAACTTCTTTATCCATTCATCTGTTGATGGACATACAGGTTGCTTCCCTGTTCTAGTTATCGTAAATAGTGCTGCAATGAATGAGCATGTGTCTTTTTCAATTTTGGTTTTCTCAGGATATGTGCCTACGAGTGGGATTGCTGGGTCATATGGTGGTTTTATGCCTAGTTTTTAAAGGAATCTCCATACTCTCTTCCATAGTGGCTGTATCAATTTTCATTCCCACAAACAGTGCAAGAGCATTGCCTTTTCTCCACACCCTCTCCAGCCTTTATTGTTTGTAGATTTTTTGATGATGGCCATTCTGACTGGTGTGAGGTGATATCTCATTGTAGTTTTGATTTGCATTTCTCTAATAATGAACGATGTGGAGCATCTTTTCATGTATTTGTTAGCCATCTGTATGTCTTCTTTGGAGAAATGTCTGTTCAGGTTTTTTTCCCCACTTTTTAATTGGGTTGTTTGTTTTTCTGGTATTGAATTGTATGAGCTGCTTGTATATCTTGGAAATTAATCCTTTGTCAGTTGTTTCATTTGCTATTATTTTCTCCCATTCTGAGTGTTGTCTTTTCACCTTGCTTACAGTCTCCTTTGCTGTGCAAAAGCTTTTAAGTTGAATCCAGTCCCACTTATTTACTTTTGTTTTTATTTCCATTACTCTAGGAGGTGGGTCACAGAGGATCTTGCTTTGATTTATGTCATCAAGTGTTCTGCCTATGTTTTCCTCTTAGAGTTTTATAGTTTCTGATCTTACATTTAGGTCTTTAAGCCATTTTGAGTTTGTCTTTCTGTATGATGTTAGGAAGTGTTCTAATTTCATTCTTTTACATGTAGCTGTCCAGTTTTCCCAGCACCATTGATTGAAGAGGCTGTCTTTGCCCCATTGTATATTCTTGCCTCCTTTATCAAAAAGAAGGTACCCACAGGTGCCTGGGTTTATATCTGGGCTTTCTATCTTGTTCCATTGTTCTATATTTCTGTTTTTGTGCCAGTACCGTACTGTCTTTATGACTGTAGCTTTGTAGTATAATCTGAAGTCAGGAAGGTTGATTCCTCCACCTCCATTCTGTTTTCTCAAGACTGCTTTCACTATTCAGGGTTTTCTGTGTTTCCATATGAACTGTGAAATTTTTTGTTCTAGTTCTGTGAAAAATGCCATTGGTAATTTGATAGGGATCATGTTGAATCTGTAGATTGCATTTGGTAGTATCATCATTTTCACAACATTGATTCTTCCTACCCAGGAACATGGAATATCTCTTCCATCTGATTGTATTGTCTTTGATTTCTTTCATTAGTGTCTTATAATTTTCTGTGTACAGTTCTTTTGTCTCCTTAGGTAAATTTATTCCTAAATATTTAATTCTTTTTGTTGCATGGTGAGTGGGATTGATTCCTTAATTTCTCCTTCTGATTTTTCATTGTTAGTATATAGAAATGCAAGTGATTTCTGTGTATTGATTTTGTATCCTGCAACTTTGCTAAATTCATGGATTAACTCTAGTAATTTTCTGATACTATCTTTAGGGTTTTCTATGTACAGTATCATGTTGTCTGCAAACAGTGAGAGCTTTACTTCTTCTTTTCCAATCTGGATTCCTTTAATTTCTTTTTCTTCTCTGATTGCTGTAGCTAGGACTTCCAAAATTATGTTGAATAATAGTGGTGAAAGTGGCCACCCTTGTCTTGTTCCTAATCTTAGGGGGAATTCTTTCAGTTTTTCACCATTGAGAATAATGTTTGCTGTAGGCTTATCATATTTGGCCTTTACTATGTTGAGGTAGGTTCCTTCTATGCCCATTTTTTGAAGAGTTTTAATCATAAATGGGTGCTGAATTTTGTCAAAGGCTTTTTCTGCACCTATTGAGATGATCATATGGTTTTCATCTTTCAATTTGTTAATATGATGTATCACATTGATTGATTTGTGTATATTGAGGAATCCTTGCATCCCTGGAATAAACCCAACTTAATCATGGTATATGAACTTTTTGGTGTGTTGCTGAATTCTGTTTGCTAAAATTTTGTTGAGGATTTTTGCATCTATGTTCATCAGTGATATTGGCCTGTAGTTGTCTTTTTTTGTACTGTCTTTGTCTGGTTTTGGTATCAGGGTGATGGTGGCCTCGTAGAAAGAGTTTGGAAGTGTTCCTTCCTCTGCAATTTTTGAAAGAGTTTTATAAGGATAGGCATTAGCACTTCTCTAAACGTTTGATAGAATTCTCCTGTGAAGCCATCTGATCCTGGGCTTTTGTTTTCAGGAGATTTTAGGTCACAGCTTCAATTTCAGTGCTTGTAATTGGGTTGTTCATAATTTCTGTTTCTTTCTGGTTCATTCTTGGAAGATTGAACTTTTCTAAGAATCTGTACATTTCTTCCAGGTTATCCATTTTATTGCCATATGGTTGTTCATAAGTCTCCTACAATCCTTTGTATTTCTGCATTGTCTGTTGTAACCTCTCCTTTTTCACTTCTAATTTTGTTGATTCGATTCTTCTCTCTTTTCTTCTTAATGTGTCTGGCTAAAGGCTTCTCAATTTTGTTTATCTTCTCAAAGAAACAGCGTTTAGTTTTATTAATCTTTACTATTGTTTCTTTCATTTCTTTTTCATTTATTTCTGCTCAGATCTTTATGATTTCTTTCCTTCTACTAATTTTGGGTTTTTTTTGTTTTTGTTTTTCTTTTTCCAGTTGTTTTAGGTTTAAAGTTAGGTTGTCTATTCAATGTTTCTCTTGTTTCTTGAGGTAGGATTGTATTGCTATAAGCTTCACTCTTAGAACTGCTTTTGCTACATCCCATAGGTTTTGAATTGTCGTGTTTTCATTGCCATTTGTTTCTAGGAATTTTTTGATTTCCCTTTTGATTTCTTCAGTAACCTGTTGGTTATTTAGAAACATGTTGTCTAATCTCCATGTATTTATGTTTCTTACAGTTTTTTTCTTGTAATTGATATCTAGTCTCATAGCATTGTGGTTGGAGAAGATGCTTGATAAGATTTCAATTTCCTCAAATTTACTGAGGTTTGGTTTGTGACCCAAGATGTGCTCTGTCCTGGAGAATGTTCCACGTGCACTTGAGAAGAAGGTGTATTCTTCTGCATTTGGATGGAATGTCCTGAAGATATCAATGAGATCCATTTCATCCAATGTATCATTTAAGACTTGTGTTTCCTTATTAATTTTCTGTTTTGATAATGTGTCCATTGGTGTGAGTGGGTGTTAAAGTCTCCTACTATTATTGAGTTACTGTCAATTTCTCCTTTTATGTCTGTTAGGGTTTGTCTTATGTATTGAGGTGTGCCTATGTTGGGTGCATAGATATTTACAATTGTTATGTCTTCCTCTTGGATTGATCCCTTGATCATTATGTAGTGTCCTTCCTTGTCTCTTGTAATCTTTATTTTAAGATCTATTTTGTCTGATATGAGGATTGCTACTCCAGCTTTCTTTTGCTTCCCATTTGCATGGAATATATTTTTCCATCCTCTCACTTTCAGTCTGTATGTATCTTTAAGACTAAGTGGGTTTCTTGTAGACAGCATATATTTGGGTCTTTTTTTGTATCCATTCAACCAGTCTGTGTCTTTTGTTTGGAGCATTTAATCCATTTACATTTGAAGTAATTATTGTTTTATATGTTCCTATTGCCATTTTCTTAATTATTTGGGGTTGATTTTGTAGATCTTTTTTCTTCTCTAGTATTTCTGGGCTATATAAATCCGTTTAACATTTGTTGTAAAGTTGGTTTGGTGGTACTGAATTCTCTTAACTTTTGCTTGTCTGAAAATCTTTTTATTTCTCCATCAATTTTGAATGAGATCCTTGCCAGGTACTGTAATCTTGGATGAAGATTTTCCCCTTTCAGTACTTTAAATATATCCTGCCATTCCCTTCTGGCCTGCAGAGTTTCTGCTAAAAGATCAGCTGTTAAGTGTATGGGGTTTCCCTTGTATGTTACTTGTTGCTTCTCCCTTGCTGCTTTCAATATTCGTTCTTTGTGTTTAGTCTTTGTTAGTTTGATTAGTATGTGTCTTTGTGTTTTTCTCCTTGGGTTGATCCTGTATGGGACTCTATGTACCTCTTGGACTTGATTGACTATTTCCTTTTCCACGTTGGGAAAATTTTCAACGATAATCTCTTCAAAAATTTTCTCATACCCTTTCTTTTTCTCTTCTTCTTCTGGGACCCCTATAATTCAAATGTTGATGCATTTGATATTGTCCCAGAGGTCTCTGAGACTATCCTAAGTTCTTTTCATTCTTTTTACTTTATTCTGTTCTTCAGAAGTTATTTCTACCATTTTATCTTCCAGCTCACGGATTCATTCTGCTTCAGGTAGTCTACTCTTGATAGAGTATTTTTAATTTCAGTAATTGTGTTGTTTGTCTCTGTATGTTTACTCTTTAATTCTTCAAGGTCTTTGTTAATTGCTTCTTGCATTTTCTCCATTTTGTTTTCAAGGTTTTTGATCATCTTTACTGTCATTATTCTGAATTCTTCTTCAGGTAGTTTGCCTGTTTCCTCTTCATTTATTTGGACTCCTGTGTTTCTAATTTGTTCCTTCATTTGTGTAGTATTTCTCTGCCTTTTCATTATTTTTTTTTAAACTTATTGTGTTTGAGGTCTCTTTTCCCCAAGCCTCAAGGCTGAATTCTTTCCTCCTTTTGGTTTCTGCCCTCCTGTGGTCGGTCCAGTGGTTTGTGTGAGCTTCGTATAGGCTGAGACGTGTGTTGGGTTTTCTTTGGTTTGTGTGTGTTTATTTGTTTGTTTTTCCTCTGATGGGCAAGGCTGAGTGAGGTGGTCGTCCTGTCTGCCGTGATTTAGTTTGTGGTTTTGTTTTGTTTGCTGTTTAGATGAGGCGTCCTGCACAGGATGTTACTGGTGGTTGGGTGATGCTGAGTCTTGTATTCAAGTGGTTTCCTTTGTGTGAGTTCTCATTATCTGATACTCCCTAGGGTTAATTCTCTGGTAGTCTAGGGTCTTGGAATCAGGGCTCCCACTCCAAAGGCTCAGGGTTTGATCCCATGTCTGAAGATGACCCAAAGCTGGTGGGGATATCAAATCTGTTGAAGAACAAAACTGAGAGTCAAAATGAGCTCAGAGGGGCTGGAGTACTGGACTGTTCCAGCCTCTTCATGGCCTGAGTGGAGGGGAGCCATGGCCAAGAGTTCTGCCCTTCAGCACTGGGGATGGGAAGAGGAGCAGGAACTCGGGGAGGAATGAGGACAAGAGGGGATGGGAGTCACAGCAACTGTGCCAGAGGCCATAGAAGGAGGAGGAAGAGGAAGCGGTGGGCGAGCAGGAGGAGGTGGCAGCTTCTGTGGCAGCTGCCCAAAATACAGATCTTTAATATTTAGTGGGTACATACTGGTCCCCCTGAACCAATTGCTAAATTGGTGAAAGCTTCCTGTTCTCTGGGTAAATACTTTCCTGAGCACCCTCAGTGTCCCCTTTCCTCCAGAGGAGACATCCCCCCAGAGCACACTCAAGCCCACTTCCCTACTCTCTGGCTATAAAGAGGTTCCATCTGGCATTAAGGGCCTGCATCTCCCTGATTCCATCGCAAGGTCTCACATCCATTTGCTGACAAGTCCTTGCCTGGAGCCCTGATAGCTGTTAAATACTTTGATTATCAACCCTGCCTTTAGGTGATGCAGCCTGCAGCCTCTGGGCTGGACCATGCAACCCTGCCTGTGGAGCAGGGATGTGCTCTATCACACATGGCTTTTTGGTGTTTGGGTCGATTTTAACTTTTAATTGGAAAAGCTCTTTTATTTTCAGAAGTGTGTACATTTCCATAGCACAGTGCTAACCCTGATCAATCTGGAGAGGATTAGGTAAATTTTTATAACTGAAAGGAACAGGAAATTGATTTTTTAAGTTTTGCAGCTCCAACACATTAAAATAATGTGATTTTTTTTTCAAGTATTGTATGCCATTCCAGAGACATGTTTAAGTTCTTTAGAGTCAGCATCAGGTGGCAGTACAGCTTGAAAAGAAAACAATAAAATATCTATTTGTTCCTTTCAAGCCTGCCTGTTTTCCTTTCTGTCACAAACAGCCATCTAAGTGAGACTGGAAGGCCAATCTCAGAGGAACCTGTTGTTTCTCCTCCAAGAGATTGTTCTATGTCTAGAGAAGCACGTGTTCTGTTTTAATTATAAACCGATGGGGCACTGGGCCGGCTGGCTGGCTGCTCTGGCCGCCCTGGAAGCCGGAGGGCTGAGTGGAGGCCAAGAAGTTTGAGCATATCTTTGGGGTAATAAGAGATTTGGTTACACAAGGGAGGGGAGCTGATGGCTGGTCCACTCATTTGGAGAAAACTTTCTGGGTGGTAGGAACTAAGGATAGGGTGTAAGAAAGTGATACGCTGGGAGAAGGGTGAGGTGAGCAGAGGAGGCCGGGCCCTGGCTGCCTGTGTCAGCCTGCGGAGGGCAGCTTCGCCTCTCCCCTGCGTCTACCCGTCTCTCCCACACCGAGTTCACGGGACTAAATTGTGATGGGGTTTGCCTGGCGCCCCTTTCCACAGCTCTTCCTCCTCATGACCACCCAGATAAACCCACTTCTCAGTGCTCTGGCTAACGGGCTAACTTCTCGGTTGTCCCCTCCAGACTTGCCTGAGGTGGTGGAATGGAGAGGACAGCAGGCACTTCTTGAATTCCCCTCCCTCCGAAGCAGAGGCAGTAGCTTCTGTGTCTTCTCCCTATACAGCTGGAGTCTCCTACTTTTATAGCTCCTGTTCCATTGTGTCCTAACCAGGGCTTACGGATCTCTCTCCCCCGTAGGATGTGGACCCTGAGATGCCAATGACCAGACCTTCCCTTGTTTGTAGAGCCAGCATCTGGCACTGTATCTGCACAGATTAATTCAGTAAGTGGAATATATGTTCGCCAACCAAAGGCAGGCAAAATCCAGGCCAGGTAGGAAAGAGTACTGACATTATTGTGTACATTTGCCACAATGATACTGCTTTCACGGAATCAAAGGGTAGTGAAGGCCTTAACGTGCCTGGGGAATCAGGAGTATGAGTCACACCAGGAGGAGCAGAGTGACACAGATAGGATCAGTGAGATTTTAGTCATGGCATGGTTTATGAGCTGGGAAATTGGTTGTCACTCAGTGTTGAATAATCACTCAGATTTATGCACAACCCTCCAATGTTCGTCTCAGACATTCTGGACAAATCAGTGTCCTATTTGTATAATCTATATTCATTTTGATTCCAGTTTGAATTTCTTGTGTACTCCATTTCCACCCTATTGGAATTAGCTGAGCTCATTTGTTAAATTCTCACAGTAAGCCTCGGGGGTACACCTTACTGGTGTGAACCCTCACAGGGGGTCTGGGAGGTGGGGACCATCCTCACTGTGCACCTGAGGCTCCGGGGCTCAGACTGGTCCCAAGGCAGAATGGCCCTGTGCTTGGAGAGACTCTTTCCAGACTCTGCCGCTTATAGTTATGGGACTTAGGGGAAGTTACCTAACCACCGTCATTAAAACCAGAACATTTGGAAAGAAATCAATGTTTGTCTTGGCCAACCCATGCTGGGCCAGTGCATTAGAGTGGCTGTGGCAGTGAGTGACTTGCTCCGTGTCAGATGCACATGTATTTACGAGAACTGCGTGACCTCTATTGTTTCCTTTCTCTGGGACGCGAGGAGAGACGGCTCTAAGCAGCATTCCTTCAATGCGCTAGTTCCGGAGTTGGGAAGAGCCCATTCAACTCACAAGCCGGACAGGCCTTTCTCTTGGACCTGAAAGATTTATGATCTGATCAGCCAGAAGCCCCACCACAAAAACCTCATTGAGCTGGTTACACATTATCTTCCGAATATCAGCTCAGATGAAAAGGACCGTCTGGCCCACTGACAACCATCCATTGGCTTCTGCACAGTGTATTATTGTCCAACGCTTCCTCAGGAACTATAATTAGGTGATGGTGTAAGGAAGCCATGGTGCGCGTTTGAATAGCGACTCTATTTGGTTCATGATGTCACTCACTCACTCGCGTCCCTTCTCATCATATGGCCTTCAGCAGAGTGTGGTTGGAATTCAGCACACATGAAATCAGACCTTCACTGAGTTTTTCATGAAGTAATGATAGCCCTTGGGATGAAGAGCCTTTACATACCTGAAATAATTATGACTTAAGAGTTGAAGTTCTGGGACCCCACTTTTTAGCTCTTTAATCTGGACAAGGCTCTTAGACACTTCTTTTGTTCCTCTGCTAATTAGGGTTCATGGTACTAGTAACTTCTATGGGTTATAATGTATGGTGCATATATTACCTGCCTTTCCCCCATCATACCCAATCAATGACTACATACTGAATGTTCCACCTCTGAAGTATTAATATCTCTCAACTCTTTCCATGGTTCTCTGTCCCCATGGCCACCATCCCAGGCCCAGACACTGTCCACTCTTGCCTTAGGTCGTTGCACTAGCCTCTTGGCTGGTTTCACTGCACCCACTCTTATATTCCTCTAATAGACAGGTTGCTTCCACAATCATCTTGTGGGCCAATCGCCTGGAACACAGCCTCCAGCTTCAAACCTTCCAGTGGTTTGAACTAAGCCATTCTCTTAGGCTAAAGCCCCAATTCCTCATCTTGACTTGTAAGATCATGCATGATCTGTCCTTGTCTGTATCTCAAAGCTCAGGTCATGCCACTCATCTCCCCCACTCCCACCACCGCATTCCATCCAAATCAGCTTTTTTCAGCAACTCAAATATATCAAGAACTCTCCTCTTTAAAAGCCCTCTGCACTGGTTGTTCCTTCTGCTTAGCACATTCTCTACTGGTTCTCCATCACTTCCCTGCCTTGCCAACTCCAGATGCTCCTTTGAGAATCAGTTTGAAATGCTGCTTCCTCGGGAAATCCTCCTGAGATGTCCCCCGCCACCCCCACCATTATTATAATCTCCTGATAAACAGGCATGTTCTACTTCCCAGCGTATGTCACAACTCCAATTAAATAATTACCTGGAAAGCATTTGTTTAAAGCTTATCTTCCTCCCTGGACTGTTTCTAAAACCCAGTTTCATTTCTAGTACACTAAGAGGCACATAATGTTCACTCATAAAACATTGTGAAGGGATGAAACTTGTTATTCCTCTCAGCACTTAATCCTGCCATTTTTTGCAGTTGAATATCCTTGGGTCACCTTTGCTAGTTAATCCCCAGCCTCCTCTTGGTTGAGGATAGAAGGCTCTGTGTGAAGGAAGCCCATCTCTATGTTTTCCTGGCCACCGAGGGCTGGGTGGAAAGCATGGTAGGAGTCAGGAAAGAGTCACTAGGCTGCTGAATGTTACAGGTAGAAAGACACTTAGGGTTCAGTGAAGCCCTTGGCCACATTTTACAGATGGGGAAACTGCAGCCAAGAGAAACTGAAGGTTATGCTCAAGAACAGAGCTAAGGAATGGATTCAGTGACCTTAAAATATTCTTTTCTCAGACATTAACACACACATAGAAAAAAATATATTTATACACAGTTTGTAGAACATTTTCTAAGTTTCATTTCTGTTGCTCTATTGATCTTTATAGCAGCCTTGAGAAGAAGGAAGGGCAATCTTTCATCCTCATTATACAGAAAAGGAAATAAGAACAGGGTGTCTGGTGACTTATGCCCACATCCAAGGTCAACCCAACTTACAAGTGCAAAAGCCTGAGTCCCTGAGCTTCCGGTTCTAGGGTGTATGTTTTTTCCACTACATTGCTCTGTTTCTCTTACAAATAAATACTTGTGTGTGTGCTTAGTCGCTCAGTTGTGTCTGACTCTGCGACCCCATGGACTGTAGCCCACCAGGCTCCTCTGTCAACAGAATTTTCCAGGCAAGAATACTGAAATAGGTTGCCATGCCCTGACCCAGGGATTGAACCTGCGTCTCTTGCATCTGCTGCATTGGCAGGCAGATTCTTTACCACTAGCGCCACCTGGGAAGCCCCCAAACAGATACTTGGGCAACTCCATTTCTGGTAAGAAATGCATCAGCCAGAGAGTCTCAGATGGGAGCAGAGAAAAGTTCTATTTCATTCTCTTCCTTGCTCACTTAGTGGCTGTGGCGTCTGTGACCCAGGCTTCCCTCTGTCAGATGACACAGGATAATCAGAGGAGGTGATGGGAGGGGGGTGTAGGTGCTAAGAAGTCAAGGCTAAGCCCTCTCTCTGCTACTCACAGCTGGGGACCCTAACCAGCTCATCAGGAGCCTCTCTGAGCCTTAGGTGTCCAGCTCTAAAACATAGGTACTTGTTGCCTCTCTCAAGCATTGTTCAGGATTAAATGAGATAGTGCTTATAAGGTACAGAGAAAACAGAAGGCACTGCTTAAGCGCTATTTATCCTAACACCCAAGGCAGCCTGCAGCAACAGAGTTGAGAAAAAAAATGTCAGAAAAGGTCAGCCTTTGGGTCAAAAAGGTGTAAGGAGTTCTCAGGAGGGCACCACAAACCCTGAGGTGTGGTTGAAAGGGGAGCAGATTTGCAGCTGATGCAGACTGTGTTTTAGCTGCAGTCTCTTTGGCTGCCTCCTGATTTCATCAGTCCCCATGTGTCCTGACTGCTGCTTCAGTGCCTTGCTTGTGGTGAGTGGGGGTGGAGTTGGGGCACTAACTTTGTTGGGGGTAGACGGTGTCTTAGCTGCCCCCTTCACCCAGAAGAATCAACACATTTCCACACGAATTATGTTTCCTATCTCTGCATTTGGAGCGGGGAAGTTAAAAAAAGGGATGGGAGAAAATGTTTATAAATTCAGCTGACTGCCAATCTGAAAATGGTTCCATTCTTTAAGCCATTTGTGAGCTTTTGTTTTCCTAAGCTGCAACTTCACAAAATGCATCCAGAAACCACACTTTAAGGAAATCTACTCGATCGAGCTGTGAACACTGCCAATCTATGAATACCTTTCTTTGCAGTCTAGAAGTTAAAACACCATCCTTAATGGTGAAACTATAAAAGATAAATTGAGAATTTCATTTCGACATTTAAATTAAAATTTCATGGCAGACTCAGGAGCGAGGAGGCGGGGTTGTGGAAAGAGGTGACAGATGATCAAAGTAGAGACCCAGTGTTAAAAAAAAAGAGAGATCAGGTCATTCCTGGAGAGGGTGGTCCGCTTCTGGGGAAATGACGGCCCTGGGAATTTACCATGTCCCTGGGCTGCACTTCAGCCCACAGACTGTCACTTGTCCGCAGATCAAGGACAAGCCCAAGGGCAGACCCATCATCCCCAAGTCCCCAAGACTGAGATGAAAGCAGAAGCTGAAATAATTTCCAGCGCGAAATCACCGTGGCAAAGATCCGGAATCTTACACTGGCATAGCGAGCTCATTCTCTCCGTGTGGGACTCCTTGTCGAATGAGGGAGCAGAGATCATCTGAGTCTGCCCCCCACCAGGGCCCCAGGGCACCGAGTCCCCAAGCCAAGTCTCCTGTGCCATCATTGCCACCAAACCCCATTTTGAAGGGCACAGCTTCTTTTTCTAAAGAGAAGACAAAGCCCTCTCTGCTTCACAGAGTCATACAGTCATATATTTTTCAAAGATTGAAAATGATGAATCCAAGTTCATAAATGAGATGCTCAGGATGGCACGGCAGTTGATGCATGTACATGCATATGCCTGGAAATAGCTTCTATGGTTAAGGAAAAGAAAGCCAGTGAGGATGTTACTATGTGTGTGGGTGGGAAAGGAAGGTGGTCTTGGACTATACTGTCTAGCTTAGCTTAGTTAAATTGTTGAGCATAAGGAACCTAGTAGTAAGCGTCCAAGTGGATTGAGGAAGACACAGTTGTGGTGGTGGGCCAACATGATTCCCAGTATCATCACTGTGTCTGGCTCCAGGTCCCCATTCTCCTGCTTTTGTCCACATCCTTGGGCTCTCATCCCCGCCTCCCAGCCATCAGTGATCACGTGGGTGTTGTGACCCTTAACTCTTCATCCTCAGGCTCTACCGTCCATCTTCACTTTCAAGTCCCGCAGGCAGCCTAAGGGCACCACATCCAATGTGGAGAATTGGTCACCAAGCGAGGGCACCTGCCATGCCCACCAGTGGCTCCATCGATCCCATCATCCACACATAAGCCTGGGAATAGTCACAACCCCAGGTTCTCCCTCTGCCCTCATGTCTAACCTGTTACCACATTATTTCTTCTTTCTGTTCATCCCACTGGTCTCCTTCTCTCCTTCCCACCTCAGCTATGACTGTCTTGGTTCAGACCTTCATCTACATCTTGCTCCTGGGCTGTTGCAGTCACCTCCAAACTAGTCTCTCTGGCTTCTCTTCGTATCTGCTCCAAGCCACGCTCCACACTGTTGCTGCCGGAATCTTTCTGCAGCACAAATGTAATTTTGATGCGACCCTCAAGGCTTTGGGTCACCTGCAAGATGAAGTCCAAACTCCTCACTGAGGCAGATGAAGTTCCCCTGGCCCTGCACCCTGTCCATCTCTTCAGCTTTCTCTTTTATTCACTTCTCTAACTTCTTCACTCAGCACATGTTTATTACACCTGCTTGGTGCCAGGTACTGTGCAGGTGAAGTGACATGGTGGTAAAAGTAACTATCATTCTGCACCATATAATCTGTCTACACGAAGCATGTGCTGTTCAAGCTTAGTGCGTTTGCTCACTCAGTTCTCTCTGCTGCTCCCCTGAGCCTGCACATCCTTCCCCCACATCTATGGGCAGGAACACTCATCTTTCCATCCTTAGCTTAGGGCCCCTTCCTTAACAGAGCCATATCAGAACTCTCCTTCCTCTGTGCCCCAGCTACCGTGTGTACACAGGCCTTTCGTGAGCTCACAGTATTCCAAGGCTGGCAGTAATTCATCTGACCTCTGTGACCTCGGGCAAGTCCTGGGCCTTGGTTTCCTCGTCTGTGAAATGAAGGCACTGATGATACTGCAGGGAAGGAAGAACCATACCTCGACCCATCTTAAATGTTCAGTTGGGACTCTTCAATAAAAAGATTAACAGGAAAAAAATGGCTTACTAATATGTGCAGCACACATCATATGGGAGAATCCTGTATAAAAATATAATAATTCAAAGCGGTAGCTTAGAATTTCACCTTATATAGCATCTTAAACAAATAACAGAAAATTTGGAGAGACGTGATGGGACAAAGGAAAGCAGTTGTAGGCTTCCAAGGGCGGCAAACTGTGGGAAGGTAAGTAAAGGGAGGAAACTAATGGAGTGAGGTTTGTTTGCAGATTCCTCCCCGACCATCTCTGGTCTGATAAGAATCTCTCTTCAGAAAAAGGAGAATTTACATCCTGAAATGGGAACTTTTTCTGATTTTGTTGCTTTTTTTTTTTTAGGCTGCTCCATGTGGGCATGCAGGGATCTTATTCCCTGACCAGGAACCCCTGCAGCAGGAGCACCGAGTCTTAACTACTGGACTGCCAGGAGAAGTCCTGAGTTTGTTGCCTCTTAATTGCTTTTAGCTCAAGATGCCAAAGAGGCATATTTTGGGGTGATATATCCTGGTTTCTTTCAATTTCAACATGATGTTTTAAATATAGCCTGTGTGTACCCACCAAATATTAGCTGCTATGATAACGATAATGATGTTGGCAACAAGGAAGAGAAAAATGAGGCAGCAACCAAGGAAAACAGTTTGGTGGTTTCTCACAGAGTTTAACATAGAGTCATCATATGACCAAGCAGTTTCATGCCTAGGTATGTACCAAAGAGAAGTGAAAACACATATACACACAGAAACTTGTACACAAATATTTATAACAGAATTATTTGTAATATCCAAACCCGAGAAACAACCCAAATGTCCATTGACAGATGAATGGATAAACAAATTGTGTACACAATACAAAGGAATATTACTCGGTCATGAAAAAGGAAGCTCTGATATATGCTACAACTTGACTGAATCTTAAAAACATGATGTGTCGGATTACTAAGGGATGAGTTGGGCCTTGTGGAAAAGAGCATTCTAACAGTTTGTTCCAAAGTGACATCTGTGAACACAGATCTGAAATACTGGGATTTGGATGGAAAAGGGGGGAAGCCTCAAACAACAGGTAGCATGAGAAAAGGATCAAGCAAATACCAGGGAACATGGTGAGTGGGTGGAACAAGGGATTCTTGTCAACACTGGTCAAGAGGGTAGCAAGGAGGGAGGTTAGTGGGCAAGGTGCTATGGGCACCATCAAAAGGTGTGTGCTCGATGCTCTGGGAAGGGCCTGCAAAAACCAGGGCAGTGAATGAATAGGGAGACTCAGAGCAAAGGGATGTGAGAGGATTTTGTGGCTATGATTTAGAAGCCTGGGGAAAAGTAAGGCAGCTGTGGGAAAGACTCCATCTGCAGGGAATATATAGGACAGTGTGGCAGGTGAGGCTGAAACAATCAGACTGTGGGATTCAGTAGCGAATGTCTGTACCTCATAGCAGGGGGAGCACTGCCAGCCCAGGTGGAAATGGCGGATGCTGTGGTGTCTTTAACAAGATCCCTGGGTACTTTATTTGTACACTGAAGTTGAAGGAAGTCTGGTTGACATAGACTGAGAGAAGCACAGCTTCTTAGTTGACACCACATCACTGATTGCTCCTCCAAATAAATATTCACTCCAGGATATCCTGATCTAAATCAGCTGGTGCCCTTAAAAAGCTCTCTCTTAATGTGTGTGCTTATGGCTTTTACTTTCAGACATCATTCTTATTTTTGCCCACAGAAATTTGTCCAGTACTTATTCTTCCATAAGTGATTTCTCCTGAGATGCTGCCTTTATTTCCCCAATTGTCCATGTCCCACAATCAATCCCATGTTCTTCCCACTTCCACATCAAGCCTGACATTCCAGATGCTACACCATGTGAGAGCCCACTGTCCCTTTCTTTGCCTGGACATGAGTTGGGCAGCTTTCAAAACATACCATATTTGTTCGTTCACACTTCTGTATCTTAGCCTTTCAGGGGGTCACCTATGGAAGTTCCTTTACCCCTTCGGTCATGCTTTCAAGGTCTAGTTGTAGCTACATGATTTGCTTGAAGCCCTTCCTAGACGCATCAAAAGTATCAAGGCCACACTGCTCCTTCCCTTATCCAAACTCAGATCATTTGTCTATACCTATGATTTGGGCACAAAATCCTAGGGACCTTTGCATTGAAGTGTCAATAGTTTTACATGTTTACAAAGAAACAACAGGATGATTCTCTTTTTCACTTTAAATTTTGAAATAATTTTAGATAGAAAAGTTGTCAAAATAATAAGAGGAGAGCTCCCGTACACCTTTCACTCAGCTTCTGCTAAAACTAACATCTTCCATAACCACATACAGTGAGCAAGACCAGAAAATTAACCTTGGTACAATACTATTAATGAAACTACAGATCTTACTAAGGGAGATTTCTTCAGTTTTCCTACTAATGTTCTTTTCCTGTTCCAGGATCCAACCCATGGTCCCACCCTGTTTTAGTAGTCATGTCTCCTTAGTCTCTTCCAACCTGGGAATAAATCTTCTCTTTCCTTTTTCCTCCCATGCTTGACGCTTTTGAATAGTGCTGGTCAGCTATGTTGTAGAATATCCTTCAGTTTGAGTTTGATACTTTCTCAAGGCTAGACTGAGGTTTTGCATTTTTGGTAAAAATTACACACAAGTGATTTTGTGCCCTTCTCAGTGCGTCATTCTATCAGGGATTTGATATTAATATATCTTATTGCTGATGATCTTAGCCTTCCTCACCTCATTAAGGTGGCTTCTGCTGAGTTTCTCTACTATCAAGTTACCATTTTCCTCTTTATAATTAATAACTATCTTGGGAGAGATATTTTGAAATTAAGCAAATACCATTTTCTCCTCAAATATATGCCCACTGATTTTAACATCCATTGGTGGATCTGCCTTCAAGAGGTATCACTGTGGCACCTACTGTGTGTATATTCATCAACACTCAGTTGTGTGAGATAAGTCCCTGTTTAAATCAGTCCAGTAGGGTTTTCTATTAATTAGACTTTCTTTGAATTGTCTTTCTAAAGAGGTCCATTATAACAGGGTGGCACAATCAACTAAATTAAACAGTCCTTCATGCATCCATCCATCCATCTAATATTTCTTTCAATTTTTTTGTAAGATAAATCGATTGCCAGTCTTCATATTTCTCCCAGTTGTGCTCTAACTGGTGTCCCCTACTCCCGGCTGTTCTGTTTGAATTATTACGTGAACTGGCTGTTTTGCCCAAATGAATAAGCCAAGATAGGACCATTAATTTTTTTGAGCAGATGGTTGTCTGAATCAGTGTGAAAAATGAGATGCCAAATTGTTTTCCTAGAATGTGCCATCACAGAAAATGCTGCTGCCATGGACATCCACTGCTTGTGCCTGCTCAGTGTCTCTCATCCCTTCCTTTAGGTCACAGCATCCAACTTTTCTTTGCAGAATCTCCCCTCTCGTGTTCTTAGTCCATGTGGTTTAGTGGAGTTGGCCCACCTGCTGGCATCGGAGGTGGGCACATGTCCCAGGCCTGGGCAGAATTAGTCATCCCTTTTGCCATAGTAGGGCTTCCCAGGTGGCACTAGTGGCAAAGAACCTGCCTGCCACTGCAGGAGACATGAGACTCTGGTTCTATCCCTGGGTCAGGAAGATTCCCCTGGAGGGGGGCTTGGCAACCTATTCCAGTGTTCTTGCCTGGAGAATCCCGTGGGCAGAGAAGCCTTGTAGGCTACAGTCCACAGGGTTGCAAAGAGTTGGACACAACTGAAGCAGTTTAGCACACGCACACACTGGCCATAGTAAATGACTGAGAAATTGGCATCTGGTTCTAGTTGGCTAATCAGAACCTCTTCTAAAATCCTTGGTGGCATTATCACTGGGTATTTTAGAGAGTGGGGTGGAAGCCTGAAGCTTCCACTGTACATCTTTGCCACTGTGTGTGGGGAAAACAGACTTGAGAATACGGCTGACACAGTGAGAGACAGTGAAAGGGACCTGTTCCTTGTGATGTCTTGATCACCTGGATCTAGCTTTTCCTGAAGCGAGGTTCATCCCAGGACTTTTCAGTTTCATGAGCCAATCCGTTCCCTTTCATTGCATAAGACAGCTTGAGTTGAGTTTCTTCTACTTGTAACTCAAAGTCCTGACAAACAGATACTTTTTGAGTATCTACTACCCGTGAGGACACATGCTTGGGGCTCTGCAGGATTCAAAGACGAGCCAGATGTGTGCCTTGCACTTCAGGAGCCCTCAACCTAGCACAAAACACAAGATCAGTGCACTAATATCCACATGAAAAGGGCCCATGTGATCAGCCTGATCCACCCATGAAGAGAGTGGCTGTTGGACTGCAGTGAAGCAAGTGATGAATACCAGCTGGGGGGAAATTGGATCATTGACGAGATGAGGGACATTATTATTCCTGGCAGAGGGAAAGGCTTGGGCGAGGTCCAACTGTGGAAAGTGTAAACATCTCAGTGTGTATTTTGAGATTTTGAGGTTCTATGGGTCATCCATAGTGACTGAAGGGTAAAGGTTGGCTAAAAAGGAAGATTCAGGGGGCAACAAAGAAACAAACAACCTAGAGAAAAGATTAGTTTAAAACAAATTGAAAAGCTTTCAATTGGCAGTCTGAGGGTTTGACTGGCGGCAGGAAAGCAGAGCTGGATTCTGAGTAGAGGAGCTAGGTGATTAAGATGTATTTGGCAGCAGTGAGCAGAGTTGGAGAGGGCAGGGCTGGGCGGCAGGTGAGGAAGCCAATGAGACTGGCTGGCTGAACTTCAGGGCAGGGTTGGGGAGGACCAGATGGAAAAAGAAGGCTGGAGGCAGGTGGAATCCCAGCCTCTGAGAACATGCTGCCCAGAGCCTTTGGCCATATTTGCTCAAGAATCTTCCTTGTCGTATCATTTGAAAGCCATACTTTTTATTTCATGCCAAACATTGTCAGAGGGAGCAGTGGCAGATTCATCCTGAATGTGAGCCAGCCGGCTTGGCACGCACACGTTTAATGGCATTCCAGACCTCAGGGCCTGGCAGGCGCCCTCGGAGCCCTGCCCCTGCTCTGGCTCCTGCCCCCCCGGAGTGAGGACCAGCATCCTTCTTCTTACTGGGTGACCTTCCGAGCAGAAAAAGTCCAGCCTGAGACTCCAACCCGACCCCACACAAGCTGCGGACAGCTCAGCCCTCTTAGTGATGCCTCTGCTTTGGACTCAGACTGGGAGCCATCCTGTTCACACCCTCTATCCTCCCACTCTCCCATTCTCCCCACTTGCCCAGGCTTGAGCAAGTCCCGTCCGCATCGCAATCACTAACCCTGGCTCAAGTCACCATCATCTCTCGCCTCGATTCCTGCATCTGCCTGGCTTGTCTCCTGGCTTCCACAGTCTCAGTTCAGTTCAGTCCAGTCACTCAGTCGTGTCTGACTCTTTGTGACCCCATGAACTGCAGCACGCCAGGCTTCCCTGTCCATCACCAACTCCCAGAGCTGAGCTTGCTCAAACTCATAGCCATTGAGTCGGTGATGCCATCCAGCCATCTCATCCTCTGTTGTCCCCTTCTCCTCCTGCCTTCCATCTTTCCCAGCATCAGGGTCTTTTCCAATGAGTCAATTCTTCACATCAGGTGGCCAAAGAATCGGAGCTTATTCCTTACAGTGAATATCCAGAACTGATTTCCTTTAGGATTGACCGGTTTGATCTCCTTGCAGTCCAAGGGACTCTCAAGAGTCTTCTCCAACACCACAGTTCACAAGCATTAATTCTTTGGCTCTCAGCTTTCTTTATGGTCCAACTCTCACATCCATACACGACTACTGGAAAAACCGTAGCTTTGACTAGACAGACCTTTGTCGGCAAAATAATGTCTCTGTTTTTTATTATGCTGTCTAGTTTTGTCATAGCTTTTCTTCTGAGGAGCAAGTGTCTTTTAATTTCATGGCTGCAGTCACCATGTGCAGTGATTTTGGAGCCCAAGAAAATGCAGTGACTTTGGAGCCCAAGAGTTCCGTGGTCTGCAACTCAGCAAAGCAGCTAGAACAATCATTCTTTAACATCACAAACCAGATCTTGTCACCCCTCTTTTTAAACCCTTCTCATGGATTTCTGCCTGAGTAAGAATAAAATCCCACATCCCTGTGGTGGCCCCAGGGACTCTGTGCTCTGACTCAGAGCATAACTGAATTTCCTCCTCAACTGGTTACCTCCTCAATTGAATTTCCTACCCTTCCCTTTGAGCCTTTCTGCTGCTCCTCTGCCGGCCTCTGATGATGGCTCTCTTTCTCTTCATGACCCATAACGTGCCTCATCATAACAGAGGCATGTGTCTGTCAGAATAGGTGCAGGCATGCTTCAGTAACAGATAATCACATTTTGGTGGCTCCCATAACACAAGACTAGTTCCCATCCATCAGGCCATGTCTGTTGTGGGTTGGCAGAGTGTCCTTGTTCATCAGTCACTCCAAGATGACACAACAGCTGCTTTCTTGACTGTTCCTGATTGCCGTCCAATAGAAAATGAAAGAGACTCTCAAGAGTCTCACAAGGGCCATTAAATGTTGGTTCAGAATAAGCCCATGTCACTTCTGCTCATACTCTTTGACCAGTCACTGGCCTCAGTCAAGCACAAGAGAAGCCAGCTGTGTGATCTAATCACACAGCCAGAAATGCAAGGGGTCTGTCTTTCTTTGGTCAATAGCATGAATGAACAGCATGAGAACTCATTTATCTGTGTGTGTAGCATGGGTTAGAACCCTTGGTGTGTCTTCCAGTCCAGACGTTGTAAATGATGGCAGGGTTGGGGTAGAGACAGTGGAGAATGATGACAGGGAGGAGGGTTAATTGCCTCTGCTCAAGCGCAGAGAAATGAGAACACAGCTGAGTTTGGTTGCTCACTGGACCAGTGATGCATGTTAAAAAAAAAAGGGGGCGGTTATTTCTCAGGGCTTTCAGGCCAAGCATGGTGGTATACTAGTGGTGGGGTGGAACGATCCCCTTACTCAGAAATAACTTACTTCTGGTATCTGCAGTTCTTCCATTAGAGATTCATTCCTTTGACTCTATAATACCATTTCCCAAGTTGTGTCCAACAACACATTTATATTAGATGTCAGCATGTGCTCCTTGGTCAAATAAGATGGTGAGGTCCTGAGTTAAACATCAGGGAACAGGTCTTGATTGATACGTAACATGTACGGTCTCTTCCTGAGATGGGATCAAAATATGCAGCATTTCTCCAGTTTTTAAAATCAAGGAACCCTTTCCTCCCTGAATGCTTCCCTAGTGTTAACTAGACGGTTGGGGAAAGGCTGATCTGGGAGCCTTTTCAGTCCCCTGGGGTACGAGAGGCTTTTCATGGGAGAAGGAAAGCAGTGGAGACAAGGCTTTGAGAGGATGGGCCTGCAGAGGGACTGGGGGTGAGGGACAGACGGTCTGAGAGGGAGAGGTCAGGTGCAAAGATCAAAAGTGATCCTTTCCCCAGGGATGGATACAGAGCTGGAGTCGGCAGAGTGCGAGCTTCTGACCCCACCCCACACCCCTCACACACCAACCCTCTCTGCTTCCTCCTGTCTCCTGCCCAATCCATTCAGTCTCCAAAGCTCTACCTTTTCAAGTCAACAGCACACCAGGCCATCTCTAGTCCTGGCTTAGCTCTCAAGTCCCTGCTGCCTGAAATACCCTCTTTTCTTCAACTCCAGTCTGGGAAATTCCTTCTCTCTTTTAACCGTCTGTCAGGCATCCACCTCCAGGACGCCATCCTTGATACCTTTATCCACCCCACAGCCTCAGCTGGATTTATTATTCCTCTAAGCTCCCATAACACACTGTGTCTCTTCATCACTGCCCTCGCCACTTGGTATTTTTTAAAAGATATTTGTTTACTTATTTATTTGGCCATGCTGGGTCTTAGTTGTAGCATGAGGGATCTAGTTCCCTGACCAGGGGTTGAACCCAAGCCCCCTGATTTGGGAATGCAGTCTTACTCACTGGCCATCAGAGAAGTCCCACCACTTTGTACTTTAATATTCTTATTTCTGTTCCTCTAATCTGGGATGCCCTTGAGGGCTTTATCTTTATATCCTTATGTCCTCCTCTGCTAGGAGATAGATACGAATTAATTGAATGAATGAGGCGCATGTGCAAGAAGTGTGTTAAAATCCCCTACATGTCCCAATTGAAAGAATTCCCCAAGTTAAAAGGATCTATTCCGCATATTTGAAAACCTCATCTTGTTTGTCATGCCCACCTCAGCTGGTTCTCCGATCTCCTGGGGCCTAAGTCTTCTCTCTGCCTTCCTCACCATCCGCTCTTCTGTCTGACCCGTTCTTACCTCTCTCATCCCCTCATGTCCTGATTCATGTCCTTTCTCAAGAAGAATGAGTGAGTCTTAGAAGGTTAACGGCCATGCTTAGGTTTGTTTCCTTGAACAGTAAGTAAATGCAAATATCCTGAGAAGACAATCTAACTTGAAGGGTGAGAAGAAAGTTTTTTGTTTGTTTATTTTATAGTTCAAGATTGGCTTTAATGATTGAATAAGATGGGGAAAACTAGAAAAAACCTGTGGGTAGAGGACCTGGACATGTTGCTAGCAATGCACTCAAGAGCTGGATCACAGCTTTTGTGGGTCAGAGGTCCTTTTGCCTTTGGGGACCTCTTCTCCATAAAAAAATATGAGAAATCCCGTGATTGCATTAATACATAAAAATAAATATAATCCAGGCTGAATTTGCTATTCCATATTTGTTATTGTTACATTCAGTTTTCCTTCTGATTTTAAAAATATTAAAATTTAAGTCATTTTTGGATCTCTGAACATCTCATGGCCCTTAGGCACAGTGTCCGAGGTGCCCTGTGTGATGAGGAAGTCAGTTCCCAGCCCACCACACTGCCTGTTGCTCCTGGAATGCACAGTGCCCTTCCAACCCTTTGGGTTGCCCTGTTGCTTCCATGTGGAATGACTCTGTCCCTCTTCCTGCCCCTGCCCTTTGCCTCTGTCCACCTAACAGATTCCCGCTCACATGCAAGTCCCAACTTGAAAGTTGCTTCTTTTCTACCAGATTTAGCAGATTAAAATATAGGATGCCCCGTTAACTTCAGATAAACAATGAGTAATCATTTTAATAGTCATATGCCAAATAGCACATGCTGCAAATGTTGCATGAGACATAGTTATACTAAGAAATTAGGCATGTTTATCTGAAATTAAGGTTTTCTGGGAACCCTACTGTGTAGTTGTCCCTCTTTTTTTTTTTTTCAGGTTTTCTTCCCACCTGCTGCTCTTGGAGGCCTTCTGGTACTTTTCAGACACCTGTCACTGCATATCCTCCACCCCAACTGCACTCCCATCATGGTTATCCTCATCTGCCACGGGGCCGGGACGTGGCAGCATATTAATGATCACATATGAGTAAGTAGGTGCTTTCCTCTTGTTTTCCCAACTTTCTATTTATTTTCAGGGATGATGTGGCAGCATCTGGATTTGATTTCATTCAGGAGGTTGTGTGGGGAGATGAGAGTCAAGTCAACTATTGTGTGGGATTACAGTAACACCTTTTTAAACAAATATGCATCTCAAGAAGATACTTGGGGCTCAGACACTTCCTTACCTGGTGGAAAAACGCTTGGGACCATGGCTGACACTTTCATCTCCTCCCTGCCTCTGTGCTCTGAGAAGCGAAGGTGGATGGTGTGAGGGGTAGACTCCCTCCTCCCTGTGATGCTGAGATCAGGCAGTAAGTCAGCCATGGCCTAAGAAGGTCCCTGTGTGTGAAGGGGAGAGGGCTTTCTGTTTTTGAGACTTAGGTTAAGGGAATTCTGATTTCCCATCTTTACTTTGGGAGTGGACTGGTTCTTTTAAAAGTTCTTTTAAAGTGTTACTTTGGCATCAGATGCACAGGAGAAGACCAGCCTGAGATGATGGTGGGCACAAGCCCCATGAGACCATCCGAGCCTGGTGTCCAGGGTTCTGACCCTGTGCTCTCACACCGTCCTCAGCAGTAAGGACTCCGATGCCCAACAAGAGCCGCACTCCTCTGAGGACCACGGTGAGGGGACATCCACTATGGGCCAGCCAAAACATTGGTGGTTCCTAACAACTTGAGTTGGGTGAGCATGTATGGTAAGCATGGAGAAAGTTGCTTTTCTCATTGCTGCTAAGAATTTCCCAGCTTTCATACTCTCTCTTTCTTTGTTGAATGGAACTTCCAAAGCTGACCACTGGTTAATCATGCTGAACAAGAAACCCACAATGCCCAAATGTCCAGAATGTGTGTGTATGTGTGTGTGTGTGTGTATACATGTGCACATGGGGAGCACCCCAGCTGTTTTCCCATGTGTTTCTGCCTCTTTACAAATCTCCAGTCCCCCTCTCTGCTCATTCCCATGTTTACAGGAGCATGCAACATGGCCCAGGGTAGTTTCAAGGGATGGTCAACAGATATTAAGAGAAAGCAAACAAAGCCATAGACATTTTCACGGTCCATCTGGGGAAGTCTGCACACTCCATGCTCCTCTTGGTTGGTCACAATGTTCATTAGTTTAATAAAGGCTCTAATAGGTTCTACATTTATCTCTCTCTTTTAAAATATGGTTTTGTGACTTTTTTAATTTTTAAATTTATTTTTGGCTCTGCTGGGTCTTCGTCGCTGCACAGGCTTTTCTCTCGTTGTGGCAAGCAGGGGCTGCTATGTAGTTGTGGTGGGCTTCTCATTGCAGTGGCTTCTCTTGTGGAGCTCAGGCTCTAGGGCAGGAGGGCTTCAATAGTTGGATCTCATGGGCTCAGGAGTTGTGGCTCCTGGGTTCTAGAACACAGGCTCAATAGTTGGGGTGCACGGCTTAGCTGTCTGGTGGCATGTGGGATCTTCTGGGGCTAGGGATCAACTCTGTGTCAGCTGCGTTGTTAGGTGGATTTTCTACCATTGAGTCCACTAGGGAAGCCCTACACTTCTCTTTTTAACTTCAAAAAGGTGTTATATAACTCAATGTTTTCCCAACTTATTTGATCAGAGAACCAACTCCATTTCTTAGTAATATCTCAGCTGGTTTGTCATCCTGGAAACACACTTTGGGGAAATGGTAAAGGGAGAGGAGATAAGCAAGTGTTTGCATTCCTCTCTGAACTTTGGACCAGAATTTAGCATGGAGAAAGCGCCCTGGCCCAAGCGTTGCCCTGGCGGCAGGACTCCAAGTGCCCAGGGTGGGTACCAGGCACTGTCCCCGCAGGGAGAGGAAGGACATTTCTGGCATTGTACTGACTGTGCTCCACTGGAAAGTCTAGGCTGGTGGCCACTTAGAAGAGTCTTAAGAGCACCAGTTTTGTTTTGGGCTTGAAGCGCTGTACAAGGCCACCTTTTAATAGTCACAAGGCCTCGGGTGACACAGCACGGGGTGTGTGTCATCCGAGGAGGAAGCATGCTCTCCTCCCCCAGCCCCTGGCCGTGGCATTTCCTCTCTTCGGTGTGTTTTTCTTGCCACCAGAACAACTAAGCCTAGGGCCACCATTTGCACAATTCCCCGGATCCTGCTACTTTGCCGCAGAGAACCCACGTGAACCACGGGCGTCACCCGGGATTGTGCAAAGCAGTGGCACCGTCCAAGCGCTTGCCTGCCGCAGGGTTTTGCCAGGACACTCCCGTCTATTTCTTAAGTCCTGCCTCAATGTCACCTCTCATTAGAGCAGGTCTGTTATTTTCTATTATGATACCCTATTTGTATCCTTTATAAATGGTGACTCATTTATTGACACCCAACCCCCTACACACTTTTTTGAATATTGTCTTTCTCTCCTCAAATGAAATATCAACTCCACGAGGAGAGAGCAGAGCTCAGTCTCTGTTGAGCAGAGATTGTTGTGGCCACTGTTGGATCTTTGGTGCCTTGGACAGTGCCTGGCACAATTGGCACACCGAGTGTCTGTGGAATGAAGAAACAAAGAACAACTTTGTAAGTTCTTCCCCACTTGAGTCCTGATTGGTTGTGGAGAGTTGATGGACAAGGTCACTGACCAACCAGTGGCTGAGTGGTGGTGAAAGGGACGGACTTCTAGCCTGAGTCAGCCATGGTCCCTGGGTCGGTGAGATAGCATAAAAGTAGAGAGAGCAATAGAAATGAGTTTTTATTTGTAAAAAGTTACAAAATAATATTGTACAAAAATAAAGTCTGTAGAGAACTTTGGTTGTATAACACAAACGACTGAGACAGATCAGAGAAGTCAGAACTTCCGAAGAAGTGCACTCCTTACTGGATCAGATGGTAATCGCAACAATAAAGAAAAATCACAAACTTTACCCTTTCGTGGCTTTGGCGGAGCGATTTGCTTCAGTGAAAACCTGCTTATAGCGTGTAGGTGATGCTGGGAAGGAGCTGTCAGCATCCGTTGATCCTACCGCCCCTGTGGGCAGAGACTCTCCACAGGGAGCTGGGGCCGAGGCTGACCCCTGGGGACGCTGGCCACTAGACCTGCCAGGACTCTCTGAATTGGACAGATGATCTGGGGCTGCATCAAATTGCACTTCATGAACGACCAGTTGGCTTGGCCTGTCCCTATTTTGAGCAGGCCACTCCTCAGCAAGTTCCCCTGCTTGGGCCCCAAGAGAGGGTGAGAGGCAGGCCCTTTTCCTCTATTTCTGAGTCCTGCAAGGGGAGCAGAAAGGACAGAGGGGGCAGAGTGATGGGCAGCTCGGGTCCTTGGGGGGTGGGAGTGGGGAAGGGATGTCTGGTAACTCCTGCTTCTTGATTACTTTGTAAAATTAACATGATTATTTGAGGGAGGCCAGTAGGCTATTTATTTGTCAAATCTGTACTACTTTGCAGCTAATAGCCACTAAGATAGTGATGTAGTGATAATCTCTTTGATAAAAATCTGTTTTATGAGATATGTCACAAGCTCTTAAAATAGGACCCAGTGCATTGAGCATGGGGGCAGCGACCAGACAAATCCATGACCTGGTTGCTGAGATAGTTTTTCTCACCCTATGTCCCTGCCCTGTCAAAGGCTTTCAGTATCCATGTGTTGGGGCAGGTGTGCTGAGGCGGGGCCAGGGCCCGTCTTCCATGACCACCCTTCCCGGCCACCCTCTTCTGAGGAGGAGTCAGGTGTATGGGGGCAGCCCCTGGCGGCTTGTATGGCAACCAGGCTGACCCCACTTCCAGAAGGCCCACAACGCTCCTTGGCTGTGCTGGGCCTAGATGTGTTTCTCAAGAAGGCGGTGGATGCACGGAAGGATGGGGAAGAGTCTCCACTATCAGGGCAGAACCCTGGCTACCTGACAGAACTGTTACTTTGAGGTCAACATTGAGTCCAGCACCACCTACAAAAGGGACTTTAAGCTTTGACATACATGGTTATGCATATCATAGATAGATACATGTGGAAGGGAGGGTGAGAGCTTAAACACAGCAGGAAATGGAGCACACGGCCTGTCTGCTGGGACAGGGAACCGTGTAGAAATGAGAGCAAATGCCACAGTCTCCACGCGCTGCTCCTGAAAAGGAAGGCCCATCAGAAATGTTCCTTCTGACATGTTCCTTCTCTAAAATATAAAAACAGGTAAGATGCTGAGACCTGGGGGTGGGGGGGTGGAATCACACAAGGGCTTTTCTTAAAAAGGTAAAGTAAGTGATTTTTGCCTAGCGAAAATCTTTTTAATACTTTGAAAAGCATGGACCCTTGATCCCAATTAAAATTTCCTTTGCCACCTTCCTTTGCATTTTGCGAGCACATATACTTTGGCACCTTTGAAAAGAAACTTTAATAAATAAGGGAAAAAAAGAGAAACTCATTAGTGAACAGTAATAAATAACAATAACTTAAATCTCAATAAATATCTTCTCTATATTTCTGTATCTGAAACAGATGCATTGCATCGAGTAGCTTCTCTGGTCACTGGTGACCACGCATAACGGAGCTGGGGTGTATGTAACATCTGTCTCTCTGTAAACCGACAGCCAGTGGCCTCCCCGCCCCGGTGCAGCTGGGGGCCTTCCCGCACGCTCTCCTGCAAGAATGCTGCCGAAAAACCACACTGGTTTCCTGTTTCCAAGGGCAGAAAGGAAATACCTTCAGGTTTGGTTTTAGTCATGAGGACAGCCTTTTTGGTTCCTAGCCAACTTCTTCCCACCCCACACACCATGTTCGAAATCAATCACCCACCGTTCCCCAAAATGCTGGTTGGAGTAAACCTCAGGCCTGAACCTTCCAAAGCAAAGGTTACTATCTCTCCTGGGTCTTTGATTTTTTTTTTCCCCCTCCTTTCCGGGGTATGTCTCCACTGAGTGACAGAAAAATAAACCTTTCTTGCTTTCAACAGTAAAACGTGATGACACGGAATGACACCAGGAGGACCGTTTCCCTGGTGTCTCTAGACACGTGAAAGCAAACCACAGGAGATACACTGGTTTGGTTTCAAGTGCATCCGCGACTACGCCTGTGACCCGTGGCGGTGGACTGTATCAGATGAAACGATGGCGACACCCAACCAGGGACACCAGCCTTGAGCTTCCGGTGACGTCAGCTGCCGTCCGGGAGAACGCCGACGGCTGTCTTTTCTCTCTCTCCTGTCCAGTTTTCTGTAGCTGGATCTCCCTCCACCAGGCTCCCACAACAGCTGCCTTCCTCCTCCTTGGCCTCCACTTCCTCCTCCTCCGCCTCCTTGGTCCTCATCTTCCACTCTGGGCAAACATTTTCTGGGAACCTTGGTCCCTTTCTTTGCACTGTAGCAGGAATGCAATACACAGCGGTCTCTGGAGCCGGAGTCAGATACATCCACACCTTTTAGCGGAATGCTTTCTTAGAATATGGTAAACCAGGTTATCATCTAAAAAGGACAGGTCGTCATCAAAGGCGATGGGTCTGCAACACGCCTGCCCGACTTTGTCACTCACCAGCCTTCTACTTTTGGATAAGTTTTTTAATATTTTGTCGTACATTGTTTCGGCTGCATCGCAGGAGCCACTGCAGTACCTGAAAATGAGTTCCTCCTTGGTTTCGTAGCCCAAACCCAAGTCAGTGACGTTTAGATGCACGGCGGTGAGGACGCAGCCCCGATTTCGGCCCCTCTGGCCGCGCCGGCCTTTCCCTCTGGCACCCTCCGGGCTGGCGGCTGCCGCCTGCCGGTGCCGCTCTCTCCGAGGAAGCACGGCCATTTGTTTATCTGGTGACCTTTTCAGTCTTCTAATGGTGGCTTGAATAAAATCCATGACGTCATCAAACTGATCAGGGTAGTCCTCTGGCATATTTGCTGTGCAACAAGAAAACAGAATCGGTCACGTGAGACAAGAGCAATGGCCATTTCAAGGAGTCTCTAAGATCAGTCTCTCTGAAAGGCAACTCAGTGTGCCCCCCACCCCCCACGCCATGGCAAAACGACCCCTTCAGGGACCACTTAATACCCCCAAGGACAAAGGCCAAAAGGCACCCTCCAAGATTCCCAGGAAGGAAATTCATTCACTTGAAGGAGAAGACTAACACGGGCGGGGATGGCACACTTCCTGGTGGAGAACAAATCCTTAGAAATGGAATTTCCATTTGGATGACGTCTGCCATTTTTAACAAGTCTATGTTGAGAAGCTGATGGAGGGTCACTTCTTGTTCTAATAAGGGTAACCTGCAGTCGGGGTTCTCAAATGTGAGTGTGGGTAGGACTGTGCTGGGATACTCCGGGAAAATACAGAGACCTGGCGACGCTTAGTGGGAAGAGTCGGAGGGGCCAGGGAACCTGTACCGGTTTAACAAGCCCTGGGGGAGTTCTGAGGTAAGTGGTCCCTGGACCACACTTTGAGAAACCCTGTCTTAGAAGGTGAAAGAAGGGTTAATCTTGGAAGACACTGCTGCTGTCACCTGGAAGGTCAAGTGCTCATCCCTGAACTCCCACCCTGACTTAACACCTCTGCCCTGCCCAGCAGAAGGCAGGGATAGAAGGCATTTGGATAGATCACATGAAAAAGTCCTGAATTCAACTATATTTTAAAACTTCCTCAAAAAACATTAAGAGACTGAAAAACAGCCCACTGTTCACTAATAAAGAGACTAATTTACCTCTTCCTTGGATTATCAGGACTTTAAAACTACAAGGTCAGACCATAAGATGATGTTTACATGTATCACAGCAACACATGGAATGCAATGCTGTCTGTGGACAGGAGCAGTGGGGTCCTGCCTCTGCTGCAGGCTGTCATTACGACTCCCACTGCCTTTGGCTGCAAAGAGGACAACAGACGTGCACCTTAGGAAGATCACATGGCGCAATGACTGAGGTGATGCTTCTAGGATGTTGGAGACCTTTGGGCAAATGTGTGAATTCAAGGTTTTTTGGCATTTTCTGCTGTATTTCAAGCATTTGCTTCAGCTGATCAGGTAAGAGAAGAGAAACTGTTTGAACAACTGAGTACATTTCTAAAAGAGGAAAGTAATTCAAACGTCCATGTATTAGATACTAGACCTTTTATGCTCCCCTGACTTCCCTGGTGGCTCAGACAGTAAAGCATCTGCCTACAATGCGGGAGACCTAGGTTCAATCCCTGGGTTGGGAAGATCTCCTGGAGAAGGAAATGGCAACCCACTCCAGTATTCTTGCCTGGACAGAGGATCCTGGCAGGCTACAGTCCATGGGGTCGCAAAGAGTCGGACACGACTGAGTGACTTCACTTCACTTAAGCTACATCCCTTTTTCAGGGCTTCCTTGGTGGCTCAGATGGTAAAGAATCTGCCTGCAATGTGGGAGATGTGGGTTTGATCTCTGGGTTGGGAAGATCCATGAAGAAGGAAATGGCAACCTACTCCATTATTCTTGCCCGGGACATTCCATGGACGGAGGAACCTGGTAGGCTATAGTCCATGGGGTCACAAAGAGTCGGACATGATCCCATTTTCAGGTAATTAGGATGTTTAGGGTTATACATTGCTTAGAAAAATACACCACAAAAGAGTTGTTAGCAAGAGTGAACTTTGTTTTTGCCAAGACCATGGTAAAGCAGAGGATTACATTGTGCCTAACCCATGTCAAATTGTTTTGTTATGAACAAATTGCTAAAACAGGTATCAGGTATCCTAGTGTGTAAAACATAATCCAACTAAGGCAACTTAACCATATCTATTCCTTTCTTATCTGTCTATACAGATAGATAGCTAATATATAATATTATCTATATTAGGGCAAAATATAGGACATATAGTAATGAAAAGAGTGGGGATGGTATGGAATTTCCTAATTCTAAATCTAAATCTAAAATCTGGCACTGGGTGGTTCTGTGCACAGAGGTCTCGAAGCTGCGTCCACTGGTGTTCGGCCAGTCGCCTCTTGCCTGGATAATCACACCAGACCCGAGCCCCCGCAGTCCAGCCTTACCCTCCTTCTGTTTGTCTTGCACCTGGCAGCCAGAGCAATGCTCTTGAAACTGTGAATGCAGCCCATGTCCCTCCTCTGCTCCAAGCCCTCCAAAGTCCACACTGACCTAAGGCCCTCCCTGGTGCCCACCCCCACCCCCCGCCTCGGTCCCAGCCTTTGTCACCGCTGACCTCGTGTGGGACTTCCCTCCTCCTTACTGCCTCCCCTCCAGCTCCTCTGGCCTCCTCCCTGTTCCTCAAACACAGGGTTTCTCAACCTCAGTGCTACTGACACTGGGGCTGGCACATCCTTTGTTGTAGGAGCGTTTAAGGATGTTTAGTTACACCCCTGGCCTCTACCCAGGAGACGCTCATACTAGCCTCCACCCCCATCCCAATGGTGACAAATGGCAGTGTCTCCAGATATGACCAGACATCTCCTGGGGGCAAAATTGACATGGCTGAGAACCGCACAGATCAGACACAAACAGGCACTTGGCCTTTTGCTGGCTGTTCCCTCTCTACAGAAATGCTGTTCCTGCAGAGAACCCAGTGACTCACACTCACATCCCCTTCAAGTCTGCTCAAAAGTCACTGCTGCCCAGCCCCACCTTGACCTCCCTGTTTCAAATTCGGTTCCTCCCAACCTCGAATCCAGATCCTCCTGCCCTCTTCCCCCCACAGCATAATACTCGGCCCCTTCCAACACACTGTCTAACTTTTCTCATGGTGACTATTTGTTGTCTGTCTTCTCTGAGCGAATTTCACCTCCAGGAGGAAGGAACCTCTGCTTGGCTTGTTCACCAGTGGATCCTGGGAGCTTACAATAGGATCTGGTCCCTGGAGGCCTGCAATGATTTTTTTTTTTTTTTTTTGAACGACTTAGGTCACTTTACAAGGGTAGAGAGTCCTTCATTTCTCCAGAGGACAATTGGGCTTCACTTCAGCCACACTGTGATGAATTGAAAGGCTCCAAAATACACAGTCTCCATCACATGGGCAGCCCTAGTGCCCGGAAGTGCAGTCATCTCCCACCTGAAAGCAAATAACTGTCTCAGAGGTGCCTCCCTTGCCAGCTTCCCGCGCACCTTTACAGTGTCAGCTCTCAAAGCCCACTTCATTCCAAGGATTCTGAAAGGCTCTGGCTCTCTGGGAGCAATGTTTTCTCAAGCAATACTGGGAGATGGGAGGGTATTTGAATTCAAAATTTCCTCTGAACCATTTCCTACCTGAGTCCCTTAGGAATCTTCTTTCCTTCCCACCTTTCTCTGTTCCTTCCTTCTGCCCTCCCTTTCTCCCTTCCTTTCCTTTTCTTTTCTTAAAATAAAAAAAAAATTTATTTCTTGGCTGTGTTGTGGGGCTTACTGGATCTTAGTTCCCAGACCAGGGATTGAACCAAGGCCATGGCAGTGAAAGCACCAGGTCCTAATCACTGGATCACCAGGGAATTCCCTAAAAAATTAAAAAAAAAAATCACTCGATGTTAAAGACATGAACTACTTATTTTGACAAATGAGTTGCTTGTGCTATTTGTGACTCTTTTTCAACAATAAGCTATAAAAGAGGAAATTAGGTGTGCTTGGTTTCAAAAACCTGAACAGAAGTCTGACCTTCTAACTGATAAATTAGTGATTAGTCAAAATACAAAAAAAAAAAAAAGCCTTCAAATTTCTGAAAGACTTTGTTTTACAAAAGGATGCACATGATGGGGCCCCTAGTTCTTTTTAAGAACTCTTGAATAGGTCATTAAGTTAAGAACCTGGGAACATGGAAGTTAAAACTGATTAAGAATCAACTAAAGATTAATCAGAAATGAGTTAATGTTAGTTGCTCAGTCGTGTCCAACTCTTTGCAACCCCAAGGACTGTAGCCTGCCAGGCTCCACTGTCCATGGGATTCTCTGCCAGGCTCTTCTAGGCAAGAATACTGGCGTGGATTACCATTTCCTCCTCCATGGAATCTTCCCGACCCAGGGTTCAAACTCAGGTCTCCTGCATTGCAGGCAGACTCTTTACCACCTGAGCCATGAAGGAAGAAGCCCCGATAAATTAATAATTAGTCAAAAAAAAATAAAGGCTTTAAATTTCTAAGACTCTTTGTTTTACAAAAGGATTCACATGATGGAGTCCCCGGTTCTCTTTAAGAACTCTTGAATAGATCATTAAGTTAAGAACCTGGGAACATGGAAGTTAAAACTGATTAAGAATCAACTAAAAAAAAAAAAAGCATCAACTAAAAATTAATCAGAAATGAGGATGAAATATTTCTGAAAGTTTAACATAAACAGGAAAACATTCGAGTTCAAAAGTTCAGCTTATACTAGTTTAGACTCATTAATTTATATATCATGATAAATTAATTCTTTTTACTAGAGTTATAATGATGATTTGAATCAGCATTTATAATGTTTTTATTAATTGCCCGACACTTTCAAAGTTCCGGAAAAACACTGTATCTCCTTTTTATGACATTTTGACTGTTTGCCTTTGTCCACTGGCTTTGCTTGCCAGATAAAATATAGAATACCAAGTTAAATTTGAATTTCAGATAACTAGCAAGTGAATTTTTAGTATAAGCAATCCTCAGTAATGATTGGGACATACTTATCTTTTACTGTGAGAATGTTTAGTTCCTTTTTCTTTAATTTCTACTTGGCCTTCTGGGGTGATGTGTATAGCAGTGTGGATGTACTGATCACTTATGCTTTAGGGTGAGGTGGTGAATGGATCATTAAGCTTGAATTAAAAGTCTTTCTGACACTGGGGAAGCAGTCAATTCATGTTCCCTGTGTTAAACTGAAGAGACCAGCTATGAGAACTTCTCCTTTCATGGGACATCTCCCTCATAACTTGTTGTTAAGGTGGAAATATTTATTTAAGCCTCAAGTTCAGGACATAGGCAATTCTAATTGAACTGAAAGGATTCCGCCCTCCCCATCCTCTTCTCCTTCTTGAAGAATAGAGTAAAAAAATAAATATTTATGCTGAAAGTTGTACATGGATACGAATTTTGGAAACTAGAAAAGGGCAACATGATATTTTCCAAACCACAGAGCAAAGAGGCCTGTCTCTTCCAATGGAAAATTCCTAATCCCAGGCCTTTTGCTGCTGACTGAGTTCATTTCTAGAGAGACCTCCATTTATCAACACAAGGTATTTGTAGGGTGTGTTGGGAGCCATGCACCTCACTGAGCCAATCCTTAGCATCCTGCAGAGGCTCAGTACCCAGCCCAGGCAAGTAAACTCCTCAGCAGGAACCAAGAAACCCATGGCTGCCTCCACGTTCCTGGAATTCACTGAGCAAAGTGGAAAGAAAGGGGCTTGTGTTTGGATTATTTCCCCAAATGAAGACTTGATGTCATATCACTTTCTTCATCCTATAAAGGGCTTGGCAGCATGTCAGCTACACAAATGGCCCTTGTTGGTAAGAACTTTGACAGTAAAATACTTGCAAACCACAAAAGAGGAGCATCATTTTGAAAAAACAGGTCAAACACTTGCTCATTTCCCAGACCCACTTGGGAGGCTCGATCTCAGAAAACATGGACATCTAAAAGCTAAAGTTTTTGAAAAATTAAAATGCTCAAATGCATTTAAGTCATCCTTTTAGTGTGCAACTAAATATTTTGGCATTATTCTATTTAAAATATTTAAACTTTGATGTGTCCTTCATATAAACAATGTTATTTAAACAAGTGAAACCTTGTACTGGGCCAGACTCCGAGAACAAACCAAACTATTCACTACCCAGACTTTGCCTTCCTCGATTATGGGAAAAAAACAATAACGCTACCCCAGGAACAAAGGCCTAGGATACTGACCATCTTGTAAAGTTAACTGAGTTTTTATAGGAACAATGGTGAGACCTGGGAGTACTCCTTGTAATAGACAAACTAAAAAGCACATAATTCAAAACATTATCTTGGCTAGGCTGGCATTTAGTGGACAAAGTTTTCTTTTAAATGTTAGATTTCTCTTAAAAAAGTACAGGTTAATGATACTTTAATCAAAGAGGTCATTTTATAGTCCTATTGGATGGTCCCCCTCCTCTACTCGGCTGGGTTTCTAAGCCACTTTTCAGCCTGTCTTCCACCCATGGGCCCCGGAGGGAGCCCACAAGCTCAAGGTTGTGCACAGAGCAGTGAGGATGTGACCCCTTACCTAGAGTGGGAGGGGTCTCTGTGGGGCCCAGAGAAGAGGGGCCTGGACTCTGGTACCCACAGAGGGCCTCTTGTATAGGAGCCGTCTTCCAGGCCAGAGCCAGCCTCAAGGATGCAGGGGTGCTGGAGGGAAGACCCAGGTGTTCCTTGTTATGGGGGTCCTGCCTCTATGCTTCACTGGAAATCACCCAGCTGCTGGGTACTGGGTGCTGGGTACTGGACGGAGAAGAGTTAATACACTGAGGTCTACAGACGTGACCTACTTCCTAAGCCAGGGCCACACAGGTGAGATGTGCATCTTCAACCAGCAGCCGGGTGCCCTCGCTCCAGGCAATGCCCAGTTCTGGGGTGGGCTTGACCCTGGATACGAGGCCTAAGATACTGTGTCTGGGGGCACTGCAGGGCTGGGCAGCCCACCCTCACATGTGGAGCCTCCCTTGAAAGACAGTCCACAAAAGCAGGCGAGTGGAACCCCCCTTAGCAGTGGAGGACATTTACTTTGATATTCATTGCCTACCGGAACCCCAGGTAAAGTACAAACTGCTCCGTAGACCAAGTATGTGGAAAATACAAGTTCTCTTTCTGTGTATACACATGCACATATATACACGCACGTATGTGCATATATACATATACACTTCTATGTGATTCTGCATGCTGTGCTCAGTCGTGTCTGACTCTTTGCAACCCCGTGGACTGTAGCCCGCCAGGCTTCTCTGTCCATGGGATTCTCCAGGCAAGAATACTGGAGTGGGTTGCCATTTCCTCCTCCAGGGGATCTTCCCAACCCAGGGACTGAACCCGCATCTCCTGTATCTCCTGAAATGGCAGGCGGATTTTTTACCCCTGAGTCATCTGGGTAAGACCAACACATATACACATGCATGTCTGTATGAAAAGAAAAGATCAGCCTAAGATTTATATAACCTCTCAAGAGAATTCCCAACTAATGTCATTCTTTAGAATGTTATTTTTACTTTTCAATAATGTACAAACATGATTTTCTTTCACAAATATTGAAATAAGAACTACATGGTAGAGCCTCACCTCTAAAATTCCTCATATTACCAATGGCATCATCCTGTATTATAAGCGATAGCTTCCTTGGTATACTTAATATTCACAAGAGAAAGGTCCCAACCTGAACTTGAACCCTAATGACATCCCTGCAAGGTCTCATAGTATCTGAACTTTACAGAGCAGGAAACTGAGGCTCAGAGAAGATAAATATCTATCCGCCCAAGGTCACGTGGCTCATAAAACTGGACTCAGTCAGTTTGGTTTCAAAGCTCAGACTTGTTCCAGTGCTCCTAGCTGCCTATCTGTTTTTAAGTAAAAATTCCACGGTGGTGCAGCTTGTTTGGTCTCAGCCTATGGCAACTTACTCTGGAAGGAGGGCAAGGTATGCTGACTCCACCTGCATGCATTTACAACACTCAGAACAAGAAGTGAGAAACACACTTTCTATTGGAAAGTTCAGCAGGCACAGAGGTGCATTAAGTAGATTCTGAAGTTAGGCTGCCACGGGCTGCAGAATACAGTATATTGTCTCCAAAAAGGGAAAAGCATGCGGGTCAGGGGCACCTCTTCCAGCTCCTGGGTCTTGCATGTCACTCCAAGGCAGAACTGGCAGTTTCCCAGTAAAAACCGGAAAACTGGCAGCCAAGGGCGGTGGCAGATTCAGACAGAGAGGCCCTGTCTCCGGAAGCGCCTCAAACTCACACTGGCGCCAAGTGACAAAGTCTCAGTGCAGAGCTGGAGAGAACAGAGCCCAGGATTCCACCCGGGGTCAGTCCCTGCTCAGCCTTGCACCCTTGGACTAGGCAATCCTTCTGAGGTCGCCTATCCCTCTGGGGTGGGGGTGGGGGCTCCCCAGTGCCGATACCCTAAGATGTGGACAGTCTCAAGTCTCGGTGGGAAACCCCTGCCCGACACTCATCTCTAGTCACCCCCATCAGGGAGAGGACCACCTCCGCTGATGTCCCAGAGGCATTCTGCTCAGCTGCCACCATCGTGGCCCCAGGAGACCCCACAAGAGGTTCTAGCAGTCCTAAACGTTTTTTGTTTGCCTCTTGTCTCAACATCTTGGTTACTTTTGAAATAACCAAGTGCCTCTAGACTCATCAAATCACCTTCCTATGTCATCTTTAGGAGAGGTGAAGGGATGTGTAGAGAGGGCCATGTATCTGAGTCTCAAAACATCCAGTTGCTTGTGGGAGGCAGCCTTACATTTCAGTCTCCACCTGGAAAGGCAGAGATGGAGCCCATCATCTCTGAGAGCACAAAGACACCAACAGGCTATACTCCTCCAGCCCTTCTCACCCAAATAGCCAACAAAATTGGTTTTATTTTTCAAAACAAAACATGTTCTCAAAATCTGTTTTATTCATTTATGATTTTGCTGCTTCTATCATATGTAGGTCATCTTTGACCAACGTCACACATACTTATGAGCTATACCATGTCTGGACTGTTTCTTCTACAATTTAAGAAAACATGCTTAGATCTTAGAACTTGGAGGCTAGAAAAGTCCACAGCAACCACTGCCAAATGGATTGTGAGAGCCCCACAGCTTGTCTTGGAAACTGTTGACCCTTGTTTTTAATCTGACCTTCTGTGACCTCTGAAATGTGCAGTGTTGGTCCAGGAGAATGTTCCAGTTCTCCGAAAACTTCAAAGTTCTGTCATCTGCTATTTTAAAGTTTTGATTTTGCCACTCAATTGAAATCATTTTAAAAAAGTGCCCATGGGTCCCTAAGCACTAGATTGCTGAGGTTATCTTGCACTATGTAATGACTACCTTGGCTTTCCTATTTTGGACAGAGTATTCACCTAGCATTAGATAGGCCATCCTGGTCACTTCAAGAAGGGTCCATGGCATCTGTTCTATGAACAGTCACCAGCTGAGGCCATTTACTAAGTCACTGTGACCACTGCTGGAGCTACTGGTGCATTCTCTTCGTAACCAGTGGTTGGCTGGCAGTGAAACATGACATGGGTTTATTTGCAAAGTATTTGTGTTATAAAAACACCAGTGTTTTGTCATTTTAAAAAGTATTTCTGGATCCTCTCAAGGCAGAAGAAAAGACCAACCAGTTCAAAATTCAGAAAAAGGTGTTCTGGGTATACTGTTAAAGGCCACTTTGCCCAACCAAAATGCCATTTTATTTACCATCTCCACCTACTTTGACCAACAGCACAATACTTCTTAGAAATACCATTTCTTGACTATTTATCCTACAGTTTAACTAAGAAAACTTATCATCACTGTAATTGAAATTACTCCATGAATACAAATAGCCCAAAAACCCTCACTCAGGAAAGATGGACTATGTTCATTTTGTTATTCAGATTCTAATTGCTCTGATTTCCACCTATGTGGTCCCTGCTCTTGTTCTAGTGATGTTAATAATTTTATGGTAATACAGAAATGGCTCCCCTGAGGGGAAAAATGTTCATTCTTCTGCTTTTAAGTCAGGCAAACACCCAGTAGGGTGTCCATTTGTCAGCTAATCCATGAATACCTGGTGTGAGCTGAAAGTACTCCACAGCCAGCTGTAAACACCTCACACTCAAGAGTGCACTCCAGGGGCCCTGCTACTGTCCTTACAAAACACTTTATGGGGAGGGTGCGAAAGTTACCCAGTGAAACTAAGCGCACACAAAGGGAAAATAATCCCTTGTGGTGTTATCAGAGGTGGGTGGTTTTTCAGGGGAAACCCCAGAGGAACCTGGAAAGCAAAGGAACCTCACTCCCTCCTTCCCAAAAGGCCCTGTCTGCAGTCCGAGAGGCCTGGCAATGACACTGGGGCCTGCATCCAACTGTCCTGGGCCCCTCCTCACAGGGCCAGCTGAGCACTGCTGCTGTTTAGTCGCTTAGTCATGTCCAGCTCTTTGCGACCCTATGGACTGAGGCCTGCCAGTCTCCTCTGTCCATGGGATTCTCCAGGCAAGAATATTGGAGTGGGGTGCCATCTCCTTCTCCAGGGGATCTTCCTGACCCAGGGATTGAACCTGAGTCTCCTGCATTGGCAGGAGGATTCTTTACCACTGAGCCACCTAGGAAGCCATTAACTGAGTATTGGGTAGAAGGAACTTGAAGGGCCAGAGAGACCTGGGCAAGAAGAGGAGGGACCAAAAAGCTGAAAGGAGAATAAAGGGGTGAAGGGGAAGTGTTCTCTATTATTCTAGCCTGCCTGATGGATTCCTGCCATCAGAGTGAGGAGGGACTCTCTACCCCTCAGTGAATGACTTTACTGGACTCTCAAAGACTCTTCAGGTAATTAGCTAGAAGTATCATTCAAACCAGTCAATCCTAAAGGAAATCAGTTCTGAATATTCATTGGAAGGACTGATGCTGAAGCTGAAGCTCCAAGACTTTGGCCACCTGATGAGAACAGCTGACTCACTGGAAAAGACCCTGATGCTGGGGAAGATTGAAGGCAGGAGGAAAAGGGGATGACAGAGGATGAGATGGTTGGATGGCATCATTGACACAATGGACATGAGTTTGAGCAAACTGTAGGAGATAGTGAAGGACAGGGAAGTCTAGCGTGCTACAGTCCATGGGGTTGCAAAGAGTCAGACACGATTTAGCGACTGAACAACAACAATCATTCAAAACCAGCTGCATTCAAAACCTCCACTCCTGACTTTTCTCCTCCCTGACCTTCTGATATAGCCAGGAGAGTTACGCAGTGGTGCAGTGCACTGACAGGAAGTGGTCATGTGGTCCCAAGGTGAGTGTTGGATTAGGCTTTCCCGAGTCCAGTCTGGCTGAGTTGCCTATAACCTTGTGCAGCCTCGACCTCCCCCTAAAACGGGGATCATTACTTGGAATGGGAGAAGAGTTTTTAGCTCAGGGCCTGGAGGCATTTAACAAATGGCCCCAAAAGTAAGTCCTATGGTTTTCACGTCTGATGATGATCCTTCGTCGACATTACACTGGAAGAAGCAGCATGAAGATCAACTCGGCTGGCTCATGGACAGAGTACCCTGAAGGAGATGCAGACACTGGCCCCTTGCTCATCCAGTGTGTCCCACAGAGCAGGAGGCCTGGAGGCCCCCGGCTGGTGGTCTGTGGGCAGAAGGAGCAGACCCATCTTGGGAGTCTGGGCTGCCTCTTCCCTCTTCCTAGAAATGCCTTCAAATTAACCACACAAACCTCAACTGACTCCACAGCCCATGAACAATATTTTGTGTTCACCATGGCATTGGTCAGTGTCTTCAGACTGTGGCATGTATCCCTCGGGGGGGGGGGGGCGAGGGTACATGAGGATTTTCTAGAGTCTATGGGGCATTTTAGAAGAATCCATGTCCAGATCCTCAACTTCCACATGTGCTGCCTTCTAAGACCAGTCCACAGACAAATACTCCTGCAGCCAGTTTTACAGTCACCCTGCGGACTTTCTCAGACTGATGCACTTCTTGCCCATCTCACTCATTTTACCACAAGGCACTGTATGGTGGATAGATACCTATAAGGACAGTCCGGGTGTGCTAAACTGGTGCTAGTGACTCACGATGTGAAGACACGTCATCATGAACTCAATGTTCCAAAGAGGTGAACCTGAGTCTAATCAAGTGCAAACGATCCCACAAATGCAACATGAGGGGCAATCTGCAGAACTGCAGGCAAGACAGCCCAGGCTTCTCAAAATGTTGTGGGGGGAAAAAAGGGTTGGGAGCTAATTCCAGATTAAAGGAGAATAAACAGACACAATAATCAAATGCAATTTGTGACCCCTGATTAAGGAGAAAAACTATGAAGGACATTCTTGCCAATTGGGGAGATGTGATTATGGACTATCTATTGGATAACGGTATTGTACAAATGTTAAGTTTCCTGAGACTGATAACTGAATTGTGGTTATGTAAGGTAATGTCCTTGCTCCTAGGAGGTTCACACTAAACTATTTATTGTTAGGTTTAAAAGTAATTCTCAAATAGTTTAGAAAAAAAAATTAAGCAAAATGCTAACAAGAAGTCCATCTTGGTGAAAAAGACGTGTGGGTGTTCATTGTACTATGAATATTTTGCTGAGGAAAAGTCCCATATGAATAAATCAAGAAATATCAAACTGGGTGGTTCCATATTTCATTCTGGCTAGGCAGTCATGACAAGGCATGATTTGCTTGATGGTCCATCCACCCATCCATCTATTAATTTTACCATCCACCCATCCATCTATTCATTTTACAATTAGGATCCAAAAGGGTAGTGGTTGCCATAGAGACAGACTAACATGTGTATTTGAAATGAAAATGAAGTTGGACCTTTTCTGACAAAAAAAATCAATGTATTTGAGCTGATACATTTGGATAATTTCCAACAAATCAAATAAGCCAAATTTGCAGCTCCAAAGTTTTGCCAAAAATATTGAAGCACATTATCTAGCTGCCAAATGGGCTGGAAATTACTTCTGCTACAACTATTTAAACTTGTTATAAAAATACAGATGTTACCTTAGGAGTGTGTGCTAGTTTTTCAACATAATTTTGTAGGTTTGCAAGAAAAAAAGTTTTTAAGACTTTCACAACTAGGCTTTCCAACTCAGTTATCCTATAAAATCATTAAAAAGTGGGTTTTATCTCTACTGGGTTAACCAGTTGATTCTCAGTAGAGACATAAGATCTGCTTATACAAACCCACTCCTGTTCCCATAGAGGTGACTGTTCTGGCACGTGTGCTGTTGCCCTTGGCTTCCCATGTGGACATTCCCTTCCCTGGGCAGAACAGAAGCCATCTGAGAACAAGTGCCCCCTTGAAGGCCTCAAGTATTCGAGGAGACCTCACTTTGTCCCAAAGAGTTAGGGAGACTTCCCTCATTGCAAAAAGCATCGATAGTTTAGGAGTGTGTGAAGAAATGCATGTTTCTCTTCCTAAAATGTCCTGATTTGGATTCTGAAGTACCATGAATAAAATAACCCTTGGTCCACTCTGGCCCAAACAGGAATCAAAGAAAGGGCCTGGAGGAAATATAATATTCCTTGCTTTGGCTTATTGATTTTCCTAGAAATACATGTTTCAGATAGTGAATGTATTTTTAGCAAGTCAAGATTTGTGTTTTCTTAATCTACTAATATGAGAGTGCAGTCTGTATTAAGCCAAGATTATTGGTTTTGGGACTAGAAGTTTGAGGTTTGAATTCTGGCTTCATCACTTAGTAAATTTGTACCCGAGAAAATCTCTAGGTCTCATTGCTTCCTCTGTACAATAGGGGTACATAACATGTCTTACCCAGTAGAGCTCAAACTTACTTGATTTTAAGACACTATATGAAATCTATTTAAAAAATAACAAATGCTGGAGAGGGCGTGGAGAAAAGAGAACCCTCCTACACAGTTGGTAAAGGAATGTAAATTGGTACAGCCACTGTGGAAAACAATACGGAGTTTCCTCAAAAAACTAAAAATTGAGTTTCTGTATGATCCAGCAATCTCACTCCTGGGTATCTATCTGGACAAAAGTGTAATTCAAAAAGATACATGCATCCCTATTTTCATAGCAGCACTATTCACAATAGCCAAGACATGGAAACAACCTAAATGTCCATCAACAGATGAATGGATAAAGAAGACATGGTGTGTACACACACACGCACACACACACACACACACACACACACACACACACACACAGAGGAATACTACTCAGCCATAAAAAAGAATGGAATAATGCCATTTGCAGCAACATGGATAGACCTAGAGATGATCATACTAAATGAAGGAAGTCAGAAAGAGAAAGACTAACAACTATGATATCCCTTATACATGGGATCTAAAATATGACACAAATGAACTTATCTATGAAACAGAAACAGACTCACAGATGTAGAGAACAAACTTGTAAACCAAGGGGGAGGGGTGCTGGGGAAGGATGGGCTAGGAATTTGGGGTTAACAGATGCAAACTATTATACATAGAATGGGTAAACAACAAGGTCCTAGTCTATAGTACAGGGAATTATATTCAATATCCTGTGATAAATCATAAGGGAAAAGAATATAAAAAAGAATACATATATGTATGTATAATTAAATCACTTTGTTGTACAGCAGAAGTTAACACAACATGATAGATCAACTATACTCAATAAAATAAATTTAAAAACCCTATTTGTTAAAAATTGGGTTATATGTGAAAAGCAAAGAGGTGATACTAACTTTATTTTTTTGTTTTCATTTTATTTATTTTTAATTGAAGTACAGTTGATATATATATATTCCTTATATATCTACTCTTCTTCAGGTTCTTTTTCATTACAGGTTATTACAAGATAGTGAATATAGTTCTTTGCGCTATACAGTAGGTCCTTATTGGTTATCTCTTTTATAAAGAGTAGTGTGTATCTGTTAGTACCAAACTCCTTGTTTACCCCCTCCCATCTTTCCCTTTTGGTAACCATAAGTTTGTTTTCGAAGTCTGTGAGTTTATTTCTGTTTTGTAAATAAGTTAATTTGTATGATACTAACTTTAAGTTTAATTTGTAGCTTTTCACTTGTTAACAGGTTGATTCAATTATGCCTATGCCTAGACACTTTTTGAAAAATAAGGGCACACTTCAAAATGAAAAATATGCCTATGCTATAGACTCATGAAGCCTGGGGCTTGAGTAATTTTTGCGGCAAAAAGGCTTAGCAATGAGATCCCACTTGTTGCCACCTGACTGCTTGAGATACCCCAGTGGCACCCCGCTGCCATCAGAAACAGAGCAAGCACCTTCTTTTCCTGGATTTTACAGCATCTCATAATCTGAGTATCACCTACAGAGATAGCCTAAATTTCACACCACTTCCCGCCACCTGTTCTCAGTACTTGGCGACTGGTCTGGCCTCCTCCTTGTATCCACCACCTGCCCCTTCCCCATATCGTGATCACAAACTTGCCTATGCTTCTCCTTGGTCTGGAATGTGCCCTTTTTCCTTTTCCTTCTTTTCCTAATACACATCTTTCAAGTGCTAGCTCAAATCCTCCCTCTCCCCCGAATTCTTTCCTGCTATGATCTCCAAATCTTAGTGACTTCATTGCTAGGAATTCTTACCATGACCATAGCTAATGCACACGCCTCGGTAGACATAGCTATCTGTTGGACTGCCAGTCCGCCCACCCACCCACCCATCTGCCTATCCATAGTTTACAACTAGATCATAAGCTATTTAAGTTCACAATTTTGCCTTTTAGATGCCCACACAGCACCTAGAGCATGAGAGATATTTAATACTTGCTTCCTGATTGAGCTCAAGTGATTAAAGAATACGTTTTAATTGAATAAAGAGGCTATGGACCATTAAGTGCTAAATAAACCAAGATGAAAGGGACATTTGCAAGGGAAAATGCCAGAGAGCTTTTATTTTTCTATCAGTGAAAGGAGAATCTTCTGAGAATAATTCTTTGGCTGTTGGATTGGCCTGAGGTCCTAAGACTGGCCAATTCAAATTAAGCCTGAAATAGATTTCTCTAAACAGCAACAGTTTGAAATAGGTCTTCAGACTGAGGCCAGAATGAGATGTTGGTCTCAAATCTTGAGTGAGGAATCAGTGTCTCCTAAAACCCTGACGTGGGATTTCTTGATTTCAAGCACCTCATCCCAAATGGCAGAGCCCCCTTCCAACTTAGGGACTTTATTACAGTACTGTCTGTTCATATAGTCCTTAAAATAATAATAATAAAAAAAATAGATGGACGGTGCTTATTTATTCTGAACTCTATATCCCACAACATTAGATTTGAAGGCTTAACATTTAACTATTTTGTTGCATTAGAAGGTTTCTTAGCTGGGTAACAACAGGCTGAAAGTTTACTAAGTTCACTTACAGTCTTCTGCTGGGTTTGTGAAACAGCTTGAATTAAATATCCAGGTGGGATGACTTAAAACACAAATGCTTTATCTCAAGACAGGGAGCCTCCAGCTCACTGCCTCCTTGATCTCTTACACGTAAGGATCTTATGGTGCCCTGGCTCCCTTCTCCCCATAAGGGATGAGGGTCTCCCTAACATGACCATGGGAATCTGGTGGGAAAAATCCCATAGGAACTATGTGGGCTCAGCAAATGGGGACAGGAAGGAGCTGTGAAACCTGGGAAGAGCCAAGGGGAGCTGACCCGGGGGCAGAATCCCACACAAGCCTGGCCCAACTGACTGACTGCGGGGCCCAAAATAGCCTCCCCGCAAGGCCTGCATTTCTTCCACTCTCTGTACTTTGTTGGGCTGCTTGAAATTCCACCATTTAGAGCAATGTCTTGGCAGAGGCCAAACTGAAAGCCTGGGATGGGAGAAAAGGCACTCACTGGGTGCGTGGTGGGAGGAGCAGGGTGGCAAGTACGATGGTTGTTTATGAGGCACGGGCTTTACAAAGCATTGCCTCATATAATTCTCACAGCAGCCCTGGGAGGCAGGATGAATAGTGTTCCTATTTCACAGATGAGAAAACTGAGGTTTGAGAGCTGTTAAGTAACAGTTAAGTGGCCAGGCTGACTGAACTGAATGTGTGAACTTGAGCTCTTGCTTGTTGAAACTCCATGATTTCTTGCTCTGTGCTCTCCTTCTGCACGTTATGGGAAATGACAACCTGGGAAGAGACTCCAGCTTCACAATATTGTGAATCATATCTCAATTTGATCAAGGTTACATAGAATTTTGTGGGCTTGTCTGAGAACTTGATGGCTTGATTTGCAAGATTGTTTCTCTAGGAAATTTTGTGACTTGCTACCAAACCGGTAGAATGGAACCCCATTATATTACAATACATTGTGGATTACTTGCAAATATAATTTAGCAATGCTCAGTGTTTCTTCTAGTTGTTTTCCAGTCACACAAAAAGGCCACCTTTTCTGACCAAGGTTTAGTTTTAGTTTACAAGGCCACCAAATTGCACCATACCCTGTACCTTTATTAGATAGTACATTTTGTGAGGACAGGGGCTTTTGTCTGTGTACCGAGGATTCCCTAGCCCCTAGGACAGTGCCTGGCTCACAGAGGCGCACATTAATTACTTGTTGAATGAATAAGTGCTTTTAGATCACAAATTTTTAAAAAGCACATGCATTTTATGCTTTGTGAAACACATTTAGAGTTACGCACAGCTGAGATCTGGTATATGACTATGATTAACAAACCTTTAAAAACTTCAAGCAACCTTGTGCAACACAGTTTTATTCATTAGTTGAAAACTTTCCTCCCATATAAAGTGTTTTCTCCTAGGTAGCAAGACTGAATGCTCTGAAATTCAGTGGTTTAGAGAAACTCAGGTTCTGGCTTCAGCAAATCTTCCTGCCATCATGGAACCCTGGCACTTTGGATAAACTGCTTTACATCTTTAGGCCTGGAAATTTTAGGGGCTACCTTTCAGCTCTAAAATGCTATGACATCTGTGCACAAGACCTTCTATTTCACCTTTTACATGCCTCAGGCCTGCTCTAATCACACATTAGTGAAGACACAGGTAAAAAACACAATGATAAAATAAAAACAAAGATGGTGAAACGGAAAAGTCTTGGATGACCCAAAAGGAAAATCACAAGTCTTTAAGTTTAGACAAGTTTGAAGCTGCTACAAGAAGCAGCCACAGCCCATGAACTTTATTGTCAACCTCTGTGCAGACAAGTGGGCCAGTTACGAATTCTACTTGGTTAGCTCAACACGTGATAATGGTAGGAACAAGATTCTGGCTGCTTCATTTACACCAGAACCAGCAGAATACATGCGATCTCAAGGGTGAATGTGTAGACAGGGTGCAGTCCAGCCCCCTCTGAACAGCACAGAATGACTGACTCAGGTAGCACGAAAGAGCCTTTGCTCAGTCACTAAGTTCCAAGCATTCCAAGAAGAGGGATCAGTATTTATGGCACTTTCTATTTTCAAATGAGAGTGACTTAATGTTTTCTACATAAGCCTTAACTGCATGGTGTACAGTGCAGGACATAAATGTCAGCACTGTGACAGGGGCATGTTGACACTGGTTGAGTGTTCAAAGTCTGCACATTGTCTTTATCCTGCCTTCCCCGCACTGACAACTTGCTACCGAATAGAACATACCTGGAAAGAAGTCAATTTGGCTTAGAATGCAGCTCACTTTCTCTTTGGGAACATTTCTCTTTCAAGGATCTATTGGGTCTTCCCATAGATAAAACAGAATCGGGTGTGCTCTGCTGGTTCAAATGTAAATACAGTAGTCAGAATCTCGACCATCGATACTACTGATACTACTGATGACTTAGTACCAGTTTTGGAAAAAACCTCCCTTCCCCCACAGCTCCCCCCACCCCAATCAATAAGATTGTTACCTTGCTTTGTGACTGGCTGGACCTTACATGAGGCACAGATTTTCTTAGGATATTATCAAGGCATAGGGATTCACCAGACTGCACGTTAGACTCACCTGGGGAACACCTAAATCTCTAGTTGCCCAGGCCACACCCCAAGCCAATTAGATCAGAATCTCTCTGGGTGAGGCCCAACACCAGTAGTCATTAGAGCTCACTAGGTGAGTCCAGTAAGCAGGGGTCTTATGAGTCTCTTCCCAGAGGAAGGTTAGGGTGGAGCGTGAAGGTTGGGGTAGGCCAAATCTCAGTCACTGGCATTCTGGAGTGGAAAGGCCTTCCTTTACTGTACAGTTGTAAACTGTTCATTGAGTTTGGCAGTAAGTAATTTGTCTGAGGTGACAGAATTAGCCAAAAGCAGAGCCAGAAGCGGGAGCCAGCATTAAATAAGCCTAGGTAGACAGGATACTAATATGCTTATTAAATTCCCATGAACTAATCAGCTTCATAATCAGGCACAGTCATTTTTCCTCCAGAGTGCCTTGGTGAGAAAACTATTACCTTTTACTGGGTTCCTGTTCCTCTGGCCTAGGCTGTTTGAATGAATGAAAAGCCATTTAGCCCTCATGGGTACTGTTCTGAAGACTATGGCACTAAAGCTCATTTTAAGTTTCTACTGGAGAAACATTATATACATTAGGATATAAATTTGTGGCTGAAACCAAAACCTTTAAAAACAGGTTTATACAACTAACTGACATACACTCTTGGAACAGTTACTTCAATTTCAAGGGATCAAACTGTGTTCTCTAACCCTAAGTCACTCTTGAAGACTTAATTTGTCTTAGAAAAATGCACTTTTTCTTGGGACTTCGGGAAGAAGATGCTTTTATTGTTGTAATTAAGCATAAGATAAGCACATCACACTTCCTGGGCTACTTTCAGCCCAAGGCCACAGGTTTGGGGGACTCCAGCATACAGCAGACTTTGAAACCCTTTCAAAGGTGCCTATGATCACAATAATTTGCAAATGCAGAACAGGGTGATAGAAATGGGGAGTAGCCAGCATGGTTATGGCTATGGTTTACTGTCGCTTTAGTTTGGGGTTGTGCAAATTTTCTATTCCTCCCCAGTAATCTCTAACTTGTGATGAAGCATACTCTGCTTTATGCAATAGATAAACTTCTCAAGAGCAGAGGGTAAATTATATCAAATCATAGTTGACATGCCCTGATAAACCGCTAAGACATTTTTGAGAGGCAAATCACAGATTTATTTTCTAATATGAATAATCTGGTCTTAAGAGTTAACATTGTCATGTGTGGAGTGAACTACAGTTTTTTGTTTTTTTCCCCCTAGCCCCAGCCAGCACTATTTATCGTTTTCTTTCTAGAACCGGAACTTTCCTGAACAGACTTGACACTGCCCAGATGCTTGTTCTGGAAATCAAGGCCTTTCTGTGTTTTCTCTGACTCGGGCATGGTTTTGTGAAACCTTAGCCTCTTCCCTTGCAAGGGCAGTTTAGGATGGAAATGCAATTGTTCTCAGAATTCAGCACAGCCAGGCACACCCAGACAGAGACAGAGGGCTTTGGAACAAAACACGGGTATGGGTGTGTGTGTGTGTGTGATGGGGAGGCAGAGAAAAGAGGACAACTGTGTGTTTTCCTGTGATGGTGGTAGTGGTGGGGAAAACGGCTGTTGATCAGAATCTAAATGAGCAGCAGAAAAATGTGTTACCCTCTGTGTTGGGCAAAGCCAGCACGCGCCATACATAGACTAGGTGTTGCAGCCTTGGGGCACCAGTTGGAGGCGGCGCACCGGCAAGGGGCTTCGGCGCCTGCGCGGCTCTTCCCTGGGAGGCCACTCTGCGGTAAGGGCTGACTTGGGGATGCGTGCGGGCAGCGGGTGGGGTGACCCCTGCGGAGAGGGAACGGTTCTTACAGTCACTGCTCAGCGCGAAGGGCGCGCGGCGGCGGCCGAGGGAGCGGTCTTCGGCGGGCGCCTCGGGAGGCCTCTTACCGGCGGGCAGCGGGAAGGCGGACGCGGTGTGGAGCAGCACCAGGCAGACAGCCACGACATCCCATAACTTCATCTTAGAGTCCCGTCCGGCGGCGGCACCTGTGCGGGCGGGCAGGCGGGCGAGGGTGCAGAACCAGGGAGAGCACGTTAGGCCTGGATGCCGGGGCCCGCGCGGGTCCCCGGGGCTCCCCTCCAGACTTGGCACCGCCCTCCTTCCGGACCGCTGCGGCCGGGCGCTTCCCCGGGCACCCCACCCTCCTTTCCTTCCCAGCGCCCTGCCTGTCCCCGCTTCGGGGTGCGCCTCCCCGGCTTCCAACAGTCAACTGCCTTTCTCTTCCGCCATCAGATCCCAGGATTTCGGGTCAGGGCTGCTTCCCCCCACCAGTACCAATACGACGACAGCAGTACTGGCGCGCAACCCCATCCCCATTCTGGGGGGCGACCAGGCAACCCTCACCCTGTGCTCCCGCCCCGTCCAGCAGCTCCCACAGACGACCCCCCCCCCCCCGCCCCCCGGAGAACGAGCCCTGAACCCAAGCAAGAGACCAGCCCGCCCGGGGTCCTGATCCTGTTCTCAGCTAGGCGGGGTCGGGCTCAGTGGAACCACGAACCCCGCCCAAGCTTCATTCCTGCCATTTCAATTAGTATTTTGTCGTCGGAACAAGAAGTCATTGGGGACTTAAAGACTTTGAGGCTGTCCAGGAATATCTGTGTTAAGCTCCTGAACTTTCCAAAGTTTCAACTCGGTTTAAAATACTATTTCCACTTCTTAAGGTTATGAATATTAATATATGAAAAGGCCTAACCATGCATAACGTAAGGGTTCAATAAATGCTTTAGCGTTAGTTAGGGAGGGATTGCCTCGGTCTTGAAAATGTTCGTGGTGTACTCGAATACCCTCTTTATTTTTGCATTTTTTCAAGATTCTGGCCTTAAATCCTATCCCCTCGAAGCGGGGTTTCGAGCTCCCCACACCGGGTCACAGTCACTCCTGGACGATCGTACCCTGTTGGGGACGCTAAGCAGGAGCGCGGGCACCAGAAGGTCTAGACCGGGAAAGGGCGCACGGTGGGGGCTCAGCTCTTCTTAGGGGGCTCCGTTTGGCTTCTCAATCCTCGCACCCCTAGAAAGGAGGGTCACGCAGTTGAGGGCGGGCGAGAAAAAGGGTACCCTCGACTCAGGGCCCAGCTACACGCAATAAGGAGGTGGGGGGGGTTGGGGTGGGGGGAGACCCGGGCACCTTGAGGTGCTTCCTCAATGCCAGCGTTCTAGTTTCCAAGGGCATTCTAAAGTGGAAATTACGAGATTCATGCAGTTGACTATCCCCGTTCCTCCAAGTAAAAGGGATTCTTAGGAAAAGCTCCTTGAACTTTTTCAGTGGAAGAGAGTAAGGCCGTTTTCAGGTAAAAGTAAAAACCTCGACCCCATTCCTCTCCATCAGTCGCCAGGAGCGCCCGCCTCCCTTCCAGCAACCGCCCCCACCCCTAACTCTACCCAGAACGCCCGCCGGGTGCCGGTGCAGGCCACCCGGGGAAGCGTTTAATTCGACCGCCACCTCCCACCGCTGCGGAGATGAATGCATTTTCCAACCCTTGGGCGTCTGTTTGTTCGCTACGCAGCCGTTGGGCTCGGAGAGTCTGTAGGGACCACGAACTCCTAAACCCTGCGGCTCCCGGCGCTCCATGCCCCCCTGGCTGGTTTACAAACCCGGGGAAAAGGAAAGGCTCTGGGTTGAGGCGCGGGGGCCCCCAGGCAACACCTCACCCAGGCCATGAAAAACGAGCCCTGCGAGGCGCTCGAGCAGAGACGACGCGGGAACGCTAGGCCTCCTGCCCCCTCGCCCGGGTGCCAGCTCGCGGGCGCGTGCGAACTGTCTGGCTGTCCGGAGGGTCAGGGAGGCGCGCGGTTAATGCGCCGTCCCAAATCGCGGTGCCCGCCGGCAGGAAGAGACAGAGGCACCAGGTTTCCCTTCCGCATTAAGAGGGTTTTTCCTATTTTTTTTTTTTTTTTTTTTTTTTTCTGCTTGGCAGGCGGAGGACTTTTTAAATTGGACGTGGAGATCCTCAATTAGAAGTGTGACGAAGCTGGCAAAAGAGTACACAAAGGAAAACTCCCCGCCTCATCCAAAGGAGACTCCCGGCTCCCGCCCCCGCCCTCCGCCGGGTGAGAAGGGCGCCTTCTTCCCTCTGAGCACTGCCGGCGCAGGCTGCAGTCAGAGCGGCTTTGTAGTTCCCGGTATTTGCCGGGCGGAGGGAGTCTGAAGGCTGAGCGTTCACAGCGGTCTACGGGGAGGATTTTCCCAGATCCCGGTGGGGTCCCCACATCCCCACCCCCAACACACCCAGCGGCTTCCCTGTCGGTCTCTTTATCGCTTTCTCAAAGCACATCTGTCCGACTGTTTCTGCTGCAACCAGCAGCCTCTGCTAGGCGCGCCAACTGCCCAACGCGCAGCCACCTGCGGTAAACAAGCTCTCCTTCTCCGCTAGGTGCCCCCGCACCCGTTCCAGAACCCCACAGGCTGGTCCCCCTCTGCGTCCGGCAGAGCAAAAGGGGAGCGTCGCGGGCACCGGCACCTGGCGATCCTCAGGCCTGGGGCGGAAAGGACGGACGCCCCAGAGAGCGGGACTGCGGGACTCGCCGCCGGGCGCTTCCAAGTTCCCAGCACCAGGGGGCACCAGAAACCGCCGGAGTCCCAAAGCGCCCACGCGGCCGGGCGGCAGCCTTGCCACTTCAAGATAGAACCGCTGCACGAAAGCTCCCCCCACCCCCAATCCTCTTCGAATCCAAATTACCCCGTGGAACTTTTGGATGTCCTCACCAGCATCCCTGCTGTCCATCCTTTCCTACCACTCTTCATCCTCTCTCCCGGATTTTTCTCTACCCGCCTCACTTAAGCCGGTTTCTCTGCAACCTGGTTTTTGAACTCCCCCTCCCTCCCCCGCGTCTCGGTGACAGCCTCACCGCGGGTGAGCGCTGCCGCCGCCAGTGCCCCTGTACTTTCCCTTGTCTGGCAGGCTGGGAGGTTTGCCCTCGAGATCCAGGTCTCAGGAGGAGGAAAAGGGAGGCGGGGGTGGGTGGGGGCGCGCAGTAACTCGGAGGCTTTCTTTTGGAATACGGACAGAAGTTGCTGAAAGATGTATTGCTTTTTTCAGCTGTGCCTTGTGTCCTGAACTGACGGTGGACTTACTCAGTTGGGCCCAAGACCGCGGTAGGGAAAAGAATGAGCGACGCTTTCTGCAGACAGTCTGGGAATGGGTCTAGGGCCCGAGGCCGTGTTTCAGATCCAGAGTGCACCCCTTGCGAGAATGGGCTGGGGACGCTGCGGGCGCTTCGGACACCTGACACTTGTTGAAAAGGCGCTACTGTCCCTGAACCCTGCCAAAGCGAAGATATGGCGAAACTCAGTGCAAGACCCGGTCGCGGCGGGGCGGAAGCCCTGAAGCTCGCTTTGGAGCTTTGCGGGTAGAGGTGGGTGCGTGAGGTTAGAAGCAGCATCTCTCCCTTGTAATACTTAAGTGAACATCGAAAATACTGTGCAAGAGTCGAGCGCGCTCTAAGATATCCGCGGCATCGCCCAGGAGAGTTGTGTTTGCCCCCACCAATGAGCAAAAATCTTGCGAGCACGGGGTTGGGCAGCTCCCCCGGAGCGCGCGCGTCGGCTCTGCAGACCGGTTTGCCACCGCTGAAACCAGGGAGGCGCCAGAAGGATGGGGAGGTCCACGAAAAGTTATTTCCCGCCCCGAGAGGGGCTGGAAACCAAAAGGTGGCGAAATCAGCCCTGAGGTTGTGCAAAGGTAGTGGTGGAGAGTGTTAACTGGGGAGTTGGCACAGAGTGCAGGAGAAAAGCGGTCATTCAAATCATCACTTAGATGGCGTAGGGGAGATCTTGAGGTTCGAGAGTCTGTTGGAGACGGAGACCCGGGTCCTGGGCTATCCCGGAAGCCCCTCTCTTAACCTCGACGCGGATGGTTAGCTGAAATTGCGGGCTCATGCGAGTAACCGGGTTTAGAAAAGGGCGAGGAATGTAGATTTGCAAGACGGCTCCAGAGGAGGTGAGCGCTCTGTTTTTAGGTCCTCAGCACCTTTAGCAGCAGCCCCTCCCGGGGCCTACACTTTCCCTCGGAACAGACCAAAACAAGTTACACCCCAGTAATGATATCTATGTAGCAGCGCCTCCACAGAGGACCCAACTTTGGCAGTGGTGGGTTCACAGTGGTGGGATCCCAGCCCGGCACCTTCCCGGGACTTGACGGAAGAGCGCCCCGCCGAGTCGGGGAGGGAAACTGTCCCTGTAGAATATTCCGGGGTCCAGAGGCATCAGGGACCCCAGAGATCTTTGCCCACGTGGAAAGGCAAACTGCCCCTCCGCAAGGCCAGCCTGTCCAGTTCACTTCTCTCTCTCCTCTGTCCTCCCAGCGTCTCGGTTCCCTCTTAGCCTCTTCTTTTTCTAGTCTCACTGCCCGTTCTGAGGTCCAGCCGCGCCCCCCTCTGTCTCCAGAGCCCCGCAACCCGTCGCGCCCGCCTCCCCTCAGGCCCTCTCCCCCACTTACCTCGGATCCGGTCTCCGCAGACCCCCAGCTGGACATTAACTCCAGGAGCCCCGAGTCCCAGCCAGGAGACCCATCCGGGCCGAGGGCAGGAGCGCGGAGCCCCGCCCAGCAGGTTAGGGGCACGAGTTCGCAATCCGCCGGCTTCCCGCACCCCCAGAAGGCGAGGTCCGAGTAGCCGCCGCTGCCCTGGTTGGGGGGTGACAGGGCTGCGCGCGCCGCGCTCTCAGCCGGGGTCGCGCGGGCGCGGGGCGCGGCGGGCTGTTCAGCGGCGGCGGCCGCGCTCTGCGCCTTCTTGGGGCGCCGCGCCGGGGAGCACGAGACGGGCCGGGCTGATGCTGCCGCCGGAGCTGAGATCTGGCCTGGAAATCCGAACGAGACACCACGTCAACCGGCGCCGAGAGTCCCGCGAAGACATGAGGGCGCCAGGAGCGCAGGCTGGTCCTGGAGAGCCGGGCCGGGGGGCGGGGGTGGGGGAGGGGAGGCGCGGGGCCCCCGGAGGGGAGGGGTCGAGCGGCGGCGGTGGCGGGGAGAGAAAGGAGAACAGTGAGGAGGCGCCCGAGCTCCCGAAGCTGGGGGCTCCGGGTGCGAGTGGGTGATGCGAGGCGCCCCTCCCCGGGGTGCAGGGAGAAAGCGCTCAGCGCGTGGAGGCACGGCCGGGCTCGCGCTTCCTCCTCGCCGGGAAGATCCGGAGGAATGTGCGGAGCTCTGCGCGGACCAACCGAAGGGGGCAATCCGAACTTGACCGCGGCTCCCGCGCCCGGCTTCGCCCTCGCGCCTAGCTCTCTGAGCTGGGGTTCTGTCGAGTGGAGGGCTGCACTGGGCTTTCCTCGCGCCTGTCGAAGGCTTTCCTTCCTGCTCGATGTCTAACTCTCTAGCTTTTCTGCAGGGCAGAAGGCAGTGGCGAGGAGAGCTGCTGCTGGCCGGAGTTCTCCAGCACTACGAAGGAGAGATGTGCAGCGGCCCAGGGAGGGAAGCCGAGTGTTTGCCAGGGGACGCTGAGACTAGGGCAGAATTTATAGGGCTCTCACTCCGTGACGTGCCCTCCAGTGGCTTTTCTGATTCGCTTTCTGACCTAAACACACATTAGTTTAGTCCCCATGCTAGGGCCAACACGGTCTCCACATATCTGCTGGCTGAAGTCAGAGGCTTTGCATATCATGTATTACACGGCAGGCAATGAAGAAGGCTTCTGAGGCTGGCCGCTCCTCGGTCCTAGGCTCCATTTTCATGCTGTTGTAATATAATACCAGACGTAGGGTAGACACATACATTCAGAATCCCAATTCCAGATCACTTGATTGGGAACAGGTCGGGGAAGGTTGGACTAAACCTGCCTTTATTTTCGAAAATGCAGAAGAGAGACCTAAGCAAGCCCTGCTTTGGGTGCTGAGTTTCCAGTGAGCAGGGACCCAGCACCCATTCCTGATCTCTGTGAGACCTTTTAGGCATTCCTTTTGTTGGTTTGCTCACCACCAGACGCGCCAGAGCCTTCTTTTGTAGAGGACGTGAGGAGGACAAGTCCTTACACACCCTGCACATGACTCTCCCCATAAATCCATTGCATTCACCCAGGGCATGAAATTAGCTCTACCTTTAAAGTAATGTACTGAGTAAGGTATGTCTTTGCTAAGCAGAAACCTGTTTTCCGGAAGCCATTGGACCTGAATTCAGTGGGACCTCTTTTATTTTATTAGCTGGGGCCAGGGAGAGCATAAACAGGCTCAATTTACATCCATGTACCTCTTATTTTATGACTCATCCGGCTGTTGAGGAGTATGTGTTCGTGGAGTAACTGATACAGACAATAGACAGGGGAAATGTGTGTGGCAGTGTGGGGGGAAGAGCCCATATTACTAAACTTCTTGAAAGACAAATATCAGCTACTTTGGAGGTTTGTCAGTGACATTAGCGTGGGAGGAAAATTGTTCTTATTAATGTTACCATGATGTAAGGTTAAGCAGAGTGAAAATCAAGTCATCCAGACATACCTTAGCTGAAATTAGGACACCTACTGGAGTTCTGCAGAATGTGACATATCCTTTTTGATAGATTACGGTAGAAATGTAGATGGGTTTGAAAATGGGCTAAGCTTAATATACTTATCCTAGTTTAACACTGTTTTTGGAATTCGAACGCGACGCTCGCCAGTGTTCTTACCGTGAATGATTTCTTCATTTTCTGAAGGCTTTTCAACTGGGGATGGTCCTGCCTTCCAAACACTTGCAATGATTTAGTGCTCGCTGTCATCCCAGGCAAAGTGCTAGACCCTGGGGATTGTGCTGACTGGGATTTTGGGGGGGTTGCAGGGCACAGATACCACTGAGTTTACCCTAAGTAATGGGAGTTGACTGTGGAAGGAAGGCTGACCGGAATCTCCACTGCTCAGCCACGTGTCTCCGAAAAGCCTTCCGGAAAGGCCACCCAGCCAGGCCTCACGAAAACTGGATTGAAGTTCAGGAACTGGAAGGTCATTCAGGATCCGGCTCTGTAACTGGGTTATCTTGCTGCCCCCCTGAGCCACAGGCATCTGCCATCCCTTCTAACAGGCTTAGCCGCCAACGTGATTCAGCTCCTCTCTCTCTGTTTTTCTCCGGGTGTCTCTTGGCTTCTGCTCCTGCTACCAACTGCTCAGCTCTCTGTTGATCTCACATTTAAACTCCTTCAGTGAGAGGATCTTATTGGCCCCACTGGGCACTAAGTAGGTGCTTGAGATGTACTGAGAGCTTTTGAGTCAGGACATATGGGTTACTGGACACCCTGGAGTGCAGCAGACCTTGGTCGGGTTCTTATTCCCAGACTAATCACCCATGTCTACGTTGTTGGGTCTCATGGTTCCGAGACTGGCCATCTTCATTTAAGACACTTCCTAGAGTTCCTCTTTGCCTTCCCTACACAGGATTTGGGCATCCAGAAGGAGCTGTGTTAATGACAGGCACTTGGGAGTGTAACAAACCTCTGTCTACTACAAGACTCAAGGATAGCAAGATATGACGCCTCTGTCTCTGGAAGCTTACCATCTCTAAGGAGCGGGAGGCGTGTACACAAGTAATCATAGTGTAAAATGATAAATGCCGTAATAGAGGTGTATGTCAGGTGCTCAGATGTGATTTTTACCCGGCAAGTAGAACCCTGGGGAGATTGCAAACACATACCCATGCCTTGGCCTTGTTCCCGGGCAATTAAATATGAATTTCTTGGGTGGTGGAGCCCAGGAATTGGTATTTTGTTTCAAGTTGTTCTAAGTGCAGCCAGGGTTGAGGTATCAGTTGGTTTTCTTTCCCCTAATGATTATAATAATCATTAATATTATGATTCTTTTTGAGAGCCAAACTAAGAGGCTTACCTATTTTGATAGGTTCTAGGACTCAGACTTTTCCAAAACATTAAATCCTTTTGAAATAGTACTAATTATCTTAAATAGTAATATAAAAGAAAGTATAAAATTAACTTAGAGTTAAAGCAAATACTTATAGTTTTGAAAGAACGTTTTTTAGATGATTACAACTTTCTGATGACTACAGAAGAGGTGAAAAAGTCTAAAATTTTTCAAGATACCCCACTCTAAACCCCAATATTTAAAAGTACTGTAATTGTTATTGACAAAAATCTTAGACCTTCACAGACAATAAGAAACAAAGCTGCTTGCCAGGAAGCATTCAGTGTCTTGGGCACAAGGGGATGGCCTGATGTCACCATCTCAAAGTCCCCAGATACTGGAAGTAGGGACCCCCAATAGCTCTGTGTCCGCATCTTCTCCTTTCTCCAGGAGACAAAGATATGTTTGATTTGATGTTTCTCAGCATCATCCAAATGAGAACAATTTGCCGTCCAGAAGAGAACCACTTTTGTGCTGAATAGATGGATGGTCCCCTGATAAAGTAATAACACACTGCTAAGAAATCTCAGTGTCCTCAGATCTTAGCCTCTCATCTGGAAAACCCTGCCAGAAACTCAGAAGGAGAAAAGCAAGTATGGTTCAAGCATCTCATCTCCGTTTGAGAAAAAAAGAGTTCATCACCTTGCTAATTTCCCATTTCACCATTATCATCATCTTCATCAGAACTCATTGTGGATCTTTAATTGAAAGATGTCAAAATCATGGGTGCTCCCGGTGCCCAAAGTCCAGGGGAAGAGAAAAAGTGAAAGTGAAAGTGGCTCTGTCATGTCCGACTCTTTGTGACCCCATGGACTATACAGTCCTTGGAATTCTCCAGGCCAGAATACTGGAGTGGGTAGCCTTTCCCTTCTCCAGGGGATCTCCCCAACCCAGCGATTGAACCCAGGTCTCCCACATTGCAGGCAGATTCTTGGGAGGAAGAGAAAACACAAACAAAAATTGATAAAGAATATAGGATATCCTGAGGCTTGAGTATGACCATATTTGGAACTAAAACTGGGGCTTGGTAGGGGTAGTAGGCGGAGAGGAGGGAGAGCCAAGGGGGGACATTCCAGGCTAGGTGGAGGGGTCCCTGCAGACTCAGTGCTGCGTGCTGCAACCTGGGGGGGCCGTGGGGTGGCAGGGCAGCCTTTGGCCCTTCACAGAGAGTCCCAGTGAGCTCCCAGGGGAGCCTTGCAGCTGCTTTGCCTGTAAGGGCCAGGACCCGGGTCCCTGGATTTCCTCATAATGTGGGTCATGACGGCTGAGAGCGAATCCATCACTGAGGCAGGGCAATTTCCTTTTCAAAGTCACCACTTTATTGGGCAGGGATTTCTTTCATGCTCACTCACTCTTTAACAGTCATTTTCACCAATGATACGATTACTCATAAAAGAAAGATAAATGTTCTATCCTTCAAACCACTTAAAGAGAAAAGAGAAAAAAAAGAAGAACAAGGGAAAAATGGACAGTATTGGCCTCTTTGTAAGGACTAAATTGTAAAGTAGATAACTTCTTTGGAGTAAACTGTTTCTCTTAAGAAATTGATTCTGACATTGACATGGTAGACTTATCAGTGATTTCCAGCAGTTTCTTTTATAGGGATCAAATTGCCTAATTACCCATAATTTTGTTTTTGGTTCTTAGGATTACTTTATGGGAGTCTTCTCTCCTGGTAATAAAACATTAATCAGGTAAGAGGGCTCCAGCAGACTCTTACTCTTCGAAGGGTCTATTGACTTCAAGTTAGGTTTGGCAAACTTTTTCTGTAAAGGGCAGGCTTTTTTGGGTAGATATAGGAAATATTTTAGGCTTTGCAGGCCATACAGTTTCTCTTGCAGCCACTCAACTCTACCCTTGTATAGCAAAAGCAGCCATAGATAATATATAAACGAACAGGCACAGCTGTGTTCCCATACAGCTTTATTTATGGACATTGAGATTTGAATTTTATGTAATTTTCACATGTCATGAAATACTACTCTTTATTTTTTTCTCTTCAACCATTTAAAACATGAAAACTATCCTTAGTCCTCAGACCGCACAAAAGGAGGTGGTAGGTAAGATTTGGCCTGAGGGCTGTACTTTGCTGATTCCAGTTAGGTTAAAGTTGTAACTCTGAGGAACTGTATCACCTATAGAATTAGGGAATTCCAGAGTTGGAAAGCAACTGAAGCTTGTAATCTAATCTCAGTTTACCAGGAGAGAAAACTGAGGCAGAGAGGGTTAAGTGACTTATCCAAGGTCATTCTTTGAGTGAGTGACACACTCTTACTGTAGAGAAAACGTGGGATCAAATGACTTCACTGGTGTCTGTGAGTGCACCGACATTTGCACGTGTGCTTTAAGGACAGCAATGGGGAGCACCTGGGGGATGTATTATATCTTTTTCTTTCAAACTGGGACTTAGTATTTTTTGTTGAGGCAAGAAATGAGTCCAAATACAGAGAAATCAGTTCGACTCTTTATTGGTGGTAGAGGTTGGTGTCTGGCCAAATGGGGAACAAAGCTTTGAAAAGAAGTCAGTTACCACCTTTCAGAGCAGCAGAGGGCTTCCAGGTGGCTCAAAGGTAAGGAATCCACCTGTCTATGCAGGAACCACAGGGACATGGGTTCGATCTCTGGGTGGGGAAGATTTCCTACGGATGGCATGGCAATCCACTCCAGTATTCTTGCCTGGAGAATCCCATGGACAGAGGAGCCTGGTGAGCTACAGTCCACAGGGTTGCCAAGAGTCAGACACGACTGAAGCGACTTAGCAGACACGCAGAGTAGCCGAGGGCTTCGCAGGTGGCTCAGTGGTAAAGAATCCATCTGCCAATGAAGGAGACTCCGGTTTGATATCTGGGCCAGGACGATCCCCTGGAGAAGGGAATGGCTACACCCTCCAATATTCTTGCCTGGAGAATTCCATAGACGGGGAGCCTGGAGGGCTACAGTCCGTGGGGTCACAAAGAGTCAGGCGTGACTGAGTAACTGGACACACGTGCATACAGAAGAGCAGAACTTCCAGGCAGAGCACAGCACTGAGTACATTTCCCCGCCCTCCTTAGTAGCCCGTTATATTTGGCTTTTAGACAGCGGGTACACAGCAGTTCATCACAGAGGCACGAAGATGTGTTGAGAGAGATTTGAGTAGGGAATCAAGATCCCTGCATCCTAATCCTTTTTCGACCGCATCATGCTTGCTGCAGAGCTTCTGGAGTCTTCCTAAACATGTAAAACACAGGCGATAGCTGGCGATACTGTCCAAGACGGTGGTTGACGCTGGGGCAAGGACTCAGCATTTGGACCTTCGAGCCAAAACATGCCAGGGGACCGCTTTGCCACGTATTATTGCATCACACAGACTTCAACCTTGGTTCTTTTCCTTTGGCCTAAAATAGACCAACCATTTAACCATTTCCAATTTTGGCAACAAAACAAGAAGACAGCCTTCTCTGCCATCATATCCCCTCCCCCATTGCCTTCTCCACTTTTCCTCATTGTGGGGAAACCACTAATGAATCCTCATCAGTATTTATGGACTTAGGGATTTCCCTGGTGGTCCAGTGGCTAAGACTGCAAGCTTGCAATTCAGGGGGGCCCAGGTGCGATCCCTGGTCAGGAAAGTAGATCCCTCATGCCACAGCTAAGACCTAGCACAGCCAAACAAATAATTTAGAAAATATTTACAGATTTAATAGAAGCTAGCAGTAAACATATGTGTGAATTTTGTGGCTTCTTCTAACCAATTATCCAAGACTCCCTCATTGAATCAGCAGCAGGGCCGAGACTATGGAAGAAGCTAAGGCTTCTCCTTTTGTATCCTAGGCATCTCACTTGGCTCACCTCCTCCCAGTTAGCAGAAATTTCAGATCGAGAGCCCCAAATCCTGAGACCTGGTTAGGAGGAAGTCAAGCCAAGGATCAGGCAGATCAGATTGGAGCTCTGTCCCTGACAAGCTGCAGGAGCTTAGGAAGCTTCTAGCCTCACCAGCCTCACCTATTTTTCTCTTCTTGCTCATTCTCTCCTTCACAGGGATACTGTGTGAAGTATCTGTCTGAGTAGGTGAGATAATAAACCAGATTTTCTGAGTTCATAAAGGACTCCCTGGGAATAATTTATGTTGCATGTAATACCTTCTGGCTGCTGAGGTGCTATTTGATAAATGACTGCCCTCCTGCAGTGTTCTAAGTGGAACCCTAGTGACCCAAAAAGAGTTAATACCTCCACCAAGAAGTTCACTGACTCCCGGGGCATAATTTACCCTCCAGCAGGATCTGGCCAACCATATGTGAAGTGCTGGGCGTTCTGTGAGAGAGAGTCAGCTTGAGAAATGTAAAGAATTAACTACAAAAAGCACATTTGCAGACCATTCTTCGAGGAATCCATCATGTAAATTTTTGCAGAACAACCCCTAAGGTAGGTCATTGTTATCCTCTTCAGAGTCATTCTCCAGCCAGTGCAAGATCAGTGCATAATATACCCAACATAAGTTTAGGGAAGAGCATATTTGTAGAATGACTTCATTATTCAAAAAATAATGGATGAAAGGTTGGAAAGTGCATTTTAGACATCTGAGTGAAAAACGAAAAGTAAAAGTAAGGTAAGTGGAATAAAGCATGGGCTTGACAATGTTGATAGTAGGAATATGACCTAAATGTGCTGTGCTTAGTCACTCAGTCGTGTGCGACTCTTTGTGACCCCATGGACTGTAGCCCACTAGGCTCCTCTGTCCATGGGGATTCTACAGACAAGAATACTGGAGTAGGTGGCCCTGCCTTGCTCCAAGGGATCTTCCCAACCCGGAGATCGAACCGGGGTCTCCCACATTGCTGGCGGATTATTAACCGTCTGAGCCACCAGGGAAGCCCGACCTAAATGTAATGGATCACTTTTTTGTACAAACACAGGAACACTGACATGTTAAAATGTGACCTCCATTTCAAAATGGTCACCTGAGGAGACTACATGTCCTAATATGCAGCTATTGCTCAAAGCACTTTTAGGATGTGTGGATATATTTGTTCATCCAATATAAATCGTTCAAGCATTTCCCTTCCTAAGGCCTTGTGTTGGCAGTTGTCAAGGGACATAAAAAGGCATGAGCCAGCATTCCCCTACTCAGTGGTGGCAATTAACTAGATTTTGAAGGTGGATTTAACCGGGGGCAAAGACCAAGTCATCTGAAATAAATTCTAGTGATAGAGACTAGAGAGACAGATTTAGAGACTACTCCTCTGGTATAAACTGGTGGTTAGTTGCAGTGATGGGCTCAATTCTTCACCCTTCTCTGTAGCCATGCTCTTTGTCGTGTCACTATAAAAGTAGAGTCCATTTCCCCATCCCTTGAATCTGAACTAGCATTGTGACTTGTTTTAGCCACTGAAACACAGTGTTAGTGAGGGTTGCCACGTTTGAGCGTGGGACCCAAGAGGCCAATATGTTTCCACGGATTCTCTCAAACCTCTGCCGTTAACCATGAGAACACACTTGGGCAAGCCTAATGAAGAATAAGAGACAAGTGACAGCCAAGGTCAGCTGACAGCCAGCTGACTCCTACCCTCCCTGTCCACAGCAATGTAAATCTAGTAAAGATCACCAGAGCTGCCTTTCTGATCACTCCAGAGATGAGCAATAAATACTTCCTGTTGTATGTTACTGGGGTTTTGTGGTTATTACACACCATTGTTCTGGCAACAGACAACTGATAGAGCTTGCAAACTGATTCCAAAAGAGGACCTCACAATGTTTAACAGGGACAACAATGTCCCTGGGTTAAGCTGTGTCTCCAGGTGACTGTAGGAGGCTGAAATATACATTTGAGAATACATGTCCCAGTGTTTATTGAGCATCCTTCCTCTGTCCTACTCTACTTTGTACCCATTATATACAATTGTTTGCATGCATTTGACCAATTATTCTGCAAGGGTAGCAACCATATTTTTTATTTTTGCATCCTTAGTAGCTAGCATATAAATTGTTGTTCAGTCTCTAAGTTGTGTCCGACTCTTTGTGACCATGGTAGCTTCCCCGGTAGCTCAGCGGGTAAAGACTCTGCCTGCAATGCAGGAGACCTTGGTTCTATTCCTGGGTTAGGAAAATCCGCTGGAGAAGGAATAGGCTACTCACTCCAGTATTCTTGGGCTTCCCTGTGGCTCAACTGGTAAAGAATCCGCCTACCATATGAGAGACCTGGGTTTGATCCCTGGGTTGGGAAGATCCCCTGGAGAAGGGAAAGGCTACCCACTCCAGTAGTCTGACCTGGAGAATTCCAAGGACTATATAGTCCATGGGGTCCCAAAGAGTAGGATACGACCGAGTGACTTTCACTTTCACTTTGTTACCCTGGACTGCAGCATGCCAGGCTCCTCTGTCCTCCACTATCTCCCAGAGTCGGCTCAAATTCACGTCCATTGAGTTGGTGATGCCATCTCACCATCTCATCCTCTGCCGCACAGAGGTATTTGTTAAATGATGGGAGGAATTTCATTAGAACTTAAAATTGCATTGTTTGCTTTTAGTAACTTTGATCTATTTGTGGCCTGTGTGGTGTGTAATATGTAATTTTAAAAATATAATTAAATTATGCAATTTCTTGGCTAGATTATACCTGCACATATTACACCTCTCAAAAGGCACAAAGGTGTTTTCATTGATAAGTGATTCTTTCTCTCCTGCCACCTTTAAGCCATCCAGTCCCAGGGAATACAATTATTGGATTCTCATCAGTTCTTCCTGGTGTCTCAGTAGTAAAGAATCCACCTCCAATGCAGGAGCCACAGGAGATGCAGGTTCGATCCTTGGGTCAGGAAGATAGCCTGAAGGAGGAAATGGCAACCCACTCCAGTATTCTTGCCTGGAGAATCCCTTGGACAGAGGAGTCTGGCAGGCTATAGTTCATGGAGTCACAAAGGGTTGGACATGACTGAAATGACTTAACTTTTATCAATTCTTCCAGAGAATTTGCAGTCATTACAAAAAAGCTATTGTCTAGGAAAGAAAGAACACGTTCAACTATTATCTTTGAAAAGTCTGCATATTTTACAGCCCCTTTACTTTTGGATGGTTTGTCCTATCGGATGTAGCCTTTAGGTCCTTTGTTAGAATTTTGAAAGAGTTATTATCCCTCAGTTTGTTCCTTTATGATTCAGCACTTTCCCTCAGCTTAAGGTTTGAACATTGCTGGAGTGAACACAGCTGTTTGTGTTTACTTCTTTGCTAGTATATTTCTATCACATGAGATGTCAGCCCAGCTCCAAGAGCCTGCTAATTACCACGGAACCAGGCAGCAGAGGGAGCAGATAAACTCAAAACATTGAGTTCTCTGGGTGACAGGGAGCCTAGAGCTCTAATGTCCTAAAAAGAACCTTTTATCATGGAGAACTCAAGCCTTTACTTGATGATGATAGTGGGGTGAGTGTAATTTTAATTTAAAACTCTTAAAAGCATCTTTATAGACTAGCATGCTGTCTCTGTGTTATAACAATGCAAAGGTTTATAAACACGGCAAAACCATGTTGGCTGGAATAGAGCTGGCATTGTATCTTTTAAGGCATGTTTAGGGGTTCTATGAAGTGGTTTAAAGCAAAGCCACAAGAGTGAGAAAAAACTTATTTTCAGATGGATTTTAGTAGGCTGTCGGTTCCTCAAATTTATGTGCCAAATGTGCATACTTTAAAAAAAAATCTATTTTAACAATTAAGTGGTTTAAAAATTTTCCTTCTCATGATTCATGGAATTTCAGGTTCAACTAGTTTTTGAGCACAAAATATGTACTAGGTATTGTATGATGTTTGTATATACATTTTCTCAGTGAACTATATTGATGATTACATGTTATTTTATAAAGATCCAAACAAGAAAACACTTATGAAATAGAATGATGTATTTGCTTTATACCTGCTTTTCATGATTTGCATAACCTTGATTTACATAATATGGTTGTCCGTAATTTTGCCATAGGGGAAGTCTGTATGTTTAGCACCAAATTTAGCATGATTCATTGACACTCATGTGATGGCCGTTCACAGAGCAGAAACACTCTTGCAGCCTGGCATGACTGGGATGTTAGTTTTTTTCTTTATGATTGAGGGACTGTTTCATCAAAATATTGTTTTAAACAGATGTGCTCTGGTGTTTACGGAGGGGAGAATTTAAGCCAGACTGATTAATTAGCAGATAGTCAAGACATTTCTCTGCTCCTATCTGGGTAGTCTGGGGATTATGAAGCTGTCAGTAGGTTATATTCAGATGAAAAAAAAAAAAAAAGACAAACAGCAAACCAAAGTAAACCAAACCTCAGATCACTGTGTCAGGATGTAAAATACGGTGTCCTAAATGCTTGATACAGTTTTTATTGGAAAGTGAGCTTTTTCTTGAGTGGGCATAATACTACTAACCCAGGGGTGAGCATACTTTTCCGTAAAGGGCCAGGTAGTAAATATTTTAGGCTCTGTGCACCATAGAGTCTGTTTCAGTGACACAGCTCTGTAACTGAAGCACTAAAGCAGGCGTCAACAATATGTAAATGAATGAGCACGACTGTTTTCCAATAAAACTTTACTTATGGATATTAACATTTGAAATTTCATGTAATTTTCATGTGTCACAAAATATTACTGTTCTTTCATTCTTTTCCCCCCAGCCATTTAAAAATGCAAAAGCATTCTTAGCTTGCCAGTTGACCATTTGCCCTGGGCACCATGGTTCACCATGGACTAAAGCGAAGAATCTGTTTTAATCTTGTTTCTTTTTGTTTTTTCACACAAGACTAATTCTCTCAAAATCCTAGTTTCTGTATTTGTAAAATGAGAGATAATAGTAATTGCGCTGTTTCCTTTCAGGATTGTTGGCAAGATTGAATGAGGTCATGGATACGAAAGTATTTTGAAGAATGTGATGTGCCACACTGATATAAAATATTGAATATGTTGTGATTTGTCTCAGGAGTGCATTTGGTTACAAGTAGCTGAGAGCTGGATTAACAGTGGCTCAAACCTTGAAGACATTTAGCATTCATTTTCTTGGATATGTGAGGCCCCAGGATTGGTGCACTGACTCCACAACGTCACTTGAGACCTGATGTTTGTGCTCTAGATTCTAACATTCATGTGTCAGTAGTACCTCCTTTCACAGTGCAGGACAGGTATCATAACTCCAAAAGTCATGTTCTCACAGGACAGTGTCCCAAAACAGGACAGTGGCCCAAACAAGAAGGATGAAGGGAATGGAGAAAAAGGGCATCTCTTTCCAGCCCTTTCTCCTTTTATTAAGGAGGAGCATCTTTGCTAAGACTCCCCCCAGCAGCCTTCCCTTCACACCCCAGAGTTGGCTCACAGGTCCATCCTAGCCCAACCTCTAGCGAAGGAGAAGAGGACTACTGTGCTCAGCTTGTAGACCAACCGTGAAATCGGTCTTCAGGATTGGGTACAGAGCTGCCTGTACTCACAGTGTCGATCACATTAGTCTCTTCCTCACTGCAAGTCGTGTGGCTGGCATCAAGTTCAGGGAATAGCTGATGAGCTCATTTCCTAAGAACACTTAGATGAATCCTCCACATGCCATGCAAGCTGTCCTCATAGGCATCTGTAGATGGACACCATTGTAGTTGGGCAGCAGGGTCAGGTCTGAGGGGAGGACGGAATCTCCCACCTCACTAACCCGAGACAGAGTAGGAGGGAGGAACTCAGGGTTGTCTTCTGGGACATACTAGGGAGAACCAGTTTAATCTCCATTTATTAAATATTATGATAAAGTGCTCCCAGTCATCCTTCTGAGGAATCTCTTCATTGTAAAATTCAGTGCTGGAGGTATGTCTCATTTTCAGAAAGATCAGATTAAAAATCTAGACTCGAAGTATACACATCAGGGGTCAGATAATCTTAAGTTTAAAATATTCTTCACTTTATAGAAGAATTTACCTTCAAATTCCTTTAAAGAGTGAAACACTTTGGTGCACTTTAAATGATTTCGTTGGTAAAAATATGATTTTCGCATAATTAATATATGGGTGTACACATACACACACATCCCTAATGCCTTGCATTGGGATAGATAGAATTACTAATTGATTGAAAAAGCATGAGAATAACATCGTCACTGATGTGAACTAAATTAAATGTCTTAGGTTTCAGGGTAACGAGAGCAAATGATGTTTCCCAAGGAAGTAAATGCCTACTCCGAAAAGAATTATACACTTTGTTCATCCACCTTGTTCATCCAAGTCAAATCTCATTACAATGCAGAGATTCCTACATTGTGTGGGAGGTTGAAACACAGGTTCCCGCAGAACTCTGGTTCTTTCATTCTGTGAGTACCATTTGACCTTGAAGATTTCTTCTTTTCTTAAATACTGCAGTTCTGTGATTACAGTAGAAACCTCTTTATAATGAAGTTCAAAGCTCATAGCCTGCTTTGTCTGTTTATTCACTTTTTTCCCTTTCAGTTCACACATGCTCCCTGTTCTCGTGGAGTTTACAGCCTAGATGAGGAGATCAACAGTAAACATCTACTTGATTGTACTGACCGTGCATAACTACATATAGATTAGTGCTTTGAAGAAAGGAACACTGTACTATGAAAGGACAGTGAAGGGACCTGACCTTGACTGGGGAATCAGGGAAGACTTCTTGGAGGGAGCAATGTTTGATAGGAGAACTGACATGTAAATAGGGGTTAATTAGGCGAAAGAGAGTGGGATGGAAAAAAGCATTCCTGACAGAGGTACAGCGTGTGTATTTACCTGTCCATCTGTCCAGTCTGACCATCCACCCACCCATCTACCTACCTGTCCAACTACCTATCCACCCATCTACTTAGCCATTTACCCATCCATCGATCCATCCATCTATCCTGTTTTACCAAACAGTATGCTAATGCAAACAGGTAGAATTTCGCTGCTTTCTAAGTCTGTAAGTCTGTTTTGGGAGACTAGAGGAGAGATTTTAAAAATCCTCAGAGAACATTAGGAGGTTATTTTAAGTAACAATAGACCGTAATACAATTTCAGCCCTTCCTCTTGCTCTTGCTGAAATGGGATTTGCATGTATGAACACCCAGAGGGAGCTCTCCTGGGGTATCAACTGTGCTCTAACCACCCCCCACCTGCAGAATGAATCGGGTAAAATCTGTGTGCCAGAAGCCTGCTTCTGCTTCCGTGGGAACTGCAATTTGCAGTTCAAGACTGAAGCGAAATCCTGCATTAACGGGAGAATTTATCTAATTTTACAAGGAATTACTTTTTCTTACCAGAAAGGATCTGCCAAAAAACAATATTCTGTATTAAAAAATGAGAATTAAATCGGTGTCTATTTTACATAAAGAAACTTTAAGAATAGTTGCTTGAAATCAGGTGTAGTTTGTGGGCTCACTTTTAGTGATTAGCAGATTATCCGTTTACAGCTGTTGTCAGTTAACCATAAGTGTTCTGCTGAGTTCACAGAACTTTGGCATTAAATTTATACCTTCAGTGAGCTTAGAGATCCAATGTAATGTTCATTTTACACAAGAAATTGAAAGCCAGATAGGTTAAGTGACTTTTTCAAGCCATTTAAAAATGTATGCCTCAACTCATTTCACTCCCCAGGCTTCTGTGATGGCTGTGCCAGGAGGAGGCAGGCAGGACCTTGGGCCCTCTAACTCCTGGTTCAGCGTGAGGGGCTCTGGAGCTGACTTGCCACTCAGATCCTTGCTAGGATTTACCAGCTCTGTGGCCTTGGAAAAACTGCTTAACTTCCCTAAGTCACAGTTTCTTCATCTATATAAGGGGATAATTAATGTATCCACCTCATTGTGCTTGCTTCAGCAGCACATATACTAAAATTGGAATGATACAGAGAAGATTAGCATGGCCCCTGCACAAGGATGATGTGCAAATTTGTGAAGTGTACCATATTTTTGGGCTTCCCAGGTGGCTCAGTGGTAAGGAATCTGCGTGCAATGCAGGAGACCCAGGTTCGATCCCTGAGTCAGGAAGATTCCCCTGGAGAAGGGGATGGCAACCCACTCCAGTATTCTTGACTGGAGAATTCCATGGACGGAGGAGCCTGGAGGGCTACAGTCCATGGGGTCTCAAAGAGTCAGACACGACTGAGTGATTAATACTTTCACTTCACTTTCAAGGGTTAAAATGCTCGAGAAAAGTCAAGCCTGTAGTAAATGCTCAGTGAACGCTTTGCCAACAGAAAAAGTGCTGAAGTGACCATGGATCGGTTCTCAATGGGGCTCAAGAGGCGAGGCAAGCCTCTTCTGCTTTCCAGTGCCCCTGGACTCTGCCATGAGAAAACCCTGTCCTGGAGAGTCCAGCAACCCAGAGAAAGGAAAGAGATGGAATGAATTTGAACTATTATGACTTGTCACCATGCCCAATCTTCTACAAGTCTTTTTCAGGCATCAGTATTTATTTAAGTATGTACCTAGGAGTAGAATTACATTAAAATCAGCCTAACAGCTTTCCAAAGTGGTTGCACCATTTTATACTCTTACTAGCAATGGAGGAGACTTCCAGTTGACCTGCATCCTCACCAACACTTGATATTAGCAATCTTTAATTGTAGCTTTTCTGGAGGGAAGGGAGGATGTGATGGTATCTCATTGTTGCTAGCCTACTGAGCTGAGAAGAGTTTCTGACTCATTTAAGAACTTCTACTACTAACTTCTGAGTCCTCTGTTTCACCCTCAAGGATGGAGCTCAAAAAGTCTGGTGAAGCCCAGACCCAGATTTGTCACTCAGCCTCGCCCATGGATGCCACTAACTAGTTATTGGCCAGACCAAGCAGCACATACCCCTAGAAACACTCAGCCAGTTCACTGGATCGTTGGTGAACCTTCCAGGTAGCCACACTATTTAGATGCCAAAGCTCCTTCTAAGTAGCACACGTATCTGTGAGTGTAATGTGGATATATTGAAGGTCTTTTCTATACCTTCTGTGTATTTAATGAACCGAAAAAATTCACCCTTTTTTGTGGATGAAGTGCTCAGTGTTCTGCAGGGATAGGGTGGGGTAGAGAGCACAGGTTGCTCTGGTGGCCACTGCAAGGAGCTTTCTAAACCATCTTCCTCTATCTCTGCTCCCCTTTCTACCTGAACAGTCCATTTTTACCATCCCCCTTCCTTCTCTCTCCTCCCTCTCTCTCCCTTTTCTCCTCTTTTCCTTTCACCAACTGAACAAGAGTTGAACAAAATATCTGATCACAAATTTGCAATCAGCAGAAAAACTCACACCCCGGAAATGTCACATGTATGCCCTAATCCCTTCTGAATTTGATACAGACCTGCTTTATTTCATAGATAATTTTAATGGGTATTATTGAGTTCTATTTTGTCCTGTTATTACTTCATGTTGTTTTTTCCATACTTCTGGATAAACCTTGTAATTGTGATTCCTAATGTCAGTAGTCAATCATATGCATTGCTGAGCTACTTCATCTAGTAGCTACACAATATTCCAGCATATGGATATTGCAAAATTTATTGGAGCAATCCTTTTATTGGACATTTGTGTTACTTTCAGTTTGGAGCATTAATGATAATGCTATAGAAAATGTATTTTTACCTAATATTTATCTGCCTTTCTGCTTATTTCCTAAGGAGTAATTTCTAGACATAGAATTACAGTCAAAGGGCAATGAACCACTTAAAATATTCTTTCCATAATAAATAATATTCCAGAAAGAGCCAACCAACTTTGTTACTAAAATTAATATGAGAATGTCTATTTCATAGCAAATGAAAACTTTAAAAAAATAATTAAAAAAAATCTTTTTTAATTACAAAGCAACACCTATCTGCTACTAAAACCTCAGTCTTACAGAAGTGCATGATTATTTCTTTAAATATTAGCCTAAAGGTTGAAATATGTTTGGGGAAGTACTCTCTGCTTTGAAGGATATTATAGGCAGTGGTAGATGCTGTTAAATTGGAACTAGGGTTAGGTCAGTGATGGTGGGTAAGATTTCTTAGTGCGTCTTTCTCAAAGGTAGTCAGTTACTGGCTGCTTCTTCCTTCCTTCCTCCTGTCTTGGTGGTCAAGAGCGCTGTTCCCCAAATCTTTCTGGCTCTGTGACATCCTGGCACATGGTAAGGTTTCACATGCTGGCCCCCTTGTAGTTGAGTGACTGTGCTTGGGTCACATGACTAGCTCTGGGCTGTAAGATGCACACGGAGGTGATGTGTGTCACCACCAGCCTAAGTGTGTCATTGCTGGTGTGAGGCCAAGCAGACCTTTCCTCTGCCACATACCTGGCTACAGATGATGGGGGTGTAGTGGAGTGAGAAAGATGCCTTTGAGATTTTAGTAGTGTTGCTACCACAGCATAAACTGGAGCGTTCACAAACTTTATGAACATAAAGCCTGTTCTTAATGCAATACCTTCTGCTCCCTCTCTTCCTTCTGACTTTTGTGAGTAATTCACCCATATCCATCATGCAGTCATAAGGCCTTTGCCATGAGCCTAAGGCTTAGGAGTCAATAGAAATGGATTTGAATCTCATATGTTGCAGAATTGTCATAAAATGTTTGCATATAATTACTACTTAATTAAAAAGAAACCCCATCTGATGGCAAGTAAACCAAAAAGAGGGCTTCCCTGGTGGCTGAGTGGTAAAGAATCCACCTGCCAATGCAGGAGATATGGGAGATGTGGGTTTGATTCCTGGGTCAGGAAGATCCACTGGAGGAGGAAATGGCAACCCACTCCAGTATTCTTGCCTGGGACATTCCAAGGACAGAGGAGCCTGGTGGGCTACAGTCCATGAGGTCACAAAGAGTCAGACACTACTGAGGGACTAAACAACAACAAAACTAAAAATAAGCACCTTTGTTTACTCAGAGAGGTTCAAGAACAAATGGATTGAAGGTTGCAGGGTGCGAAGGCAGTAGGAAGGGAAGCAATATTGATGACCAGCTGAGAGAGAGATGGAAGCCTGACCAGTAGTTATCATAGAAGCATCAGTGTTATCTGTAGCTTTAAGCTCCCCAAGGTAATACAGAAAGGCTAAGCCCTTTATTACTTAAGAGCCTGCCCAAAGAGTTTTATGCCTTGTGCATAGACAGGCTGTGTGTGTGTGTGAGTGAAACTGTGAAGAAACCACATGCGCAGTGGAAAATAATGCCCCTTTTAAACAAGCTGAGCAGGTCTTGATACAAGGCAGTGTGGTCTTGCTCCTCTGTTTACACAGGAAGCCTTTCATGCAGGCATGATATATGGAGGATTTAAGCCATTGAGATCCTTTATGCTAACAGACCGTTCATCTTGGATTTTCCAGGTTTCTAGGTTGTCTTCAAGGAGTACACCATTGGCTCTGAAACTGGCTGATGTGTGGACAGATACATTACAAGTCCCTAAATTATCAAGTTGCAGGAACTTGTCATTATGAGGCTCTAATGGCACCCAGCTCTGCTCCAGCCTCCCTCCGACCTGAGACATTGTCACATGGACAGTGTCAGAGCTCTTTTGCTTTTGGATGTCAGAGCCTCAGTTCCTTCTTAGCATTAACATTTTCTTCTTCTTTTTAGAATATTTGTTTGTTTCTTTGGTTGTGTTGGGTCTTCAGTGCAGCACGTGGGATTTTTGTTCTGGGTGTGTGCTTGCATGCTAAGCTGCTTTAGTTGTGTCCAACTCTTTGCAACCCAGGGACTGTAGCCCGCCAGGCTCCTCTGTCCAGGCATTCTCCAGGAAAGAATACTGGAGTGGGTTGTCATTTCCTTCTCTAGGAGATCGTCCAGACCCAGGGATCGAACCAGAGTCTCCTGCATTGCAGGCAGATTCTTTACTGACTGAGCTACCAGGGAAGCCCATAAGTCCTCACATATTTATTTAGTGCCAATTGCCACGTACCATTCTAGGTGCATTCTACCTAACTTTGCAGTCCTTAGCTTTTTGTCAGACATGAAAAAGAAGCTAAAGTTTAACTCCCAAATTATCCTCAAATAGGCAGGACCAGCAAACTAATCAGAACTAATTAGACAGCTCTCTCCTTTTCTCTGAATATGCATGTGGCTTTGTGTCACACACACATATATGTGGGTTAGGGACTTTAGCTTGTGTTTTCCAAACACATGCATATAATTTATTCATTTCTTTACTTCATTCATGCATTTGCTTATTCATTCAGTACACACCCATCCGTTCCTTCAGTTAACTAATATTTTTGGTAGGCCTGATGTGTGCCAGAGCAGGTAGTAGAGATACAGTGAGAAACGAGACTAGGTTCTGGTTCTCATGTAGCTTTTCATTCAGAATAGACAGTGCTTTGATGTGCTTATTAAACGAATGTTTATGATTTTACAATGTACGTTTCTAGTAGAGGTTGGCAATTCAACAGCATGCAAGTTAGAGTGTGGGAGCTCAGCCCCTTTCTTCCCTCTTCCTGGCTTCACAAATATTCTTTTCAGCAAAGATGCCTTCCCAGACATTTCATTACATGTTTGAAATATTTATACACATAAGTGGGGAAAATGAATTAAAACTGTGAACTCTATGTGGCACTCAAGTCAAAATAGGAAGTTAAGTTGTTCAGCTGTGCATTTTGACTGCTTCCCATTAGGAAGCCCCTTTCAAGAAAAAACCTTCCCAGAGAAACACACTTCAAAGGGGTTCCCCGTAATGCTGTGTTTAAAATGTGTTAATTGAATCTAATGGCAAACAGCTGCCCAGTTTAGCCACTGTTTGCATTGGCTTTCACCCACTGTAGATCTAGGTCATCTTTTTGGTTACATTATATTCATATTGGGATCTTAATATATTTGTTGTAATCTCAGAATGTGTCGCCATTCAAAGGATTATGAGATAATAAATAAAAACATGGAGACAACATATTTGTCAAGCCCCGAGGTCACTGCCAAGTACAGAAGTATTTGAGAGCAGATGCCCTCTTTGATACACTGTGTAGGGTCATGATACCTCCCTTGAACACATGGGAAATCTTCCAACCGCAACAACAACGAAAACTCCAGAGTGTTTGCTGGCTTTTGTATGTGGGTAGAAATGCTGAGTGATCTTTTATGGTCTGTTCTCCACCACTTAATTATTGAATTTTAATGCCTTTGTAGGAAGCAGAGAAAAATAATAAATATTTATTATTTTATAGGTGAAGTTGCTGTTGGACCTAGTTTTATAGAATGTCGTCATTTTTCAAGAAGCACTTGTGGTAGCAACTTGCTGGTTAAATGTGAAGAGGTGGTTTTCAAAATGTTTAACAAATAGTAAGGCAGTCCTGGGGGTTTCCTAGTTGGCTCAGTCGAAAAGAATCTGCCTGCAATGCTGGAGACACTGGAGATGTGTGTTCAATCCCTGGGTCTGGAAGATCCCCTGGAGTAGGGCATGGCAACCCACTCTAGTATTTTTGCCTGGAGAATCCCCATGGACAGAGGAGCCTGGCGAGCTACAGTCCAGGGGGTCACAAAGAGTTGGACATGACTGAGGGATTAACACACACATAAGGCATGAACACTGAGCAATTAAAATAAACACTCGCTGGTCATAGTAACTGGGGTGGCTATACTCGTACATACTTGTGTAGCAACCACAGGGTTCATTTTCCAGCAAGTTAGTACTGAGGGTAACTGGAACTGATTCTATTGGGATTCAGTATAGAATGTGCACGTCAGAGTTATCTTGCCCTGGGAGTGAGAGAGCTGGGGTATTTCTACCCACTCGAATTTGGCATTGGCTGAAGGCTGCTTCTGGGCATTACTCTCCCACACTTCTGTCCTGCCATTCAAGTGGCAAAGTGGCCTCCGGTCAACTTTGCTCTTATGCAAAGAAATGCTAGAGCCAGCCATTGGAAATCAAGCTGCTGAGTATTGAAATGGCATGTCCCCAGTGGTATGGGTGGTCCACCAGCCGCTCTTACTATGGGTGGTCGGTGGGCATTTGAGAATATCAGTGGGTCGGAAATGGAGATCATAAAATCTTTCATTCTCTGTTTTGGGCACATCAGTAGCAGTAGCCTTCCTGAGACTCTGAAACAAGTTGGTCTTCAGAATATAAATTAAATGGGATTGAGGGATGGAGAATATAATGAAAATGATGATGACAGTGGGGTTGATATAAGTAGCTATTACTTACCTTTGTTTCACTATATGATAGACACAGCTTCCCCATTTTCCAGATAAGGGAACTGAGTCTTAGAGATGTCCAGTAAATTGTATAAGGACACTCAGGGGGAAGGCTAGAGACAGATTTTGATTCTGACTTTCCTGACTCTGTGCCATAGCTCCTGAAGGTATGGAAGGTTTAACACAAAGCCTTCCTGTTCTCTTTCCTTCCCTCCTTCTCTCTCTTCCTTCTTTTGGCACACATTTTGAGTACTTACTATGTGCTAGATGTTGTTTTACATACCACATGGCACAGAAACAATTTTGGTTGTTTTTGATCCAGAAAGTCTCTCCATTTCCCCTTCCCTGCCCCCACTTAACTTTTGTGGGGCCCCAGCAAGTGTAAGAATGAAGGCTCATGTACCATGTCTAAATATTTACAAGTTATAAATCAAGCTGACTGGATGTTAAATAATGTATGTTCCATCTTCCTGCCTTGACAAATATACCTGCACAGAGGGCATGTTGGAAGGAAAATTTATGGGCTCCTGGGATGCCATGCAGGAGGAAGGTGGTGGCTCAGGAAGTGAGGTTCCCCGCCCTCGGCCCGCTGCCTGTCCCCCATCTCAGTCTGAACATCCAAGCTCCATGTCTGCAAACAGCCACCCCGTGGTCACTTCTCGGGCTTAGGTGTGTGATTACTAGAGGTTCTCCCTTGAGAGAACCGGCCTGGGAAAGGCTCTGGAAGTGGGCTTGGGACGCTCAGGCGGAGAGTGGTCTCTGGGACCCAAGGTGTGGTCTGGAAAAGGAGATGCAGGCTCCGAGTGGGCAGGTCTCCACAGAGGGGGGCGTGGCCAGGTGAGGACCCAGACTGTCCGGTCCAGCTCGGGGGGTCGGCGGCGGCGGCGGGGGGCGGGAGGGGGGGACAATGTTTTCTGGACCTAAGAACAGCCCTGCTCCCTCTTCTAGTTTTTCTTCTTAAATTCACTTTCATGTACTTCTTTTTTTTCTTTTAAGATTTGGCCTCCTGAGGATTTTCTTTTAAAATGTAGAATTCAAATACTCTATTTTTGAACGGGGGTGGGGTGGGGAGAGGGGGCGGTCCGTCGAGCTGGACAGAGGGTAGATGTTCCGGGAGGAGGAAGGGGGATTGTGGAAGGAGACCTGCTCCTTGGGCCTTGACGGATTCCACACTCAGCTGTATTGGCGCTGGTCATGTCCTGCCTAAAACTAGCGCATAAACAATGCTTGCCTTTCCTGGGTCAGATTATCCTGGGGGAGTCAGAGAGAATGACCTGAATGGCACATGTTTAATGCTGGCATGTGTTCCTCTCTCCCCACTGAGGGAAGATAGATAATATTTACTAGAACTAGGGCTAGAACACACACTGATGTATTCAGTAAGTGATAATAATCTTTTGCAATTAATTTTTATTGAAGTACAGTTGATTTACAGCGTTGTGTTAGTTTATGCTGTACAGCAAAGTGGATCAGTTATATCCACTCTTTTTTAGATTCTGTTTCCATATAGGCCATTACAGAGTATTGAGTAGAGTTCCTTGTGCTATATAGTAGGTTCTTATTAGTTATCTATTTTAAGGCAATGGCATCCCACTCCAGTACTCTTGCCTGGAAAATCCCATGGATGAAGGAGCCTGGTAGGCTACAGTCCATGGAGTCGCTAAGAGTCGGACACGACTGAGCAACTTCACTTTCACTTTTCCCTTTCATGCACTGGAGAAGGAAATGGCAACCCACTCCGGTATTCTTGCCTGGAGAATCCCAGGGACAGCGGAGCCTGGTGGGCTGCTGTCTATGGGATCACAGAGTCGGACAGGACTGAAGCGACTTAGCAGTAGCAGCAGCAGCAGCAGCAGCAGTGTGTATATGTTAATTCCAATCTCCCAATTTATTTCTCCCTCGCTTTCCCCCTTAGTAACTGTAAATTTGTTTTCTACATCTGTTGACTCTATTTCTGTTTTATAAATAGGTTCATTTATGCTATTTTTTAGATTGCATGTATAGGCAATTGATAATAATCTGTATTAATTTAGCTAATTTTATATAATATCTGTGTTTCCCCTTCAGTTGGTTATGATCTTCTGGGCATAGGTAACTAACTACCAATAGGTATGCCTCTTAGGAATCGACCAAGAGACCAGGATGTGTGTGTGTGTGTTCAGTTGTGTCTGACTCTTTGTGACCCCATGAACTGTAGCCCACCAGGCTCCTCTGTCCACAGAATTTTCCAGGCAAGAATACTGGAGTAGGTTGCCATTTCCTTCTCCAAAGAGACTGGGATGGCAAGAGCTTATTTAATATGGTGACTTCAGTGTGGTGGCCAGCAGGGCACTGTGGTGGGCAGGATGCTGAAGTCCCACCAGGGCTCATTGGGCAAGAGTTCTGAGTGCCATGAGTAAGCCCTGCTGATGAACCTACTAGGGGGTTGCCCCATGGGGACTGCCCAGGATGGGAAGCATAGGGAGACCTCAAGGGTCCTTGATTCCTAAGAGGGCTCCAAGGGGATCAGTTCACTGGGCCCCAGCCAAGTCAAGAGAGTGCATAGCAGGCCTTGATTGGTCACAGACTTCAGCATCAAAGGCCTTCCGGGGAGGACCCAGAGGACCTGGAGGGAGGTACAGGACCTGTGTGTATGAATCATGGCGACCAAGGATCTCCTTCCCCTTTTGTGCCATCAATAGGTAAGAATAAACTCTTCCTCTAGAGGTCATCTCAGAGAAGGGAAAGCTGGGGAGGAAAATTGCAAGATTGAAAAACCCAGGAGCTTGTTTAAACTATTCTGTGGGTTGACGTTTAATTATCTGTCTCTGCATTGTAAGGGGAAGGGCTCAGGAGAAGGATTAGATCAATTACAGCAAAATAAACTGTCTTTTGTTTGTGTAAATGAGTGTAGGGAAACTTTGAAATTGCTAAAATTGTCTTTGCCCTGCACTTGATCGCTCATGCCTGCACGGATGAATGAGTGTATGTGTGCATGCACACACACACATGGCACTTCTATAAATTTTTCCCGGTACCACCTCCCCTCAAAAAATCTATACTCACAGAAGCATCAGTGAGGCATATGGGATTTAACTGAGGATTTCCAAGGGGAGATATGGTTTCATTGCACAGCCCACAGGCTCATCATCTCCATTCAGGGCTGTATTTCATCATTTTTAAGATGTGTCTTTTTCATGTTTGGATACTTGCTATCTCTGAAACCACTTACTGCCTTACTGTGATGGTGTGTCAGAGTATAATGACAGCATTTTCATAGCAGTCCATAACATTATGGTGTGTCTTACGCTGGTATCTTTTAATACTTGATAAAATTCTTCTGTTTTACTGTTCTTCCTCAGCTATTCCCAGAGGTTTACCCTCTTAGGGATTTGAGTAGAGTGGTTCAAAGTACAGATTCTATGGTTCAAAGTACAGACCATTGCTCACTAGCACCATCATTCACAAGCCAGTAACCTTGGGCAAGTTGTTGAGCCACTCTGGGCCTTTGTTTCCCCATCTGTGAAATGGGGATAGTAGTAGGGACCACTTCATTGGGTTATGTAAGTATTAGATTAGTGGATACATGTAAAGAGATTGGAAGTAGTGCTCGACAGTGGTAAATACTAGGTAATAAGCTACTCTTACAGTTATTACCTCTTTAGGCCCCTCCCACACAGGCTCAGCCTCCTGTGGCCTGATACATTTTCCTTCCTTTCTTATTTTATGAATAGTAGTTCAGTGACTACTGTTTGCTATTTGATCATCCCTTGAGATCTTGTCTCTCCTCCCCAAGTGGCTTATTTCAATAGTTCCTCTGAACACATCTGTTCTCTCTTTTTAGCAACAATGAGAGATAGAGATTGCTTGATGTGGTAACTCATTTTTATCATTGTTCTGGAGGCATCTGTGTTGGATGCAGGCTTCCCTCATAGCTCAGTTGGTAAAGAATCTGCCTGCCATGCAGGAGACCCCAGTTTGATTCCTGGGTTGGGAAGATCCACTGGAGAAGGGATAGGCTACCCACTCCAGTATTCTTGGGCTTCCTTTGTGGCTCAACTGGTAAAGAATCCACCTTCAATGCAGGAGACCTGGGTTCGATCCCTGGGCTGGGAAGATCACCTGGAGAAGGGAAAGGCTACCCACTCCAGTATTCTGGCCTTGAGAATTCCATGGACTGTAGCCCATGGGGTTCCAAAGAGTCGGACATGACTGAGCAACTTTCACTTGTCACTTGTGCTAGATGCAAGGGATAGTGAGGTAGGAGTTTGACAAGAGCAGAGGAGGTTTGTTGGAAAGCTTGAAGGGAGTAGAGGAGGATAGGATGGGAAAAACCAGATTGGAACCATGGAGCCAAATGACCAATGGAAGGATCAATAGGCTATTTCTCCAGGACATCTCCTATAGCCTCTGTGTCTCACAACAGCTGTCCATGCTGCAGACCCCCAGTCACACTGGCCAGCCCATGTAGGGTGCAAAGGCTTTCCTACCCTTCATATCCCTCTGTTGGGGTGATAGCTGCTTCTTCCCACATATAAGCCTGGTTCTAGAAGACAGGGCAGTAGACATGAACTGGGAGATTAATTTGGGCTTAGATGAAATGTGGAGATTTAGGAACACAATTTCAGACATAAGGACCTCAGAGGAAGACAGACAAAAACACCAGAGAGACACCCCAGCACATCTGGGCCTGAGGTGTGTCATAGGCCCCAATGCCCTCATCATATTTTCCATACCCTTGGTGCTGGAGTTTGCATGGCTGCAGCCCTGGTTTTCTCTTCAGTTGAAAAATAATTACTGGACAAAATAATCAGTTCTAGCAAGTGGAAAATTTTTGCTCTTGGGTTCGCACTCCCAGCTCCAGAAATCAAACACACTAGAAGCAGAGTGTGTCTTGGCAGAGGGTGACCAGTACCCCAACTGGTCAGTGCTCCACCCTGTTAGTTCATTTTGTTGGTGACCTTGTCTATGAGAACAAATAGCTTTCTAGTGGGTCACCTCTGGAACACAGTAAGAGTTTTTGAATGGGGATTAAAAAAGAGTGGATCTCTTTGGGCATCTAGTGAATCCAGGTTTGCTGATGTCCAGGACCTGTGCTTTTCCAGTAAATGTATCTCTCAGGTGGTGTGGTAAAGAACCTGCCTGCCAATGCAGGAGACATAAGAGACGTGGGTTCGATTCCTGGGTTGGGAAGATCCTCTGGAGGAGGACATAGCAACCACTCCAGTATTCTTGCCTGGAGAATCCCACGGACAGAGGAGACTGGAGGGCTACAGTCTAAAGGGTCGCAAAGAGTCTGACACGGTTGAAATGACTGAGCATGCAAAGCATAGGTGGCCAGGCCAGGTGCTGAAAGGCTGTCTTCTCATCTTTGCCCCTCAGGCTTTGCAACCTGTCGCATGTTGATCTTTATTTTTGTATGTCCAGCTCTCAAAATTGAATATATTGAATTATAATCATTCTGTCATGCTTTTCCTCTGAGGAGTTTAATAAATAAGCCTACTGTTATTTCCTAAATTGTCCCCTCAAATACTGTTTGCAAGGATGAGTAAGCAAACAAACAGAACAACAAGACAGGAGAGTCTTCAAGGATGTGCCCAGAATGTACTTCATGCTGTTCCTTTCGCCTTTGTCCTCTTCATGATGCTGCTATGAGGTCAGACTCCTTGTACACCGGTAAAATCATCTCTAGTTTCCCTACAATCTAGCCTTCTTGCTAAAAGCACTTTTGAGTTTTGAATCAGTTATTTTAGGGCTTGGCTCTAAGTAGTAGTGTGTTGATAAACGTTTAGCAGCTATCTCGCAGATAAAATTGCCTTGATCTCTAGGGTGTACCAGTTTCTGTGGTGTAAATACTCCCACAATGGCCACTTTCGTAGCTATCAGAGTGACCTTACGGATGAGGAATTGGAAAGAGATACACACAATCGATTCTAGGGAGCTAGGGGAGCTGGTTGCTCCACTCCACTCATTCTGGCATTGGGCAAGGCCTCTCAGCCTTGGTACTATCCACATTTTGGGCTGGATAATTGTTGTTGATAGCTGTCCTGTACATTTTAGGATTAGTAGAGGCATCTCTGGCTTCTAGCCACTAGATGTCAAGAGCATTGTACCTTCCCTCTCCAGGTTGTGATAAGAATATCTCTAGACATTGCCAGATGTACCCCGAGGGGAAAATCAACCTCCAGCTCTGGGTCATTCTGCATGGGTGGTGTTCAAAAGGTCCATCAACAGACAATAGGAAAACAGAAGTAGAGACACAGACATAGAGAACAAATGAATGGACACTAAGGGGAGACAGAGGTGGTGGTGTATGAATTGGGAGTTTGGGATTGACATATATACACTGTTGATATTATAAATAAATAACTAATGAGAACCTGCTATATAGCACAGGAAACCCTACTCAGTGCTCTATGATGACCTAAATGGGAAGGAAATCCAAAAAAGAGGGGATATATGTATACATACAGCTGGTTCACTTTGCTGTACAGCAGAAACTAATGCAATATTGTGAAGCAACTATGCTCCAATAAAAATTAATTTAAAGAAACAGACAATAGGCTTTAACCAACTCTTCTCCATGAAACACTCTTAACATGCACCTGAAGAGGTTCTCTTGGCATTTTAGACACAGTGTTTAAAAAAATCAGAATTCACTTCCCAAGAGGAGTCTTGGGAAGAGTGATGTCATGAAGAATTAAGGCACCAAGACAAAGCATGGTCACTGGGGGAGCATCCAGTTAATTCCATGGACTGAATACTAGACAGAATAGATCATGATGGACTGCAGAGGTCCTCTCGTCCAGCCTCATCTGTGTATTAATATGAATGAGATGAGACTCAGAGGCAAGGAAGGCCTTGTCCTCGGGCACAGAGCAAGCTGTAGACATGCCTGGGAGGTGATGTTGTACATGTTGTGAAATGTCTCTGTGACATACTAGTGATGAGACTGACTCCAGCTTGTAGCTATGAGTGTTGTAAGCTTGACAGTGTTAGGTTTTGATAGCCATATTTTGACATCTCCCTGTCCCTGGCTTTACTCCTCTTTCCCTAGAAATATCTGCTCATGAAAACCACATTATAATGAGGGACTTCTGTTTCTGACAGAACTATTTCCATCAGTTTCAGGATTGAGTAGTTTATTCAGATGTTCTACTCACAAGGGTCAAGCTGCTTATCATTAAGGAACAAATGTTGAAGATCGTCACTGATTTCTCTTTCCTTCCTTCTCTATCTGCTCTGGGCCTTCTCATGGATGAGCTGTCTCAGGCTATCCCCGAATGACTTAAGAAAAGGACTTACTTTCCTGTTGAAAAGGTAAAGCCACAAAATTAATGTGATAAGGACTAGGAAAGCCCTTCCTAATTTGCACTGATGTATGTTTTCAGTGCACAGAGGTGCTCAGTCAGAAAGGAAATACTGGCGAGGGATTATTTTCATCAGCAGAGCTCCAGGGCTTTGGAAGTTCCAGCGTAATTAGGGCAATCACACAGTAGTAAGTCAATACACTTCGAATGTCAATAAATTCGGCTTAATGAGGGGAGCCAGTCTGCTTTTATTAGGAGGCTGAGTCAAAGTGAAAGGAGTGCTTTGAATCATGGGTCTTTTAAAATACAATCAACATTTGAAAAGAATTAAGATTTGGTGATTTTGTATGGAATCATTCATTAATCCACTCCAGATAAGTTTTTTTTTTTTTTTAAGAAGAAGGACCAGTTCTTGAAAAACTTTCCCATAACCAGAGTTTATTGTCATTGCTTCATGCATCTCACATGGTCCTTTGTCACACCCCTAGCAGGTCCACAGCGATCAGGTAGTCCAACCCTGGGGGTTTACTTTACACCAGTTCTTCAAGGCTCTCTGGGTCATGGTGGGGGTGTCAGTTGGATTTTTGCTTTCTTTTCCCAGAGGACAGTCCAGCCTCAGCATCTTTATGTAAAGGGGTCCGTTATACAGGGGTGTCAAGTGTGGGTAAGGATAAGAGGGGGAGGTGTTTGTGGTTGTGAAGAGCATTTGATGCAACTCTGTATGAGACTCCTGACTCAGTGATGTTCAGACCACACAATGAAAGGCCTCATGGGGGATTGGAAAAAAGTTTTTTCTTTTTTTGATGTGGCTTTTCAATTGATCTGATCTCATTACTTTCTTATGTTGAAGCTATCTACACAGCAACTAATGACTTTCTTAAAAGGAGCTAACACTTTATTGTATAATCATTTGGAACTGTTTAGGCATGCATATCTTGAACTCTTCAAAAGGCTCATCATACACCTTACTGAATTACTGTCTAGGGGAACAGGCCAATATATATACACCTACCTACTGTATAAGAGCACTTTATTACTGTAATTTAAAAGGCCAGTATGTTGGGAATAATATCTCATTATTTTTATTAGAATGTATATAACTCTAGTGAGGTTGATTATCATTGTGCATGTCAGTCTTTTAAATTAAGACTTTTTGCAGAAGTTCTAGGTTCATAACAAAATTGAGGGGAAGGTACAGAATCTTCCCAGGTGCAGGTGGAAGATTATCCACGGGTACAGAGATTATCCACAGCTCCCACCAGGGTGGTCCATTTCTTACAGTTGGTGAACCTACACTGACACATCATTATCACCCAGAACCTACAGTTCACATTAGGGCTCACTTTTGGTGTTGTAAATTCTATAGATTTAGGCAAACATTTGATGACCCGTGTCAATCATTATAGTATCGTATAGAATGTTTTCACTGCCCTGAAAATCCTTTAATTCTGTGTATTCATCTCTCCCTCTTCCTCCCAATCCCTGACAATCATTATTCTTTTATGATCTTTTTTTTTCTCAAAGTGGAAAAGGTAGAAGTCACAGCTTTCCGTTCTAAGAAAACATTCTGTTAAGCTTCATAAGCCCTGGGAAGCAAGGGGGCAAAATTGAGAATTAAATAGAGTATTTGATCAGTAGTATTTGCCTTTGAGCTGAAATCTGAGGTTTCCAGAGCTTAGCACACTGCAGCCTTGCAACATCACCCACAGGACAAGAGCAGTGCCCAGAGATGCCAAGACATGAGTGGTGTTGGTCATTGGAAGTAGCAGATTCCAAATAGCTGTCTTGCTAGACTATTCCTTCTGAAGATCTGTTCGTGCCAGCTTCTTGGCTTTGTCATATGATCCTCTTTGGCTCTGCAACACAGATGTGAAAAGTGAAGGGAGCATGCCATTGAATTTCATTTCTGAAAGGGAAAATACACGGTTAACTTTGGGACTTTGAAAATATTAATATAATTCCCCATATGTATCCAAAGCCATATGTAGAAACAGACCTACAGCATGATGTATACTTGTATTTTGCTCCTCACCGCAAAATGGTTAAGCCTGATGGGCTGTTTAAGGCTGGGTTTGAGGGATTGGCTGGACACAACAGCCAGAATCTGACCCTCTTTTTGTAGACTGAGTGCCTTGATTTAGTCTATTTATTGAAGGTGCTCAGTGTTGGGGGATCCACTCACCCCCTCTAAACTGATAAGCCTATTTTGTTCATCAGAACAGGACTCATAGCTTATTTTGTATCCTTTGTGCCTAGCATCTGCCAGGCATGTAATAGGTTCGTTTTTTTAAAAAAGTATTTTATAGTGTTGTTGAAGTATAAATGATATAGGATCAATTACATTTTTAGTTTTCCATTTAATGAGTTTTGATACATATATTCACCCCAGAAACCATCACCATGATCAAGATAAGGAACAGATCCATCATCTCCAGAGTTCCCTTGTGTTCCTCTGCAGTCCTCTCCTTTTTCTGTTGTTCCCAACCATTGTTCTGCTCTCTGTCACTGTATATTTGCTTGCATTTTTGAGAATTTTATATAAATGTAATTATAAAACACATACTCCTTTTTGTATTTGTGGGGGGTTCTGGCTATCTTCACTTGATGTAATTATCTTGAGATTTATCAATGTAGTTCCATAGATTAATAATTTGTTCCTTTTTATTGCTGAATGGGAATCATAAAAGGTACTTAACAAATAACAGGTATTTGAAAATGAATTTTTAAACATATAATTAGGGGAAGAGTGGATAACAGGGATACCACTCTATTTCCATTGATTAGGTTCACCTAGAAAGTCAAAATAGAAATCAGGAGATGGCATGGCAGAGGCTTTTGTTATCATTCAATATCTGTTCTTCCTTCTTTCACAGTCTGGAATAAAGATTACATTTCCCTTTGCACAGCTAAGTGTGGCCACATAACTAAGTTGTGACCAATATGATCTAAACAGAAGGGGTGTGTGAAACTTTTAAGAAGTTTCCTTAAAAGAAGGGGGATTTTCCTTTCCTCCTCTTCCTCCTTCCTTCTGTCTGAAATGTAGTCACAATGTCTGGAACTTTCGCACCCATTTTGGATCAGAAGGGATCTTGAGAATGGAAGCCATTCATGGCAGAATGATAAGGTAGAAGAAGCCTGGGTCCTTAGAGACTACTACCTCAAGACTGCATGTATGAGAGAGAAATAAACTTTGATCTTGGTTAAGCTTTTTTAAAGACTCTTTTGTGTCTTTCTGCTTCTTGAAGCCAAAACAATCCTTGTTAATACAGTGGTAAGAATAGAGTTAGAATCAGAGGGTGTTTGATGTTGCTGAAACATCATTTCAATCATGCTAATGTGTCCATCTTCACTTGTGGGATGTTTCTGAACGAAACTCAACATCAGCTATTGGAATCTCTTTAGGTGAATTCTGGAAAAACCCCGACAAATGATTGTTAACAATTCTCCTTTTCTCGACCATGCAATTCACTCCTGTCTATTTGTAGCCATCATCAACATTAGACTTGTTAGAATTATAACTTATTCTATATTTATTTACAGTTAACTTGGTGGCTCATTGGTGGGATATGGGGTTAGCCTAATCTCATTAACTTCTTTTTTTTTTTAGAAATCATAGTTATGTGGAAATATTTTCTATAAATGTCTGGCCTCATTTATCATGTGTGAATTCTTATGTTTAATTGCTAGTTATGTTTAGCTTGTGATTCTCTTTTTAATTTTTGAAATATATCAAACATACAGAGGAGAACATATGTCCAGATGTCAGCTATCTGGCAAACATGACTCTGTAGAACAGTAGCTGTCAGCTTTATTTATTTATTTAGCAGCGAAGTCCTGTTTTGAAAACTACCACTGTATGCAGAGCCCCATTATATAAAATTTCAGAGCTTGTCTGGTTGAAGTGCAAGTGGAGGGCTTGGTGGCTCACTGGGTAAACCTTTCTCATCGCATCCCCACTGTGAGGGCTCTGGAGATGTGTCACAGTGCGTGAAGGCCATGTGAATGTAGCTGCAAACCTCATTTAGAGTATGCTCAAGATTGAGAAAGCAAGCTAAATACTGTTCTGGTCAGTGCCCAAAGGTTTAAGCCCATACATTTAGTTCATAACGGAGCCTGTAAGACTCTCATTCCGATGGCTGTGCTCTGATTCTGGTCACAGTTCCAGCAAGCTTTGTAGTCTGCTTTCCTAGTCCTAGAAGACTGGAAGAAGAGCTCAGAGGGAGGAGACAGTCAGACACAGCAGTTAGACCAATGAGAGGGGCAGCTAGGACGTTTAAAAAAGGCAAACATAAGGCCTTGAAAACTACCTTCTGAGGTCATATAGGGTAAATGTAGTCTTCCTAATATATTCCAGTGAGTCATGAAAGCATGGTTTTACATATTTTATTATGCATATGTGTGTGTATGTATTTAGTGAAAATGGGTGTGTTGTACAGCATAAAATACTGGGTTGGCCAGAAAGTTCATTTGGGTTTTTCCAAAACATCATATGGAAAGCCTGAATGAACTTTTTGTCCAACCCGTTATATAGTATGTATCATACATATGCATACAGTATTTTGCTTGGTGTTTATGATGATGACTCTGAGAAGAAAAGCCTCTCAACTCTTATGTTTCATAATTTGTTTTAGAATAAACATATACTTGTGAAATAATTGTTATACGCTAGGTACAGTTCTAGCATTTTATGTCATAACCCTCTATGCTAGTTTATGAAGTAGGGGCTATCCCCAGAGACACAGAGAAGTTAAGTTCCTTGCCTGTGTCACTCAGTGAGCATGTGTTGGAGCTGGGATTCAAACCCAGGCATCTTGGCTTCAGGTCCCATCTCTTGATAGATACCATATCTTAGGAGAATTTCCCATACTTAAACAATAAAGTACAAACATCTTGTAGCTAGCAGTTTTTTCAGTTGTCTGGAAAACTTGCTTATCCAAGAAGTGGGAAAATCACTTATCCTTCAATAATCCTGGGTAAATGAAAGAACAAACTGAACTGAATCTGGAACCCTGGTTCCCTAATGTCATATCTAACATACTTTCCCCTCTGCCTAGTGGCTTTCCAGGAGGGCTCCAGAGAGGCAGACTCAACTTGAGCAGCTCTGAGTAACCAGAAAATACCCCATAGACAGACTTGGCGATGGAAGTGGAACATGTGGACCCAAACTGCCTGCAAGATGATTGCATTTTCGTTTATAGAATTGTCATCTTCCCAGTGGTTCAAGAGGTGTTTTAGAGTTGCCGTAAAGGCTACTGTAATTTTTAGAGGCATTTTCTTTCTGGCCTATGTTTATATATTGTGGTGGAGGAGTCAGAAGGCTTCAAGCTTCAAAAGTGAATTCTGTTTTAAGTTACAAAAGTGCCAGGATGTGGGCTGCAGTTTAGCATGTGCTGCCTCAGGCGCTGGGGTTGGCATGGCTTTCTGTCCAGCTTCGGTTGCTGTTATTTGTGCTCTGGGATGCAGAAATTGCCTTGGCTTTTCCTCCACCTTTGTGGAATGAAAATTATTTCAAGGGCAACTTTCAATTGTAAAAGGTCCATACATTCTGAGGGAAACCCAGAAGCATGTTTTCTTACAGGGCTGGTGTCTTAATCAGTTTGTGCGTGAGTGCTGAGTCGCTTTAGTCATGTCCAACTCTTTGCAATCCCATGAACTGTAGCCCTCCAGGCTCCTCTACTGGGATGGGTTGCCATGCCCTCCACCAAAGGATCTTCCTGACCCAGGGATCGAACTTGAGCCTCATGTCTCCTGCTTTGACAGGCAGTTTCTTTATCACTAGCACCACCTGGGAAGTCCATTTCTTTTTCATAAGGGGCACTAATCCCCCCATAAAAGTTCTACCCTCATGACCTAATTACTTCTCAGAGGCTCCACTTCCAAATACAGTTGAATGGAGTGGGTGGTTAGGGCTTCATTATATGATTTTTGAGGGTAAACAGACATTCAGTCCACAGCTGGAGTGCTAATTTATTATATATTTTTTCCTTTGGTGTTATTCTCATGATTGCCATAAGCAGATGGGTCACATGCAGCATATTACATACACATACACTTGGTCCATCCACCAGGCTTTAAGGCAATTAATCTTCCTACTTTTTTGGAGAAGACAAGTCAAAATAAAGATGCTAAGCACATTTGCTAAACTCTCAGGAAAATCAAATTCCTGATAATTTCTTAATCACACCATACTGTTTCAGGCAATCTTAATCCCCTCTTTCCCATACATGCTTGCCTGCCGAACTTCTGCTCACCTTACACGTCTTGATTTCTATGTGACCACTTTTGTGCTGTTTCTGAACATTGACCATATCTCTATTACAGAATGTATCTCAGGGAGTAGTCATTATCTGTTACATATCCACTGCCTTTATTTGGATGTGAGTTTTGTGACGGTAGGATTCATAATTTATGTATCACCATACCCTTGCACATAGTAGGTGTAGTATGCACAATTCTAAGGTGGCCTCCAAAATCCAGCCCCCTCCCCAGCATACATACTTCTCCTTACGTGTGGATGGAAACTTTGAATATGAGAGGTGTCATACCCCTGCTAGGTTATATTATACAGCTAGGGTAAGGAGTTTGGAAAATGTAATTAAAGTTCCAAATCAGTTGATTCTGAGTTAATCAAGAGGAGGGGATAGATATTAGGACAGGGTGGGCCTGTCCTAATCAGGTAAAGGCCCTTGAAGATGGACTGGGCCATTCATGAAGGATGAGATTCTCCTGCTGGCTTTGAAGAAGTAGATAGTTATGTTTTAAGAATGTGTCCCTGCTTGGAAAGGACCCAAGGGTGGCTTAAAGGACTTGAGAGCAGTTCGTGGCCAAAAGCTATCAAGAAAATGGAGATACCTACAGTTATAAGGAAGTGAATGCTGCCAACAACCTGAATGAACTTGGAAGTGGATTCTTCCCCAGTTCAGCTTACAGATGAGGACATAGATTGACTGACACCTTCAGTTCAGTTCAGTTGCTCAGTCATGTCCAACTCTTTGCGATCCCATGGACTGTAGCATGCCAGGCTTCCCTGTCCATTTCCAACTCCCGGAGCCTACTCAAACTCATGTCCATTGAGTTGATGATGCCATCCAACCATCTCATCCTCTGTCGTCCCCTTCTCTTCCTGCCTTCAATCTTTCCAAGCATCAGGGTATTTTCCAATTCCAACCTTCTGAGAGCCTGAGCAGAGACCCGGTTTAGCCACACCTGGATCCCTGATCCATAGAGACTGTGAGACAGCAAATTTATGTTGTAAGCCACTTATGCTGTAGTGATTTGTCATGCAATACTAGAAGGTGAATACAATTAACACTGTATTGAACATATTTAAATGGTCATATTTAAATGTTGATCATATTCAATTTAATCAAGGGCTTGGAATATTTTAAATGAATCTTCACTAAACTTATGGTCAACATTGAGAGTGTGGACATCTTAGAGAGTTGTTATTTCCCTTTGAGCCTTCCACCCATTCAATCACCTTCACACACTGTCAGGGTTTCCATAAATACCAGCTTCTGATTGTCTGGAAATAGGAAGTGAGATTCTTTTCAGCCATCATTCAGTATTCTTGGGAGATAGAAACGATGAAAATTGATGTTGAAATGAGACCACCTTCATTTTCTCAGTATGCTCACTATGTACAGAGCTCAGGATGATTAGAAAATGTAAAACACATGTGACTGTCTTGAACCTCTTTAGTTAAAGTTTACATAGATCAGTTTTCCCAAAGGACAGAAGTTAGCCGAACATAAGCAATTAAAAAAAAAAAAGAAACCAACAACCAAACACAAAACTAGAACCTTTTGCAAAGGCCAAAAAACATGGATGGGTTAAACCATATCAGATGTAATGGTTTGTTTTAAGAAGTGTTTGGTTTGTGGTCTATATGCATGCATTTTTTTTTTTTTTAGGTAGATGTAAAAGCAGAATTTGCAAGATCTTTAGCTGCTGAGATAGAAATACAGTATATAGGGTTTAGTTACACCAAAGCAGTGAGTACAATCAGATCACTGATGACCCAGATCAGGGATGTGCTCCTGGCTCTCCAGTCCATTCCAAAGCCACCTCAGGGACTGTAGCCACAGAGGGACCATGAACGGCTGAAGACAAAATTGAGCAGCCCCTGACCTTGTTGTTTCACCAAGAGCAAGTACCCCAAACCTTGAAATACCACCTCAGGGGGACCTTCCTTGCAGTTCTGCCGTGGGGAACAAAGAACAAACTTTTTAGTCCTGGAACTTCTTCCCTCCCATTGCCAACATTTTCAATTTCATTTGCCCTTGACTAAATGTAGCTTCCTGTTTCTAAGAAAAGAAGCCGAAAGAGCCTTTTGAAGGCCTCACAGACAGTCTCAGAAGGCTTCATGGGCAGCAAACAACTCTGAGCAAACAACAGTTTGATGAGTTAAGTGTAAACGGATCAGAGACATATGGATTACATTTTTGGGGAAATACACATGGGTTTGCAATGTAAAGCAGGGCCATGGCCGGGGGAGTGGAGAAGGGAATGCTTGGAAAAATGTGGTTTGGGTCTTGCCAATTGCAAAATGTTTGAAACAAATAATCTGAGATGCTTTGCCCAGCCTAGAGTATGAATGGATTCACCGTTTCTTCTATTTATGTGTCATTTTCAGACTCGGCACTTAAACCAGTGCTGGTTTGGGTCTTGGATAGAATTTTTTTAAATACAGTTATTTAGAAATATCATTGCATGTGATTTCTGTGTATCCTTTGAGTGTGAAGCCTGGGGTGGTGCTGGGGAAGAATTGGGCATTTAGTAACATTTCTCTGAGGCTAAACTGCTCCTAAACCTGTCTGGTGTGTTTCTACTTATGAAGGATCCCAATCCAGGCTGTGCTAGTGAGGTGATGGGGCAGCTTGAGAAAGTCACTTAACTTTTCATCTGTCTTTCCACCTGTAAAATGGGGATAATATTACCCACCTCAGGGCCCATGAGGGATGAGATGTTGGATGATGTAATGTTAGGAGTGTGGACTCAGGAGACATAGTCCTGGGATACCATCCCAGCTCTGACCCCTCGTGAATTTGGGCAAATTCTTTAGCCTTTCTGTGCTTCAGTTTGTTCATCTATATCATTCTTGATGAAAGTGAAAGAGGAGAGTGAAAAAGTTGGCTTAAAGCTCAACGATCAGAAAACTAAGATCATGGCATCTGGTCCCATCACTTCAAGGGAAATAGATGGGGAAACAGTGGAAACAGTGTCAGACTTTATTTTTTTGGGCTCCAAAATCACTGCTGATGGTGATTGCAGCCATGAGATTAAAAGATGCTTACTCCTTGGAAGGAAGGTTATGACCAACCTAGATAGCGTGTTTAAAAGCAGAGATATTACTTTGCCAACAAAGGTCCGTCTAGTCAAGGCTATGGTTTTTCCAGTGGCCATGTATGGATGTGAGATTTGGATGGTGAAGAAAGCTGAGTGCTGAAGAATTGATGCTTTTGAACTGTGGTGTTGGAGAAGACTCTTGAGAGTCCCTTGGACTGCAGGGAGATCCAACCAGTGCATTCTAAAGGAGATCAGTCCTGGGTGTTCATTGGAAGGACTGATGTTGAAGCTGAAACTCCAATACTTTGGCCACTTCATGCGAAGAGTTGACTCACTGGAAAAGACCCTAATGCTGGGAAGGATTGGGGGCAGGAGGAGAAGGGGACGACAGAGGATGAGGTGGTTGAATGGCATCACTGACTCGACGGACATGTGTTTGGGTAAACTCTGGGAGTTGGTGATGGACAGGGAGGCCTGGCGTGCTGCAATTCATGGGGTCGCAAAGAGTCGGACACGACTGAGCAACTGAACTGAACTGAACTACATAAAGTTACCTTGAGAATTAAGAGTTACTATACATAAAGAACTTAGCACAGTACCTGGCACATAATAAGTGTTTGACAAATGCTAACAATCACTGCTGTTGATTATAATTTCTGTTGTGCCATGGAGCGTTTGAATAATGTAGAAAATAAGGAACTTTACCTTGAGCCGGGGGGAGGGTAGTATCTCACTGTATCTACTGGAGTCACCTCCAACCTACTTTCCTTTTCTTACTGCTTCAGCTCGTAGATTAACTCTCAATTTCTCTCATCCCCAAATAAAAAGGGGGTAGATTCCTCCATCTAAAATTAGGCTCATCTGCTTCTTCATCCTGGGATAGAATGTTTTTTTCTCATCTTTTTTACCACTATCTATTATCCAGAGTCACTTTGTTCAAGAACCCAACTAAATCACACTAGAGTGGAGGGACTTCTGGGGGCTCAAATGGAGGAAAATCATGAACTCAGAGTTGTGCTGGTTTAATGCATTGCTTCTCAGTCCTTCTTGGGTGTTAGAATGAACTGGGGAATATTTAAAAGGTAAGAGAAGTTTTGAGGGTGAAGAGTTTCAGAACTCTTCTAAGGCACAGCCAGGGTTGAGAACCGCTTTGGCCAAGGCATTCAGTAGACATTACAGGTGCTTCTTGTGGTAATTTATGACCTCTGCCTCTTTGAACCCACCTGACTCTTTGAAGGCCAGAGAGGACCTGATTTCTGTCCTCCAGGCAGAGGGCCGGCTTTCCTCTGAGGCTCTCCCTTTTGAGATTGGCAAAAGCAAGGCCACCTCCTCTTGGAATCCCAGGCGGGCTTTAGATCAGAGCTGCTGCTACCGGGTGGTTGGTCTCCCACACCCCCACCCCAGCTCTGGTCTGAGGGACTTGTCTGAATCCATCCCTTCTTGCCCATCTACTGCCTTCTAGCTGCTATTTCTCTGTATGCTTCTCTCTTGATCAGTACAGTTCCATTTCTTCTTGTCCTTTTTGCTTCTTGGCCACTGCCGTCTTCTGTTAAACATAGTCCTAGAGGCTGTGCGGTGGAGTGAACAAAGAGGGGACTTGGAGTTGGACCTGGGTTTAAATCTCTCCTTGGCTGCTGACCTGTTACTTAATCTCTCTGGGCCTCAGCTCCATATTTGTAAAATAGGAATACTCTTATTTAGATGAATCTATTGCTGTGAAAAAATTCAGGGAGATAAGGCCAGAGTGATGGTTGTGATGGAGGCAGCAGGTGACTGCAGCGGTAACAGTGGCAGTGGTGGTGATGGGGGTTTTGGTGATGATGATGGCAATGAAAGTGATGGTGGTAGTCACGGTTTTGGTGATGGTGGTTTGGTAGTGTTCACAATGGCGATGATGACAGTGGTGTTGGTGTTGGTGGTAGTGATGATAGTGATCAAAGTTTAGTCAAGAAAGCAGAAGCTTCTAGAAAAAGCTGTTCAGAGGAACCACATGGAAGCAAAAACAGAAGGTCTTTGCGTTTGCTAAGACCACGGGAATAGTTCATTGTATTAGTTAGCATTTGATCAGGAACAGCACAGCTATTCTGAATGACACAGAATAAAGGATTCACTATAGAGATTAGACTTACGCAGTATGAAAAGTAGTGGCAAAGTCTATGCAAGGCTGTTGCCTTTGTGTCTGGGGTGGGGCCTAAAATCTTCCGCAGGCCAGCAGGGCTGCACTTGAGACAAAAGTTGGATGTGAAGTGGGAGAGGACAAACAAACTGGAATGTGCCCCTGACTCTCACTGCCTCCAGTCTTGATCCCACAGGTGACCCACAGGAAAAACGGGTCACATTGTCACAAACGAGTCGCAGAAAAAAAGCCCATTGTCACAGAAGGAAATGGCAACTCACTCCAGTATTCTTGCCTAGAGAATCCCATGGACAGAGGAACCTGGTGGGCTGCTGTCCATAGGGTCACACAGAGTCGGACCCAACTGAAGCGACTTAGCATGCATGCATGCATTGGAATAGGAAATGGCAACCCACTCCAGTATTCTTGCCTGGAGAATCCCAGGGACAGAGGAGCCTGGTGCGCTGCCGTCTATGGGGTCGCACAGAGTCGGACACAACTGAAGCGACTTAGTAGCAGCAGCAGCAGCAGTAGCAGCATTGTCACATAGCTGAATGTGTACCTGGCTCAGGGCTTGGAGAGGCTGGGGGAGATCTGGTCGGACCTGGATCTGCTGTGGACCCAGCTGATGTCAGCAGCACCGAGGTGGGCCAGCAGGGCTGTGACAGCGTGTGTGAGATGCTGCCACACCTGGTGCCCACATCTGACCTCCAGAACCTGATGGCCATTGCTTCATTCCTCCTTCCAAATCTGCAGATTTCTCTTATTGCCGGCCTTGATCTGGAGCCATACAGTAATTCTGGGAAATGTAATTCCCAGACGTAGTTTCTGCTCTGTTCACATGACACATGGCACAAGGTCAGCACAGTGTCTTTCCTGTAGAAAGACAGATTGCAAGCTTCAGTCCCTGGGATGGCCTGATAACGTGGGTAAATAGAGCTGTGCTGAGAGGGTGCCGAAGATGGGACAAGGGAGCGCTTTGCACACACAGCTCAAGGAATAGCCTGGCTGTTTCACCTCATCCCTCTCCCCGACCAACCACTGAGGGGGACCATGTCTTGTACCCATCCTTGATTTCACAATCATGGCCTGGGTAAGGCTGCAAACACCTGGCCCTCTGTGGGATCCTGGTGTGTCTCTGGCTTCACTCAGATACCTTGTTAAATGGCTGTTTCTCTTGGCGTTGACCCTACTCTCTGTTTCTGGTATCTACTCCTGAGAAGTCCTCCAGCTGGACCTGGTCTCTTTGGTGGGCAGCCTCCTCAGGCCATGGTGCTCTTTCTAGTGGCTCTGGTACTCAGGGGTTACAGCCTTGGGGAAGTTTCTCCACTCTTCCTAATGCTTTGGCTTCTGAAGTTTTATGATAGCACTATGGCCTTGTTTCTATTTTGTAATTTGAAAATTTTCCATATCAAAGATGCATGTAGAATTTGGCTTAACTATATGCTCTCCCACTTGGTTTGTCTGCTCTAACCTACATCAAACATGCATGGGTGGTGGGAATGGAAGGAGCTGCTGCTGTGAAATGAGTAGCTGGAGATTCGGTAGCCAGAATTCATATCTCTACCCCCTCTTTTTCTTTATTTACTATGCTACCTGATTTGTGAATATTTTCTCCAGCTGCAAGCAATTTACGCAAACTGTAAACTATGTAACTGCGGTAATCTCTCTAACTGTGACTAGAGACTGAAAAATGACCAGTTGTCATTAGATTTGCAAACTTGTAGAGAGGGTGCTCTTGCTGGTGGCTTCATGCCGGATACTTCTCAGATGGTGGATAAGTTATTGTGATTATCTGCACCTCAACTTTCTCATCTGCAAAATGAGCAGGTTGCCTCACATTTCATGCTGTGTTCCTTGAAGCCCTGGTGTTACCAGAGGACTCACTGGGAATTTGACAAGGGGAAGGGCACAGGGTCCAGGCTTCCCTCATCTCAACTCAACTAGCAAAGAGCCACTTTGTAAAATATGTAAATATGTCTGTTTTACATATTTGGATTGCTGGTCAGCAAATAAATCTCTTCCTCTTGGAGCAGACCGCAAGCCCCTGGTTTGGGTCTTGGCCATGTGACTTACTTTGATTTACTTTTGAATTACTTACGGAATGTGAGAGGATGTGATGCTAGCACAGGCTTGAAATGTGTATTACTTGGTTTGGCTTGCCTCTTGAGCTCTTCCATTTACTATGAGAATGTGCCTGCAGGTAGCTGGTGGTCTAAGAAAATGAGAGCTGTGTGGAGCAGACTAGACCCAACCCATAGCCTGAAGCAGAACTTCTCCAGTCAAGTCCTTTCAAGACCAGCTTACTGTAAACCTGCAGATCTGTAAGCAGAGAACAAATGTTGTTAAAAGCATTGTGCTTAGGGGGTGGTTGTTACACAGCATCATTGCAGCCATAGCTAATACAGCTTACAAATATGTTTTAGTCAATAATCAGATCCTTTGGTTTAAAACAAGTTTGAGAAGCACTGGCTTTGCTGATTTTCCAGCTCCTCCACTCAGTTCTAACATCCTATCTTTCTTCCCCTCTGTGTATATAGGAGAGAGAGGGAGAATGAAAAGGTTTTGGAAACAAGAAAAAGAAAAGAGAGATTGCAAGTTTTTCTTTTTGAAGGAAGAGGGGGTTTGTAAGGGAGTAAAAGTAGGTACATCCTCAGTTGTACTGTGCTTAGTTGCTCAGTCATGTCCCACTTTTTGTGTCCATGAGATTGTCCAGGCAAGAATACTGGAGTGGGTTGCCATGCCCTCCTCCAGGGGATCTTCCCAACCCAGGGATCAAACCCAGGTCTCCTGCATTGCAGGCAGATTCTTTACGGTCTGAGCCACCAGGGAAGCCCCACATCCACAGTTAAAGTATGTTTTATTTCTTCTCTGAATCCTCAAAGAAACAGATTTCTCTCCTGGAATTACTTCATACATTATTTTGTCCCTTCTAGTGTTCCATTTGCACAACCTCTAAAATCCCAGGAAGAAGGTGAAAGAATAACATTGCACATAGCTCTGGGTTGTGCTGTGTTTATTTCGGGATGGGCCATTCACTTGGGCTTAACCTCATACTGACCTCTCTGATTCCAGACAAGACAGCAAAGCTTTGCTAATAGATTCAAAATCATAGTCTAAGTAACAGAAACAGCTTACTTCCCGAGCCAAAGATGCTTTCCATTCTCATTATTTGTGTTTGTGGTCACATGAAGAGGTCCAGGGAGATAATTTTGAAGAATTCATAGACAACTTTACTGCTGAAGTGCATGTGTGGATACCCTGGGGTCTTAAACAATTGGCACCCCACCCCAAACTCTGGGTAGATTAGCTGAAGAATGGAGGGAGAAGAAAGGTTTTAGATTATTTTCAAGCTCAATTTTCCTCCAGTCCTTTGCAACGTGGTTTCATTTTATTCTTCAAGTTTTGAGAACATCTCAAATGTAAATGTAAAACCATTGTCCAAAGCCAAGAAAAAAGGGATATTTGGAAGCCCTCTCTAACAAATAATTGAAGGATTACTATATTTTCTTTGAAGGTAGGTAGCCTCTCCAAGGATGCACAGCATTTTGGATCAAATTCCCCAGAAAGAGTCTGTGTGAGGTTCAGAACTCCAGCACAAGGCAGGCTAGGCTGGGTTTGAGGCCATCTCTGCCATCAGCCCATGCTCAGGTTGTGTCTTACACTGATGGCCATCTGAATGTGGGTATCAAGTGATGCACCGGCTTGTTTGTACTTTGAGGACAACAGAAACTGCTTAATATTTAATGCCAGAAATTGGCACTGCCTATGCACGGGGAATTCTGCTGTTGTGCTATGGAGGACCTGAATCTATGATTCACAGAGCCATGTAGGACTTGAGGAGACAATTTATTTTAGGTTGACTAAAGAGTATCTTGGAGAAGGAAATGGCAACCCACTCCAGTATTCTTGCCTGGAGAATTCCATGGACGGAGGAGATGGTGGCTTACAGTCCATAGGGTTGCAGAGACTCGGACACGACTGAAGAGACTTAACACACACCACACACAGAGTATCTAGCAGAAACCAAAGTGTAAATAATCGTATTTACTTAGTGCCAGGAGATTTTAAAATAAAAGCCCTTTTTTTGATACTCTACAAGAGTAAAAGAATATATACCTGTTTAACTAATAGAAAGGGAAGGTGGAATTAAAAAAGAGAAAACCAGTTTAGATAAAAGCAAGCAAATACGGCTTCCCTGGTGGCTCAGTTGGTAAAGAATCTGTCTGCAATGCAGGGGATGCGGGTTAGATCCATGGGTTGGGAAGATCCCCCTGGAGAAGGAAATGGCAACCCACTCCAATATTCTTGTCTGGGAAATCCGACGGACAGAAGAGCCTGGTGGGCTACAGTCCATGGGTTTGCAAAGAGTCAGACATGACTTAGCAACTAAACAATAACAACAAACATATAGATAAACTGTGGGGCAATAAGTTGACGTAATGTTCTACAGCTATTAGAACAATAGCAATGAAGACATGAAAAGTTGTTTGTAGTATTGGGAAAATCAAAAAGCAGAAGAGGAAACATGGATGCCTTAAAATATGTATTGGTGGATGGAGACCAAAATGGAGCATTTGAAAATGAAAATGGTTGAAAGAGTAATGAGATCATGTGTTTTGTTTTTCAGTAATATATGAAATGTTTCTACAATATTATGAAAAAATACATATAAGTAATTGAGAAAAGTGAATTGGCACAAGAAAAGCCTCTTATGGTTTAAGAATCAAAGTGAGGCCTGTAGGCAGAAGAGGAAATTGCCTAGATATCAGGGAAGGAAAATTTGCTATTTCAAAACAGAAATGGCTGTTTCAGCTTCTCTGTGTGCTGGGATCAGTGGGTTTCATGCCAGGAGAAGGTGGTTTTTTGTTAAGGAAACGTTATTAAGCAGATGAGAAAAAGAGGGCCTGAAGCCACCAGTAAGGGAGTGTTCAGATTTAAACATGTCTATATTATAAAGTAACAGAACTTTTCCATTTTCCCTTGGTGGTTTGTGAGTAGAGGGAGACAGAGAGATTTGGAGCCTGAAAAACTGGGAAAAGATAAACAGGAAAAGATCCAGCTAGAGAGGGTGAGAGTGATAGGGATAGAATAACAACTTTAAGGATACTGGTGACCAATTTCAGTTTTAAGCTATTTTCTCTTGTGTTTTTCTCCCCAAAATTCAGAAAAATATTTGGAGAATGAGTGGGGGAGGGGGTAATGTCTGAGGGAGAACACACACAGGTGCACAGAGAAAACCATAAATGCAGGAAGCTGGTTGGTGAGCGTGGACCAAGAAGTCCCTTTAAAGGAGAGTTTAAGTGTGGAATGGCCCAGCCATGTCCCCTTGCCATGCCCCCACTTAGGTGTCTGGAGGAGGGTACTCTCCTCCCGTGGGATGGAGCTCAGGCCATCTGCTTGGATGTTAAAAGTGTTACTGAGTCCAAGCTCACTCTTCTCACTGCACACGAGGTCAATGAATCTGAAAGATGAGGTGTTGAGGCAAGGAATACGACTTTATTTGGAGAGCTAGTTGACTGAGAAGGTGGCAGACTAAGGTCTCAAAATAACCATTCTGTCGGAGTTTGGATGCCAGGCTCTTTCATGGGTCAGAGATGGGGGGAGGTGAGAAACCAAAATAAAAAAGGCCATTAATCTTGCGATTATCTCCTAGAATGGGAAGCCTCAGGCAGGGGGATGTGTTAGTTTCCTCCTTCCTGCCATGTACAGGTGGACAGGGTTCTCAACAAAGGCACTTTAACAATTGGGCAGAAGGGCAGGATTCTTTGAGGCAGGCCATTATGTATGATTATAATTAAAAAAGCAACGAAAAGCAAGTCAGAGAAACAGTTTAAAATGGAGTCAGAATTGACTTCTCCCTGCAACAAAAGAAAGCTGATACCTTAAGATAGACATTCAGAGTTCACATACACAGCATGGTGTGAGGGGTCCTGAATAGCAAACAGACACGAGTAAGAGTGATTCCAGGGCCCTGAGCTGGGCAGTGTATTGGGGCGGGTGGAGGTGGTAGTTGTGGAAGGAACAGAAAAATGGGAATTGTATCTAGATCCTGACTCCTGCTCCCAGAGGACCTTGTGACAATGGCCCTTTTAGAAATGGTGCTCAACTTAAAGACTGTAGGATAACAACCCTGTATGGCCTCAGTGGGCCACAGTGGGTGAGGGTAGAAGCTGTCTGCCGCAGGTGCTGGCCATAGGGGAGGAGGATTGGGAGGGGAGTGCATTGTCTGGGTGAGGTCTGACAATCTGCCTCACTGACAAGTGCCCAAGTGATGCTGACGCTGCTGGTCGGGGCGCCCACACCCCCCCACATTTAAAAACAGTAATGAAATAAACCTCATTTTATTATTATCATGTGCCAACAGTTCCAAACATTGTGGTGATAAAATAACCCTCTCGGCTGGGACAGCTGGCACATTCCTGTCCCTGGTCCACTGTGGGATGGGAGGAGCCGAGGAAGGGAATCCAGATGGGGCTCATGCAGGAAAGAAACCTGAATTCCCCTACCTGGGAAATGAGAGACTTCTCAGGACTGAACTGGAAAAACATGAGCCTGGCCAAGGGCGGGACAAGAAAATCCTCAGAAGACAGCAGCTGAGCAGAGGTTAAGCAAACTTTGGTGCCAAGTCGGTGGCAGCTTGGTAAACAGGCAGCTCACAGCGAGCGCTTAAAATTAGTGTCTTTTCAGAGAAAACAAAAGACAACGTAATCTCAGCTGTGAGGGGGGAAAGCATGCTAGCGCCTCTTTGGTGAAAGATCGGAGCTCTAGCTAGATTTTGAAAGACCGTTCTAATAAAAGCTGGGAAAGGAGCACTTGGTCATCCTATAGACCCTGGGGTACATCTCAGGGCTGGGAGGAAGCCGAGATCCCTTCTAAATCAAACCATGTATAAGGATGGAGGCTGATGAGGTTCAGATCAGCAATTCCCAGAGTGTGGTGCCCCTGCTCCCCCCTACCCCCTACTCCAGCAGCAGCAGCATCACTTGGGTACTTGTTAGTGACATAGATTCTCAGACCCCACCCAGACCTACCGAGTCAGAAATTCTGGGGCTGGGGTAAATGATCTCTATTTTAATAAGCCCTCCTAGAGATTATGATGCCTGCTAAAGTTTGAGAACCACAGATTCAGGGTGGACTCTGGGGTTTATTTTCCTCTGATAGGTGATGACAGGTAACCTCCCCCTTATCTCCCTCAATCCAGGCACCTGTGGTTTGTGGAGATGCGAGGCTGAGTGATAGAACAGACTTAGGGAGGAAGACATAGGTGTTTTTGTTTTTTTAATTTGTAGATGGCTTTAGTCAGCTACTGAATCTGTGGACTCTATTGTGCAGGATTCCAAAGGGAGACACCTCGATAATTCCATTCCAGTTTCTGCCTGTTCTTTTGTTTGGAAAATTTAATCCAATGGTCTTACCCAATCCTTAATCTTTGCACAAGTTCTTCTAATTGTCTAATGAAATCCTTTCTACTATACATGTAAATCTTGAGCAAAGGCAGCCCTAGAAGTGACAACATCACAAGGTTTTTGATCCTAATGTTCACAGAAAGAATGGGAAATGAGAGGGAAAGGGCTGCCCTGTAACTGGGCCCAGGCAATCCTGTGTGTAGTGGACACTCCTGGTCACCGGGTGAGGCCCTGAAGCATGAATAGTGACCAGTGTTATCCCAATAGTGACACCATATTGGGAGGTTGGGCAATGAGGCTGAGAGCACATTGGTTTTGAGAGTCAGACAGGGTTTACACGGGGCTCTCCTATTGAAAAGCTAGATGACTTTGGGTAAGTTCTTAGTCTATCCTCAGTCTCAGTTTGCTCATCTCACCTCTTCTGGGGTTAATTCAGCAGAGCATTGTGCTAAATCTGGGGGTGAGGTGTGATGTCTTGTTCATTATGACTGGAAGGTGCCAGAGCGGGTGCTAGAGAGGTGTGTAGGTGGCATCGCATCCTTCCCTTTACGAAACTGTTTGCCAGGGTTATTTTATACTTGAACAATTTGGACTTCACCCTGCAGGCCTTACATGTAGAGCTGCCCCAGTGCTCACAGGGTGGAGAGATGATTCAAGAATTGATTTAATTGATTAATTAATTAATGGCTGTTCTGGGTCTTCTCTAGTTGCAATGTTGGCTTCCCATTGCAGTGACTTCTCTTTGTTGTGAAACACAGGCTCTAGGGCATGAGGCCTCAGTAGTTGTGGCACACAGGCTTGGTTGCCCCGTGGCATGCAGGATCTTCCTGGACCAGGGATCAACCATGTCCCCTGCATTGGCAGGTGGATTCTCAACCACTGAACACCAGGGAAATGCAACGTGTCAATTTAAACACCTTAGATCCTTGAGTGTTGACAAGGGTGTTCTCAGAGTCTTCCATGGCAGTATCTCAGTTTTTGCAAACTCATCACCACAAGTGGCATTGCCTCTACTGAGGGCAGAGGGACTCTGGTGGGTGAATGCAGCCCCTGCTCGGTGCTGATGGGCACTCATGGTCAGGAGGGCTGTATCTAAGAGTGAGCAGTCAGAAGGCAGATGTGAGTCATCGAAGGTCCTTGGATTTAAAGGCTACTGGGAGAGGTCAGTTTGTTGGCCAAGGTGGGCACTTATTCAAGCAACAGATCCCACAGAGTGCCTTCCATGTGTCAGGTGCTGGTTAATAAGATAGGAGAGGCCCCATCCTCAACTTACTCACAGTCCAAGGTGGTGCTGGGCCAGAGTTATCAAAATGTCTGTACTCCGTGTGTGAAAATGATCTGAAGGGAGATTCTGGCCTCACAGGGTGTGTCTACTCCCCAAAGATGTCTGTGTCCTAATCTCTGATTCCTGTTAACGTTACTTTTCATGGCAGAAGGGACTCTGCAGACGTGATTACATTGAGGACCTTGAGATGGGGAGATTATTCTGAGTTTTCTGCATGGACCAGACTGAATCACAAAGGTCCTTCGAAGTGGGCGAGGGAGACAGAAGAGAGTCAGAAAGCGGTGTCTCTGTGGAAGAAAAGCGACACTGTGTGAGAAGGATTCAGCTTGCTGTGGCTGTCTCTGAGGATGAGCTAAGGAATGGGGCCAACAGCCGAGGAATGCAGGCAGCTTCCAGAAGCTGCAAAGGGCCAGGAAACAGATTCTCTGCTAGAACCTTTAGGGAGGAGTGTGGCCTTGCCTTGATTCCTTGTGAGACCTGTGTCTGACTTCCAACCTACCGACATGTGAGATGATGGATTAGTGTGATTTTGAGCCACTAGATCTGTGGTAATTTGTTACAGAAGCCACAGGAAATATAAATGAGGCTCTGGGCCTGTAGTTAGGCCAAGGCTACCCATTTGTCCCTGAGTCTAAGAAGGGTCCCGCAGTCTCTGCACCTGAGGTCTTGTGTTGGAACGTGAGGCTGACTTTGAGAGACTGGCTGCGCTGAATCTCTGGAGGTCCTGGCTTGGGTGTTGTGGGAAGTGCAGGTCTGAAGGGAAGCCATGCTCACAGCCATTTGTGGAGATGCTCTCGGGATACCTAAGAAACCAGCACATGGCAGGTGGTAAGGAGAGATGCAGCCCCCGTGGAATCTTCCAGGTCTGTCTTGGAACAAGTCAGGCGGGAGGGGCCCAGACTTGCCCTCAACACTACATCTCTCATCACTTCCTGTCATGGTGACTTAGCACAGGACTTAGGCTTGGTATTGTCCCAGCCACATCACTTACCTGTTGGTGCAACCTTGGTCAAATTAATTACCTTCTCCTAACCCCAGTTTTCTCACTTACACATATGCACATCGTCATGTTGTTATAAGGAAGGCTCAGACAGTAAAGAATCTGCCTACAATGTGGGAGACCTGGGTTCGCTCCCTGGGTCAGGAAGATACCCCAGAGAAGGGAATTGTTACCCACTCCAGTATTTTGCCTGGAGAATTCCATGGACAGAGGAGACTGGTGGGCTACAGCCCATGGGGTCACAAAAAGTCAGACACAACTGAGCGACCAACACTTTTTCACTTCAAGATAATATATAAAGCACCTGGCACATTACAGGAGGGTGAATGTTTTGAAGAAGGACAATTGTGGGATTCTGTCCAGCTTGGTGAATAGTGTAGAACAAAGCATGAATACCTTCCTGCTGGCTCATGTGGGAGCCATGGTTTGTCAGAGATTTGGAGCTGCTGGGAGTGCAGCCAAAAAGGCAATTCACTCCCTTTGTGTTGTTCAGTTGCTCAGTCATGACCAACTCTTCATGACCCCATAGACTGCAGCAACACCAGGCTCCTCTGTCCTTCACTATCTCTCAGAGTTTGCTCAAACTCATGTCCATTGAGTCAGTGATGCCATCCAACCATCTTATCCTCTGTCACCCCCTTCTCCTCCCGCCTTCAATCTTTCCCAGCATCAGGGTCTTTTCCGATGAGTTGGCTCTTCGCATCAGATAGCCAAAGTATTGGAGCTTCAGCTTCAGCATCGGTTCTTTCTAATGAATATTCAGGGTTGATTTCCTTAAGGATTGTCTAGTTTGATCTTCTTGCTGTCCAAGGGACTCTCAGGAGTCTTCTCTAGCACCACAGTTCGAAAGCATCAATTCTTTGGTGCTCGGCTGTCTTTATGGTCCAACTCTCATATCCTTATATGACTACTGGAAAAGCCATATATTTGATTAGATGAACCTTTGTCAGCAAAGTGATATCTCTGCCTTTTAATACACTATCTAGGTTTGTCATAGTTTTTCTTCCAAGGAGCAAGCATCTTTTAATTTCATGGCTGCAGTCACCGTCTGCAGTGATTTTGGAGCCCAAGAAAAGAAAATCTGTCACTGCTTCCACTTTCCCCCCTTCTATTTGCCATGAAGTGATGGGACCAGATGCCATGACCTTCGTTTTTGAACCCCGAGTTTTAAGCCAGCTTTTCCACTCTCTTCTTTCACCCTCATCAAGAGACTCTTTAGTTCCTCTTCACTTTCTGCCAATAGGGTGGTGTCATCTGTATTATCTGAGGTTGTTGGTATTTCTCCCAGCAATCTTTGTGCATGCATGCTAAGTCATTTCAGTCATGTCTGACTCTTTGCAACTACCAAGGATAATCTGCCAGGCTCCTCTATCCATGGGATTCTCCAGGCAAGAATACTGGAGTGGTGTGCCATGCCCTTCTCCAGGGGATCTTCCTGACCCAGGGATCAAACCTAGCAATCCTTAGCCCCTTTGAAATAGGATAGGGAAGTGATCTCTTCCTCCAAGTTTTAGGGAAGGACATGTGACAGGAAGCTGCACAGCCCAGGGCATAGCTGGAACTGGCTTCTTTGGGCCTCAGTGGTGGCACCAGTGGGGAAGGCGATCAGAGCAGCTTGATGATCCCTGGACAGCACACCCATCACCTGGGCCAGTGAGTCTTCAGAAGAACAGGCATCTTTCAGCCTCCATATAAGTCCTGGAGTGACAGTGCCAGGCATCTCCCCAGCTGATCTATTTTCCTTTCACAGCCGATGTACTTCTTCGGGGTCCCCAAGACAGGACACCTGAGGTGCAGCCCTGACTCTAGGCAGCCCTTTGGTACCAGACACCCTAGAATTGGGTGAGAGGTGCTTGGGGAGGTGGCCCTGGAAAGGCACAGGTGCCAAGCAATCCTCTTTCTGAGGCTTTCCACCTGCCCTGTCTCCCACCTCCCACCCAGCCTGCGGCGTCAGAGTCCCTCAGTCTGGACCCTCCTTCGTGAGCCCCTGTAAAGTGAGGCTTTACAACAGACAACCCAGAGGACTGTGCTCCAAAACTTTCTGACTCCCTCAATTGGAGAATAAGGTGAGAATAAGAGAATGTTACAACTTCTTGATTTTGTCTTGACTTGTCTTGACTTCCACGGAGAATTCAGTGTTTCTGTGCTTGCCCTCATGTTGCTCATTAGCTACAGTTAACTACCTCTCCAGCTTTCCCTGAGGTTTTATCCCTAACTTGATAGCAATTTTTCACAAACCAGTTTTTAAAAATCACCCACTAGTGTAATTTTGTGTGTGTCTTCTGTGAGTCATGGAGCTGAGTCCAGCCGTGGCCAACTGCGGGGCTCCTCTCACCAGTTCCTCAGACACACCAGCTTCCAATGGGTACCTCAACAAAGTCACAGATCACTGTCTTCCCCGAGGACGTAGGAGTTGCTTCATGCTGGGAGTTTGAAATGACATGAAATTGGTACTAACTCTGCACTGTCCAGGTCCCATCCTTCCTCTCTGCCCCCTTTAACCACTTCCATCCTCATTAGCTCAGGGCTGGTGGCCAGAAAGCACTCTGATAGCCCTAATGTGAGCTAAGTTGCCTCAGGATGTTTACTCATTAATATAAATACATTTTAATTTAGTAAAGGATCATATGTGAATGAGGCTTTTTAAAAATTGTTATTTGGGGGAGGGATTGTTTTTACACTACTTGTGTGTACTTGGTATACCCTTTGGGCTATGTTTTTTTTTTTCAAAGAATTACAATGGCCATTAGGAAAAGTATACCCACTGTCCATTAGGAGTAAGAAAAAGGAAAGTAAATTATCTGAATGTAAACATGAAGCATTTAGAATATTTTTATTAATAAGTTAACACATTATTATTAATAGTAAATAACAATTGGAACTTCATTGGCAGTCCAGTGGTTAAGACTCCATGCTTCCAATGCAGTAGGTCTGGGTTCGATCCCTGGTCAGGGACCTAAGATCCCACATGTTGCACAGTATGGCCAAAATAATAAATAAAAATAAAACATCATCAATTTCTAAAAAGTCCAATAAATTAAAATAGTTAAAAATTATTACATATTAATTTCTAAAAAGATGGAATATAAGATTTTTTGTACAAAACATGGTTCTAGGCACTGGAGAATTCTGTGATGATATCAAGTCTTTCTGTTTAACTCTCCAGATCTTTCTACCTTCATCATTAATACAAATAATATCATTTAACTCAATGATGCTTATGTGGAGCCTTGAACAGGTGTCAGATTAATTTTGCTTTAAATCAGTAGTTCTAAACTGGAGCAGTTTTGCTCCCCAGGGGACATTTGGCAATGCCTGGAGAACCAAACTTGATGCTACTGGTATCTAGTGGTAGTAGCTAGGGAGACTGCAAGACATTTTATAAAGCACAGGACAGCCCCTTTCCCCCACCCAACGAAGAATTACCCATGCCAAAATGTCAGTAGTGCTGAGGTTGAGAACCCTTGCTCTAAATCATGAATTTTTCATTGTTGGGAGCTAATGTTGGGAGCTCACTGGTATGAGTGCACTGAGTTGGGCCCCAAAGATAAAGGCATTCAAAAGTTTGTACTGCGGCTTGTAACTGTAATATCAAACCCTGTGATACGTCCCTGTCTTTGTAGACGGTACTCATGTTATTTGCTGAAAAAAATTCATCTTGATTCCTGTCTTGACTTGCTGTGTGACCTTGGGTAGATCACCTAACCTCTCTGGGCTTTAATTTCCTCATATAAAATGCAAAGTTTGCCACATATTATCTTGATGGTGCTTTTCCGTTTTCACGTTCTTTGCCCATAACAGTGAATGAAGCACGTAAAAGTTGCCCTTCCTGTCTGCTGGATGCTTATCATCTAGGCTCCCTGCTCTGCCACTCCTTCAAATCAGGGTGACCTTCCCGCTTCCTCCTCCCATTACCTGATCAATTTCTGGGCCTCTGTTTATGAAAATGATACAATCCTAAGGCCCTGGGGTTTCAAATAGCTCTTGGTAAGTTAGAACTCGATAAATATTTCATAGTTAAACCCAGAATAGCAACCTGGCTCCTCCCTCATATTAAACAGATTGAAAAATTCTCCACAGTGGGAAGTGGTGGGAAAAGAATATCTCAGCAATTGAAGACATATGTGTATGTGGCAGTTTTACCCTCCGGCTATATCAAAGGGACAGGCTCCCAAAGTGGATTCAAGGATGACCTGCCAATATCAATGCTTTGGTCCAGATGAATAGACTCAGAGGTAAAGCACGTGTATGTGTTTGCATTTTGGGAAGGAGTGACTTTGGCTTCCCAATTCTTGTTACGACTGCATCTAAACAAGTATGTTAATAAATCAGAACTCAGTTAATAAGCACAGTGTCTACATCAGTTTAATAATCTTGGCTTCTGACTTGAAGCCAAGTATGAGGATTAGAAAGAGTTGGTTGAAGCTGGTCCCTTCTGTGAAAGATAAACTTGGTGAAATAGAAACATCCTTCTGAGAAGTTAAAAAGCCTTCTCATTTACAACTAGCCTCTGGAGACATTAATAAAGACAGAACTCCGAAAGCCAAACAATTACAACCTTGTCCATAGAAATTTGTTCTTCTATTAATACAATGGATTTGCTAATAGTTGTTTAGTCTTGACCCTTAACAGTGATCACAGGTGGACAGAGAAGTACTGAGCTATGAACTTGGAGAAGCAGATTTGGAAAGCACTGGCCTGGGCCTGTTCCTATTGGCCCCTGACCATTCAGGAGCCCATTCTCCTGCCCATCAGATTATTCTGGGCAGCTTTTCCCAAATCTGCCCCATTGTGCAGAACCTGAAGGCAAAGCTGGCACTTGGAAACCCCAGTTTTATGAATGTCTCAGTTACAGATTTCTGGTCTTAATTATGGAGTTGGAGAAGTGATGTGTGTTTTATAAGATTAGATTTTATACCAGCTACTGTAACTGGCAGGGCTCTAGCTCTTTCAGAAGCAGCCTGGCAGCTGGGAAGAAATGACTTTATGTGATGGGGCAAGGAGTCATCGGCGTGCTTGGGAAAAGGCTTTTAGAGAAACCTCTTTTTACTGTGTGGTTTATGTCTGCTATCTGAGGATTATGACTTAGAAAGGAAAAAAAGGTAAGTAAATGATAGAAGTGGGTCAGCTGTATTTTTAAAAGTTTGGAAGTTAATGATTTTATGACCATTCTGAGAAATGTTCCAGCATAGGGCCTGTTACATCCAGATGTTTGCCTCATCCAGCACGTGTTATTGAGTCCCTATAACTGTCCCTGTGCCGTGCAAAGGGGATGCAGTGGTGAATCACCCAACATAGTCCCTGCACCCATGGGTCTTGCTGCCTAGTCTTTGCCCGGTTGCTTTCACTTAAATTATTGCTATACAGTCTTTAGTATAGCAATTGTATCATTTATTGATTGCCACAATAATATGTGAAACAGAACATCCTGAAACCCAGTGACTTAAAATCATTGTGTTTTTTTTTTTTTTTATTAGGTCAATTGGTTTGTAAGATGGCAGTTTAGGCTGGACTTGTTTGGGCAGTTCTTCTGGTCTTGGTTGGGCTCACTGGTATAATGGTTTCTAGTGGTGTTTAATGGTTTAGTCACTAAGTCATGTCTGACTCTTTGCCACCCCATGCACTGTAGCCCACCAGGCTCCTCTGTCCATGGGATTTCCCAGGCAAGAATACTGGAGTGGGTTGCCATTTCCTTCTCCAGGGGGTCTTCCCCACCCAGGGATTGTACCTGAGTCTCCTGCATTGCAGGCGGATTCCTTACCAAATGAGCCACCAGGGAAGCCCCTATGTTTTCAAGGGTTGGCTGATTTAGGATGGACTCAGCTGGGAGGTTCTTCTGGTCTCAGCTGAGTTCACTCACATACCAGTCTGACAGTTGATTGGCTGTTGGCTGGGGCAATTGGAGTCACTGGGTCATATGCTTGGCATCCTCCAATGGGCTAGCTCTGGCATGTTTTCCAAGCAATCACAGATGAGCAGAAGCAAAAGTAGAAACACTTGAGCACTTCTGTTTAAATTTTGGCTTATGTCAGGTCTGTCTCATGTTCAAAGCAAGTCTCAAACTGATAATAAGGAGTGGGGAAATACGTGCCACCTTTTGGCTGGTAGAGCAGCCAAGTCACATTGCAAAGGCCAAGGATCCAGAGAGGGATGACGTGCTGGAGCCATTAGAGTGATGAGTATCCCTGTGCTTGTCAGTGTGGTCAACATTGTCTTGTTATTAGTAGTGAAGACAAATAGACGCATCTATGGTTATTTACACATGTTCTTGCTTCAGTTTAAGATGAAACACTGTTATCTTCAGTGGGAAAAAATAGTCAAAAACACTTTTTAATGAAGGTAAAAGTACAAGGAAGAAAGAAAGGTGACTTTAGGAAGTTTGGGAGAGTGAGAGGACTTACTAGTTATCAAAGATGATTTGTCCTGGAGGAGAATGGGGAGAAGGAGTTAAAGGTTAAAAGTTAGGTTGGAAATAGATTGTGAAGGACCTTGACTTTCAAGCAGAGGAATCTGGACCTTTTGTTATAACGTGAGTAATGCACACATGCTGAGTCGCTTCAGTTGTGTCCGACTCTTTGCAACTCTATGGACTGGAGCCCACCAGGCTCCTCTGTCAGTGGGATTTCCCAGGCAAGAATACTGGAGTGGGTTGCTGTGCCCTCCTCCAGGGGATCTTCCGGACCCAGAGATTGAACCCACATCTTTTATGTCTCCTGCATTGGCAGGCGGGTTCTTCCCACTAGTACTACCTGGGAATCCCCAGTGTGAGTAATGGGAAATGTTAATATTAAAACAAAAGGAGTAGAAATTGAAAATGACTTTGGAGTTAAATAATGTCAAAGTGTAGACTCATCTAACTACCTGTTTTCAGCTTTTATTAAAATGCTGACATCAGTGGGTGGATGGAAATGCTGTAGTATGGGGGTTTGTTTCCATATAGTTTACATGAAACAAAGTACCTCAGTTCACTCACCTGGTTGGTCTAATGGCTTTGCTCTTTTTTTAAACCTTCATGTGAATGTGTGCATTTTTTTGCAATCCCCTTGCAAGCAAGGTAAGTATAGATAAGTTGAACTGATGATGGTCTTCTCCAAATGCATGAAAAACACTTTTAAATAAACAAAAAATAAATTCTACCACTAGCACAGCAAGATAGATCAATCTCTATCTCTATACTTAAACCTAGTAAATGACGCGATGCTGAAATGTTGATTAGTATGTTGATATTTTTTACAAGTTACTTTACAGGGTTGAAGTCCATGCTCAGCCAAACTTTTTTGAAGTTGACATTTGTGACTGAGACAAAGCATTTTTCTTTTTGTCAAACTGAAGCAGCAAGATCATTGCAGTTGAGCTATGATTCTCAACCTGGGCTGCACATTAGAATCATCCAGGGGACTTAAAAAATCCAGCGTCTAGAGTCTCTGAGTTTAGGGCCCAGGTGATTCTAGTATACAAGCAGGAGTGAAAAACAGAACGATGGGCAAATAAACAGAATCTCGGTTTGTGAACATCCCTGGTTTGGGCTTTTCTCTGCTGGGGCTTTTAACTTTCACAATATGTTTTCTGCCAGTGCCTTTGCACTGGAAGAAACCACCCCATCCCTGACTCTAATCCTCTCTGTAGCTGTGGTTTTCCCTGGAAGCCACTACAAAGCAAAACAAGTTCCCTACAACTGTGCTTTACGTTATCCTCCATTGGTTTCTGCTGCCTACCTACCACCTTGCCTGTTGGTGTCTGCTCCCTGGTTACCTACATGTGAAGTGATGGTGCAGATCAATGCCAGGGGCTCCCGGAAGGCTGGCACACTGGGTACTGTGACTGGTACCCATAAGCCTGCACTTGGTCCCTTTCAGTCAGCTTGCTCCTAGGGTGTCATGAGGACTCAACAAGATAATGCATATGTAATGGCGGATTGAATGGGCTGGACTCACTGGGCAAAAGCCAAATCACGTTATTCTAACTCATCACTGCTTTTCACAGGAGTTCTTGTGGCTTTTCCTTCCCTGTCCCTGGGAGATTCCGTAGATGTTTGATCACTCTCAAATATTTCAGTCTTGCTTTCCAGTATTGAAATATTACGATTCAACTAAACATTTCAAGTTTTTGTTTTTGTTTTCCTCCAGTTCAGAACTCTAGGTCTGACCAAGCCTTGGGAACTTGCAGTGGGGAAGGGTAGGATGTGTTTTGTTCTATGTTTTCTCTTTCTTATTGTTTCTTTCCTCTTCTGCCACTTATGGTGCTGCTGCTTGTTCTTTGGGGTTTTAGTCCAGTGTTGATATAGCTGAATTCTGGGGCTGAGTCCCTCTGGGTGTCAATTCTCAAATCTTAGCCCTCTCTCTTGGAGTACTTTCATAGGTGTCAAGAGATCTCCTTTCCCTAAAGTGGTATCAGGCACTGCCGACTGACTGTCTTATTCCCTGACTCGGGGGCTTACCCTCCTATGGACCAGATATGGTTCTCCTCTTAGCAATCTCCCCTTCCCTCTGAGCTCCTGGTTGTGGAATCACCTTACCTCTGGGGCTGGATCCTTTCTAGGTGGCTCAAGAGTAGCTGTCCTTCATGGTATCAACTGCTTCTGGGAGATATTTTTGTATTCTTTGCCAGCCCAATTCTGGAAGGGCGGGCTGCCCTCAAGCTTTTTCACATCCTGCTCTGATTGTGGTGCTCAATGGCTCTGTTTCTGTAGCTTCTTGATTATCATGTAGTTGGAGCAAGAGTTAATCTCTCATTCCACCCTCTAAGGTGTGGTGGCAGTGGAGAATGTCTACCTCTGCTTTTCAACTGAAATGGACAGGGTTCTCTACATATAAGGTCACAACTCTGTTCCAAGAAATCCATGCTCCCTAATTTCCTTTGATTATGTTTTATTTCCTCTTGTGTACTGGCTAAAGGTAAATGATGGTCACAGAATCAGCCTTTCCTCCTCTTTTTATATTTTGAAACAACCCCAGACTTTCAAAAATGATTGAGAGGATAATACAAAGAACATTTTTTTTCTCTGAACTTTTTAAGAGTAAATTTCCAACTTGTATCCTATCACCCTGGAATATTTGAGAAGATGTTTCCTAGGAAAAAAACCATTTTCCTATGTGAGCATCAAAATCAGGAAATGAATACTGATATCTTGCTATCATCTACTCCTCAGACCCCATTTAAGTTTTGCCAATTGTCCTAATAATGTCCTCACAGCAAAGGGATGGAGTTCAGAACCACAGGCTGCATTTGGTTGCCATGTCTCAGGCCTCCTTCTGTCGGGAACACGCCTTGAGTTTTAGCACCTTGACACTTTGAAGTTCACAGGTTAGTATTCTGTAGCACACCCCTCAGTTTCAATGTCTGATGTTTCCTCGTGGTTATATCCAGATTAGGCATTTTGGCAGGAATACTGCAGCAATTAGGTTATGTGTTTTTCACGGTATCTTACCAAGTGGTACAGATGCCTCTTTTGCTATGACTGGTGTTGCTACCTCTGATTACTAGATTAAAGTTGGTGTCTTCTAGGTTTTCCCACTGTAAAGTTACTCTTTTCCCCTGTGTAATTGATATGTATTTTGTGGGGAGGTGTCTTGAAACTGTATAAACGTCTCATTTCTCATCAAACATTCAACTGTTTCAGCTATTTGTTTATATCTGTATAGACTCATGGTTTTTCATTGTATTAAGCACATTCTAATCCTTCTTAATTGTTCTGATGTGTAAATGGTCCCTGTTTTGGCCCCTGGGATCAGATTCAAGCTGACTGCGGCATTCCTTTCACATGAACCTTCCTTTCACAAAGAATGTGAACTCATTCTTTGAGTGCTCTAGGCTCATCCCTACTTTCTGCCCCCAGTCATGCAATCAGCCATTTCTTCAAGGAATCTTGTTCTCTTTTAGAAGAAAACAGAATTTAGAAGACAAGATCTGAGTGCTAGGTGTGCATATTGTTATTAGGGGGGAATTGCTGCTCCCCAGACTTCTCTATGGCCAGAGCTAGAGTGTATGTATACACACATACATTCACACAGATGTCTTCAGCTGGAATCCAACACCAGGGGTTATTCTAGCTTTCTCTTTCTCTGTGTTTCTGTCTTTTCTAACAATAAGAAACCTTGCTTCCATTAGCAATATACTTATTGATTTGATCAATGCCCTGTGATATCTCCTATGTCTGCTATCCCATCCCTGAAGGGGCCACCCTCTTTAGTCTGTTCAACTTCTGGTACCCTGCTCTGAACCCCTGTGGCTCCCTGCATCTCCGCTACAGAACCACCTTGTTCTGCCCTAACTCATGGCTTTAGGACTGAATTGTTCAGAGTGCATGCTAAGTCACTTCAGTCGTGTTCGACTCCTCGTGACCCTGTGGACTGTAGCCCACCAAGCTCCTTTGTCCTTGGGATTCTCCAGGCAAGAATACTGGAATGGATTCCTGTGCCTTCCTCCAGGGGATCTTCCTGACCCAGGGAATGCAAATTCAAGGGGCCATTGAATCAGTTTTGAGTCACCAGTTAGCGAGTCACATAGATATTCCTGCACAGTGTTCCTCACCTATCTGGTGTTCATAGACACCTAGAGGATCCATGTGGAGGTTTCAGAAGGTCTGTGAACTTAGATGGAAAAATTTTAACTTTGATGGAAACTAATTATACCTTTATTCATTAACTTCTAACTGGATATTATCATTTCCTCCAATTATGAATGTAGGCAACACTATGACATCAGCAGCGCCTGTGACTTTGTCAACAGAAATCACACATGTTTTCATGTCACATTACAGCTGATGCAGCAACTATTATTTATGCTCATCACTACTCTCAAATTATGTTCATTATGAGATTCTCCTTTTGATCTTATTTGTTGTGATAAAATAAAGACATCTGCATGTTATGATATTCCAAAGTTATTTAAAAATTATTTTAAAAATTGTTTTTTAGCACATTTAGTGTCCTTTATAATCCTATATATTTTGTGCATCAAAAATAATTGTCCTGAAGACAGGTCCACAGTCTCCCCATATTGCCAAAGGGATCCAAAGGAATAAAAATGTTTAGAACTTTCAGCTTAGTACTTCTTGCTTGAATATGAAAGTGTTTTCCCTGAATGAACTGGATGAGAAAATGTCCCTCTAAGAAATTGTGTGGCATGCCTTGAAATTATTCCCCTGGTAGGTGGAATGTTGGCCTTCTCTTGTGGCTCAGCAGTAATGAATCTGCCTACCAATGCAGAAGACACAGGTTCAACTCCTGGGTCAGGAAAATCCCCTGGAGAAGGAAATGGCAACCCACTCCAGTATTCTTGCCTGGAAAAATCCCATGGACGGAGGAGCCTGGCAGGCTATAGTCTATGGGGTCACAAAAGAGTCATGCATGATTAAGTGACTAAGTAACAACAACAGGTGGAGTGTCCCTTCCAAATAATAACAGTAGTAACCTCCTGGCGCATCTGGCCTGTTCTGCCTGCTGGCTGAGTGTGTTCCTGAGGCCAGAGGCTGCCCTTGGGCAGGGAGATGTAGGAAGCCATTGCTGGGAAGGAGGCTGTCTGCAGGGGACCTTGGGGACAGGCTGAAGAATATAGATGGGCCACCAGCTGTGTTGGCCACCCCCACATCCTTCTCTCTGAGCCTCAGTTTCTTCCTCTGTAAAATGAGAAGGGACAGTCTGCAAGGTCCCTCCTTGAGTCTCGAATACAATTTGAAGCATATGCTTGGCCCTGGAGAGGGACGGAAGGCACAGCTGGAGTGGAAGAGCCAGGCACTTTGCATCCTCACAGGTGGTAGGGTTGAGTGCACCTCTCTGGGCTCCTCTATATCCTCACCCTCTTCTTCCTGCAGTGCCAGAGTTGAGAGGAGGAGGAAGGTCTCAGAGCTGTAACGGGGTGGCTGGCAATCAGCCACGTGGGGGTGAGACTACCCCTCCTCCTCTTCCTCGGGGACCCAGAAAGATTATTCTGCAAACGAGCTATCCCATCTCTGATCACTCTTCCCAGATTGGGTTTCCAGACCTTCCCAACACTCAGGTTACTGCCTGGTCTGGTTCAGGGTATCATTTTCTGTGACATCCTCTCCGTAAAGCCTCTTGGGCACTCTCTCCCTAGAGGTTCTTGACCCACATACTCAGGGAGCGGTTGAACCTCCTGGGCAGAAAAGCAACATAAAGTGATGTGTGAAGCAGGAGGTGTGGCAGAGAACTTCTAGGGCCTCCATGCCTACTGTTTCGTCTGTTGGGACTCTGTGAGACTAGCAAATATCAATATGTTAGAACTGATGCAGCCAAATGGGTGTTGTCCTTCCAAGTGGCCATACTGAGAGTACCATTGCTGAAAACATGAGTTGCTTTTTTTTTCCTTTCCCAGAATTGTTTTACAGAGCTGATTTATTAACCAGAAAAGAGAACTGCTCATATTGCATTATCTTCCCATCTTGCCTGAGCAGAGACACTGTTACTTTATTTACCAGGCTTCAGTCCAGGTGGCTTTTTGATTATTTCCAAAAGTCTAATTTACCCACTAGGGCTGAAGATAATAAATACCATCCACAGAGTTCTTTCAGTATTCCAGACACTATGCTAAACATACTTCATGAATTTTCTCATTGACAATCCTATGAAATATTGGGTTGACCAAAAAGTCCATTCAGGTTTTTCCATAATATGTTAAGGAACTTCTGGGCTAGCGCAACAGTTGCAATGTCTTTTTCATTTTTGTACATCAATAAGCTGAGGTATAAAATAGTTAAGAAACTTGCTTGAATTCACACAGCTATTAAAAGTAGAAAATCTGAGACTCAAACCTGGCAGGAAGACCAGATTTGGGACTCTAAAATACTGATGAACTTCTTATTAAGGAGTTATTAATTCATTCCATAATATTATGTGCCAGGCACTATTCAGGGCACTGAGGATTTATCACTGAATAAGACAGATGAAAATTCCTGCCCTTTGGGAGCTTAAGTTCTAGTGCAAGAGACAAAATTAAAGAATTATATACGAGGGCTTCTGCGGTGGCTCAGATGGTAAATAATCTGCCTGCAATGTGGGAGAACTGGATTCGATCCCTGGGTGGAAAGGAAACCATTCCCCGGAGGAAAGCGTGGCAACCCACTCCAGTATTCTTGCCTGGAGTATCCTCATGGACAGAGGAGCCTGGTGGGCTACAGTCCATTGCGTTGCAAAGAGTCAGACATGACTGAGTGACTAAGCACACACACACACAAGTTAATTACATGCTATAATAGAATATAATTTAGAAAAATAAAAGAAAGGTAAGGGGGATGGGATGACTAGGTAGGAGCTGATATTGTGAACGAGGTGGCCTGCATATGTCATTTGAGAAAAGATTTGAAGTAGTAGAAGGAATGGATGAGCTGTGCTTTCCAGATTTAACGGTTTCAGGCAGAGGAACAGGGGCATGCCTGGTATCTTTTTGGAACAATTGGTTACAACTCCAATTTGAAGGGGCTTCTAGAACACTGTGAAGACTTTGACTTTTACCCTGAAATGGGAGGAAAACTGTAGGATTTTGAGCACAAGTGTGACATGATGGGAGTTCTACTTAAACAGGACACAGTTCAGAGAATAAGCATAGAAGGACAAGGACAATTACCTGTTATTACAGTTAGACATAACTAGGCCCTGAAGCAGATAGGGCCAACAGATGTTGGTTGTTCAGATGGGACCTGGAAAGCATGTCTTTGCAGTCAGAAGTTTGCTACCAGGTGTGTTATTTTTTCTTCAAATTGGGTGAAGCCTGAGTAATGAGAATTTGGAGGCCTGGCCATGTCTCATTATAATAAAATATTTAGAAGCCAAAGGACAAAACAAGAGAATGTGGCAGAGAAAACAGTCTTCAGTGTGGCTGCTCCCAGGGCTCCCAGTGGAACCTTGAAACAAGAGTTCCATAGGAGGAGGCTCTAACCTAGGAAGAGATGCAGGCAAGAGAGAACCTGAAACAGGTTATAAGCTACAAACCGGGAAGATGGAGAAAAAAGAAAAGTAGGACAGCTGGTAGATCTGGGAAGATCTGGATCCTTTGATTCCCAAGGACACTAGGGTCAGTGTTAGCACAGAGCAGACAAGGGCCCATGTAAGGCACAGGGCATAGGCAGAGTGTGGCCAGAGATTGGTGCCTAAAGGCCCATTTAGTGTAGGAAGGTGGAGCAGAAGAGGAGTCCTTGTGGTTGGACACGGGCAGGACTTAGGATCCACAGTTTGGAAAATCAGGCAGAGAGGAGCCTCCAGTGGTGCATCTGGGCTGTGATAATTGAGCTCAGGACTCTGGCCTCTGCCCTGGTGTTCTGGAGCTTTCTTCTGGGCCTGGGCTAGCTGTTGGCATGAGGTATGATTGTTCGGACCTGCAGCGCTAGTGTTGCAACTCGACACTAACCTAGCCTGAATGCAGAGGTTTTGAAATATTTCTAGGGTGAGTTCTGGTTCTTGTTAGTGGCTCAGGAAGTTTTAACTAATGACTAACATGGGGTTTTGGGTTATCTGTCAGTTTTTTTTATCCACACACTCTCTTTCCTGTTGGCAAGGAGAGAGAGAGAGAAGGTCAGAGGGAAGCTGTTGGGTTCGGGAATGCCAAATGTGGAATCAGGGAGACCCAGGGGTCATCACAGTGCTGTTGGCAGAACAACAGCCTTCATGGGGCTCATTCCAAAGTTCCCTCTTGGACATGAGGCTGGAAAAAGGAAGGAGGAAATGAGAAAATAAAACCGTGCCTTGTATTATCAGAGGATATCAGACTTAGTCACGTTTAGTACAAAGATGATCTGGCTTATTGCATGTAAACCACATACCAGACTTTGAGTAATGGAAACAGTCATGAAGGAAGAGAAAGGAAGGTGCTGCTGATGACTGACCGAGTGGTAGGACCCCAATCAGCAGCCTTGGAGAAATGGGGACCTGGAATATCTGTTCAGTGCTGGTAATGGGGGTGATGTGTCACCTGCCTCCTTGAGGACCAGGGAAATGAGTTCAGCCTGCTCTCCCTGATGCATTGCTTCTCTGTGATGTTGATATATATCCACGTACTGCTGTGAGGGCTTGACCACTGGGGACAACCTCCCTCCTCAGCTCTAGGTCAGCAATATTTCCTTAGTTCAGAGGACTTCGGACACCAACTTCTGGTTTTGCTTATTCCAGCTCACCTGTGAGCATCAAAGAACATAATCATGGTTCCTGAATGTTTGAGCTTGAAGGGACCTTGGCAGGCACCTCATGCATTGTGGTAATGATGAGAGTCAAGAACCAGAGAGGCCCAATGGCTTGACCAAGGCTCTGCAGCTCGCTGGTCCCAGAATATGTACTAGAACTCAAGTTTAGCTTTAAAAAACCTTAGCTTGGTTTTCTTTCCAGCAAATATTTATTGGGCACATATTAGATGCTGGGCATATTGGTGGGCAAGACAAAGTCCCTTACAATCTGGCAGGGGAGATGATCATTAACCTAGTAAACCCATACATAAAACAAGTATAAATGGTGATAAGAGCCAAGGAAGATAAACAGCAGGGAGACCCCTGAGGGTTTCACAGTAACTGAAACTAGCTGAGGGTTTCAGAGTAACTCATTTTTAGGCAAAGGTCACTGAATTCCTTGCAAGGCTACTGACCTCTCCTGGCTTCCCCAGGTAGACCAAGACATCACTATCTACCCAGCTGGTGGCTCAGCTTCTAATCTGAATCATTTTTGATGTCTCTCATTTTTTTAAAAATTAATATTATGGGGTATGGTTGATTTACAATATTGTGTTTCAGGTATGCAGCAAAGTACTTCAATCAAAAATATACATATATTCATTCTTTTTTAGATTCTTTTCTCATATAGGTTATTCCAAAATATTGAGAAGACTTTCCTTAGCTATACAGTAGGTCCTGGTTGGTTATCTACCTTATATATTAGTGTATATATGTTCATCCCAAGCTCCCAATTTATCCCTCCCTCCTGATTGCATCAGCAACTCAATGTAGACCAGTTGTCCTAAAACTGTCCCCTTATTTCCACTTCCTCAACACACACTGCCCCCTAGCACTAGCCGCCACCATCCTCTTGCACTCGGACAACCGCAGTGGCATATGCTACTCTTCCCCTACAGTTCGTTCTCCATACTACAGCCAGACAGATATTTTCTTTTGTTTACAACATTTAAAAAATTTATTTTTAAATTTATTTTTATTGGAGTATAGTTGCTTTACAATGTTGTGTTAGTCTCTACTGTATAGCAAAGTGAATCCACTCAATGCATACATATATTCCCTCTTTTTTGGATTTCCTTTCCATTTAAAAGAAAGAAAGTGAAAGTGGTAGTCTCTCAGTTGTGTCTGACTCTCGGTGTCCCCATGGACTGTGGCCTGCCAGGCTCCTCTGTCCATGAAATTCCCCAGGCAAGAATACTGGAGTGGGTTGCCATTCCCTTCTCTAGGGCATCTTCCCGACCCAGGGGTTGACCAAGACTCTGCAGCTCGCTGGTCCCAGAATATGTACTAGAACTCAAGTTTAGCTTGCATTATAAGCTCAAGTCTCTTGCACTACAGGCAGATCCTTAACTGTTTGAACCACCTGGGAAGCCCCCTCCTTCCCATTTAGGTCATCCCAGAGTAGTGAGTAGAGCTTCCTGTGCTATACAGCAGACAGATCTTTGGTTTTTATTTATTAAAAATTTCTATTAATTGTGGTAAAAGTCACATAATATAAACATACCATTTTTAACTGTACAGTTCAGCAGCACCAAGTACATTCACATTGTTGTACAACTCTCGCCATCAGCCATCTCTTGAATTTTTCACTTTACTAAACTGAAACTGTTTCCATTAAACACTAACTCCCCACCGCCCCATCCCCTGACCTGTAGCATCTACCAATGTACTTTATGACTCTATTCTAAGCAGACAGATCTTTTAAAACGTAAATCACAACTTGTCACTCACCCAGCAAACGCTCCAGCCTCCTACCACCAGGGCACCTCCTCATACCTGGAATGAAGTCCAAGTCCTGCCTCATTTTCCCACCCTCCCCTCCCTCTCTCTGCTCCAGCCACATTGACCTTCTTGCGATTTCTTCTGCACTGCAAGTCTGTCTAACATAGTGTTTGGAAAATAACAACAGAGGTAGTTCCTTGCTAATGCTTCATCTTCCATACGTCACTGATCATTAAGTAGGGTGCCCATATGGCTTGGGCCAGTGTTAGCAGCCACTTTTACTCTCAAGAATGTCCCAGTTTGGGCAATGAGTTATGTGGTCATCCTGTCATCAAAGATTTGGGGGTACTCTGTACATGGCTTCATCCTTCTCCCCCGCCTCTCTCCCTTCCTCAAATGTGTATAGAGTAGCTGTGAGGTACCAGACATGCACTGAGTACTAGAAGGTGATGATAACTGAAAATAAATGAGCCTTGGTTATGCCCTCCAGGAACTTTCAAACATCTGCACAAACAGTAAAAAATTAAACAAAGTTACAGTGATGTGATCTAGACATTTTCAGATTCAGTGTTTGCTATTCTATAGACAAAATGGTTCGAAATTGGCTTAACGTTTTACAGTTTACCCAGATGTTTGGCACCACCTAGACGTGGCCTGACTTCCCCCTCCCCACCAGGCACTCTCAGCAACCCCCCTCTTCCTCTCTTGCTTGTTCCCATTACTCAAGGCTTGGCAAGTTTCAGGCATGCGTCATGCCAGAACTTCTTCACATGGAACGTGATTAAGACCAAGGCCTTGGGTCTTTCCTGCCTTCTGACAATTCACCACATAATTTTCTTGTTCTTTCTCTGTTCCTTCCAGACTCAAGTCAGCCCAGCGGGATCTAAATTAGCTTCCTGATGGCCCCGTATTCCTGCCAAAAGTCTTTCTGATGGCTTGGCCTTTGAGTTCCGTGTATTCCAGCTCTCTGTGGTGCCCTTGGGGAAGCACTCTGAGGCTTCTCTGCCCCTGGAGTGCTGTTTGTCTGCCGGACTCCACTACCGCAGGGGAAGGAAGCCCACCCTCCATGTGGGAGCCCAGAGAGACTCCATGTGTGGTTCTGAGAGAGATCAGGGTGGGGGCGAGGATCAGGAACACCTAACATAGTCTTTTTGGAGAAGTGCTTCCCGGTGGTCTTCTGTCCCTCCTCTTGGCTTTGCTCTGTGTGTTGAGTTGGTGACTATTTACACAGGATGGCAAGAAAGAGGTGAAATCTCACTCCCCCCTCCAGTGATGCCTCGTTAGCCTACACAGAATTCTTAGAATCCCACCTCTGGTTTTACTGTCTGTTGATCTTCTTGATAAGAGGTAACCCGTTAGCTAGTAAATGCATCAGGTGATATTAAGTTAACAGGGTGACATATCACCTCCTATCACCTTTAGGAGCAAAGGACACAGAAGACTGCTATATTTTTGATGAGAATAGAGAGTTCAAAGGGAATTCAGGGTTATGGGGCTCCCTATAGGGCATGGGGAGCACCTCTAGGTCAAGATCAGGCATTTGAACATATGAGGCAGGGTCCTAGAGGAGATGCAGGCATGCAGACAGAATGATGGAGGCGGTTTAAGGACAGACTGACCAGGGTGAAGCCTGGTACCCTCCTGGCTCTACTCATATTATAGCCAGGAATGGGGTGGTGATGCTTTGTGCAGGAAAATGCATCCTTTTCTTTGTCTCTCAAGAGACTGGAGTGGTGAGGTAGTGATGAAGACCCTTCACTCTGTGTTCAGGAGGGACTCCCCCTGCCCAGGTTAAAGGGAAAGGGAGAACTGGGGCAGGACAGACAGTGAATCTGGTCTCAGGAGAGTGGGCTCATATAGTGACCCAGGCCCTTCAACAGACAATTTCCCACATGTTCTCAAGGGCAGCAGGGTTATATTTATGTAAAAGTCAGAGCTTACATCCACACCCTCTTAAGAGACTCTAACACAGGGATACTTGACTCTCATCAAGAACACAGGGGATGAGACATGAATCTGGCTATAGGAGGTACTTTATTACAAGCCATTATTGGATCCAGATGTCCCATGTTCCATGGAGGCTGTCTGGATGAGCCTTCCCACCAAAATCTGTGTTCTACTAGGGCGGACAAAGGCCCTTGGGAGGAAGGAGTTGGGATTGATAGAGACAGTCACCTAGGATAAGGATGGGCTGCCCTTGCTGTCCACAGGGTATGATGGTGTGAGTCATGGTCCTGCAAAAGTGGGAAGGACTTGGCTTTTCCCAGTGGGGGCAGGTGGTCTTGTAGGGAGGAGGGGAGAAGATGTAGGTTCAGCATTGCTTTGCTGGAGGAAGGGAACAACCAGGGAATAATAAACCATATAAATGGAAAACATGTTTCCTAAAACAAGGCCGTATGTCAGCTATAGACAGAGCTCATGAGACACATTCTTTTGTGAGGATGAAACTTCACAAGAACACACACATATACTATTTACACACATGAATTTTTCAATGCCTGCATATGAATATATGCTCACATATATACACACCCTTATACATTGAAATATATACATATCAATCCCATGTTTCTATATATACATGAATGTATATGTATTGTATATACATACACATACCATATATAATATTGGTGTTAATCTGCAGTATATATATATATGTATATACATGCTCATGTATATAATATGTGAGCTTGGGATTTAGAAAAGGCAGAGAAACCAGAGATCAAATTGCCAACATCCATTGGATCTTTGAAAAAGCAAGAGAGTTCCAGAAAAACATCTACTTCTGCTTTATTGACTGTGCCAAAGCCTTTGATTGTGTGGATCACAACAAACTGTGGAAAATTCTTCAAGAGATGGGGATACCAGACCACCTGACCTGCCTCCTGAGAAATCTGTATGCAGGTAAAGAAGCAACAGTTAGAACTGGACGTAGAACAACAGACTGGTTCCAAATCAGGAAAGGAGTACATCAAGGCTGCATATTGTCACTCTGCTTATTTAACTTATATGCAGAGTACATCATGAGAAATGCTGGACTGGGTGAAGCACAAGCTGGAATCAAGATTGCCGGGAGAAATATCAATAACCTCAGATATGCAGATGACACCACCAGATGACAGAAAGCAAAGAATAACTAATGAGCCTCTTGATGAAAGTGAAAGAGGAAAGTGAAAAAGTTTGTTTAAAACTCAATATTCAGAAAACTAAGATCACAGCATCTGGTCCCATCACTTCATGGCAAATAGATGGGGAAACAATGTAAACAGTGAGAGACTTTATTTTGGGGGGCTCCAAAATCACTGCAGATGGTGACTGCAGCCAGGAAATTAAAAGATGCTTGCTCCTTGGAAGGAAAGCTATGATCAACCTAGACAGCATATTAAAAAGCAGAGACATTACTTTGCCAACAAAGGTCCATCTGGTCAATGCTATGGTTTTTCCAGTAGTCATGTATGGATGTGAGAGTTGGACTATGAAGAAAGCTGAGTGCCAAAGAATTGATGCTTTCAAACTGTGGTGTTGGAGAAGACTCTTGAGAGTCCCCTGGACTGCAAGGAGATCCAGCCAGTCCATCCTAAAGGAAATCAGTCCTGAATATTCATTGGAAGGACTGATGCTAAAGCTGAAACTCCAATACTTTGGCCACCTGATGTGAAGAGCTGACTCATTTGAAAAGACCCTGATGCTGGGAAAGATTGAAGGTGGGAGGAGAAGGGGATGACAGAGGATGAGATGGTTGGATGATATCAATGACTTGATGGACATGAGTTTAAGTAAACTCCAGGAGTTGGTGATAGACAGGGAAGCCTGGTGTGCTGCAGTCCATGGGGTCACAAAGAGTTGGACACAACTGAGTGACTGAACTGAACTGATATATAGTATGGGGATGCATGATAAGCCAACTCCTGATTATCTACCATTATCCACTCTTTCATTCAAGAATGGCTTCTTCCTCTTACCAAGTGTAATTCTGCTATCATTACTTGGTCTGTGTTCATGGAAAGTCATTATATTGTAATTGCCATTCTCCTCAACTCAACTGATAAAGGTTAATTGCAAAAGAAAAGAATAAAAAATTTTAATCCAAATGCCAATTTATTTATTCTGAAGTCAGATAAAAATGTGCCATTTGAATTTATTTGCATCTTCTTGATTATTGGTACTTGCTAGAGACTGAATGTTTGTGTCCCCCCAAAATTTGTGTGTTGAAATCTTAGCCCCCAGTGTGATGATGGGGAGGTGATTAGGTCATGAGGGTGAAGTCCCTGAGAATGGAATTAGTGCCCTTATGAAAAAGACCCCAGAGTGCTCCTATGAGGACACAGGCTGTCTGTGAACTAGGAAGTGGTTCTCACCGATGCTGAATCTATCAGGCCCTTTATCTTGGACTTCCCAGCCTCCAGAAGTGAAATACACTTTGGTTGTTTATAAGCCACCTAATCTATGATATTCTGTTAGAGCAGCCCAAGTGGACTCTGCACTCGTACTTGTAAGCTGGCTGAGTTTCATGGGTGCTCTAAGGTCTTCCTTTCCTTTTTCTTGTCCTTTCTGGTATAGATGAAATGATGTGTCTAAGTTCAGAGCTTCATTGACATGATAGGAAGAGTCAGGTGTGAGGCATGTCTCACAATCCTCAAACCTGCTTTCACTGCGTGGACATGTGTACTCACACACATGAACACACAAAATCATACAGTTGTATTTAAATGGTTGGTCTTTAGCCCTTGAAAACCTGTAATGCCATTGAGGACAATTTTGTCCTGTTGAGTCTTTCAAGCCTCTGATGATAAAGTGCAGTTTTCAGCAACTGCGTCTGTTATTACAATGTCCACAAACTTGGGATTGGGTAAGGGTTTTACTTTCAGTGCCAAAGATGGGTCCCTCTTGGGGTATATATTCAATTCCTCCAAGCTGTTGGGGAAATAATAAGTGGAAACTCTTCTGATGTGACTTCTAGAAGGAAATCTGTATTTAGGCAGCCTCTCAGACCTCTGGAACCAATGAGCAAATCAAATATAGGAGAACTAGGCTACTAGGGTGTGGAGTTTTCCTGGGAATTGAATGTTTAGAAAAGAAACCCTTTTGTCTCAAGTATTTAACAGAAAGCTTGATCAAAGGTGTTAATATCCTTCCTGGGTAATTCTGTGACTATAACTGGATCTTTCTATCATTTTGGGGGATTCTACAGAGAGACCAATGTGTCTGATAAACAGATGAAGTGATAGAAGAAAGTTCAGAACTTTTTCCTTTCTTCCTAAAGTCCTGACATCTGTTTCTTTTCTTGTCATTGTGATGATGGTCATAATGATTCTGAGAACCTCTCTTTGCTAATACTGCTACTTACCACTTCCTGAGCACTTTCTTGGTCGTGCACCTGTGTGGAGACTTTTTATGCGCAGCACCTCAGGAAGACTTAAAACAGCCCATTTTATAACTAAAGAAACTGAGGCTCAGGGGCCTTGAGTAACTTGCTTAAGGTCTTGCAGCTGTAAGGTCACAAGATTCAGTTCAGGTCTGATATCTAAATGTGTGCTCTTAGTTCCTGTAGCTTTTGCTGCTTTTCCTAGAAGGGATTAAAACAACATTTTAGCAGATTAGATTAAAGTTAGGTTAATGGTTGCTATACTAGTTACATGTATGTATATATTTGTTTTTAGGTCCATTAAGTATAAGCCTAAGTATTTTACCAAGCTCTTTTTCTGTTCGATTACACAGTTAAAATACTCGGATAGGATGGTGATTTTATATTACCCTTAAGTTTTTTGTTCTCTTAGAGACTCTTTCAGTTTTATTCTTTTTTATTTACTTATTTTTGCTGCTCCCTTTCCAGTAACCTGAAAAAATATTGTTTTTTGAGTCAAGAACTTTTGCAATGCCTATAAGTCATTTTGCCTAATGGTAAATTTTGGTGCCTTAAGGACTACCTAGCAGATATTTTAAGTTTCTGTCAATTTCTTTGGAGTCGAAGAGTTAAAAAACTGGCATTTCCCTCTCTCAGCGGCTTCTTTCTAAAGGAAACCTAACCTCTAGGGATCCTTGCCAAGAATGAATGCAGCAAAGGTATTGCTTGCTGATCATTGTCCTTGAGTTCAGGCAGCCTCCTCCTGTCTCCTGGCCCCAGGGTATAAATAGAGGGAGACACAGAGGAGACTGGCAGAGATCTTGCTGACAGTCCTTCCAGGCTTCCAGAAAAGATGACTCGCTGCCAATAGAAAAGTCTGCCTTGTGCTTGTGCAACTCTTCTGTCTCCTGTGGATTCAGATTCCCTTTTAGAGCAGTGGCCTCTCTGAATTCCTCCGGTATCTTTGTGTCCATCTATCTGTTCCCTTAGTAAGTGTTTACTAGGCACTGGGGATAAGAAAATGAACAAGGTCTAGCTCTTACCCCTGGGAGCTCCCGGTTCACTTGGGGAGACAGAACATAGCTAGATGACAATCTATGTCCTTAGAGAGTATGGAGGAAGGTCTTGGGAACATAGGAGAAAGAGCCATAGGTTCTACCTTGGGGAGTCCAGGAAGGCTTCACAGAAGAGGTAACATTTGAGCTGGGATAAGATGCAAAGAGCTGATTCATTGGAAAAGACCCTGATGCTGGGAAAGATTGAGGGCAGGAGGAGAAGTGGGCAACAGAGGATGAGATGGTTGGATGGCATCACTGCCTCAAGGAACATGAGTTTGAGCAAACTGCTGGAGATAGTGAAGGATAGGGAAGCCTGGCATGCTGTAGTCCATGGGGTCACAAAGAGTCAGACATGACTGAGCGACTGAACAACACAATCAGGAAGGAATTTATCAGACAGAGGTACCAGCACAGGCAAGAGGCCTGATTTGCTAAACCGGTGATTGTATTTGGAGAAGGGTGACCTGGTGAATATAACTGATTCATCCCACCATCTATTTCCATGAAATTCATAACGTGTGTTCTTGGGTGAGAAGAGAGGTAAGCAAACCAGAGAATCCCCTCCCCTGCCTCGCTTGGCAGCATCACCCTGTTCTCTTGTTGAAAGCGGTGAATTTATTTGCTTCCCACATCTGGCCTTTGCAGGCTGAAGCCCTGAGCATTCCGCTCCCCTTCTTGTTCTATCTACAGTTTTTTTTTTTTTGGAAACTGTTTTGAGGGATTTAAAAGACAAAGCTTCCATTCCAGAGGCTTTAATCAAAAGCCTCTGTAGCCACTGGCAGTGGAGGGTGTCTTCCTCTCCAGCCTCCCCTGGAGACACACTAGGAGGTGGAAGATGGGCCGGAAGTGTCTGTAGTGTGATAGTGAAGGCTGACGTTGCCTGTCCTGAGCCAGTTCCAACTCCTCTGGTGGTTGTGTCCCTCAGGCCATGCTAGGCCCTACATCCTGTGGGGCTTGCCCTTGGCTGGGCTCTGCTCCCCTTGGAAACAGTCATTTTCTGTACCTTTGTCCTTTGGTTGGACCACCAGCTCTTACTATCTATTCTCCATCCACTCTGCTCTGTTTGCTGTTGTCTCCTCTCTGAAGCTTTGAGTCCTGAGTTGGTGCCTATGTGTGAGTGGGGGAGCATGTGCCCAGGGGCAGGGCGGGGCAAGGGATTGTTCTGGATCGGAAGGGAGGGCAGGAAGGAGGATATGTAGACTTACACTGTAAGGAGACTCTGGTGCAAATGGCTATTAGCTGCCAGTGTTCATGGAAGGGACCCCTACTCCTTTTTTTTTTTTTTTAATCATTATACTTATTTTTGGCTGTGCTGAGTCTTCATTGCTTAGTGTGGGCTCTTCTCTATTTGTGGTGTGCGGGCTTCTCATTGCAGTGGCTTCTCTTATTGTGGAGCATGGGCTCTAAGGTACTTGGGCTTCAGTAGTTGCATCTCCTGGGCTCTAGAGCACAGGCTCAATATTTGATGCATGGGCTTAGTTGCTTCAAGCCATGTGGGAATCTTCCTAGATCAGGGATCAAACCTGTGTCTCCTGCACTGGCAGGCAGATTCTTTACCACTGAGTCACCAGAGAGGGCCCAAGGGACCCTTACTCTTAATAACTCCAAAGATCAGGCAGTTAAACATTGCTTAATTTTAGAATGAATTTCTTAATTGAACTTTGCTTTATTGTTTGGTCAGGAACCATGTGAAATTTCAGTGATTTGGAGAATGCTGGGTTCCCATGAGTCCTACTGCAACTTGTAAGGTGGTAAAACCAGGAAACTAAATTCAGGTGGGAGAGTTAGGAAAGGTTATGATTGCATCATCCTGACTCTCCATCCCAGACAGGATGCTTTATTTTGGGCAAATCCGTAATCCAGCCATGTTTTGCTCAGGTATCCCTTATCAAGACATTTTATCCGCTCTTTGAGTAGTCGTAGCAGCATCAGCCCTTAGCTGCCATTCTTTTGAAACGTGCCCTCACACCATGCAGAGGGCTTCCGGGATAGCTGTCCAGGGAACTGCCTATGATACAGCTCCCCTGTCCAAGCCAACATGAATGTCAGGTGAACAAGTGAGCCAGGACCATCTGTCCTGACCTCCGAGTCCACCTTGGTCAGCAGCCTTTCCAAGGACATATGCTGAATGGCGGAAATAGGGTTTCCCTGGTGGCTCAGCAGTAAAGAATCCACCTGCAATGCAGGAGACCTGGGTTCGATCCCTGGTTTGGGAAGATCCCCTGGAGGAGGGCATGGCAACCCACTCCACTATTCTTGCCTAAAGAATCCCCATGGACAGAGGAGCCTGGTGGGCTACAGTCCCTAGCTTCGCAAAGAGTCAGACACGACTGAGCGACTAAGCAGAGCAGAGAGCAGAACCACTGGTTACTTGAACTTGCAGTGGTTCTCAGCCCTGTCTACTCATTAGAATCAGCTAGGGAGTATGAAAGAAAAAGAAAAAAACGCCCCACCCCCAGGTCTTACCAACCAATTAGGTCTGAATCTCTGCATGTGGGCAACCCAACTACCCCTGCACTGCATGAGTATGCTGAAATAATTTTCCAGCCCCTGTTCTAGAGACTTCCCTGGTGGTCCAGTGGTTAAGACTTCGCCTTCCAAGGCAGGAGCAGCTGGTTCGATCCCTGGTTGGGGATCTAAGATCCCACGTGCCCCGAGACCGAAAAACCAAGTAAAAGAGAAGCAGATTATAACAAATTCAATAAAGACTTTTAAAATGGTCCATATTCAAAAAAGCAAAACAAAAAGAACCCCTGTTCTAGAGTGGAGATGGAAATAAAGAATCTTTAGTTTGCTGACTGAACAGCCATCTAATAAAGCAAATTTAATGTCATTCATGGCCCTGAGAAAATAGTTCTCTCCAAGAGCTGGTTAAAGCCTAGAGCAAATTATTTTCTCACCCCAAAGTTGAAAATGATCCAGGTATTATCTATTTCAGAAAGGGATTCTGAGCTCAGAAACCAGAAACAAATGGAGAGGATGGAGTTTTCCTTTCTTTCAGAATGACCTGGGGACCATCCCTGGGACCTGGGACTACCCCCATTGAGAGCAGACCCGTCCTGCTCTACCCCCATTGAAACTTGAGAGTAGATTTGTTTTGCATTAGAGATAATTAATGTCAGATCTTGGATGAGTCTGTTACAACAATAAGGCAGCTGTTTATAATACAAATGCCTCAGGCTTTCTCACAACCTGTTTTTTCAAAACCCCTGCAAAGGTGTTTAAAGGATAACTGCCTAAAGCCATTCCCTCCCTGCTGAAAATTGTCCCTACTTTGCCTTCTGAGGAGTGTGGGGGCCTGGGGAAGGTCACTGTAGTGCCGGCTGGAGCCTGCTGCTCATACTGGTGTAGGAGAGCCCTTGTGCTCATCCTTCCCCTCTCTGCATGCGCTGACCTCACACTGCCAGCTTGAAATTGGCCAGGGTGGAGTATTTACACCATGGAAACCGACAGATAGTTACAAATGAAGAATCTTTTCCCCCTGGAGAACAGGTTGTTAAACATTTACCAGTAAACCCTTGGTCACAGGTATTCTCTGGACAGTTCCTAAGTAGAGTGTTGTCACTGGGGATTATATTTTATTTAATTAGTTTATTTTTAAAATTTATCTTTATTTATTTAATTAATTTTATTTTTTAAAGTTTATTTTTAATTGGAGGATAATTTATTTGTTGTTTCTGCTGTACAACAACGTGAATCAAATAAGTATACGCATATCCCCTCCCTCCGGGATCTCCCTCCCACCTTCCCCTCTAGGTCGGTCATCACAGAGCACCCAGCTGAGCTCGCTATGCTAAACAGCAACTTCCCACTAGCTATCTGTTTTACACGTGGTAGTGTATATGTGTTGACGCTACTCTCTCAGTTAGTCCCACCCTCTCCTTCCCGCATTGTGTCCACAAGTCCATTCTCTGTGTACATCTCTATGCCTGCCCTGAGTATGTTCATCAGTACCATTTGTCTAGATTCCATACATATGCATTAATACATGATAGTTGTTTTTCTCTTTCTGACTTCACTCTGTGGGGATTATATTTTAAATTCTCCAAAGATTCTAGAAGCCTAAGGTATTACTATCACAGTTACATAAGATATCTAAAAAGCATCTCAGATTTCTCATGCCTGAAATGGAACGTGCAGATTTCTATCTCCCACCACCTTACTCTGTTCCTTCCCTAGTCTCTCCCAGGCCAGTAAAGGGAAACAGCGTCACTGCACTTATTCAAGTGTAAACTCTGGACATCCTCTTTGAGTCCCCTCTTTCACCCTCCCCATACTGTATATTAGCAAATCCTATTGACGTTACCTTCCCCACATATCCAGTTCTCTCATCAGCTCCATTGTTGTCGCCTCGTCCAAGCCACCCTCATTCCTCATATGTATTATTGCAGTGGCCTCCTGAATGGTCCTCTGCTTAGAGGGAGACCCTTGTCCCTCTAAATCTATTTGTTACATTACATTAGTGAGAATAATCTTTTAAGCACATATATCAGACCACATCATTCTAAAGCTCCAAATGTTCCAGTGGATTCCCATCTCACTCAGAGTGAAAATTTGCCAGACCTTGATGATCTTTCTGGTTTACCTCCTTCCACTCTCCCCGTTGGTCACTCTCTTTCCCAGCCATATTCATTTCTTTGCTGTTCTTTGACTGTTGAATAGGTCAAGATGTTTCTCTCTCAAGGCCTTTGCACATGGTATGGCTTCCACCTGGAACCTCCTTTCTGTGAATGTCCAATGGCTTACTCCTTTACCATATATACCCAAATGGCATCTTTTTAAAAATATATATGTTTCAAGTGTCAAACATAGTGATTCACAAGTTTTAAAGGTTTTATTCCATTTAGAGCTATTTTAAAATATTGAGTATATTCCCTGTGTTGTACAATATATCCTTGTATCTTTTTTTATACTTAATACTTCATACCTCTCGGGGTTCCCTGGTGGCTTAAATGGTAAAGAATCCGCCTGCCATGTGGGAGACCTGGGTTCAATCCCTGGGTTGGGAAGATCCCCTGGAGGAGGGCATGGCCGGCCCATTCCAGTATTCTTGCCTGGAGAATCCCCAAGGACAGAGGAACCTATGGGGCTGCGAAGAGTCCTCCCCTACCCTGCTAGTGCCCCTCTCCCCTTCACTCTCCTCACTGGTAACCACTAGTTTGTCCTCTTTATCTGTGAGTCTGTTCCTTTTTGTTATATTCACAGTTTTGTTTTATTTTTTAGATTCCACGCCAAATTTCGTATTCAGAGGCCTTTACCAATATTTCAAATAGAACATCCTACCCAACTCTGACAGTCTCCATCCCTTTCTATTTTTCTCCACGGCAGTTATCACTACCTCATATGTATTGCTTGATTATTTTGCTTCTGGCCAGTCCTGGAAAGTAAGCTCCAGGTAAGCAGAGCTCATGTTGTTTGTTGCTGTATTTTAAGTCCCTGGAAGAGTGCTTGGCATCTGGCTGGCAATGCGTTTTTACCAAATGAATGAGGAAAAGTTTGTAAGGTTTGATGTGTGGTGAGTGTGTGGTATGTGTGTGTGGTGTGTGGTGTGTGTACATGCTATGATGAGCCATATGAAGTTGTAAGTATTTGACCACTTTTGACATTTGTCATTACTAGACCGTATGGGACTGCAGGGATCATCTATAATTAAACTCATTTTATGATGAGATCCTTATGAAAGGGCAGATGACTTGCTCCAGGGACAGTTAGTGATGGGAACATGTTTTTCTTTTACGAGCAAAAGGTTTTCAAAAGCAGAACACTCAGATAATATCAATCAGCAGTTTGTGGGCTATTGGTCCTTCCCATGTGTTATGGTTTTTGTCTTCATCTCTGAGCAGGCTAGGCAAATGCTTTCAAAGAGACTTTCATCCCCTTTGGGTAGGATAATGCTTTCCAGAGCACTCTTAGAGAAGGCTCAGAGCTGCTCCTACACTACTGTCAACATGGGGTCCTTCCATACTGGCTGAGTCAGAGCCAGGAAGCACCTTGAACTTACTGCTTTGGGCTTTTGGCAAGGAAGCTTGCAGCTGGGTGCCTTCAGCAGTCGTCCGTGAAGTCTGGACTTAACTACAGGTCTTGAGCTAAGAATACTTAAAGTGTGGCTGGAGCCACATGGCTTTTTAATGCAGAAATCTCAGCTCTGAAAGGCTTTTACTCCCTCTCTGTGCCAAGACCCCTCCCTGGAAGTCATGACCCACAAGGAAGGGTTGGAGGGGGCTGCAGATCTCAGTGGCATTCCCTATGAAAAAATGTGAAGGAGCAATGTTGATTTCCTCAGAGTGTCCACTGTATAGTGAATTTAACTAGTTTCATCTGAAGTTTCTCAATGAATAGTGTTTGATGTGAATTTATTGCTAAATAAAATTTACTAGATGGGAATGGGACTGGTGGGGAGACGTTTGGATTGATTTTCAAACAAATCAGAATTGGAGAACAATTCAAGATGAGGGCTCTCATGCTGATGCTGAACAAGCAGTGAGAGTTCTTTTCAACAAAGCTTGCAGTTCTTTTTCCATGAACTATTTCTCTGAATTATGCAAGGATGCATCTGGCTTCACCTGGAAAGTTCTTTGCCCCTGGAGTAAAATTTAGCTACAGATTTGCAAGCTCAGAATTGGGACCTCGTGTTAAGAATTTTATTTAAAAAGAGCTACAAAGGCCCCTAAATGACAGGTTCAGTTTGTTAGAATATGTTTCACAATTTTTTTGCCCTGAATTTTGTACCACTGGGCTTTTACATCAGGATATGTGACTTTTCAGGGCTTCCCAGGTGGTTCAGTGGTAAAAAATCCATCTGCCAATACTGGAGATGCAGGAGATGCAAGTTTGATCCCTGGGTTGGGAAGATCCCTTGGAGTAGGAAATGACAACCTGATCCAGTATTCTTGCCTGGAGAATCCCATGGACAGAGGAACCTAGTGGCTGCAGTCCATGGGGTCACAAATAGTCGAATACAACTGAGGGACTGAGCACACACACACCTAACTTTTCAGGATGTCAGTACTGGGAACCCAGGGCCCTGTCTGCTGAGGTACAGAAAGGTTTGCTAAGCTCGTTCTGTGCTCAGAGTTGGTGATAAGAGTTAGCTTTCCTTAAGATATACTCAATAGCAGTTTATGCTTGGATGCCTGGCTACAGGATTTCCTGTCAGGGTTTCAGTCTCTCTAGGAGATGGGGACCCATGTATTTGTTCACTTCCTTGGTCAGCTCCCATATCCTCTGTTCTAAGCTCTATACTATAATCCTTACAAAAGCGGGACTGCTTCTCAGCCTGGATATATGTACAGAGCACGTGCTTTGTGTAACTCACACTACAGTTAAGCTTAGGAGAGCATTTTTAGACTGTGCAACCTGGGTTCAAACCCCACCTCTGTCAGCTGTGGGCCTTAGGGCAGTTAGATCCTTACCTCAGTTTCCTCCTCTGTGAAGTGGGAATAATAAAAATCATAATACTGACCTGGCAATGTTTTTGTGGGGATTAAATGAGCTAATAAGGGCAAAGTGTTTACAGCCCAACACATAGAAAGTACTGAATAAATACCATCATGATTATAATATCCCAACTTGCCCACATTTAACCAGCTTGATCATCAATGACTGTCCCCCTTCCGTGTGCTTTCTTGAAGGCTTTCTCACTTTCAAATTGTGTCTCAGGTTGAATCATCTACATGTGCCTTTGGTATGTCCTTCATTTCATAGGTGCAGTGTGATGGAGATTCTCTAGAGTGTCCTTACTTTCAATACTTTAAGAACATTCTGGCTCTTTCAGTTGTCAGCCTGAAAGTACTGTTATGGCCTCTCTCACCACCTTTCTTCCTCCTCTAAAGAATTAATGCTTTTTAAAAAAGAATTGATGCTTTTAATATCCAATTAGAGAATTGTCGTTCAGTTTCTAAGTCACATCTGACTCTGCAATCCCGTGGACTGCAGCATACCAGGCTCCCCTGTCCTTCACCATCTCCCAGAGTTTGCTCATTGTCCATCCAACCATCTCATCCTCTGTCTCCCCCTTCTCCTACTGCCCTCTATCTTTCCCAGCATCAGGGTTTTTTCTAATGAGTCGGCTCTTCACATCTGGTGGCCAGAATATTGGAACTTCAGCTTCAGCATCAGTCCTTCCAATGAATATTCAGGGTTGATTTCCTTTAGGATTGACTGGTTTGATCTCCTTGCTATCCAAGGGCCTCTCAAGAGTCTTCTCCAGCACCACAATTTGAAAACATCAATTCTTCAGTGTTCAGCCTTCTTTATGATCCAGCTCTCACTAATTAGAGAATTAGTACTAATTATATGAATTAGAGAATTATACTGTGCTGTGCTTAGTCACTCAGTCATGCCCGACTCTTTCTGACCCCGTGGACTATAGCCTGCCAGGCTCCTCTGTCCATGGAGATTCTCCAGGCAAGAATACTGAAGTGGGTTGCCATGCCCTCCACCAGGGGATCATCCCAACCCAGAGATGGAACCCAGGTCTCTCGCATTGCAGGCAGATTCTTTACTGTCTGAGCCACCAGGGAAGCCTAAGAATATGGGAGTGGGTAGACTATCCCTTCTCCAGGGGAACTTCCAGACCCAGGAAGTGAACCAGGGTCTCCTGCATTGCAGGCAGATTCTTTACCAGCTGAACAACCCAGGAAGCCCTAATTAGAGAACTAGTATATCTATAAAAAACCTATGGCCACATTATCCAGATGTAAAGGAGTAGGAAGAAGAAGAAAATGGTAACCCACTCCAGTGTTCTTGCCTGGAGAATTCCATGGACAGAGGAGCATGGTGGGCTACAGTCCATGGTGTCGCAACAAGTTGGACACGACTGAAGTGACTAACACTAACTGACTGACTAAAGGAGTTTACCTAGAGGATGACCAATGAAAAGCCCTCCAAGAGTTGGACAGCTGTTATGTCAGGAAAAGCAAAGTTACATCTGCTCCATGAACTGTTCCTGTCATGTGTGGTGGGGGGTGGGAGCAAACCCCAGGAGCAGATGGGGACACCTAGACAGCACCTAGTGAATGTCAGATCCAGTCCAAGAGGCAAAGAACAGAGTCTTAGGATGAAGTAAGGGTCAAGATATCTGAGTGGAAGCCACAGAGAGTCCCCGAATCCTACCTTTGAAACAGGAGCCCAAGGTCCTGTCCTACCAGGCAGTGGGGGCAGGCAGATGGGGAAGCAGGGAGCTTAGGGAGGGTGCAGGGCAGCCGAGCAGTTTCTGAGAGACTTTGTAAGCTCCAGCTGCTTTCCCAGGGCCAGGTACGCATTTAGCTGCTCTGGTAATAGTGCAACAAGAGCTACCACTCAATACCTTATAATTCCAGAACTGCTTTTAGGTCCTGGCCCATCTATGTAGAGGGCTTCCTTGGTAGCTCAGCTGGTAAAGAATCCACCTGCAATGCAGAAGACCCCAGTTCAATTCATGAGTTGGAAACATTCACTGGACAATGGATAGGCTATGCACTCTAGTGTCTTGGGCTTCCCTGCTGGCTCAGATGGTAAAGAATCCACCTGCAGTGCAGGATACCTGGGCTCGATCCCTGGGTTGGGAAGATCCCCTGGAGAAGGGAATCTTCTACCCACTCCAAAGTCGGAAAGAATGGGACATGATTGAGCAACTTTCACTTTCACTTCACATCTACCTAGAGGATAATTATAAATGGATATAAGTGGGATGTGTGTGTGTGTGTGTGTGTGTGTGTATGTATGTGTGTTAGTTGCTCAGTCCTGTCTGACCTTTTGCAACCCCCATGGACTGTAGCCTACCAGCCTCTTCTGTCCATGGAATTCTCCAGGCCAGAATACTAAAGTGGGTCACCGTTCCCTTCTCCAGGGGATCTTCCCAACCCAGGGTTTGAACCTGGGTCTCCTGCATTGCAGGCAAATTCTTTATCGTTGATAGTTCCTCACTAACAGTCTCAACCTACCTGTGACTTCATGGCAGGTAGGGACTCAGTTAATGTCATTCCTCTAGTTTCTGAGTGACATTTTCTCCTGGTTCCCCTTCCATCTCTTTCTTTGCTGTTAATTTCTTAAGTCTTTATAGTGTTGGTGTTCCTCAGAATTCTTAGGGTCCTTTGCTTCTCATTCTTCCCTTCCTTCCATAGTCTTCTATATGTCCCTTTTCTTAAAAATTCTGTCAAAATTGTTCTGTGGGGGAGAACAGATACATGTATATATATGGCTGAGTCCCTTTGCTATTCACCTGAAACTACCATGACATTGTTAATTGGCTATACCCCAGTACAAAATAAAAAGTTTAAAGTTTGAAAAACAATTGTTCTGAAAGACTTAAAATGTAAAAATTTGCCTCCTACACCTGCCCCCTTTACCCTATGTGCATTTCTACTCTGCACAGGTAATACTTTTGAATTATTTTGGCAGTTTCTTTCCGTAGTTCTCCCCTCATTTCTAGAATATTTTAGACCACTAGTTCTTCAGACATCAATTTCAGGTGATGTTTGAAATTAACAGATTTCTTCCAATGTAGGTGAGGATGTGGCTACATTGCACCTCCCTGCACTTCCCTCTCTGATCCCTCTAAGATAGTTACATTTTTTATTAAACCAGACTATCAACATTTACAACGTTACCATATTAATACTATTTATTTTTAACCTAAGAAGAGGGTTTTTGATAATATTTACTTTCTAGTATCATTGTTATTTCTCCTAGAGTCAATAATTGCCCCTAATACTCACTTGCAGATTCTTTCATACAGATATTCGTTATTTCTTTTATTTTTCCCTGAGTGCGGCATTATATCTGTCACAAACGTCACAGATTTTCCCAAATGCTCAGTTCTATCTGGTCACATTTCAACTCTCCCCTTCGCTTTTCCTCAATACTTTGCACCATAGCTCTCCTTCCTCCTACTTTGGTCAGACCCCTTTTTCTTTAGATCCACTGGGTATTCCTTGGTGAAGAAATTTTCTGAATGCTTCTAAGGAGTGCATGGAAGTCAAATTTTTTGAGTCCTTGCTCAACTAAATGTTTTTCATTTATCCTTGCACTTGATTGGAAATTTGGATGAGTCTGGAATTTTAGATTCAAAACCGTTTTCTCTTAGAAATTGGAAGGCATTTCTTCATGATCTTCTAGATTCCTGCATTGCATATGATAAGTCTAATGCCATTCTTTTTCTCAATTCTTTTCTTTTAAAAAATAGGCATAAACTTATAACCTATAAGATTTCCATTTCTCATCAAAATGGAAAAATTTTGAATGTGTAGCTATACTTACAGATGTATTTGCCCATGTAACCCTATCAGGTCTTGAGAGGAAGAGAAGATACACACTTGTCATCAATCTAGATTTTCCCCATTGTTCCTGCTCTCTTCTGTTTATCCCCCAATATATACGTTTTCAGGGTACAGCCATCTCTTGAGTCCTAGATACATCAAAATTCCTGTCAGAAAACACATGTTAAAGTCAATAAATTTATGACAAAACTCATCAGGTCTTCATGACCTGTTCTTCCTTTTGAGTTCTCAGTCTTGGTGACATTCATCTAATTGTTCAAGCAGGAAAACGGAGAGTCATGCTGAACTTCTCCCAGTTCTTAACTCTTCCATAGCGTCATCCCCAAGTCCTGCTGATTTGTTCATCTGTTCCCGTCTCTTCACTCTCACTAGTGGACTTTAGGCCCACGTTATTACTCATCTCTACTATTGCAACAACCTCCTCCCTGCTTTCTCTGCTTCTCATCTCAACCAGCCCCTTCTAATCCAGGGGCCTCACTGCTACTGCAGCGCTTTTCTGCCACTGGCATTTGGGTTCCGTGAAGGCAGAACTTTGTTCACCAATATATCCCCAACTCCTTGAAGAGTGCTTTGCTCTTACTGGACACTCAATAAATATGTGTTGGCCAAAAAGATGAGCAAATAAATCTGATCCTAGCTTCTGCCTCCTCCCCCATCACCTGTATGATAAATTCTATTTATCTTCATGATCTAGCCATACACTGTATATCTTCTGTGGAAGAAATGAGTACTTTTCTCAGTCTCTGGTTCCACTGTACTTCTGAGTCTTCGGGAAGCCTACACTTCCCTATCCTTCTGAAGTTTTGTATAACCAGGGACTCTTTCTGGCTAATAATATATGAATAAAGTTTTGCTAAAGTATATCTAAGAGCCAGAGTAGGATTCTCTATCTCTCCTTCCCTCTGCCAAGACAACCAACTACTTTGCATATGGTGGAATTCCTGTTAGCCTGTATGTCTGAATGAGGATGAAGTGAGATTCAGACTCTCCCCACTCCCCAGTCTGCTCATGATGGACATGTAACATGAGTAAAAAATAAACCTTTATTGTTTTAAGCCACTGAGATGTTGGGGTTGTTTTTACTGCAGCATAACCTAATCCATCGCAGCTAGTACACTTTCATACAGTCATTACATCAGCTCTTAACAACATTAGTTTACCCTATCTTTGAGATCAAGGACTTTATCATTATACCTTGCTTTATAGGCACTTAAGAGCATTTGTTAGCTAGCACTAGACTAGAAAACTTACTACTTTTTGCATTGCACATGACTCTGTACTAAGGGCTTTACCTGTGTTATTTCATTTGATCTTCACAACAACCCTGTGATGTAGATATGACTATTATAATCTTTTTCTGAAAGGAGAAGAGGCTCAGAAGGGTTTAGTGACTTGCTCAATGTCACACAGCTGGTGAGAGACCATCAAACCCAAGCCACAATCTGATTCTGTAGCCCACACACATTCCATCGCCCGCAGCCTTAGGAGTAACAGAGGGAGAACGCACTGCCTGCTGGGAGATTCCTGTCAAAGTAGATATTTCTGTCATAAGCCTTGTAAAAGGCAACTAAAGAAGCACTGAACAAATGCAAGAGCCATGTAAGTAAGTAAACAAAATTGGAAACATGTTTTTAGCATCTAATGGGAAATGGAGAATTCTTTAGCTTTCCAGTTCTTGAGGAAAAGCCAATCACATACGGTGACATTCACCAAAAACCCTGTCAGTGGTCCAGAGTGAAAGCTAACCCAGAGCACTGCTTGCTTGGCCCATGTCTGGTTGGCATGGCTGACTTTTGGACTGAGTTTCCTCGGTGGCTTCTTTTAACTTGAACTAATGACCCATGACAAGACATAGTCCCGTGGCCCAGCCTCTAGCCTTAGAACTGTGTTCCCAGAAACACATTCCCTCAGGGATGCATACTCAGGCAGCCATCAGTTGATGTGCTGAAGTGGATCAATGGTGGAATGAAGACATACTCAGAGCCCCACAGAAGCATGGGTGGCACCATGGCCCATGGAAGGAACAGCCACAGCCAAGGGGCTGGCGCCTCGGGCCAGAGAGCACTCCAAGAAGGAGGAGCTAGCAGCCTGCGAGGCAAAGGGGCCTAATGCCGATGACTGTGAAGTGAAGGGTTTTCCGCTTGTGCAGGAAACCATGTGAGCGAACCAACCACAGACTCACACTTGGACCAGAACATTCTCATTTCCCTTAGGCTGTTATGTTTGACTCTTCATTGACTTCTATTGGTATTATTGGTGCTTTCTTGCTACTCTAAACTTTGATAGTATATAATATTCATTGGATATTTTTCATGTTTTTACTACATATGGAGTTTCCAAGGTGGCACAATGGTACAGAATCCATCTGCCAGTGCAGCAGATCGAAGAGATGTGGGTTCAATCCTTGGGTTGGGAAGATCTCCTGGAGGAGGAAATGGCAACCCACTCTAGTGTTCTTGCCTGGAAAAGTCCAAGGACAGAGAAGCCTTTTGGGCTACAGTCCATGGGGTCACAAAGAGATGGACATGATTGAGAAACTAAGGATATACACAGACACAGACATAAACACACACACACACACATTACTATATATACTTGATTACTATATTACTATATATACAGAGCAGCACTTTATACACTTTGTAACTTTCTAGTAGGGAGCTTCCAGAGAAGGCAGTGGCACCCCACTCCAGTACTCGTGCCTGGAAAAGCCCATGGATGGAGGAACCTGGTAGGCTACAGTCCATGGGGTCGCTAAGAGTCGGGCATGACTGAGCGACTTCACTTTCACTTTTCCCTTTCATGCACTGGAGAAGGAACTGGCAACCCACTCCAGTATTCTTGCCTGGGGAATCCCAGGGACGGGGGAGCCTGGTGGGCTGCCATCTATGGGGTCGCACAGAGTAGGACATGACTGAAGCGACTTAGCAGCAGCAGCAGCAGTAGGGAGCTTCACACATTTGTAGCTCTTGGCTTATCTAGTTTGTGTCCCCTACTTGGGGAACAGCTGCTGGCCACAAACAGCACCTATTTTTTTTTTTTTTAAAGATTTATTTATATATTTTTGGCTGTCCTGGATCTTCATTGGTGTGCAAGGACTTTCTCTAGTTGTGGCGAGTGGGGGCTACTCTCTAGTTGTGGTACAGACTTCGTACTGTAATGGTTTTCTTGTTGCAGAGCATGGGCCCTAGGCCCTCGGGGTTTAGTAGCTGTGGTTCCTGAGCTCTAGAGTGCTGCTCAATGGCTGTGGCACATGGGGTTATCTGTTATGGAGCATGTGAGATCTTCCCAGACCAGGGATGGAACCTGTGTCCCCTGCATTGACAAGCATATTCTTTACCACTGGATCATTAGGAAAGCCCCCCAACAACACTTTTGATCTTGAGAGTATTAAGGATTCAGACTACATAATACAAGTATCCTCTGTTAATCAAATTTACTTGGATCCAAGTTTGGAACTCTAAATTTCCTGAAGTTATTTGGTTCCTGGGTTTTGATTGTGAGTCATAAGAGTTTGGATTGCAAGGGTGTTTTGACTGTACCCAGGATTTTGCTTATAGAGGTAACTGAGTCATGACACAGAGAGGTCAATGCTATTGAAAGAAGTTTATTATGGTTTTTTAAGAGGAGGGGACACACCATGCCATTCAGGGCCACATGGGAAGCACCAGGGCTGGTCAGAGGCAGAGGAGCCAGGAGAAAGCAAGGGCAGGAGACTTTATTGTTATCCCTGCAGGAAAGGCATGGTAGAGAGGGATACATGTTTTAGGATTGCCTAGTTTGAATAATTTTGGCAAGCTCTGGACTATGGGGTGATATCTAGTTGTCTAGCTCCTGACCTGGGGTGATTTAGGGCAGAGGAAAGACTGGCTTGGGGCATGGGAATTAGGTAAGGGAGGTGGTTAAAGATTTGGGCTCTGGACAGGTTGGTTTGCATAGGCATACTCACAGGTAAATTGTTTGCTCTCTCTAGGAACTAGCTAATCCTAGAGGTGCACTCTCTCCCCAGCCAACCAGGTCTTTAAGATATCAAAGCATTATTTCCTTCTCCAGGTGATCTTCCTGACCCAGGAATTGAACCCGGGTCTCCTGCTTTGCAGGTGGGTTCTTTACCAACTGAGCTACAAGGGAAGCCCATTATAAATTATAGAGAATTTAAAAACATGATTAATACAAAGCGCCCTGACTTTCACTTCTGTAGGGGCTAGACTACAAGCAATTCTGAGGGTCCTCTCTTCTACACCATGTCTTCAGTTGCTCCTGGGTGTGATCATCCCATTGTATGGATGAAGAGACTGGAACAACTGGCCCTGGGCCATGCAGCTGGCAGCAGATGGATTAGAGATTTAATCTCAGGTTCTGCCACGTGCCCTGGGGGTTTATCACACTTCCTCTCAAAGGAGATGCAATGGCACCCCACTCCAGTACTCTTGCCTGGAAAATCCCATGGACGGAGGAGCCTGGTAGGCTACAGTCCATGGCGTCGCTAAGAGTCCGACACGACTGAGCGACTTCACTTTCACTTTTCCCTTTCATGCACTGGAGAAGGAAATGGCAACCCACTCCAGTATTCTCGCCTGGAGAATCGCAGGGACGGTGGAGCCTGGTGGGCTGCCGTCTATAGGGTCACACAGAGTTGGACACGACTGAAGCGACTTAGCAGTAGCAGCAGCAGTACTGTGCTTGGGTTTGCATTGCAATTGTTCAGGAGCTCAGAATGTGAATGGTGGTTAATTAGACTTCTGAGTTTAGCCCAGACTAAAGAGGAAAGGAAGTTCTTATCTGGGATAGTGCTCACAGCCCCTGCTCTTCCCTTTTTTGGCTTCGGTGTTAGCTGGAAGGGTTGATTTTTTTTTTTCCCCATAAACTTCCACTTTGGGCATACATCAAATCCAAGGTGAGACCTAAAACCCAGGGACTCTGAAGATGTGTCTGCAGCTACTTAGGGCTGCCTGTTGTTGTTGTTCATCAGTCGTGTCAGACTCTTTGTGATCCCATAGACTGCAACACACAAGGTTTCCCTGTCCTTCACTATCGCCTGGAGTTTGCTCACACTCATGTCCATTGAGTCAATGATGCCATCTAACTATCTCATCCTCTGTCACCCCCTTCTCCTCTTGCCCTCAATCTTTTCTAGCATCAGGGTCTTTTCCAATGAGTCAGCTGTTTGCATCAGGTGGCTGAAGTATTGGACCTTCAGCTTCAACATCAGTCCTTTCAGTGCATATTCAGGGTTGATTTCCTTCAGAATTGACTGGTTTGATCTCTCTGCAGTCCAAGGGACTCTCAAGAGTCTTCTCCAGCACCACAATTCAAAAGCATCAATTCTAGTTGTGTCTAGAATCTAGTGTGTTTATAGCTGCTTGGAGCTGCCTAAAGGGCAGCGGATAGTTTTCGGGGAGTGGTGAGGTTGTTCCCACTGAAGCGTGCCCGTAGCTGGAGACTTGAACCTACTCCAGGCTGGAGGGGCCCAGGATGGGGAGGCAGCTCCCCTGTGAGTATTTGGCTTGGGAAGGAAGGAGCCTGGATGGAGTCTCTGTTTTTCTTTCCTTCCCCACAAGGACACTGCCCAGCTCTGGCTGTGTTGTGACATCCTGGTAACCTAAAACTTGGTCCTCTATTTGTTTTAGATGCTATATGAGAGCAGGATTGTGGAGAATACACCATTTGCTTCGATAACTGCCCAGAGGACACTGTTAAATTTCAAATAGGATGCCTTTGAGGGTCTGAAGGCTTTCCTTAGATGGGTTCTGTGTGGTCCAATGAGGAGTTGGGGAGTTGAGACAATTATCCTGGCTAATTTTCTAGGACTATTCAGTCATCTAAGCAGACACCTTACCTCTCTTAACCCCATCCTCACCATTTTCCCCCCTTGGTTACCCAGTGAGAATGAAACAGATTTTTATCACTGTAAGAACGAGTTTAGTGAGATGTAAGCGAAGATTCTTGTCTATAACACAGATTAAAAGGTAATGAGAGGATGACAAATATCTATCCAGAAGGACTTGAAAAACCTTAAAAATTTTTTCCTAGTTAAAAGAATATACAATGACTTCCCTGGTGGTCTAGTGGTTAAGACTTCAACTTCCAATGCAGGGAGTGAGCGTTCGATTCCTATCCAGGAAGCTAAGATCTTACGTGACTTGTGGCCAAAAAACCAAAACACAAAACAGAAGCAGTGTTGTAACAAATTCAATAAAGACTTTAAAAATGGTCCACATCAAAAAAAAAAATCTTAAAAAGGAATATACACACATTCCTACTTTGAAAACATAATATCAGTCAATTCTTTTTCCATGTTCCAGAAATAATCCTCTATCCCTTTGAAGTAGTTTTTAGACCCATTAAAAGTTATGTCCATGACTGTTTTGTTTCACAAAATTGAGATTTTCTGTATTACAGAACGTTGTCTTATTTACATATTCTATCATAAGAATTCTCTTGCGCTATTAGTTGTATTTTTTTTAGAAGCATGTGCTTGTGTGCTAAGTTGCTTCAGTTCTGAATGACTCTGCGATCTCATGTAGCCTGCCAGGCTCCCCTGTCCATGGGATTCTCCGGGCAAGAGTACTGGAGTGGGTTGCCATGTCCTCCACCAGGGGATCTTCCCGAGGGAACCCTTGTCTGTTACTTCTCCTGCATTGGCAGGCAGGTTCTTTACCACTAGCACCACCTGGAAGCCCTTTTAGAAGCACATGGACACTGTAAATATTGCGGCAGATAGCCACTGGTCTTAAGTGGTTTGCAATGAGGAGTCGGCGCTTTGGATCAGGAAACCTAAAGGATATAATCTTTCTCTGCAGCCAACTCTGTCTATTAATGCTGTTTGTGTAAAGCACGTTTCCATGATAGAATTCTAGTATCAAGTTTAGAAGGTTATTTCTGAGTGTGGGAGTTGTAGGAAAGGCAGAGAAGCAGAGAGAAGTGAATGTAACGGGAAGGTTTGGCTGCATCCAATGGAGACCCATGGGGAGAGAGGGGAGTTGGGGCTGGGGGCTGGCGATCTGATCCAGACAAGGTTGGGCAACTCACTGGGCTTGAGGCTCAGCCCTGTGGGTGAGCAGGGGGTCTGCTGGTAACAGTCAAGGCAGATTACCACACGTTTTCATATCTCCTTCCAGGCACATGGTGGGGTGGTGTTTTCCTTGAAGGAAAGTATATCTCTTTTAGGAGGAAGCTTTAAGAGCTAGTTTACAGTTTCCCATGTTCCTTCTGCCCCAGTGACTGGCAAGGGTCCAAAGAGTGGCAGAACCATCCTGGGCCCAGAGCAAGGATGACACAGACCAGAGCCCATTACTGACCTGTAATGGACACTCTTCCTTTGAAGGAGGAAGCAGAGTATGCTCATGGTCCTTGCAGGGGCTGACATGATGCAGGCAGATGTTCTGGGTAATGGTATTTGCCCCCGTGGACCCAGATATTAATTTAGAACCAAAGATGAAAGAGACTGAGCCTCAAAAGAGGCTAGAGTGATCTTTCCCAACAGAACATATCAGAGAGAAGTGGACCAGAGGGTCATAGACGCTTCTAGGAACCACAAAGAAGAGACCTGATGTGGGCCCTAGTGGTAACTACCACATTAATGTTACTGTGGATGCTAGGGGTGGACCCCAGAGTACTTGAGTAGCATTGGAGAAGAAATTACAGCCTGGGGCTAGAGAGGGTGAGCTAGGGTTCCACCTGTCATGGATAACTTCTTGTGTCAATGTGACTATGGTACCCAGTTATTTGATCAAACACTAATCTAGATGTTACTCTTAACATATTTTATAGATGTGATTGACAGCTGCAATCAGTAATCCTTAATCCTGATTTCCTTACTTTAGGTAAAGATTACTCTTGAAAATGTGAGTGGGACTCAGCTAATTAGTTGAAAGCCTTTAGAGTAGGAACAGGTTTTCTAGGGAAGAAGAAATTCTATCTCAAGATTGCAAAGTTAACTCCTGCTGAATTTCCAGCTTGCTGGCTGGCCTGACAAGTTTAAGATTTGCCAACCCTCACCATCATGTGAGCCAATATATATTCCTTCATATAAAACTCTTATAGAAAATTTACTTGTGTATTTATTTATATTTATTTCATAACTATATATCTCTATATCATTCTTCATGCATCTATCTACCTACCTAGATATACATTCATTCCATTGAATCAAAAATCTTTCTTTAAAAGTTTTATATTAAAACCAAATCAATAACTTTAACAGGCCCAAGGAGACCCATTCTCTGGCTACCGAATGATAAGGCCCTGATCCAAAACCAGAGCAACTCAGCATTTCAAAAGCTTCATTTTGCCACAGTTCTCATTCCTCTCAAGTCATGCATCAATCCCATTAACCAAGAGCCAAAGTTGTTCTTCAGGGATTTATTTCAATCTTTTAAAAAATCTTTTTCCCATCCCAAAGCTGTTCCATATGTGTAGAAAGGAGCCATCAGCCTGAGTTCTCATTCTTGCAATCAGGTTCCTGGGGGGACAGACCCCCAGGACAGAAAACCATCTCTTCATGGCTCTTTTCCTTGGAAACCGAGTGGAATTTTCAGGGAACTCAGCTCTGCAAACATACATCAGTTGAAGGTAAACTTGTGAAATGGGCCTGTTTTGTACCTGGTTTCTATTTTCGGAAACCCCTCTGTGTCATCTTCCTTTCACCTCTACCCCCAGGCCCCTGCCCCTGCCCCTAACCCCACTTCATTCCCGTTTGTGCCCTCAGCTTACTTGTAATCAAACCTTCTCTGCCTACTGATGTCTGGACCATGCTTGCCTGAGCTCAGACACTTCCTGCTTGAACCATCAACCTTTGCTGGACTCTTGTCCCAGTGCAGTTGGGTCCCATTTTCAGATTCATAACAATGATGAATAAATGTACCCTTGCAAAGTGCTAGCTTGTTCCCACCTAACTCAAGGAGTTGGCCCCATTTATTTAAAATTTTTATATTAAAACAAATCAGCTTTAAAAAGCCTTGTTCCATATCAACCAATGGGGACCTAGGACTGGAACAGTCACTTCTCAGATTCCACTCATCCAGTGGTGTGCAGGAGCTAGTTCACACAGACTCACGAAAACAGGTAGTAAAATAATCAGGAATTTTCTGAGCCAGTTGATAAACTGGTGGTACTTTGAAATTGGCCGTAGTGGGAGTATTTGTCCCTTTGGAAATTGGCAACGCCAGAAATCAGAACACTTTTTCTTCTTCAGAGAGCTGGCTCACAACGTGTCACAGCACTAACTGTCCCTTCTCACTTACTTCTAAAGCATCCAAGTGAAGTGTCAGAAAAAAATCTCACTAGTCACAGGGTATAGGGTGTGAGTGAGAAGCTGAAGTGAAGGAACCTCTTACCTTCTCGCTAGACAAGAAGCCCTTTTATCATTTTTCTCTTTTGTCTTCATTAAATATTATGATCCTTTTGATGACCTTAATTTATGATTATGTCTGAATAAGCCCTTAATCGTTTTCCTCTGTATCTTAATTGGGATCTCCTTCAGGAAAGGTGATGTGTTTTATAATAAGAGAAATATCTCAGGAGCAACAGTACCAGGAAAATGAACATAGGCTGGGGGACTGGTAGGATACCAAGGATGTTTCAGTTTGTTGTATGAAAACTGGGACTGAAGGATGCCACCAAAATGTCAAAGTAAGCCTGGGGCGTGTGTTTCCTGGGCACCCATAGAGAGTGTATCAGAGGCTGAGAGAGGACCGGGCCACTTACGGTTATTTTTAGACTCCTGGAAAGAAAAAAAGTACAAATGCTTTAAAATAGACAGAATCCTTCAGAAGGATGGGAGGGTAAGTTCTGGAGAACTAGATGTTCTTTTTCTAGAACTTATCATGATGGGAAAATGGAAACAATGGCTTTTTAGTTTTTAAAAATATATTTACTTATTTAATTTATTTTTGGCTGCATCGGGTCTTAGTTGTGGCACATGGGATCTTTCCTTTCAATATGTGAACTTTCTCTAGTTGTGGCACAAGGGCTTCCCTTTGCTGTGCGTGGGCTTCTCTTGTTGTGGAGCATGGGCTCAGGAGCACACAGGCTCAGCAGTTGCTGTGTGCAGGATTAGTTGCCCTGTGGCATGTGGTATCTTAGTTCCCTAGCCGAGGATGGAACCTGTGTCACCTGCTTTGGAAAGTAAATTCTTAACCATTGGACTACTAGGGAAGTCCCAACAATGGCTTTTTAAAATAGGGTAACTGTTTGCCTGCCTTTTCCCTAGATCATAGGCTTCCCAGGGACTGTCTGTATTCCATGCCTATAATCCTAACCCCTGTACAGTGCCAGTGCCTCCATAAATGATGGTTTTTTAAAAGGATGCAAATGAGAATAAAGGACATGAGACATCATGTAGAGCTGACATTAGCAAGGTCTACCTTCTCTAGCTGGTAGTTCGTAGACTTTGAATTTCACAGGTGGGAGCAACTTTTGAATAATCTTGAGGACCAACGGGATTGTCATCTTCTTTTGTCAAGTGATGCCACTAAAAACAAGTCAATGGCAACCATCTCCTAGGATTAACATTTTGTTGGGAAGAAAAATATTCTGAGATGAAAAAATAAGGAGGAATAACAGTTCTTCCAAAGAAAGGAAATGACAACTTTGTATTGGTAATATTCAGTGGTAGATGTATTGATATCTATCTGTATGATATATTTGTATATCCTTGCTGGATGTTGAAGAATTTGAGTCTTTAGGATTTCATCAGAGTCCAAAGAAATTCTTTAGGTAAGCCCTACTTTTTATGAAAATAACAAAGAGGAAATTAGCTAATAACCACAGACACTGTTTACTGGTTGTCTGCCTACTAAGTGGATATAGGCTGTTCATTGATTCATTTGGTAGATGAAGCCACAAATATGAAAGCCATTCAGTGAAATGGATGTCTGAGAGTGGACCACTCCTTGAACATCTGCAATCAGGATTGATCTGGCCTAGCATTTTGACGGTAATGGAGATGGGAAGGCTGGTTCTTCTTCTTTTCTCCTCTTTGGGTTTATGTGGGCAAAGTAATCCCCAAATCGAGGATTTCCCAGAGTCCTCAGGATCAAGCATGACATAGCTGGAATGGTAAACCTCTAGTTGTGCAGGGCCACCTCGGGCTAGATTTTGGGTGTCTAGTCCATGATCCATTTATGTAAGAGTTTAACTGGGAGATTGCTAGTGTCTGTGAGATTGGTGTAGACAAAATTCTAGAGATTTGGCTCAAATAAGCCTTAGGAATAGAGTGTACATATATATCAGTTGTTTGTTTTACTAAAGAGGAATCTGTTCCTACACTTGACAACATGTTTTGGGTTTCTTTGTTTGGAATCTTTACTTCCCAAGCATCATCAACAGACTTTTATTGAATTAGCCACTATGTGCAAAGAAAAATGGTAGCTATTATAAGTGGCATACCAAGTAGAAGTTACCCACAACCCCCTCAGCCATTAAAGCTTGTAGTCAAGTGGGAAATTCAGAAAGTCAAATGGGTGAATATTATTTTAAAATTCAAAGCAAACCAAAAACCTCTTTCAGCAAGTTAGATGTAAGAAAGACAAGTTAAGAGCAGAAATGAGATCTACAAACATGCATTGGAAATATGGATTTCTAACTGGAATGTTTAGGAAAATTTTTAAGAAGGAGATGAGTATTCAGGAGGGCTTTGAATGTTGGAAACAATATTAAAGACAGTGGAAACATCTCAGGTAGGGACTATCTAAGTAATTGAGGGGTGGGTAGAGCACAAGGTGGGCTAGGAGGTAGAGGTTAAAATAGCTTGATTCTGGCAGAGGCTAATGGAGCATTGGGAGATGAGGCTGAGCTGGCCAGCCAAAGACTGCTGGTAAAGAGTGTGGAATGCTGGGTAAAGGAGAATGGGCTAAGGGTACCTAAAAATGAGAACCATCAAATGTTGCTTTTTCCATTTCTGTAAGCAAAATGGCAGTATGATAAATGGATAGGATTCCACTTTGTATAGTCCTAGCTCACTAATGAGATGGTGCCATTTCCTTCAGATTGGAGCATATGCCTGTGGACCACCAGACCTAGCCACTGAGAATGGGATGGATTATCTTGAATTCATGGACCTGGAATTCATGTGTGCTGGAGTTTGGGGCCTGCATGTAATTTCCTTTCAAGAGAGAGAGGATCGCTTTGAGCTTCCTCCATTCAGTGTGTTTATAAAAACCTTGGAGAATTACTTTCCAGACCATGAGTGGGGGAAGCCGTTGTGTTTCATAGTGACCCTATAAACAAATGAAGATGCTTTTTTTTTTTTTTTTTGCAACAGGAGCAGACTGAGCAAAATCATTTTTGTGATTTGAGAATACAGCTGATTTCTGCTTTGGCTAAGGCATCTTTCTATGTTGACTTTCTCTTCCAAGGAGAATATTAATTATTTTTACTGGCAACACTTGAAATCTTCCCATTTAAAACTCAACGTGTGAATGTCTAGAAACTGACACAGTGTAGCTGTGTGGTTCTTGTGGGAGTTCAGCAACTCTGGAGTGAAGTAAAGTGGGGGAAAGACAAGGAGGAGTGATGGCCTTTATCTCTCCAGAGCACGTATCATGATTGCATATCAGAATTGTGCTTAGAAGAAATCTTTGTGATACTGAATCTGATGTTTCTATTAATATGATTAGTTTGATGAATTTATAGACTATCAAGGCTCATATTTTAAAAATTACTGTTTTTTTTTTTTTAAATAAGAATGAATAAGTTAAAAAAATACTTAGACACACTGGTTCTTGTCCCAGCACACGGGCTTCTCGAGGCGCATGGGCTTCTCTCTAGTCGTGGCGCACAGGCCCAGTTGCCCTGTGGCATGTGGAATCTTAGTTTTCCAACCAAGGATTGAATTCATGTCCCTTGCATTGGAAGGCAGATTCTTAACCACTGGAACACCAGGGAAGTCTCATTATTTCCTTTTGTTATTGCATAGAGCAGCAACTGGTGTGTTTTATTTGAAAATTAGAATAAGTTGAAGCAGAGAGTGAAACCGGAAATGGGATTCACCCCAAAGTGGGGTGATGATTCAATGGCTAATGCGTTATTAAGACAATAACATTGAGATCTTGGCCAGAGGACAGATCTCCCATGCAGTCCTGGCAGGCGCTGGTTGAGTATTATCAGCCGAGTGGCCACAGGCAAAGTTGATTTTGTACAGAGATGGAAAGAAGGTGTTGTGCCAGGCAGGCAGCTCTAGCAGGTGCCTGAAATCCATCAAGTCTGGAAGACTGGGGTTTAGATGGCAATGTTTCACCCAGAACCCTGTGTTCTATTGGACACATGCTTGACCAAGCAGAGTGTAAGAAAATCCCATGAAGAATAGGTGGAGGACAGAAGAAGACCCTGAGGACAGCATGGCTGATGGGCCTGAGGGCTGAAGACATAAGAAGGATGGACAAGGACAAACAAGCAAGCTGTGGGTCCCCAGGAGCTTGTCTGAAAGTTCCTATGCAATTTTGCCTCTTGCAGAAAATTCTCCTTATCTCCAGCCCCTCTCCCTCAATCTCTCTCTAATAGTGGTTCAATGAGTCAGCTAGATTTGCTGTCAGATTCCCAGACAGAATAAGGGTCAAATGGGCTCTGAGGGGGAAATAAGGAAGGGAAGTCTGAGTTGCCTGCTATAGAACTTCTGGAATATTCCATTACTCTTGGCAAAAAAATATATAGACTTTTTCCAGAAGAGGCCAACTTTGTGATTGTTGTAAGTACCCTTTTGATCAGCCCTTCTAACAATATGCCAGGTCCACAACACGATTTTCACAAAGCACAGAGTTCTAAAATGTTAAAGCCAGAAAATACTTAGGGATCATTCGGTCTAGAGGTTTTTGAACTTTTTCTCTTTTTAAAGCAGGGCAACCTTTTCTTCAAAAGAGATCAAACCAAGAAGCCCAATATAAAGTCATTTATAAATGGAACAGCTCTGGCTATCCCCAGCGGCTCTTCTGAAGCATCCCGGTAGAGAGGTGAACTGATTTTGTCAAAGTCATCTAGGCTGGGGAGGGATTCAGCAGACCCCAGAGTCAACTGGTCTCTCATACTCAGTCCAATACTCTGTTCATTGCACCGTGTCATATTGAATACTGATCTGACAACCCACAAAGCTAAGATACAGAACTTCTGGCCTGAAGATGTAAATGTGGTGCTGGTATTGTAAAGTTATGGGATAGCTAGTCAATAAACATATTTTTTTTTTCTTGTTATATTCTGAGGAGCAATATCTTGTTTTATTCCTGGGTAGCTGAGGTTTCTTGCAGACCTGATGCTGGGGACATTGAAAGGACAAGGAGTTCACTGTGCTGAATGGAAATTCTGCTGCTTAAGTCCTTTCATGTGATATTGACTCTCTATTTTGTTGCGCCTGTATCTTTATTTTTAAAATTCATGTTACATATAAAGAAGTTTGTACAATATCTACATACAGTTTAATAATGAAAATATGAACATCTTGGATCTCTCCCCAACCCTGCTTAAGAATGAGAATATTTGTGCTCACTTCGACAGCACATATACTAAAATTGAAACAATACAGAAAAGATTAGCATGGCCCCTGCACAAGGATGATATGCAAATTCATAAATCGTTCCATAGTTTTTTACTACTGTATTTGTTACCAAAAGTGGTTCTACATATGCTACTGAAAAAAAAATCTGGAAATTTCTAATGTCCTGAGTATTAATAATAAAGTTTAAGAATGCTTTTATATTTATATGTACAGAAAGAATGAGGATATTTCCAATACTGTTGAATCTCTCATATGTGCCCTGCTCCTATTCAATCTTCCTGTCTCCTAGTCACCAGTCTGAATCTGTGTATTTGCTTGCTTTTCACTCTAGTTTTACCACCATATATGCATCTCTAAGGGGCTTCCCAGGTGGTATTAGAAATAAAGAACCTGCCTGCCAATGCAGGAGATATAAGAGATGAGAGTTTGATCCCTGGGTCAGAAAGACCCCCTGGGGGAGGGCATGGCAACCCACTCCAGTATTCTTGCCTGGAGAATTCCATGGACAGAGGAGCCTCGTGGGCTACAGTTCATAGCATCACAAAGGATTGGACACGACTGAAGAGACTTAGCACGCATGCCCAGCATGCATCTCTAATCAATGTATTATCTATCTTTGTCTGTGTTTAACATTATAGAAATGGAATCATTTCTCATCTTTCTTCTTTTGCCCAGCATCATGCTCTAGGACATTTCTCTCATTGCAGAAAGCCGTGTCTATTATCTCTAGATATTTATCCCTGAAGTTGAGTAGAGATTAACCCAGGATGTTAGTTATTAGTATCTACTGTTGTGTAATGTTTTACGGTCTGAATAACCACCATGGATTTATTCATATTACAGTTGCTGGATATTTGGTATATTTCTAAATTTTCCTTCTATAAAATGCTTCTGTGAATATTGTACCTTTTCTCTTCTGTAATTGCTGCTCTAGGATATACACTCAGGAGTAGACATGTTGGGTGAAGGGTGGAAACATTTTAAAATGTTACCAGGTAAGAATGAATAACTTCATTCTCTTCCCTCTCCGTTCCTCCTCCCTCCCTTCTTTCCTTCTTCTCTTCCCCTTCCTCTTCTTCTCTTCTCTCCTTTTCTTATCATTGGACCTTAGATGTTTAAATTGGATTAAACAAAATTTTTGGCTCATGACACACTCTCATCATTGGACCATACAAGTTCTTCTCTTTATATATTCATCCATTTATCTATCTAATCATCCATTCATCTATTTGCCTATTAAAAACATACCATCTTGGATAAGGAAATGGTAATCCACTCCAGTATTCTTGCCAGGAGAATCTCATGGACAGAGGAGCCTGGTGGGCTGCACTCCATGGGGTCACAAACAGTCGGACATGACTGAGCATCTGAGCATCAGAAAATAAAAAAGTCTAGCTGATTTATTTTGCTGTGTAATGGAAACCAATACAACATTGTAAACCAACTACACTCCAATAAAAATTAATTTTAAAAAGAAGTGGAAAAAATGAGATAACAAAGGAATATGTATACTATGATTCAGTTTTTAAAAAATAAAATGTATGTGAGTAGATACATACACAAAGGAAAGAAAAAACAGTTATACACATATAAAGTAAAAAAGCTTACTTTCACGTGGAAGTGAAATAATGTGTGATTTTTTTTTTCCTTTGTGCATATCCATAGTTTTCTAAACTGTCTTTTCTTCTACTTTCTACCTTAACTTTTGTAATTAAAAAAATAATAAATGTTGATGCTTGAAGGAAAAACAAACAAACAAAAAAAATACCATCTGACCAATAGGTGGATGTTTACCAATTCCTTAGCAGTTACTTGTGTCCTCTTCTCTTATCCTGTTCTTTTGCCTCCTCTGCAGAGGTAGCCACCATATTGAATTTTGAACTGTTTTTAGGAAAAGTTATTTTTGGGTACCCATACACCATGATATAGTACCAATCGTGGTATAGAAAATTACCCCAAATGCTAGTATCTTAAAACAGCAATCATCATTTATTATCTCAGAATTACTGTGGGTCAGGAATTCAGAGAGAGCGCATCTGGGTGGCTTATCTCTGCTCCATGTTTTCTGTGATCTCAGCTGGAAGACTCAAATCCCGAGGGGCCTGGAATCATCTGAAGGCTTGGTGGGGCCTACAGGACCCACTGCTAAAGTGCTCCCCACCATGGCTGGCCATGGGGGGACTGGTAGGATGCTTCCTCGCCATGTGGGTCTCTCTACATGCTGTCTCCTCTCAGGGCTGCTGTGTGTCCTCATGACATGGCATCTTGCTTTAGTGAGCATATCAACTATTGTTTCTTCTAGCCTAGATGCCATTTCAAAGAATAACATCATGAAAATCATAACATTTCTCCATTTTCTTGTTCAAAATAGATAAGGATCTTGAATTTGTAGAAAAATAATCTGTAAACTATTCAAGTGGAATAACGGGCTCTTGGTTATCAGTTACAATCTAGGGCATGTGAGTCAATGAAGACACTGGCTGCAAAAAGTCAACATGCTTTGATTGTCATTTAAGGGTGTTGGAAACTAAATAACGTCGTGGAAGAGAAAGATGGTTTCATTCCAGCAAATGTGCTGCTACTTTTGAGCCCAGGCACTGTGCCACAGGAAAGAAAAGATGCCTCCAGAGGAAAGTGGTTATGGGGAGATAGGTAAGATATAAGCGTGAATATGAATATATGTGGGAGAGATGAAATAGAGTAGGGAGAGGCAGGAGCTGGTTTTAATGAAAGCAGAGTGAAAAGGTTAGTATTATTCAGCCCAGAAAGGTAAAGTCTGAGAGGATTCAATAATAAAGAGGATGCAGATGTCCTGAATTTCTTAAGAAGTTGTCTTTGAGAGGCTGTTGCTGTTGTTCAATCACCCAGTTGTGTCTGACTCTTTGTGACACCATGGACTGCAGCACGCCAGGCTTCCCTGTCCCTCACCATCTCCTGAAGTTTGCTCAAGTTCATGTCCATTGCATTGGTGATGCCATCCAGCCATCTCATCCCCTATCACACTCTTCTCCTTCTGCCCTCAATCTTTCCCAGCATCAGGGACTTTTCCAATGAGTCGGCCGTTTGCATCAGGTGACCAAAATGCTGGAGCTTTAGTTTTAGCATCAATTGGTTCAATGAGTATTCAGGGTTGATTTCCTTTAAGATTGACTGCTTTGATCTCCTTGCTGTCCAAGGCACTCTCAAGAGTCTTCTCCAACACCACAGTTTGAAGTTATCAATTCTTTGGCACTCTGCCTTCTTTACCGTCCAGCTCTCACAACCATACGTGACCACTGGGAAGACCATAGCCTTGACTATACGGACCTTTGTCAGCAGAGTAATGTCTCTGCTTTTCAACACCCTGTCTAGGTTTGTCATAGCTTTCCTGCCAAGAAGCAATCATCTTCTGATTTCATGGCTGCAGTCACCATCTGCAGCAATTTTAGAGCCCAAGAAGAGGAAATCTGTCACTACTTCCACCTTTTCCCCTTCTATTTTCCAGATCTTAGTTTTTTTAATATTTAGTTTTTTCACTCCTTTATCCTCATCAAGAGGTTCTTTAGTTCCTCTTCACTTTCTGCCATTAGGGTGGTATCGTTCCCGTATCTGAGGTTGTTTCTCCCTCCTATCTTGATTCCAGCTTGTAACTCATCCAGCCCAACATTTCTCATGACGTGTTCAGTGTATAGGTTAAATAAACAAGGTGACAGCAGGCAGCCATGTCGTACTCCTTTCTCAATCATGAACCGATCAGGTGTTCCATAGAGGATTCTAACTGTTGCTTCTTGATCTGCATACAGGTTTCTCAGGAGATAGGTAAAATGGTCTGGAATTCCCATCTCTTTAAGAGCTTTGCACTGTTTGTTATGATCCCCACAGTCTAAGGCTTTAGTGTAGTTGATGAAGCAGAGGTAGATGTTTTTCTGGAATTCTCTTGCTTTCTCTATGATCCAGTGAATGTTGGCAATTTGATCTCTGGTTTCTCTGCCTTTTCTAAACCCAGCTTGGATGCCTGGAAGTTCTTGGTTCACATAATGCTGAAGCCTAGCATGTAAGATTCTATGCATGACCTTGCTAGCACAGGAGATGAGTGCAATTGTCTGACAGTTTGAACATTCTTTAGTACTGCCCTTCTTGGGAATTGAAATGAGGATCGACCTTTTCCAGTCCTGTGGCCACTGCTGGGTCTTCCAGATTTGGTGACATATTGAGTACAAAGCTTTGATCATCTCTTAGGGTTTTGAATCGCTCTAGTGGAATTCCATCACCTCCACCTGCCTTATTGACAGCAGTGCTTCCTAAGGCTCAACTTACTTGACTTCACATTCCAGAATGTCTGGCTCTGGGTGACTGACCATACCATTGTAGTTATCTGGTTCATTAAGATCTTTTTTGTACAGTTCTTCCATGTATTCTTTCCATCTCTTTATCTTTGAAAAGTAAACTTTGCATAATATAAGAAAGTCCCACTTCATATAGGGGAGAATGCACTTTTGTTTCTTACTACTCTAGGATTGAGTCAATTTCTGAAAATATAAATCTAGAAGGGTTACATGTTTATGGTTGACAGAACTGACTATGGAGGGAAGAGCTTTGGTTTTTGTGTTTATTTTGGGTTCTGATCTGATTTTTTGAGTTCACAACCAAGAGGACAACTCTGACTTCCATAAGATGCTTTTTGGGGTCTCTGTCATAGCTGGTATCCTGAATTGGAAGAGCAACTTTTCTGTTTTTATAGAAGAAGGCTTACATGTCTCAAGCATCTTCTGATCTCTCAGGAGAGAGATCTACAGGAGTGTAGGAGGATCCACAGATGTTGCTTGCACTTTGGATTAGTGATGTGCTAGTGCTTTGATAGCAGTTGGTAGTTCATACATTTTTTTTTGGTAAAAAGTGGAGTGAGAAGGGCTAAACCCCAGTGGTTGGCAGGGGTCACAGGGATTACTATGGGCTCATGAATTACTGCCAATATCCAGTGACACTGGCCAACAAGTTTGAATTCTGTGTGGATGGAATAAGCCTTGGGACAGAGTAAGAAAGAAAAGCCTAATGAATTCTGTTAAAGAAGCCTCACTTGGACCCTAGTTCAGTTGGTTCCATAAAGAAACCCATATGGCAATGGACAAAAATGAGATTCTTTTATGTTTTTAACAGGTTTCATCCAGAAAAATCCAAGATCTATTTAATTTTGGGTTTCTAGCTTCCTTCATTTAGCCATCTGAATCAAGGATATGGGTGCATCCCAATCCAACAACCACATTTCCCTGAATTATTTTATAAATGATAGAAATATCTGGAACTTTAATGCCATAGAATCATGTGAATAGAGATGAATTGATGTTTAAATGGATCTCCAAGCCTCAGGAGGACAGGTACAGTGTCTGTCTAGCTCATCATCATGTTCTGTTACCTCTCTTAGTGACTGGCATATAATAGATAAACAAAATAATTGGGTTAATAATTAATAAGTAAAGTAAGGATGACTTGAGCTTCCCTGGTGGCTCAGTGGTAAAGAATCCTCTTGCCAATGCAGGAGATGCAGGTTCAATCCCTGCATCAGGAAGATCCCCTGGAGAAAGACATGGCAACCCACTCAAGTATTCTTACCTGGAGAATCCCATGGACAGAGGAGCCTGGCCGACTACAGTCCATAGGGTCACAAAGAGTCAGACATAACTTAGCAACTAAACAACAAAGATGACTTGGGGTTTTCTGTCTATTTATTTATAGTTATGTGTATTAAGTAGATCTATTGGGCTTTTAGATCTTAATTTGTCCCATATAATAGTTATTTAACTCTTGAGATATTTTCAGCATGGTTAAGCTTGTTCCTAAAAAAATGAAAATAAAGATCTAACTAGGTAATTTCACTGGAAATGAGCACTGGGGGAGATGGAATTGGATTCTTAATTGGTGGCTCTAAGAAAATTCATGCTTGAATTCTTCTGGGGTGAGAGAGTATCACCCTTCAAGATCTTAAGAGTTCTTAAAAGGGAGGTGTAGTATTTCAGAAACAACCCTTTCAAGCCATGATGCCTTTCATCAAAGGCTTTTAAAGCACTTTGTCTTTAACAGGGCCCACATCTACCTTCTGCTCAGCTCACACATATGCCTCCCTTTGAGGTCAGTAGAGGCTAAAAGTACTGAGAAAACAAGCCAATGTAGGTAGTGGAGGCTGCAACCTAGTCATATTTCAGTCTCAAATGTGAGTGTGTATACCTGAGACTTCAAAGAAGTCTATGTAGGCCAGAATGAAATCAAGCATGAAGTCCAAAGAAAACCAGCTGTCAGATGAGCGGAATTTAGGTCTCACCATTTGAACTCTTGTAGAATGGAATAGTTTGCCATGGAAGGTAGTGAGTTCTTCATCATGGGAGATATTCAAGCTGAGGTTGACTGACCTCTTGATTGGCAGTGAAATGGTGGAGGGGGTGAGCAGGACCTACACTTGAGATGGAAGAACCAGCTTCATGGTCTATGAGAATCCTCATCCCTTCATGTCTAAGAGTCTGAAATTAAGTCTGCCTCTTCTTCCTGGAACAGGCCATCATTAAATCTATGATTTACTGGGACCCTCATCTACCCACATTCCCCACTACACCCCATTAATTAAGCTTAATGAGGTCTATTTGGCATCAGAAATGAATTAAAAATGGAACTCCCATTGACTAGGGTGCATTCATCACTGATATTCCAAATGAAGACTCTGAGCCTGGAGGGAATCTGAATCACCAATGATTTGGTTGGGTTTCCTATTCTAGGCTTGTCAAGGCAGGATGTGGCTCTGGTAGATTTTATCATGGCTAATCAAGTCATTAATTGTCTGTGTTGTGTTTTCACGGGAATGTGTGTCTGAGTGTGATTGCTTTGGGGAAATTATTGTGTTTGCTTAGTCTGGTGCATGGTTCTTAAACCCCAGTGTGCATCAGAATTACCTCTGGGCTTGTTTAAAAGACAGACTGCAGAGCCCCACTCTCAGATTTTCTGATTCAGTAGATCTGGAATGTGGCCAAAGAAGTTGCCTTTTTAGCAATTTTCCAGCTGTATTGTTTTCTAATGCTGCTGTAACAAATTATCACAAATTCAGGGGCTTAAAACAACACTAATGTGTTATCTTAACATTCTGGAGATCAGAAGTCCAAAATGGGTCTCACTGGGAGAAAATCAAGGTGTTGGCGGGGTTGTGTGGAGGCTCCAGAGGAGAATCCGTTTCCTTGTAATTTTCAGCTTCTGGATGCTGCCTGGCATTCCTTCCCTCCCCATGGCCCGCTTCCATCTTCAAAGCCAGCAACTGAATTGAGTTTTTCTCACAATGTCCTCGCTCTGGTTCTTCCCTTGTATAAGGACCTTTGTAATGGCATTGGGCTCACTTCGGTGGTCTTATTTTATTTTTTCTTCATATATATATATATTTTATTGAGGTATATAGTTAACTTCCTTCCCCTGTGGGGAGGGGCTTCCCTTGTGGCTCAGCTGGTAAAGAATCCACCTGTGATGCGGGAGACCTGGGTTTGATTCCTGGGTTGGGAAGATCCCCAGGAGAAGGGAAAGGCTATGCACTTCAGTACTTTTGCCTGGAGAATTCCATTGACTGAATAGTCCATGGGGTCACAAAGAGTCGGACACGACTGAACAGTTTTCACTTTCACTTTCATAGTTAACAATGTTTCAGGTACACAGCAAAGTGATTCACTTGTCTGTATACACATATGTTATCTTTGAAATTATTTTCCATTATAGGTTATTATAAGATATTGACTATAGTTCCCTGTGCTATACAGTAAACTTTTATTGATTGTTGCAGATCTGTTTTTTAAAATTAGAAATCTAGCACTCTATTCATCCTAAGTCAAGCAAGTGGGTAATCTTTTTTTCCTTTTTAAAAAATTTATCTATTTTTTAATTGAAGAATAATTGCTTTACAAAATTTTGTTGGTTTCTGCCAAACATCAACATGAATCAGCCATAGGTATACATACGTCCTCTCCCTCATGACCCTCACTCCCATCTCCCTCCCCATCAAACCCCTCTAGGTTGTTACAGAGCCCCTGTTTGAGTTCCCAGAGTCAGGTAAGATGTATGGAGAGAGTAACATGGAAACTTATATTACCATATGTAAAATAGATAGCCAGTGGGTAATCTTATTTTAAAGCAAGCTGATTCATAGCCTTAAATTCATCTCCAAACTTAATTTCTCCTACCTGTGAAAGTGGTACGTTCACAGGTCCCAAGGATAAGGACAGGGACATCTTTGAGGGCCATGAAGTGACTGAGTACACATGCATGCATTCTGCCAGTTCCGTGACAGGTGCTGTTCATGCTGCTGGCCCGAGGTCCATGTTTTGAGAACCTTTGGTTTAGTGACTCAGGGACTGATCAAAGGCTGCAGAATTATGGGTTGGGGGGATGGCTTGCCACTAAAATTGGGCAGGAACATGCAGGTCTTATGGCAAACTACCATTCCGTGTGGTTTAAGATTTTTCTAAAAAATATTTCTATTTATTTTTTAGCTGTGTTGGGTCTTAGTTGCCGCATGCAGGATCTTCACTATGTCTCGTGGGATCTTTAGTTGAAGTGCATAGACTCTCGAGTTGTGGCACATGGGCTCAGTACTGTGGTGCATGGGCTTAGTTGTTTCGTAGCATGTGGGATCTTAGTTCGCTGACCAGGGATTGAACCCACATCCCCTGCATTACAAGGTGGATTCTTAACTGCTGCACCATGAGGGAAATCCCTGTTTTAAAATTTAATCACACTTTTATGCAAAATACTACTGTGTAAGATATTAATCCCAAGATCCCTGTGGACGTCCAAAGAGGAGGCCTGTTTCACAGGACTCCAACATTCTGCTGGGCTCCCATTAGTCTATTTAACCCCTTGGACCTGTATCATCTTTGCTGCTGCCATGATTATTACATCACAGTGTTCCCCTTTTTTTTTAACCTGTGGAGACCCTGCTCCTTTTTAAGTCTCTGGAGTGATGTCTTTCCTAATTGCTCTAGCTCAATGTTATCTTGTTAGTTTACTAGATGCCCTCACAAATGAAATCATTTGTTCCCATAACAGCGCTGTGAAGTAGGTAGTTTCCCTATTTCACAGATGGAGAGAACAAGGCAGCAGCAAGTTTTAGTAAGCTGCTCAAGTTCATTCAGCACTGGCAGGCCTGGGGACTCACTTTCTGCAATGGACTAAATGTTTGATTCCCTCAACTTCATATGTAGAAGCCTAACCCCTCGCACGATGATGTTTGCAGATGGGGTCTTGGAAGGTGATGAGGTCATGAAGGTAGAGTCCTCATGAATGGAATTAGTGTTCTTTAGAAGAGTCCTCAGAGAGCTCTGGCCCTTCTGCCCCAGAGGACGCAGAGAGAAGATGGCACTTGATGAACCAGGATGCAGTGTCTCACCAAACATCAAGTCAGCAGATGCTGTGATCTTGGACTTCCCTGCTCCAGAACTGTGAGAAATAAGTGTCTGTTGTTTGAGCTGCCCAGTTTCTGTTATTTCTGTTACAACAGCCCCAACAGACTAAGAACATCCCTCAAGCTGTGACTCAGGATCTGAGCTTATCCAGCACTGGGAAGGATGTGTATTTTTGAGGAATTCATATCTACTGAATTCCAGGTTGACTGACCAAACCTCAGCCTCAGATGAGCCGGACACCCTCAGAGTCTGTGACTTCCTCCTTAAGCTCCTTCCTTGTCAGTCTGTGTCAGAGGAAAACTCTCTCTTGTTATGCTACTCTTTATTGGGTAGCAGGGTTTTGTTTTGGGTTTTTTGTTGTTTTTTTCTGCTCTTGTAAATGGATGTGGATTTCCTTGCATGTGAATTTAACTTGTCAAATAGAAATATTGTCATTATAATTATTATGTACAACTGAGATGAGCTGCTGTCATTCAGAGCTTCATTCCTAGAGTCTCAAAGAAAAACTATTGCAAAGATGAGTATCCCAGATTTAGAGAAAGATTTATTACAATCAAACACTAGCAGCAATGTGTTTTCTGCAATCTGTAAACCTTGTGTACCATGACACAGATGGTCATTATTTTTTTCTTTCACTTAGAAAAGATCTTGATCATCAGGCCCACGATTCTGATCTGGGTGAAAGGTTATAAGATTAGACTAGCTTCTTGGGATAGGAGAGAGGGAAGAGGAGGGCCAAAGACCTATTAAAAAGTTACAACCGCAGGGTAATTTTGTAAAACACTTGTATGAGTACATGGTGATTCAGCACCAGTCTTTTTTTTCTTTTTCTTTTTCAAATATATATTTTATTTTTGGGTGGGTGAGTAGAATTAAAAAACAAACAAAACAATGGATGGACATGGAGTTAAGACAGCCTGATACCTCCTCTGGACTTTCATGGAAAGGATCCTGATGCATTCATTTCCTTGAGGATGTGAATGAATAGGCTGAGATCGATAACATTTTTCTGCTGCTTGGGAAAGCTTGTTGGGTCAGTTCCCCTGAGTGGTCATGAGACAGTGCCCTGCCCAACAGGTGTGTCCCTGAAGTGCATCTGTCATCAAAAAGGGAATTCCTCCTCATTGCAAATGAAGTGTGATTGCTTGTCAGGTGAGTGAGTGCTGGTGAGCCCTGGGTCCCTGCCAAGCTTGTGAGGGTTTGGCTGTTGGAAGCATTCTGGGATGCAAGGAAACATTCCCTTGTAAACCCAGGGAGTAAAATTCACTGTAATCTGATTAGTACTGTGATGAAAGATTCAGTCACTTCAAATTCTTAGGTTATGCCTGAACATTCAGGAGAAATGTTAAATCAATTGACTAAAATATGAAAATTCAATAGAAGGTTTTAATGTTCTTCAGTTCAGTTCAGTTCAGTCGCTCAGTCATGTCTGACTCTTTGCGACCCCATGAATTGCAGCACGCCAGGCCTCTCTGTCCATCACCAACTCCTGGAGTCTATCCAAACCCATGTCCATTGCGTCGGTGATGCCATCCAACCATCTCATCCTCTGTCGTCCCCTTCTCCTCCCTCCCCCAATCCTACCCAGCATTAGGGTCTTTTCCAATGAGTCAACTCTTCACATGAGGTGGCCAAAGTATTGGAGTTTCAGCTTCAACATCAGTCCTTCCAATGAACACCCAGGATTGATCTCTTTTAGGATGGATTGATTGGATCTCCTTGCAGTCCAAGGGACTCTCAAGAGTCTTCTCCAACACCACAGTTCAAAAGCATCAATTCTACGGCGCTCAGCTTTCTTCACCGTCCAACTCTCACATCCATACATGACCACTGGAAAAACCATAGCCTTGACTAGACGGACTTTTGTTGGCAAAGTAATGTCTCTGCTTTTAAATATGCTATCTAGGTTGGCCATAACCTTCCTTCCAAGGAGTAAGCATCTTTTAATTTCATGGCTGCAATCACCATCTGCAGTGATTTTGGAGCCCCCCAAAATAAAGTCTGACACTATTTCCACTGTTTCCCCATCTATTTCCCATGAAGTGATGGGACCAGATGTCATGATCTTAGTTTTCCGAACATTGAGCTTTAAGCCAACTTTTTCACTCTCTTCTTTCACCTTCATCAAGAGGCTCTTTAGTTCTTCTTCACTTTCTGCCATAAGGGTGGTGTCATCTGCATATCTGAGGTTATTGATATTTCTCCCAGCAATCTTGATTCCAGCTTGTGTTTCTTCCAGCCCAGCGTTTCTCATGATGTACTCTGCATATAAGTTAAACAAGCAGGGTGACAATATACAGCCTTGACGTACTCCTTTCCCGATTTGGAACCAGTCTGTTGTTCCATGTCCAGTTCTAACTGTTGCTTCCTGACCTGCATACAGGTTTCTCAAGAGACAGGTCAGATGGTCTGGTATTCCCATCTCTTTCAGAATTTTCCACAGTATATTGTGATCCACACAGTCAAAGGCTTTGGCATAGTCAATAAAGCAGAAATAGATATTTTTCTGGAACTCTCTTGCTTTCTCGATGATCCAGCGGATATTGGCAATTTGATCTCTGGTTCCTCTGCCTTTTCTAAAACCAGCTTGAACATCTGGAAGTTCACAGTTCACGTATTGCTGCAGCCTATCCTAAAGCACTGTCAGAACATGAAATTAATATGGTAAGTTTCCTTCTAAGTAATAGCCAGTGAGTATCCACAAAACCAATATACAGACTTTCTAATTTTTGACTGGTTACCAAATCAAGGTATTTCTGGAAGAGAACTAGTTTCAAGATCAGTAGATAACAGGGACTTTAGGAGATGCCATGATGATGTTGGTGATGAAAAAAGTTATAGTAATTAACATTTATGAAGTGTTCTTTACACTTATGACTACATTTAATCCTTGAACAACCCAACGAGGTAGGTGCTATAGACTCATTTTACAGATGAGGAGATTGAGGCTTACAAACTTAACAAACTTGCCCAAGGTACACAGCTAGTGAGTTTCAGAATTGAAGTCATTCTGATTCTAGAAACTGTGCTCTATTTACTGTCTCCTCATATTACGAGAAACAAGTTAATTCTTTCTCTCTTTCTGCAGACTTCATTCTTTTTCATTTTGTTAATTTTCTTCATATTACATGATTTCCCAAGCATTGAATAAACACCTTTTATGTGCTAGGCATGATGTTAAGAGGCAAAGATTCAAAGAGGAGCAAGGCTCAGACACTGCCTGCAAGAAACTTGCAGGTAATCTTGCCTTCTTTACTGCCCCTGTCTCCTCTTCCTCACCTTCCTCTTTCTCCTTCATCCTCCTCCTCACTTTCATCCTCACTGGCAGGCATAGCAGATGACTGAGGCTACTCTACAAGACTTAAGAATTTCTCCTTTGAGTGAACTTTAACTGCTGAAGGTATAAAAAGTTAGAAGGCAACTATCTCCTTGCCAGGGGAATTCTGACAGGAGAAAGACAGATCTGAAGGGAAATGGTGCTAAAAATACCACCAAGATGTGAAGGACAGACCGATAGCCAGAGTCTTCAGAATGAGACAGTGTGAAGCTGGAGAAGGTGAAAATAACATTTGGTCCATGATCACTCCCAGAGTGATAATGATCTGCTTGTATGTGTCTACAGGGTGTGTGCACACAGGAAATGAGATGGTTGGGCAGAGTTCTTCAGATTAATCTGCCAGAAAGATTAAAAGGGGCAGCGAGGGGAGGAAATGATTGATTATAATCCCTAAATAGATCTCTCTCTCTCTTTTTAGACCTTACATGCCATTTCATACTCTGAGCCTGCTCATAAAAAATCATAAAAATAGTTCTTATTTGAACTATTTTTGGATATTCCCTTGGCTTTTAAAAGACATACTTCCCAGGAATCTAGAGAAACCCCTATGAAATCATATGGGCCCCACTGGCAGAACACAGTCTTTTTCTCCTGATGTTTTATTCCATTTATCTCAAATGATCAGAATTTAATGAGATTTGAGTTCATGACTCTATTTCCGAGATGTACTGCCAGATTAAGTGAAAGCATGCATGTAAAAGCACTTTCTAAAGGATTAAAAATGGTCGTGAAATCACTTTATGATACCAACCCCCAAAGCCTTTTACCCTTTCTGCTTAGATATCTTCTTACAACGGTCTACTCTGAGATTGTATTTGTTATTAGCAGCTTTGCAAAGGCCTCTAAAATGACTGTGAAAATGAGACTTCTGCACTTGTAGGTTCCTGCTTTTTGGGATTGCCATGAATCACTGTGCTCCTGGCCATTTTTCCAATGAGAGGTCTCCTGAGAATGTGGAGGTTTCTCAGTGGACCTTCCTCCACTGGAGAACCTGCAGTTCTAGATGTTGTGTTTATTACTCAGTATTCTCCAGAGAACAAAATCGATAGGATACATGTGTGTCTTATTGATATATAGTTGTGTGTGTATGTGAGAGAGATTTATTAATTTATTGATTTACTTATTTATCAATCATGAGATTGCAGTGGCTAGCAAGTCTGAAATCCATAGGGAGGCCAGAAGGCTAGAAACTCAGGCAGAATTTCCATATTATAGTCTGGAGTCAGAATTTCTTCTTCAGGAAAACTCAGTATTTTCTCTTGAGTCCTTCAACTGATTGGATGAGTCTCACCCACATTATAGAGGGCAATCTGCTTTACATAAAATCTACTGATTGTAAATGTTAATCACATTTTAGAAGTACCTCCATAGCAATATCTAGGTTAGTGTTTGACCAAACAGTTGGGCACCATATCTTAGTCAAGCTGACACATCAAATTAGTCATCACAGATGTCCAGGCAGAGCCCAGGAGTATTTGGGGATCATGTTCAGAGTAGGAGGATGACAGGGCTTGTCTTAGAACTAAGGTCAAACTCATGTTGTATGGTTGTGACCTCTTTCCTAAATAATGCAGACTGTATTTCACGCAGGACGAATGTAGGCCATCCACAGGACCTGGCCTGAAAGTTAGGGAGATGGAGGGATGCCAGGTGGCAGCATAGATTCACGGACCTAAATCACAGAATGTTAAGGTGAGGGTCTTCAGAGACAAAAACCTCTGGGGAGCCCCTTTGGCATCTTTGTCTAAGTTAGAAAAAGGTTCCCCCTACTTCTGAGTGGAGGTAGCCCCTAGCCAGTAGGCATGGTGAGCTCTGAAAGTCACGCCCCACCAGACACCTTACCCAGGTGTCCTTGTGTTGTGGACAACCCTGCCAACCACAGGTACTGGTTTTGTTCATCATTTTATAGGTGAAAAACTGACTCCAGATATTGGTGATGTTGCCAAAGTATGTGCCCAGGGTAATCCTGAATTTAGAATATTAGATTCTGAAACTAGAGTTTTGAGTAGCCCAATGACGTGTATCTTATTCTTTGGGAGAGCAAGCCAGAGGAGGTGTGGACAGGAAAGAACCCTCCTCTTCAAAAGTCTGGTCACCCTCTGTACCAACTTACCAATTTCAGAGTTACTAAATTTATTATAAACTAAAAATGCCCTCTGAAAGTATTGCCTCATTCACATATTATCATTGAATGACTTCACTCGAATGATAATAGTGGTAATTCTTTACATCTAAAAAATACCTAATAGTTTTCAAATACACACACTATTTTATTCCCAAGATCACAAGGATTTCCTGGCTATTAAGGACTTTATTGAGGAAATTCATAGCCAATGACTCCAAGAAGCATTAAAAATATTTTTCTAAGCATACTTTCTATTGAAGTATAACACAGATACATTGAAGTACACAAACTGTTTAAGTGTAGAGCTCAAAGAATTTTTACAACCTGAATACAACTCTGTAACCCCCACCCAGATCAAGAAATAGAATATCAGCAGTAGCCTAAGAATCCCCTTTCTCTAAAAATGTTGATGCTGAACCTTTCCTAAAGACACACTCTACAAAGAGAACATGAGGAAAAATCCTAGTCAAATCTATGCATCAGGCTGGGGTTAGATTAATCTGTGCTCAGCAAATTAAGGATGAAGAATAAAGATACTAATTAATTCCTGGCTTTAATTGCTTTTAAAGCTTTTCTAAACCTTAACAATGTTTATTTCTTTTGACCCAGTGATTTTGATTCTTGGAATCTATCAGATTCAGAGAGACTTCCATAAAAGTTGAGAAATAGAATTCAACGTAAGCATTAGCAATAAAGGCTCAGTTAAATCAATTTTTCATTGACTGGTAAATGAACTATTATGCAATGATTAAGCATATTGGAATCTTTGATTAAATGCTCATGACACAGTGAGAAGTAAAAAGGCAAGATACAGGAATTGTATGTATATTAGATAATAGTTGTCTCAAATTTTGTTAAAAATGTCTGAACAATTGGAAAAAAATACATGAAAACATAAACAATGGTGATCTCTAGGTGTGAAACTGTAGCCAATTTTAATTTCATGCATTTTGTTTTCTGTACATTTTTAGAAATAAAGTATTTCTAAATGAGTACGTTACTTTAATAACAAAATATTTAGAAATTTTTTACAAAACCATTTGCCTTTGATATTTGTCTACTTATTAAATAACTATTTTTGTTAAAAAATAAATAAGAGGCTGAAAAATATGCTTACTTTCTCATCAGGAAAAGACACAATAATTCCTTTTCCCACATTCTACAACCTTGACCTACTCTTATGGCCTCACTGAAATTACACGTACAGCTCTTTCTAATATAACACAAACCTTTTTAAAACTGATACTATAAATGACATGGAGCCAAACCAATGGCAAACATTCTTAATAATTTTGTCACTCTTGAAACACATTTATAACCATTAAGAAAACATATTCTTATCTACAGTATGGGTTTCAAAGATTGTGGGTTGTTTTATTTTTCCTAGTTCTTCAAAAATTGATCATCTATACAGCACATACTTGGCAATTCTCAATCAAAATATCCTGTCCCCTAAATATCTCTATTAAGTAGGAGAAAGGGTTTAACTTTTTTTTCCTTTGCACTTAAAACCACATACCCAATATATAATCAGCATGTGCATAGGTATACTTGTCCAGTTGTTCAAGTGAGGGTGAGGTAGAGATGGGGTCATGGACTTGGAGTTGAGTTTTGCAGTTTTTGCAACCTTGAGAAGGTGAGCAAAAGTCTTTGTGCCTTGGTTTGCCTCTAGGAAATGAAACTCAGAGATGTGCTGATTTTTAAGAGCTGAACTGAGTTGCATTTGTGGATGAGATCAGTGTTAATAGAAGAGGAGAGGGGAAGGGAGGTCTGCCCTGGGAGAGCATGGTTGGGCGAGAAGGGACGAGGCCCCTGGGCAGAGCAGACAGGGCTTAGGTCATGGTGAAGGGGCATGGAAGGCGAGTGATTCTCTTTGTAATAGTAGAATACTAGGGCTCAAAGAATCCTCACTGATCATCCCTCCCAGCAAACTCATTTTGAGGGCAAACTGGATATAAGACAAATTAGCTATCTGGCTAGGAGAGGGATCCAATTAGCAACAAAGGTAGGATTCAAACCAGGTATTTGATTTTCTGCTCTAGCCTGTCTTTCTCCTTCCATGGTCCTATGCCAAATAACTATCTAAACAGGGTGACTCTCTAAGAATACCGATGGGAAAAGAGTATCTTTCCCACACCAGATACTTTATCAAGTGGCACTCCTTTCCTTAAGAGCAACAGCCCTGGTACTACCCTGGTGGCCCAATGGTTAAGAATTCACCTGCCAATGCTGGGGAAATGGGTTCCATCCATCTCTGATCTGGGGGATCCCATGTGCTGCAGGGCATCTCAGCTTGTGTGCCACAACTACTGAAGCCCATTGCCTAGGGCCCATGCTCCAAAACAAGAGAAGCCACTGCAACGAGAAGCCCCTGCTTGCTGAAACTTTCCAGAAAGCCCTCTGGAAGCAATGAGGACCCAGTGCAGCCAAATAAATAAACAAATAAACTAACGTTAAAAACAAAACAAAGAGCTGCTGTGCAGCTGCTGCCATTTTCAGAAGCCAATGTCACTTGCTTGTTCCCTGGGGCTTTCTAGGCCGGCTCCATGGCTTATTACGTAGCCAAAGAGTAGGAGAGACTGGTTGCTGAGAAACACAAGGTTTGAGTATTTCATAGTTTGGGTTTGGTTAGAAGCTAAACCTGAAACAGTGATTTGAGGGCAAGTAGTTGGCTCAGACAGAGGAGCCTGGTAGGCTACAGTCCATAGTGTGTGCTCTCAGAGTTGGACACAACTGAAGTGACTTAACATACACACAGTTGGCTCAGGAGGTGATTCTGGGAAACACCACTCGGGGATCAAGAAGTGAGACAGAGAAGGGAAGAAAGCCAGTAAACGGTGTGTGATCAAACCAGCTACCATTGTGGGAAATGGGAGCTCAGCTCTCTGGGAGACCATGTAAAATATATTAAATATTCCCTTAGAGTGGGCTTTCTCACCTCAGCACTGTTGACATTTGGGGCTGGATCACTTTTTGTTGTCGGGGATGTGTTGTTAGATATTTAGGCTGGCTGAATTTCTACTCATTGGATGGTAATAGCATCTTCCTGTTCTCTCCACCCCCACTCCCTTCCAGGATTGTGACAACCCAAAAGGTCTCCAGACATTGCCAATGCCCTCTTAGGGGGTAAGGTTGCCCAGGGTTGAGATTAGGGAAACCACGGAAGACTTTCAGAAGAGAATGGCAGTAAGCCAAGATCTAAAGAAAGTAGGAATTACCTGGATAAAGAAGGCAGGGAAGAGCAATCCAGTAAGTGGAAGGAGTATATGGAATGGGTCCATGGATAGAAGAAGCATGGTTATCCTGAAGAACGAAAAGAAGGCCAGTGTGCCTGGGAAGAGAGATCAGGGAACCCTTAGTTAGGATTTTAATCTTTAGAGTAAAACTATGAAGAAGCTATGGTATGTTGACCAGAGGAAAGTTGTTCCAGGGAAGGTGAATGAAGGAGTGGGTAAATACAACCAGATTTCTATTTTAAAAAGATCATTCTGGCTCCAGGGTCTAGAATATTGGAGAAGGGCAACAGTAGACACTATCATGGTGCTGTGTTTCATCCTCACAACTTTATACCCACCTGGTTGAATATTTGTATATACATGGAAATTTTCAGGTCATGTGTCAGGGGCTCATGTATATCAGTTCAGTTCAGTCACTCAGTTGTGTCCGACTATTTGTGACCCCATGACTTGCAGCACGCCAGGCCTCTCTGTCCATCACCAACTCCCAGAGTCTACCCAAAACCGTGTCCATCGAGTCAGTGATGCCATCCAACCATCTCATCCTCTGTTGTCCCCTTCTTCTCCTGCCTCCAATCCTACCCAGCATTAGGGTCTTTTCCAGTGAGTCAACTCTTCGCATGAGGTGGCCAAAGTATTGGAGTTTCAGCTTCAACATCAGTCCTTCCAATGAACACCCAGGATTGATCTCCTTTAGGATGGATTGACAGGATCTCCTTGCAGTCCAAGGGACTCTCAAGAGTCTTCTCCAACACCACAGTTCAAAAGCATCAATTCTACGGCGCTCAGCTTTCTTCACCGTCCAACTCTCACATCCATACATGACCACTGGAAAAACCATAGCCTTGACTAGACGGACCTTTGTTGGCAAAGTAATGTCTCTGCTTTTAAATATGCTATCTAGGTTGGCCATAACCTTCCTTCCAAGGAGTAAGCATCTTTTAATTTCATGGCTGCAATCACCATCTGCAGTGATTTTGGAGCCCCCCAAAATAAAGTCTGACACTGTTTCCACTGTTTCCCCATCTATTTCCCATGAAGTGATGGGACCAGATGCCATGATCTTAGTTTTCCGAACATTGAGCTTTAAGCCAACTTTTTCACTCTCCTCTTTCACTTTCATCAAGAGGCTCTTTAGTTCTTCTTCACTTTCTGCCATAAGGGTGGTGTCATCTTCATATCTGAAGTTATTGATATTTCTCCCGGCAATCTTGATTCCAGCTTGTGTTTCTTCCAGCCCAGCATTTCTCATGATGTATTCTGCATATAAGTTAAATAAGCAGGGTGACAATATCCAGCCTTGACGTACTCCTTTTCCTATTTGGAACCAGTCTGTTGTTCCATGTCCAGTTCTAACTGTTGCTTCCTGACCTGCACACAGATTTCTCAAGAGACAGGTCAGATGGTCTGGTATTCCCATCTCTTTCAGAATTTTCCACAGTTTATTGTGATCCACACAGTCAAAAGCTTTGGCATAGTCAATAAAGCAGAAATAGATGTTTTTCTGGAACTCTCTTGCTTTTTCGATGATCCAGCGGATATTGGCAATTTGATCTCTGGTTCCTCTGCCTTTTCTAAAACCAGCTTGAACATCTATATATTTGTCCTTAAATTCTCAGGAATGGAAAAAGCATTCTTCTACCCAAAGAGCTTCCAGAGGACTCTTCTTCCCTGTGCTCCTCATTGGTGTCCATGTCTTAAGACTGTCTCTAGTTTGGGTTGAGAAATGAGGAGCTGTTGTGGCCTCCCTTTTAATGGATGATTTATCTCTTGGGGTCCTAGCTCCTTAACTAGTCTAGGTGAAACCAAGCCTTGTCCTGGATCTTAGGATCTTGTGGAGGACTGTCTTATTGTTCACAAATTTGATGCCCTTTCCATGGGAAGATAATATATCTCTGACCATTGAAATTGGTCATGGTCAATTTGTGACATGAAATGTGAGCAGAAAGGATGTGTGTCATCTCTGAGACCAAAGTTTCAGAGTCAGAGCATGGTTGTCTGTGTTTCCTTTTACCTTTGCAGGCATGCGATGAATGTTTGTTGAGAAAAGATGAATGAAAGGAAAAAGCCCCAGTTAAACTTGAATAGCCAAGGCCTATTATAGTTTCCACTAACAAGCTGCGGCATAGTTGTTTTGCTATCCTAGTGGCCACATATGTTTCTTAAGATTCTTTTCCTTTTTAAGACCCTGTTCCCTTGTGGCTCAGCTGGTAAAGAATCCACCTGCAATTCGGGAGACCTGGGTTTGATCCTGGGTTGGGAAGATCCCCTGGAGAAAGGAATGGCTACCCACTCTAGTATTCCGGCCTGGACAATTGCATGGACTCTATAGTCCATGGGGTCGCAAAGAGTTGGACACGACTGAGTGACTTCCACTTCACCACTTCACAGATACAGTAGAAGTAAAATGATTTTGGGGTGCTTATTGGGAGTGTTGCCCTTGCTGGCAAAGGGCGGAAAAGACTTGAATGAGGGCTGGGAGCACTGATGGGCAAGTTATTTTGAGAAAAAAATATGCTCTTCAGGATGGTCGTCTAAATAGCAGGTTTTCTCTGGAAGCTGTATTCATCGCTGTTTCTCAGACTCTATCCCCACCAGAGAATACTAATTCACTGAGGAGCCTCAGGACTCTTCCCTGAGACCAGGAAATGAGGGAAATGGTCCTAAAAATTGCTGTCAAATTTTATTCTTAGTAGGTGTTCCTTGTGAGCAGTGTTTTGGTGACCTTAGTCCCTGGAGTCACGGCCTGGGGATGAAAGGATGTCTTAAGCGGGGAGTCGACAGGCCTGGATTGTGTCTGAGCTTGGTGGCAGGCACCCCTCTCTCCACTGGAGCCAGGTGGCTCCCCAGCCTGCGGTGATCTCCAATCCGAGTCTCCGACAGCACCCAGGCCCAGCTTACAGACACACTGATGCTTCCGCTACTTGGGTGCCAGCACCCAGAGAAGTCTGCTGTGCCAAAGAGGAAGCAAATTCCCACTTAATTCAGGTTAAAACTGAGCTGTGCTGAAAGCAATGGGATGGAGTGACAGGGACCGCACACAGCTCCAGGAGATCCCAGTGCTCCCAGCCTTTCACTTCTCTGTGTTTCCCACAGCTCGTGTCCGATTCCCTGGACCTTCAGCTCCGTGCCCGTGCACCTGGGCTGCCCCCCCGCCGTCGGGGGTGTGTTACCTGAAACCAGGCGCTGACCTCAGGTCAGGGGCCCTTGAGTGTTTCATCTCTCTGCTGTTCATAGCTAGCTGGGTGGCCTCTGAAATATTATTTAATTTCTCTGGGTTCTGATTTCCTCAATTGTGTGATACTAAGTGACCTCACCGGGACATTTCACTGCTTATGAAAAATGGTGTCTTTTGAATGTTTAGTCTGTACCTAGAAGAATATACGCGGGTGGGGGTGGAGTTGGGTTCTTGCTTAGGGGGTGATCCTGTAACTCTAGGGTCACAGTTTATCTTCTCAACTAGGGCAAAGACTGTAACTATAGATTATACCTTAAGAAGGAAAGTTTCTCCCTTTCTAAAAATGAAAGTTGTGAAACATACATTTGTCATTTTTCCCTGATTGCTCAGTCAAATATAAATTTAATTGCCAATTATGTCAACCTGGTTGTTAGCATATTTTCCTTTTCCTTTTGCCCTTTAGTCCTACTTTTTTATTTTCTTAACCTTCTTGGTTTGACAAGGTCTAAGTAAATGCAAAAAATAAATGAATTCACACATAACTTGAAGGAAACTTATGGACTATTAAATCCAACTATGCAATGTACAGACTAAGCAGTAAAGATCTGGACAGAAGGGACTCTAACAAGTGGCCTCAGCTTGTGGGTTCCAGAGCTGGGCCTGGAAAGCAGGTCTTCTGATTCTTAGACGAATCCTTGTTCCTCTGTTCCATAAAGACCACCTTTCTTAGAGAAGGGAGCTTACCTATGACAAAGCAATTGTCCTTACTTGAGTTTCAGGAGCAGGAATTTTTCTCCCCTTCAGCAAAGTCAGCAAAAAAGATGATCTATTGAACACACTTTACATTCAGCTACAACAGAACAGAACTGTTAACAGAACTATTCCAGAATGTCACAGGTCCAGGGTTAAGGACCAATAGGAACCACTTTGATATGAGCAAGGTGGGGCTTTCAAAGGTGGTCAAGGCAATCAGAATGGCTGTAGATGTTCTAGATTCAAGAAGACAAGTTATACACAGTAGGTATGCAGTCCAACACTCTGTACCAGCATCCCTGGCCTCTGTTCCTGTGGTTTCCATGAGTGTACAAGTTTAGTTGGACCTCTGCCTCATCTTTCTTCTTTTTACTCTTCAGCCTGTTTATTCACTTCTTCCTCTGCTTTTCACTCTCATAGCACAGAGGTTTCTCAGAAGATGGTGCCAAGGCTCAGGAGTAGGATTTTCAGAATTAAATAGTTGCTGGTATATGTTATAGAGGAATCAGTTTGTGCTGATTAGGTCACACTTGGTTATGCTTGTGACTCTAGGTAATAGGTTCCTTTGGAGTCTTCTGAAGCTGGTGAGCCATCTCTAACTAGATGAAAATGAATAGCACTCCATCTTCATCATGATGAAAATTAGCAGCAGTTCATCTTAGTTTAATAGCCACAGTGAACAGCTATGACAGTAAGTATATTTATATTTACATAGTTGAAATGTTTATGAAGTGCCTATTATAGATCTAGTACTAGGGGCTCAATAAATTTTTACATATAATGTATATGTGTTAAATATTTTTATGAGTAAGTATAATATATTGTGTTTATGCAAGTACATGTAATATAGTCTGGTGAATTTGGAATATATGCCTATTATCTTTGTATGCATGTCTTTTGGAGGAATTCTGTTGCCTTGCTTCCCAATAGTCCATGTTTCCTCAATTCCCATATTCTCTTCCTTGACTCATCATTTTCTTCTAATACTAAAGTTCCGTTCAGTTCAGTCGTGTCTGACTTGTTGCGACCCCGTGGACTGCAGCATGCCAGGCCTCCCTGTCCATCACCAACTCCTGGAGTTTACTTAAACTCGTGTCCACTGAGTCGGTGATGCTATCCAACCATATCATTCTCTGTCCTCTCCTTCTTCTCCTGCCTTCACTCTTTCCCAGCATCAGGGTCTTTTCAAATGAGTCAGTTCTTTGCATCAGGTGGCCAAAGTATTGGAGCTTCAGTTTCAGCATCAGTCCTTCCAATGAATATTCAGGACTGATTTCCCTTAGGATGGACTGGTTAGATCTCCTTGCAGTCCAAGGCACTCTCAAGAGTCTTCTCTAACACCACAGTTTGAAAGCATCAATTATTTGGCACTCCGTTTTCTTTATAGTCCAACTCTCATATCCATACATGACTACTGGAAAAACGATAGCTTTGACTAGACGGACCCTTTGTTGGCAAAGTAATGTCTCTGCTTTTTAATATGCTGTCTAGGTTGGTCATAACTTTTCTTCCAAGGAGTAAGGGTCTTTTAATTTCCTGGCTGCAGTCACCATCTGCAGTGATTTTGGAGCCCCCCAAAATAAAGTTTGTCACTGTTTCCATTGTTTCCCTATCTATTTGCCATGAAGTGATGGAATCACATGCCATGATCTTAGTTTTCTGAGTGTTGAGCTTTAAGCCAACTTTTCACTCTCCTCTTTCATTTTCATCAAGAGGCTCTTTAGTTCTTTGCTTTCTGCCATATTTATATGCATATGCCATCTGCATATCTGAGGTTATTGATATTTCTCCCGGCAATCTTGTTTCCAGCTTGTGCTTCCTCCAGCCCAGCGTTTCTCATGATGTACTCTGCATATAAATTAAATAAGCAGGGTGACAATATTCAGCCTTACATACTCCTTTCCCGATTTGGAACCAGTCTGTTGTTCCATGTCCAGTTCTAACTGTTGCTTCTTGACCTGCATACAGATTTCTCAAGAGGCAGGTCAGGTGGTCTGATATTCCCATCTCTTTCAGAATTTTCCACAGTTTGTTGTGATTCACACAGTCAAAGGCTTTGACATAGTCAATAAAGCGAAGTAGATGTTTTTCTGGAATTCTTTTGCTTTTTCGAAGATTCAACGGATGTTGGCAGTTTGATCTCTGGTTCCTCTGCCTTTTCTAAATACAGCTTGAACATCTGGAAGTTCACAGTTCACATACTGTTGAAGTCTGACTTGGAGAATTTTGAGCATTACTTTACTAGTGTGTAAGATGAGTGCAATGGTGCGGTCGTTTGAGCATTCTTTGACATTGCCTTTCTTTGGGGTTGGAATAAAAACTTACCTTTTCCAGTCCTGTGGCCACTGCTGAGTTTTCCAAATTTGCTGACATATTGAGCGCAGCACTTTCACAGCATCATCTTTTAGGATTTGAAATAACTCAACTGGAATTTCATCACCTCCACTAGTTTTGTTTGTAGTGATACTTCTTAAGGCCCACTTGACTTCACATTCCAGGATATCTGGCTCTAGGTTGGTGATCACACTATCGTGATTATCTGGGTCGTGAAGATGTTTTTTGTATAGATCTTCTGTGTATTCTTGCTACCTCTTCTTAATATCTTCTACTTCTATTAGGTCCATACCATTTCTTTCCTTTATTGTGCCTGTCTCTGCATGAAATGTTCCCTTGGTATCTCTAATTTTCTTGAAGAGATCTCTAGTCTTTCCCATTCTATTGGTTTCCTCTACTTCTTTGCATTGAGGAAGGCTTTCTTATCTCTCCTTGCTATTCTTTGGAACTCTGCAATCAAATGGGTATATCTTTCCTTTTCTCCTTTGTCTTTTGCTTCTCTTCTTTTCTCAGCTATTTGTAAGGCCTCCTCAGACAACCATTTTGCCTTTTTGCATTTCTTTTTCTTGGTCTTGATCTTGATCCCTGCCTCCTGTACAATGTCATGAACTTCCGTCCATAAATCTTCAGGCACTCTATCAGATCTAATCCTTTGCATCTATTTGTCACTTCCACTGTATAATCATAAGGGATTTGATTTAGGTCATACCTGAATGGTCTAGTGGTTTTCCCTACTTTCTTCAATTTAAGTCTGAATTTGGCAATAAGGAGTTCATGATATGAGCCATAGTCAGCTCCCAGTCTTGTTTTTGCTGACTGTATAGAGCTTCTCCATCTTTGGCTGCAAAGAATATAATCAATCTGATTTTGGTATTGACCATCTGGTGATGCCCATGTGTAGAGTCTTCTCTTACGTTATTGGAAGAGGGTGTTTGCTATGACCAGTGCGTTCTCTTGGCAAAACTCTATTAGCCTTTGCCTTGCTTCATTCTGTACTCCAAGGCCATATTTGTCTGTTACTCCAAGTATTTCTTGACTTCCTACTTTTGCATTCCAGTCCCCTATAATGAAAAGGACATCTTTTTTGGGTGTTAGTCCTAGGTCTTCTAGGTCTTCATAGAACCATTCAACCTCAGCTTCCTCAGCATTACTGGTTGGGGCATAGACTTGGATTACTGTGATAGTGAATGGTTTGCCTTGGAAACGAGCAGAGATCATTCTGTTGTTTTTGAGATTGCATCCAAGTACCGCATTTCAGACTTTTTTGTTGACCATAAAGACTACTCCATTTCTTCTAAGGGATTCTTGCCCACAGTAGTAGATATAATGGTCATCTGAGTTAAATTCACCCATTCCAGTCCATTTAATTTACTGATTCCTAAAATGTTGACATTCACTCTTGCCATCTCCTGTTTGACCACTTCCAATTTGCTTTGATTCATGGACCTAACCTTCCAGGTTCCTATGCAATATTGCTCTTTGCAGCATCAGACTTTACTTCCATCACCAGTCACATCCATAACTGGGTATTGTTTTTGGTTTGGCTCCATCTTTTCATTCTTTCTGGAGTTATTTCTCCACTGATCTCCAGTAGCATATTGGGCACCTACCAACCTGGGGAGTTCATCTTTCAGTGTCCTATCTTTTTGCCTTTTCATACTGTTCATGGGGTTCTCAAGGCAAGAATACTGAAGTGGTTTGCCATTCCCTCCTTCTCCAGTGGACCATGTTTTGTCAGAACTCTCCACCATAACCCATCCATCTTGGGTGGGCCCAAATGGCATGGGTCATAGTTTCACTGGGTTAGACAAGGCTGTGGTCCATGTGATCAGATTGGTTAGTTTTCTGTGATTGTGGTTTTCAGCCTGTCTGCCCTCTGATGGAGAAAGATAAGAGGCTTATGGAAGCTTCCTGGTGGGAGAGACTGACTGAGGGGGAAATTGGGTCTTGTTCTGATGGGAGGGGCCATGCTCAGTAAATCTTTAATCCAATTTTCTGTTGAAGGGTGGTGCTGTATTCCCTCCCTGTTATTCCACCTGAGGCCAAACTATGATGGAGGTAATAAAGATAATGGCAACCTTCTTCAAAAGGTCCCATGCAGGCATTGCTACACTCAGTGCCCCCAATCCTGAAGCAGGCCACTGCCGAGCCATACCTCCGCCAGAGACTCCTAGACACCCACGGACAAGTCTGGGTCAAATCTCTTTTGGGGTCACTGCTCCTTTCTCCTGGGTCCTGGTGCACACAAGGTTCTGTTTGTGCCCTCCAAGAGTCTGTTTCCTCAGTCCTCTGTAAGTTCTAGTGGCTCTATGGTGGGGTTAATGGCGACCTCCTCCAAGAGGGTTTATGCCATACCCAGGTCTACTGCACCCAGAGCCTCTGCTCCTGTAGCAGTCCACTGCTGACCCACACCTCCACAGGAGACACTCAAACACAGTTCTGTCTCAGTCTCTGTGGGGTCTCTGGGTCCTGGTGTGCACAAGGAATGTTTGAGCCCTCTGAGCATCTCTGGCGGGTATGGGGTTTGATTCTAAATGTGATTTTGCCCCTCCTACCATCTTGCTGGGGCTTCTCCTTTGCCCTTGGACATGGGGTGCCTCCTCACAGTTGCTCCAGCACCATGCAGCTGAAGCTCCAGTGCTGCACAGCAGCCGCTAATACTAAAGTAGAGTTAGGGAAATAATATATAATGGAGAAAATTGTATACAGCACAGTTCTCAAGGAGTTATTCATAATTGGACAATTATAAGCAATGGCCCTGCAGTTCAAATCATGAGGTCACTACCCACCTAAAGATATTTTGCCATCCTAAACTGAAGGTATAGCTTTAGGTGGAAGAAACCATCTTTTGAGTGCTGAACTTGCAAACAAATATATATGAAAAATAACAATTAGATAACAAAGATGAATCAAATGAATTAGCAATTTTTACCTCTAGTGTAGGGCAAAATGACAAGACTGAACCTTCAAGAAAGATACTTAACTTCCCTTATTGCTGCTATCTCCAAGGACATACTGTGATGTTGTGGCATGGGAGTGGCTATGTTATATCGAAATTTTTTCAGTTCTCACTGATACAGAAAGAGTTCTAAATGTATCTCAAGTTCTGGGTTTTAGTAGATGTAATACAGCAAGAATCCAGAATAATTAACTTCTTTGTCATTTGGAAAATTAATTGGAAAAGGTGCTAAGGATTTTGTAGATAATCCTTGTCAATTGTAATATTGTCAATATTTAAGTATGGTTAACATAATAGTAATGCTGCATATTTATATATCATCCTATCTCCAAGGAGCTCTAAGTGATTTACAAATTGTTTTTAAATATGCTTGTAGCTCCCAGATTCTCTGGGAAGCAAGCAGGGACAGGTTCTGTGAATACTGTTTAAAGACAAGGAATTTGAGATTCATTGAGTGGCAAATCCAGACTCATCCAGTGTATAGCGTCTGAGTTAGACCCTTTTGACACCCTCCTTCGTGTTTGTTGTTTTCAGTTGGGGCCTAGAGGCTTCATTTTTATTTGAGCAACTCTCTTCCTTCTTTCTGCTTCCTAAACCTTGTCAGACCACACTCTTCTGCATGAAGTTCAAGGCAAAATGGAATCTGTGCTTTTTAGTGAGGGATTGAGATTATTTTGTTCTCACAGGAAAATTTGCCAGCAATCACAAACATTGTTCTGGGTATCTTTTAAAATATTAATATTTGGTGGGTAGCAAAGAATAAGGGTTTCACTGAATCTGAGAATTTTACCAAATGGAAGGGAGGTGATGGGGTAGAGTGGATAGAAAGCTTGATTCAGGGATCTGGGTTCTAGTCTTCAAGAGAGATCTGGGAGCTGAGCTGAAGCCATGACAACCTTCCCCAGGAGATGGGGACTCACGAAATGTACTTGATTTGTAAAGACAGGCATAACTGGGCCTTTTAGCACTGGATCCTTTCTGTAAACACACAGATTTCCCCTCCTTTCTAGTCACCATTATAAGGTTTTGAAGTTTTTAAAATGCAAAGACAGACCTGGTAATAATTGCTACCATTCTTGAGGCCTTTACTCATATGCAGTCATTATAGCCTTTTATCCTATGACCTAGGTTTTAGCTGTGTGACCTTGGGCGAGTGACCCAATCATTCTGAGTCTCAGTTCCATTAAGTATAAAAAGGAGAGGTTTGACTGGATCCAGTGGTCCTGTGAGTTTCTGTGAATCAGGGGAGAGTCTTCTTGAGCTTCTGAGAGCATCAGAGAAGAAACTGCATAGACTCATTTCCTCAGGCCATCAATCCTTTTGTTGTTCAGTCACCCAGTCGTGTCTGACTCGTTGCAACCGTATGGACTGCAGCACGCCGGACTCCCCTGTCCCTCACCGCCTCCCGCAGCTTGCTCAGACTCATGTCTATTCTTCCCTCATTTTCAACTGTAGGAGCTCTGCTTCTAATCTGTGTTAAATAGTGGCATTATTTGAAAATCAACTTCTCACACACAGAAAAGTTAGCTTTACTTCTGTCAAAATGAATTAAAAGAGATTGGATTTGTCGTTCCATCTGAAACAAAGATATAATATATGAAACCATGTTTTCGAGAAATAGTGGACTTCAGCCCAGGCATGTGTGGGAATTACTTCAGTCCGAAGAAAGAGCCGTCCTAAAGGATCAGAAGGAATAATCTCTGGTACTGACACAGGGCCAGGAATAATTCCTCTTCTCACCAACCAGATTGGAGAGCCTTACAATTCATGGAGCACTGGGTAGAGTTCCCAGAGAAATCTTGTGTCAGTAGTGGGAAATAATTAGCCCTAGGCTAAGCAATGCTCTGGTGCCGTCTAACAATTCTTTAAAGCAAGAATAAAAGGGACCAGACTGTTTCCCTGTAATTTAATTGTATCCCTGAATAAAGCACAAAAATATTTATAGGAATATTAAAGTATTTAGTACCAAACAAAGTAAAATTCACAATGACTAGAATCTAGTAAAAAAAATTACTAAAGATTGCAAAAAGGGAAAATACAACCCATAATGAGGATAAAAATCCATCAAAACTGACCTAGAATTGGTGCAAATGTCAGAATTAACAGACAAGGACATTAAAACAATTGTAATTAGATTCCATATGTTCAAGAAGTAAACTAGAGACATGGAAAATATTTTCTTAAAAAGCCCAAATCAAACGTCTAGATAAGAAAATTATAATGTTTAGGGTAGCAAGTACATTGGATGGACTTAATAGCACACTAGACATTGCAGAAGAAAAGACTGGTGACTTTGAAGACATAGCAATAGAAACTATCAAAAATGAAACAAAAACATACAGAAAAAAAAAGAATTAAAATTAACAGAGCATCAGTGTGCTCTGGGGCAACTTCTAGAGGGTGTGTGTGTATGTGTATTTGGAGTCTCTGAAGGAGAGGAGAGGGAAGGACAAAAATATTTGAAGACACAATCTGATAAAACCTATAAACCCTAATACATTACTTTCCTATTGTTGCTATAACTAATTACCACAGACTTAGTGGCTTAAAAATGAGACAAATTGTCTTATACAGGTACATTAGAGATATTACAAGTTTGGTTCCAGACTTTAGAAATAAAGCAAATATCACAATAAAGTGAATCACACAGATGTTTCAGTTTCTCAGTGCATATGAAAGTTATATTTATGTTACACTGTGGTCTATTAAGTGTGCAGTAGCATGCCAAAAAAAAAAAAGGCAATGTACATGCCTTAATTTAAAAATAATGCTGTTGAAAAAATGGTACCAATAGACTTGTGTATGTGTGTGCTCAGTCGATCAGTTGTCTTCAACTCTTTGTGACTCCCTGGACTGTAGTTTCTCTGCCCATGGAATTTTCCAGGCAAGAATACTGGAGCTGGTTGCCATTTTCTACTCCAGGGGATCTTCCTGACCCAGGGATCAAACCTGCATCTCCTGCATTGACAGATGGATTCTTTACCACTTAGCCAAGTGGGAAGCCCTTCTCTATCACAGATGTTCAGTTTGTAAACATTCACACAATATTTGTGAAGCACAATAAAACAAGGTATGCCTGTGGCTCTAGAGGTCAGAAGTCTGAAATGGATCTTAGGGACTAAAGTAAAGACATCAGCATAGACAGCTTCTTTATGGAAGCTCTAGAGGAGAAACTCTTCCTTGCCTCTTCCTGCTTCTAGAGGCTTTGCAATCCCTGGTTTGTGTTTGCATCACTCCAACTTCTTCCATTGTCATATCTTCTCTGACTCTCCTGTCTTCCTCTTATAAGGACACTTGTCATTATATGGTGTCCACTTGGATAATCCAGGACAATATTTCCATCTTAAAATCTTAGCTAAATTATATATGCAAAGCCCATTTGGCAGTTTATGATTACATATATTCACAGGTATTATGGTGTGAATTGTGCTCCCCCCAAAAAAAAGATATGTTGAAGTCTTAATCCATAGTAACTCTGAATGTGATGTTATTTGCAAATAAGGTCTTTGAAGATGTAGCTAAGATACAAATTCAAATGAAGTCATAATGCGGTATTGGAGAAGGAAATGGCAACCCACTCCAGTATTCTTGCCTAGAAAATTCCATGGACAGAGGAACCTGGCAGGCTACAGTTCATGGGGTTGCAAAGAGTTGGCCACAACTGAGCATATCAGCATATACTGGAGTATGGTGGGCTCTTAATATCCAAGATGTTTTGCACTTTTGGAGAAGGGCATGGCACCCAACTCTGGTATTCTTGCCTGGAGAATCCTCTGTAGAGAGGAACCTGGTGGGCTACATCCAATAGTGTTGCAAAGAGTTGGACACTACTGAAGTGACTTGGCATGCATGCACAAGAGAGAAGAGAGACATAAAGAAAGGGGAACACAACGTGAAAACACAGACACAGAGGACAGTTGACCATGTGAAGACAGGCAGAGATTGGAGTTACGCTGCCACAGGCCAAAGAACACCAGGGGCTACCAGAGGCAAGGAAATCTCTTCCTTTAGATGTTTGGGAAGGAACATGGCCCTGCCAGCACCTTGACTTTGGGCTTCTAACTTCCAGAACTAAGAAAGAATAAATTTCTGTTCTTTGAGTCACTTGGCAGCCCTGACAAACTAATACAATAGGTTTTGGGGATTAGAATGTGGATATTCTTGGGGGGCTATTATTCATTCTACCAACCATCCAAAGGGCTCAAGGCACCCTCAAGCCCAAGGAATGTGAAGAAAATTACCCTTTAGGATTACATTGTCAAAAACCACTGATAAAAAGAAGAATCCTAAAAGCAGCAAGAGAAGAAATTATGGCTTAAGCACAGAGGACCAAAGATAAAACAAATTTACTATCAGAAACAATGTAAGTGAAAAGGCAGTAGAAAAAATCTTTACAGTACTGAAAGATAAAGACTGTCAACCTTGAATTCTATATCCAGCAAAAATTTCCTTTGAAAATGAAAGCAAGTAGACATTTTCAAGCATGCAAAAGCTGAAAGCATCAGCAGCAGACCATGACTACAAGGAATGTTAAAGGAAGTTCTTCCAACAGAAAGGGAAAGATCACAGATGGAAATCTGGGTCTACACTAAAGAATGAAGAACAACAGAAAGGGTAACTACACATGGGTAAATATGTAAGATTTTACCCCTTATTAGTAATCTTTAAAAAAAATTGACTGTCAAAAATAATAACAATTTAGTTATCACATATAAAATATGTAAAGTAAAATATGTGATGCCAATACCACAAACGCCAGGAAGGGATAAGTGAAAGTATGTCATTGTCAAGGTTCTTATACTATACATGTGTGCATGCATGCTCAGTTGCTCAGTCCTGTCTGACTCTTTTTGACCATATGGACTGTAGCCTAGCAGGCTCTTCTCTCCTTGGGATTCTCCAGGCAGGAATACTAGAGTGGGTTGCCATTTCCTTCTCCAGGGGATCTTCCCAATCCAGGGATCAAACCCACATCTCCAGTGTCTCCTGTATTGGCAGGCAGTTTCTTTACCACTGAACCATCTGAGAATCCCCTGTCTTATATACATAATGAGATATAATATGATTGAAGGTAGACGGTGATAAATTAAAGATATACATGATATCCTAAAGCAACCTCTAAAATAATAAAATGAAGAATTATAGCTGAAAGATCAATAAAGAAGATTAAAATGGAATCATTAAAAGTAATCCAAGTCAGACAAAGAAGAGTGAATAATAAACTGCGGTTTATCCTCACAGTGGACTAGTACTCATCAATGAATAGGAGTAAATTACTGACACATGCATTCATATGGATAAATCTTAAAATAATTATGCTGAGTGAAAGACAAGAGAAAAATGTGTACATAGTAATTATTCTGTTTTAAATTCTAGAAAATGTATGTTAACCAGTAGTGACAGAAACCAGATCATCGGTTACTTGGCAATGGAGGGAGAGATTGCAAAGGGGTTTCAGGAGATTTGGGGGATTGTTGGCTATGTTTACTCTCTGGATCAAGGTGATTATTTCACAGGTGGATGTATATGTTAAAACTTATTCAATTATACACTTTAAACATGTGCATTTTATTATATATCAATTATAACTTTATATTGTTGTTCAGTTGCTAAGTCATGTTGGACTTTTCGTGACCCCATGGACTGCAGCATGCCAGGCTTCCCTGTCTTTAACTATCTCCCAGAGTTTGCTCAAATTCATGTCCATGAATCAGAGATGCTATCTAACCATCTCATCCTCTGATGCCTTGTTCTCCTTTTGCCTTCAATCTTTCCCAGCATCAGGATCTTTTCCAACGAGTTGGCTCTTTATATCACGTGCTCAAAGCATTGCAGCTTCAGCTTCAGCATCGGTCCTTTCAGTGAATGTTCAGGGTTGATTTCCCTTCTGACTGACTGGTTTGATCTCCTTGCTGTTCAAGGGACTCTCAAGAGTCTTCTCTAGCCCCACAGTTCGAAAGCATCAATTCTTTGATGCTCAGTCTTCTTTATATCAAACTCCCCATACATGACTACTGGAAAAACTATAGCTTTGACTAAATGGGGAACTTTGTAAATATCTTTTATACCTTTATAAAGCTGTTTAAAAAATTCTAACCATCAGACTACTTGATATCTAACTTCTCTTTTCATTCTAAATGATCAATAAAATTTCTGATGAAGGAATTGCTACTGGTGGTGTAAATTGTTATACTCCTCCTAGAATGCAATTGGAAATATGTATTATGGTCTCTAAAAATGTTCACATTTTTTGTCTCAGAATCCCATGTTTGGCAAGTTGGCTTAATAATGGAAAAAACAGGAGAAGTATTATGGAAATTCTTGTAATCTCTTATCCACAATAGCAAAAGTCTTGTTTTTTAAAAAATTATGTTTGAAAACAAAAGAGGTTTCATTTGCCCAAAAGTCATTTGATTAATTTCAGGAAGATGAAAGATAGTTGGGATCAGATTGAGGAAATTACAACCCAAATTGTGCAGGAGAGAACTCCTATAAAGGTGCATGAGCCTCCAGAGATGCTTCTGGCTGGAAGTTTGGTGACTTTCAGAGATCTGGCAAGCAGGCCCCAGGGGTAACTGATAGGGTGATTATTTGGGGTTCTGCAGCAGAAGCCATCAGGTCTGTTGACCATCTGCCGTGTTCCTCTCCTATGCCTCTGCCACTCCCGGGTAGTGAGCAACCCATGTGTTAGGCAGGTGCAGTGAGTGAGAGACTGGGTGGGGCCTTTGGTCCCTGTGACAAGCAGGTGAACCAATGAGCCCCACAGCAAGAGATAACTAAACATCTGTCCCGAGGAACAGCACATTCTGTTCCTCCTCCAGATCACAGGAGACAGGCTTGAGGTCACATTGCACAGAATGGCATGTCCGGCTCTTTCCACAAGCAGGCCGAAGACACGTAAAGGTTGAAATGAAAGGAGTGGAAAAAAATATGAAGGGAAAAACGCTAGCCAGAATAGAGCACACTTGACCATACTGGTGTCAGACAAAAGAAAATTTAAGATAGATATTCAAACATGCAAAGAGGAATATTTCAGAATAGTAAAAGTAATAAAAGTTATTAGACAAACCTTTATAACTCTGACAACCTAGCTTCTAAATACATAAAAGAAAAGCAAATAGAAAATAAAAGGATAACGAGATCCACCATTACAATAGACTTTAACACACAGTTTTTAGAAATTCATAAACCAGACACACTAAAAATAAGTGAGGATGTAAAAGGTTTGAATAACACAGTGAATAAATTTTACATATCTCCAACGCGTGCGTGAATGCTAAGTCGTTTCAGTCGTGTCTGACTCTTTATGACCATATGGACTGTGGCTTGCCAGGCTCCTCTGTCCATGGGATTCTCCAGGCAAGAACACTGGAGTGGGTTTCCATGCCCTCCTCCAGGGGATCTCCCTGACCCAGGGATTGAACCCACGTCTCCTGCAGTTCCTACATTGGCAGGTGGGTTCTTTACCACTAGCGCTACCTAGGAAGCCCCATATATCTCCAAAAAACAGCATTTATTTTTTTTCAAAAGAACATTAAGCATTCAGAAAAAAATGATCATAGATTAGAAAATGTTAACAAATTAAAAAACAGAAAGAAAGCATACAGGTCACATTCGTTGGTCATGATGCATTAAAATTGGAAATTGAGAAGGAATAAACCAGCGAAATCCCCCCAAACAAAAAACAAATTATACTTATTAAAAATATTTCTTGAAGGAAATAAAAGCCCACTTCTTTGTAACACATAAGTTAAAGGGGAAACAAAAACTATGTAGACATGAAATATAACTAAATACAATGTGTTAAAATTATTGATATGGCCAACATGGTACTTGGATAAATATTTGTTACAGTTGTACTTATTAGGAAAAACAAGGAAGACAAAAAATATATGAACTAACATTTTAAATCAAGAAGGTGGATACATATGGGAAAAATAAAATAAAAAATATAGAGTAAAGGAATTAATAAATACAAAAATAGAAATTATTTACACAGAAATTAGCCAATAAAGAAATTAGTAAAGTTGCTCTGTAAAACCAAAAGCTGATTCTTTGCAAAGGCCTGAGGTTTGAACAATTTCAGTGACTCATCCAAGTTCATGAAGCTATTCAAGTAACAAAGGTTAGATTAGAACTCAAGACCCAAACCTTCTTCTTATCTGATGTTCTCAAAATTCCCCCAAGTTGGACATGCTGGGCCCATGCCTCTACATTTTGCATGGCATTCCCTTTTCTTGGAACCACAGGCCAACATGCCTGCCCACTTTGAGCATCTTGAACCCCCTACCCATTTCCACTTAACCTACTCATCTCATCTGAGGCTTTCCTTCACCTGAAAGTAGCAATTTCAAGGACTTGGGAAAAGTGGTGTTGAGGTCGTGTTTGGCCTGAGGATTAAATCTTTAACTCATATAATTTTTAAGCCTTTTCATAATCTGCATAACCTAGTTGTAGCTCCCCCTCACACATCTCACTCTCTCCTTCTGTCCATCCGCCATTTCCTTCCCACTGCTCACCAAGATCTGTTTTGTACCTCTGCTCAACGGGGTAGAGTTCCTTCAGAGCCTGGTTTCCATCACAGTCTCTGTTCTTATACCTCAGCCTCCAGCAGGTAAATTAGAAGAGTTTTTTGGGGGTCATTATTCTTGAGAGACAAGTCCCTCATGGGAATTAAGCATTGCCAGGACATGGCCCCTCATTTTTCTCACTTTTAGATTTCCCATAGTACTTTGCACAGGTCCTCACAAACAGTAGTAATTCCTCAAAAAATATTTGCTGGATGAATGGCTCCTCAGAAAACTTCTAGAAGTGAGGTCTGGGGGCTTGAAGAGGTATGCCTTGCCGACTGCCTGGTACATAGTAAGCCTCCTGGTGTGATGTCTGCAACTTACTTTCAACAACTGCAGCATTGGTAGTATGATATTATCAGAGAGTTGGTTTAAGCTACAATCTAGAGATGGCCAATTGCCCTGATCAGGGATATATACCTTGGGGTAGTCAGCTTCTATTTAATCAGAAAAGTCATACTTCAGAGGTCCCTTCAGTAAGTCATCTCCTAGAATTCTCTGGTAGTGCAGTGGATGAGCCCACTTGCCAATGCAGGGGACAGAGGTTTGATCCCTAGTCCAGGAATATTCCACATCCCAAGAAGCAACTCAGCCTCTGTGCCACAACTGATGAGCCTGTGCTCTGGAGCCCACGAGCTGCAACTAATGAACCTGTGTGCTGTAACTACTGAAGCCTGTGTGCCTAGAGCCTGTGCTCCACACCAAGAGAAGCCACCACAGTGAGAAGCCTGTGCACCGCAATGAAGAGTAGCCTCCACTTGCTGCAACTAGAGAAGGCTTGGGCAAATCAATGAAGACTCAACACAGCCAGAAATAATTAATTAAAAAAAGAAGCCATCTCCTTTTTGAAGGATTACTAACTTGCATGATGATTATTATATTAGTAATGATAATGGTATTCAAGATAAGTGGGTGGCCTAAGTATCTTTTGACGTATTTCCCACTCTTGTATAAAAAGGCTGAAGAATTAGTCTCGGGGATGGTGCCATTGGTTTGCTGGTAAATGTTTCACAATAGGCTCTTTGGGGAAATGTGTAGTGTTTGCTGATTTATGTGTGTGTGTAAATACTACTACCATGGTCCAACTACCAACATGAAGCCATTAAACAAGGAATTGGAAAGAGATGTGTTCCTCATACATTTGTCTACACAGGTTTCAAACAGCTGGCCACTTACAAAGATGTTTAACCCAGGAATGGCAGCTCTTCAGCTATTCACACTAACTCAGACATTAAGAGGACCAGTCTCTGAAATCCTTTATGTTCTGCCCCTCTTATGATAAACTTGATTCAAAACGATGCAATACAAAACTCAAAAAGCAAATCTAAGGGACATTAGCAGGTGTGTTACCTCTGGGGACAGCTAATCCTTTTGCAGACCTTCTGAGAGGCTGGGTAGGACACACCCAAGAATTGTCTTGCCAAGGGACACAAAAACTGAGGTCTTCACTCATAGTTGGTGAATGAGTATCTCGTTGGTTCTAAGGACCAGGCGTGCATCTGAGTCCTGAGGAGACTAGACTCAGGCATGCTTCTGAGTCTAAAACCACAGGCAGAAAGAGATGCAGGTCTTTGAGGGAGGAAAGCTTTTGCATGTTTGAGAACCAACTATTGGAGTTACAGATGACCTCTGAGTAGGCTCAGGAAATACGGATACGGTCAGACCTACAGCAGGGCAGACTATCCAGCTTACGGTGGAAGAGCCTCCCCAACACCCTGGCAGAACACAAGGCCTTCACTCCCATCAGGGTTGTACAGTGGTGAGGCAGGGGGATGAAGGAGGTCAGCACCTCTACTCTACCCTGCTTTAGGGTGAGCAGCCTTGTACTGGGCAGAGGGGTAGGAGCTACACCCCAAGGTATGGGAGAACTGAAGGAAATAGTCTTGACTATTGATGAGTTGCCTTAACTACTGACTAGTTCTGTTGATTGTTGACTATGGTCCCAGTGGATCTAGGAGCTTGTCTACCTATTGGGTCCTCACCACCACCCACTTTCACTCCATGGGGAAGGGGAACCCAGTTCTGTTCCCAGGAATATCCACAAGCTCTCACACAGTCTTTTTTGAAACAACCAAGCCTGTGTCTCTTTTAAATTCCAAGCGTTGCCACTGTAATCCCTTTGTTACACACACCAGCAACACGGAAGAACGTCAGACTTTACGAAGGACAGCTCCATATTCCCCGTATGCAGGTACTTGTCTCTTCAAGGAATATTTGTTTACACTTTATCTTAGCTGGCAGTGCCCCCAGGCTGTTGAAGGGCATGATGCCATCTTTAAAAACTCTGCGGAAGAAAGCAAGACCTCAGCAAACCAAGAAGGCATTCACAGTTGGCTGAGGTCAGAGGATTTAAATGAACATCAGCTTCTCCATCATGAAGAAGAACTTCCAACTGAAAATTAAATCAGCCTAATAATATCCATTTGTTTCTCTCACTGCACATACTAGTTGGTAAAACTGCCATCTGCTTCCAACCAGTACATTTTATTCATTTCTGGTTGCATTCTTGTCATCCCAGTTCAATATGGAAATTTTTGTCCTGGAGCTAATTAGTTTCAGCTGATATTTACAGAGCACCAAACTTGGTTTGGCGATAAACATAAGTAGAGTAAGCCAGTTGGTTTGATGGAATTTTTTTTTCTGGGTAAGTTTATGCCATCCTTACTGTCTTCTTTTTCTATATTTCTTTAAAGATGGGAAAAGAAACCTTAAATCTTGTGTAATCTATCGGTATAAGAGGACAAGAGCTTCACAGGAAAGATAAGAGGGGGAAAAATCATTTGTCAACTCCTGTGGCGGGTTCTAAGGAAATGTATAGATTTATTTCTATTGCAGGAATATGTGAGATGGATAGAAAAAGTCCAGCCTTGGCGGAATGGGTCCTGTTTGCAGCTGACAGTGCAAGGTTTATGTACCAGGGACCTCAAAAGTTGTCATTGTTAATAAAAGAAGTTTTCTTGATAATGGTTGTGGTGCACTTTGTGCAAGCATATGCTATTCCTAGTGTTTGGTTAGAAAGAGACTCTAATATGGAATGTATTATACCGAAGAGCCAAAAATAACATCTGTCTCGCAAAGAAGGAGAACAATCTCATTTCATATCTCCTATTTGACAGCATCTTTTTTTTTCTTTACTGAAAGATTATAGTTTTGTATAGCTTACAGAAATAATACCTAAACATCGCATGTGATTTTAGACTCAAATGGGATCTGCTTAATAAAACACACAAGCAATTAGAGAACTTGGTTGTAATCACTTCTGAAACCCCAGAAGGTTCACATGGGCTGGGCTGAGTTGCTGCCTTCCTAGGCTTTCTCGTTTCAGAAGCTGAGAAGAGGAACTCACCACTACCCACATCATGTGTACAGATCATGTTTACCTAGCAGTACAGATGTTTTTGAACGTCATGCTGCTACTACTTGGGCGGATTTCTCATTTTCAGAATAAAAATTATGTTTGCCGGGGATTAGAGTTTGGTGGACACAGAGGTTAAGCACACTTGGCAGCCCCTCTCAGATATCTTCTTAGGGACTAAAGAAAGAGTAGGAAAGAAATCCCAGTTTTCTGTTCTTAATTTTATGTAGCAGAGAAGTTACCTGGTTCAGCTGTGAGCTAAGCTCACCTCCTTACATTTTTTACCTTCCAAATGTATGAGCTCTGCTACACGTCCAAAGCACGCCGATGTGAAGGTGCAATTTTGGCAGATGCCTTTTGACAACCTTTTACTATCATTTAGATTTGCCTTACTGTTAGATCTCCTTCTGTGCTTTAGCTATTTCTATCAGAAAGTGAAAAGTGAAAAGTGAAGTTGCTCAGTCATGTCCGACTCTTGTGACCCCGTGGGCTGTAGCCTACCATGCTCCTCCATCCATGGGATTTTCCAGGCAAGAGTACTGGAGTGGGTTGCCATTTCCTTCTCCAGAGGATCTTCCTGACCCAGGGATTGAACCCAGGTCTCCTGCATTGTAGGCAGACGCTTTACTGTCTGGGCCACCATTTCTATCAGAAGAAGCTGGTATTTCCTGCTGTCATGATTGTGCTTGATTAACTGCCAGTTGTCAGTTCTTATCATTATTGTTTGGTTAGAGATCACAGTCTTTGATTTCAGTGCCCATATCTATTGGTCAAATCATCTCTTGGGTGCCCAAGAAGAATCTAGTTGGATAAATAAATGATCTGTCATATAAGTAATTTTGATGATTTAAAATGGGCAGTTTTGAGGTGGTAGAGATGGTAGTGGTGTTAGTGATAGTGATGGAAACAGTGGAGGTGAAGGCTATGGTAGTGTTATTGGAGGTGGTGGTGGTGGTGATGGAGATGATAATAGAGGTGATGGTGGTGGTTATGGAGATGATGGTGAGAGTGGAGGTGATTGAGATGCTGGAGTTAGTGAAGTGGTGATGGAGAAGGTGGTCCTGGGGTCCCAAGACTATTTTGCCAGGCTCAGTCTTTGGTTGGAGTTCATTTGCATGTACTGTAGGCTTACTATTAATGACGGTGGTCAGATCCTTACTGTTTAAGGTATGGCCCATAGACTTGTGGCAATGAGCACCAACCAGGTTTTTGTTAGAAATGGAGCTGAGACTCTATCTCAGACCAACTGAATTAGAATCTGCATTTTAACATTATTCCCAGGTGATTTGTATGTACTTTGAAGTTCCAGAAGCACTGATCTAAAGGAGAAATAGCTATAAATACCTGTTACTCTCGTGGCCCCATATTCCTGCCCTTTATCCTCCCCATGAGGGGATCTCAGCCTTCACCTGCATATAAGATAGATGCAAGTTTGATCCCTGGGTCAGGAACATCCCCTGGAGAAGGAAATGGCAACCCACTCCAGTTCCAGTATTCTTGCCTGGGAAATCCCTTGAACAGAGGAGCCTGGCAGGCTATAGAGTCTATGGGGTCGCAAAGAGTTAGACATGACTTAGCGACTAAACAACAGAATGAAGTTGTTTGGCTTGTACTCAGGGTCTGGAGTCAGGCTTAAGTATGGATCCAAAAGAAAGCTGTTCATACTCTGAAATTTGAGATACTCCAGATAAATATATCTTGTCCAAAGATTGCCTTGGTGCCTGAAGTTCTCATTAGATTGACTTTTCAAGAAGCAAAGGCATTTAGCAGGAGGAAGATATTCGGGTACCACACTGAGGCATTGGTTACATGATCTGATTATCGTATTAGAAGGTAGAGGATCTTGGGACTGTAACCTGCTCTATATCCCTGAATAACACTTTCACCAGGGCCTTCCCCAGCTTAAGAACCAATCATGGCTTCTTATTCCCATGGCTGGCTTTTAAAGTTCCCCATAAATGGACCTCACAGTAACTATCCAAACCATGCCTCCCACAGCCCCCGAACATTCTTGGCCTGAGTCCACACAATCTCTTCAAGGCCCCTACTTATCAAGCTCTATAATGATTCCTTTGCTGAGTCTGTTCTCCCTGCAGGAAAAGCTCTCTGACTTTTCTAAGAAAATCGTATTCCTTCAAGTGGTCCTGCTTTTTTCCACAAAATCTTTTATGACCACTCTGGTCACTGTGGAATAGTTTTTCCTGTGAACTCTGATAGTCCTATCAGTATAAAAAATAGTTCCAACTTCTCTCAACTTTCCATTTCCTCCACTTGGGGAGGGTCTCCCTTTATGCCAACCCCTTCTTCTCAATACTGAGTTTTCCTCTCTCACTGTCAGCCCCAGTCCAAACACCGTTAAAGAAACACCATGCAAATGCAGGTAATAATGATACAACAAGCTTATACTATTGTCTTTCTTAAGGATGTTTGCTTTTTAACCAGTGATTGCACCCTTGTTTGATCTAAATCAAATCATTAATTGAGGATCTACCACATGTAAGGCTGTGTGAGGGCCTATAGAAGTGCCAGAGCAGCTTTAGACATGACTTGCCCCCAAGGAACTTAAAATTTATCTGGGCAGAGGAACCTAATATACATTGTTCAGTCACTCAGTCATGTCTGACTCTTTGTGACCCCATGGACCATAGTCCGCTAGGCTCCTCTGTCCATGGGATTAACCAGGCAAGAATACTGGAGTGGGTTGCCATTTCCTTCTCCAGGGTAATATACATTAGAATCAATAAAACACAAGTTCAATGCTGTTGGTTTTGAATGCAGGGTATCTTATGAAGGTAAACTCATGGCCAGGATGAAATGTCAGGGGTGGCTGAAAGGGCAGGGTTCTGCTGCCATGCTGGGCACTTTCAGGGGCTTCATAAAGATGCTCCATAATTCTGCTGGATGGTCGAAGTGGGCTCAGGGAAGCTGTGACCCAGAGAGATGTGGAGGGTGGAGGTGGTGATGGTGGTAGATTGGAAATACCAGTGGAAATCCTTACTCATTATGCTTGCAGATGTGGTTGAGGGACTGAGGAAATTATAAAGGAGGCGTGAGGACACAGGCAGTGTCACTGTCCTCTGCACTGGTTCCACAGCCAGGGCTTTCCTGTTTCTTTCTTTTTTTTTTTTAATTTATTTATTTTAGCTGGAGGCTAATTACTTTACAATATTGTAGTGGTTTTTGCCATACACTGATATGAATCAGCCATGGGTTTACATGTGTTCCCCATCCTGAACTCCCCTCCCACCTCCCTCCCCATCCCATCCCTCTGGATCATCCCAGTGCACTAGCCCTGAGCACTTGTCTCATGCATTGAACCTGGACTGGCAATCTGTTTCACATATGAAAATATACATGTTTCAATGCTATTCTCTCAGATCATCCCCCCCTCGCCTTCTCCCACAGAGTCCAAAAGACTGTTCTATACATCTGTGTCCCTTTCCTGTTTCTTTGTCATGGTAATATACCTCTTCTCCAAGTGTTGCTACTGCTGTTTGAAGGAAACCATTATCTTGATTTTCAGAGAATGACAATCTGGATTGAAGCCATGCTCAGAAATCTCCAGAAAGCCTATGTTCCCTTCAGCTCTTTAGAGAAAACCAGGATATTTTGTGGTAGGTCAGGAAATGAGGAAAGAGAAATAGGATGGGGAAAGGAAATAAGGAAAAACAGACCTATGGAAAGTGGAAGAGAGCTGCGTGGGGGAGGCATGTGGTGTGCATTGAAACAAGGCAAGTCTCCTATCTTTTGAAACAAATTTACCAACTTTTCATATATACAGAGAGACCACACAGTGTTTGCCATAAAAGTCAGTAGGATAGATTTCTGGACTTGCCCCACTGCCTCTATTCCCATGGACCCCATCTCTCCAAAGAAACAGAAAAGGAAACAAATTGGGGTGGTGGAAGGTTAAGTGACTATAGAAGAATCCCACTAGCTTCACGTACAATTGGAACTGAGACATTTAACGCTAGGTCAGGCTGATCGCCAAGTCCCACAGAAAGCAAATACACACCCGGTGTTCTAGCCACAAGCGAGCTCTGAACCGGGGCCCATTAGTGACTTGTAAACCATTATTGTTGGTGCAGTAGTTACTACTTCATCTGGAGCTAGGTAGGGGCAATTTTAAGGGAGCTTATTTACATTGTTAGCTAACTGCTGGATCCTTCATTCATTCCTTCGTTTCACCAGCCAGTCTTGTCCATGTGCTGGACTGGTGGTCTGTGTGTGTTTTCCTTACACATTATATTATTAGCTTCTCAAGGAATATGAGCGGATGTAGTGTATTCCATATATAGGCCTGGCTTACAATAGAAGCTTTTCACATGCAATCATCTTTACCAGTTTTCCCTTCCAACTGGCTGAAAGGGAGATGATGCCCAGTGAAATTTTGTAATTTTCTTTCTCATATTATCTTTATCTAAAGTATTCAGGTTATGCTGGCCTCATAAAAGTTTTTGGGGAGCATTCTCTCCCCCTCTATTTTCCAAAAGAGTCGGTATCATGCTGTAATTACTTCTTCCATAAATATTTGCTAGAATTCACCAGAGAAGCTGTTGAAGTCTGGGGCTTTATTTGTGGCAAAGTTTTAAATGATAAATTCAATTTATTGAATAGCTATAGGACTATTTAGAATTTTCACTTCATTTTGCCTCAGCCTTGGTAAGGTGTATTTTTCAAGAATTTGTTCATTTCATCCAAGTCGCAGAATTTGTTGTCATAAAAATTTTCATAATGTTCATTTCTTAGCTGTTTGTCATTTTGGGTTTGTGGTGATAATGCTTTTATTCTTGATGTTGGAAATTTGCATTGGAACCTGGAATGTTAGGTACATGAATCAGGGCAAATTGGAAGTGGTCAAACAGGAGATGACAAGAGTGAGCATTGACATTCTGGGAATCGGTGAACTAAGATGGACTGGAATGGGTGAATTTAACTCAAATGACCATTATATCTACTACTGTGGGCAGGAATCCCTTAGAAGAAATGGAGTAGCCATCATAGTCAACAAAAGAATCCAAAATGCAGTACTTGGATGCAATCTCAAAAATGACAGAATGATCTCTGTTCGTTTCCAAGGCAAACCATTCAACATCACGGTAATTCAAGTCTATGCCCCAACCAGTAACACCAAAGAAGCTGAAGTTGAACAGTTCTATGAAGACCTACAAGACCTTCTAGAACTAACATGCAAAAACGATGTCCTTTTCATTATAGGGGACTGGAATGCAAAAGTAGGAAGTCAAGAAACACCTGGAGTAACAGGCAAATTTGGCCTTGGAGTACAGAATGAAGCAGGGCAAAGGCTAATAGAGTTCTGCCAAGAGAACACACTGGTCATAGCAAACACCTTCTTCCAACAACACAAGAGGAGACTCTACACATGGACATCACCAGATGGTTGACACCAAAATCAGATTGATTATATTCTTTGCAGCCAAAGATGGAGAAGCTCTATACAGTCAGCAAAAACAAGACCAGGAGCTGACTGTGGATCAGATCATGAACTCCTTATTGCCAAATTCAGACTGAAATTGAAGAAAGTGGAGAAAACCACTAGACCATTCAGGTATGACCTAATTCAAATCCCTTATGATTATACAGTGGACGTGAGAAATAGATTTAAGGGACTAGATCTGACAGACAGAATGCCTGATGAACTATGGACAGAGGTTCGTGACACTGTAGAGGAGACAGGGATCAAGACCATCCCCAAGAAAAAGAAATGCAAAAAAGCAAAATGGCTGTCTGAGGAAGCCTTACAAATAGCTGTGAAATGAAGGGAAGCAAAAAGCAAAGGAGAAAAGGAAAGATATACCCATTTGAATGCAGAGTTCTAAAGAACAGCAAGGAGAGATAAGAAAGCCTTCCTCAGCCATCAATGCAAAGAAATAGAGGAAAACAATAGAATGGGAAAGACTAGAGATCTTTTCAAGAAAATTAGACATACCCAGGGAACATTTCATGCAAAGATGGGCTCAATAAAGGACAGAAATGGTAGGGACCTAACAGAAGCAGAAGATATTAAGAAGAGGTGGCAAGAATACACAGAAGAATTATACAAAAAAGTTTTTCACGACCCAGGCAATCACGATGGTGTGATCACTCAACTAGAGCCAGATATCCTGGAATGTGAAGTCAAGTGGGCCTTAGGAAGCATCACTACGAACAAAGCTAGTGGAGGTCATGGAATTCCAGTTGAGCTATTTCAAATCCTGAAAGATGACGCTGTGAAAGTGCTGCACTCGATATGCCAGCAAGTCTGGAAAACTCAGCAGTGGCCACAGGACTGGAAAAGGTCAGTTTTCATTCCAATCCCAAAGAAAGGCAATGCCAAAGAATGCTCAAACTACCGCACAATTGCACTCATCTCACACGCTAGTAAAGTAATGCTTAAAATTCTCCAAGCCAGGTTTCAGCAATATGTGAACCACGAACTTCCAGATGTTCAAGCCAGTTTTAGAAAAGACAGAGGGACCAGAGATCAAATTGCCAACATCCGATGGATCATCGGAAAAGCAGGAGAGTACCAGAAAAGCATCTAGTTCTGCTTTATTGACTATGCCAAAGCCTTTGACTGTGTGGATCACAATAAACTGTGGAAAATTCTGAAAGAGATGGGAATACCAGACCACCTGACCTGCCTCTTGAGAAACCTGTATGCAGGTCAGGAAGCAACAGTTAGAACTGGACATGGAACAACAGACTGGTTCCAAATAGGAAAAGGAGTACGTCAAGTCTATATATTGTCACCCTGCTTATTTAACTTATATGCAGAGTACATCATGAGAAACGCTGGTGTGGAGGAAGCACAAGCTGGAAACAAGATTGCTGGGAGAAATATCAATAACCTCAGATATGCCGATGACACCACCCTTATGGCAGAAAGTGAAGAAGAACTAAAGAGTCTCTTGATGAATGTGAAAGAGGAAAGTGAAAAAGTTGGCTTAAAGCTCAACATTCAGAAAACTAAGATCATGGCATGTGGTTCCATCACTTCATGGCAAATAGATGGGGAAACAGTGGAAACAGTGGCTGACTTTATTTTTCTGGGCTCCAAAATCACTGCAGATGGTGATTGCAGCCATGAAATTAAAAGACACTTACTCCTTGAAAGGAAAATTATGACCAACCTAGACAGCATATTAAAAAGCAGAAACATTACTTTGCTGACAAAGGTCTGTCTAGTCAAGGCTGTGGTTTTTCCAGTGGTCATGTATGGATGTGAGAGTTGGACTGTAAAGAAAGCTGAGCTCTGAAGAATTGATGCTTTTGAACTGTGGTGTTGGAGAAGACTTTTGAGAGTCCCTTGGACTGCAAGGAGATCCAATCAGTCCATCCTAAAGGAGATCAGTCCTGGGTGTTCACTGGAAGGACTGATGTTGAAGCTGAAACTCCAATACTTTGGCCACCTGGTGCAAAGAGCTGACTCATTGGAAAAGATGCTGATGCTGGCAAAGATTGAGGGCAGGAGAAGGGGACAACAGAGAATGAGATGGTTGGATGGCATCACCGACTCGATGGACATGGATTTGGGTGGACTCAGGGAGTTGGTGATGGACAGGGAGGCCTGGTGTGCTGCGGTTCATGGGGTTGCAAAGAGTCGGACACAACTGAGCGACTGAACTGAACTGAACTGGAAATTTGTATTTTTAAAAAAATTATTTATTTACGGTTGTGCCGTGTCTTTGTTGCTGCGTGCAGGCTTTCTCTAGTTGTGGCAAGGGGGGGCTACTCTTAGTTACAGTGTGAGGGCCTCTCATTGCAGTGAATTCTCCTGCTGCTGAACACAGGCCCTTTCTCAGGCCCTAGAGCATGTGGGCTTTAGTAATTGCAGCATGCGGGCTTGGTAGGTGTGACACACAGCCTTGGTAATTGTGACACACAGGCTTGGTAGTTGTGGCACAAGAGCTTAGTTGTTCCATAGCAAGAGCAATTTTCCCGGACCAGGGATCGAATGCATGTCCCCTCCACTGGCAGGTGGATTCTTATCCACTGTACCGCAGGGAAGTCCAGCAATTTGTGTTCTTAATGTAACTTTGAAGACCAAATGATGATGCTGCTGAAGCCACACGATGGTATAAACCTTGGTCTTTTGAATTCACGTTTTGATAGCTGCCAACTCATCAGGAAGCCTGTGTCATACTGTTACATGAGCAGGAAATAAACATCTGTCATAGAGATTTGGGGGGTGGTGGTTTGTCAGAACAAGTAGGATTACCTTACTTACTGCAAATTACCATAACTGGTTTCTTTGTTCATATTCCTTGCTATACTATGGCCCCTGGGGCCATGATAATATGGCTTTTGGTATTTTTTTCCAGTGCACAGTCAGTACTTGGTGAATATTAGCTTCTCCATAAGTGTTTCTTGAATATGTATGAATGACTGAAGTGGTTCCTATGTATTTGGAGCCTTGAGGTTTTCTTTCCTTGGCATGTGTGACTCAAGTCCAAGTTGGAGCTTCCAAAAGCATGCAGTACTGGCTGGCTGTATCTTTCCCATCCTCCCTCCCTTTTCCCCTCCCTTCTTCTCACTGTTTTCTGTGTCCTGCCTTTATTCCAGAACCACACTTGAGGCTCTGTCAGAGACCTTTTATGAAGGTACGATCTCTTTCATTTGGATCCCAGTATAAGGGAATTCAGAAAAAAACAGACATGGGCTGGGTTTTTTGCTTTCTTACCAAAACATACTGAAAAAAAAATCAGCCCAGAAAACAATACAACCACTTAGAACTCTATGCAAATGAATACATAAAAATAGATCCCAGAAGAAATGTTGAGATTGTGTTAGTCACTCAGTCCTGTCCTACACTTTGCGGTTCCATGGACTGTAGCCCACTAGGCTCCTCTGTCCATGAAATTTTCCGGGCAAGAATACTGGAGTGGGGAGCCATTCCCTTCTCCAGGGCATCTTCCCCACCCAGGGATTGAACTTGGGTCTCCTACATTGCAGGCAGGTTCTTTACCATCTGAGCCATGTTGAGATTACCTGAAAGAAAATAGCAAGCAAGCAAGCAAGCAAACAAACAAACATTAGGAGGATTCTTCCAGTGACATAAATTTAATGCCTTTGCATATAGAAAAGACCCTGATGCTGGAAAAGATTGAGGGTGGGAGGAGAAGGGGACAACAGAGGACTAGATGATTGGATGGCATCACCGACTTGATGGGCATGAGTTTGAGAAAGCTCTGGGAGTTGGTGATGGACAGGGAAGCCTGGTATGCTGCAGTCCATGGAGTCACAAAGAGCTGGACACACTGAGCGACTGAATGGAACTGATATACATAATAGACTAATTATCAATTGTACTTGAAGAAGATAACAGATTCATTGCTGGAAAAAAACATATTTTGCTATATCTTATCATATGTTTCTATCAAACAACTTTATCAACATATTTTCTCATTCAGACTTTCATCAAATTGGACTAGCCCCCTTAAGCAACAAGTATTAGTGAGGGACTTTCTGTGCAAAATAACTGTTAGCTGAAGCTTGGGTGCCTCATTTATACTGCAGTCCTTATAAGTGAGAATGGAAACTTTCCAGCCCATACAGTTTGCTGGGTAACCTTTTGAGTATTTTTAAAGTAATAACAAATGCTTAGAGCAATGTTTCATTCCAGTGATGCTTTTTCTTAATGACTTGCTGACAAGTTTACTCTTCTGTTTAAAGCAAATAGGTGCCATAAGAATTCTCGGAATGGCTTTGTTCTTTGTCTTGCCTCATATGTGTTAGAGTTTCTATAGTATTTTTTCATGCATTGCATATAATCTTAGAAAAGGTGGGCTACTACAGTATACTCTGCAAATACATTCAGCAAACATTTATTATAAAGCAGACATTATTTTCCATTACAATCTAGAGGTTTATTCACCAGGAGAAAATCCTCCAATAGGCTGAGTTTAAAAATCCTGGAGGGAAGTGTATGGAAAGGAAACCTAACTAAATGGTATAGGGTGGCATGGTAGGAATTGTGTGATTCCTGTGGTCTCCACATAAACCATGCCCTTCTTGGTTATATCACCTTTCTCAATTCTCCTATAACCCTTCAACTCCCATCATTTCTGAGCCCTGGTATTATAGTCCTAGACATAGTCCTAGACATTTCCATAGTATCTAGAAAGTCCCTGATTACTCAGCTCTCTGAAACTCTTCATCCCTTTTCCTTTAGTTTGGTTATTTAGTGTCCCCTAAAGCTAGGCAATGATATTGTACCTCCACAGAAGATGGCTGATAAATGGAAGACTCCCATCTGAACATCTCCTTAATTGGAGGCTTTAGATTCTGTAAAATGCAAATACAATTTGGTTCATTTAAATTCTATATACGTTCTCGTGCTGTGCAGCTCAGTTGTGTCTGACTCTTTGTGACCCCATGGACTGTGTCCTCTCCAGGTTCCTCTGTCCATAGGATTCTCCAGGCAAGGATATTGAAGTGGGTTACCGTGCCCTCCTCCAGGGGCTCATCCTGACCCAGGGATCAAACCCACATCTCCTGCATTGACAGGTGGATTCTTTACCACTGAGCCACCTGGAAAGTCCAAATTCTATATATAATTTGCTTAATCAAAGGGAATAAGGGAATACCCTGGCAGTCCAGTGGTTAGGACCTTACCCTTCTCCTGCAGGGGGCAACAATTCGATCTGTGGTTGGGGAACTAAGATCCCACAAGCTGCTTGGCATGGCCAAAATTTTTTTAAATTAAAAGAAATAGTACAATGATGTAGAAACTGAAAAATTGGTCATATGGTTCATATGGAAATTAAAAGAATAATGAAAAATTTCAAGAATTATCTTATTATTTCAAGAATACATTTATTCTTATTTTAATTATTATTTCAACAAATATTAACTCAAGAATAATCATGAAAACAAAGAACAAAGTTGGTGAATTCTTAACGGCCCTGTGAAATAAGCACTATTATTACTTCCTTTTTACAGATGAGAACACTAATGTACAGAGAGAGTAAGTAGTTTATCCAAGCCTACACATCTTATAAGTGGTGTCTGCACCACACATTCAAATATTTCTTGTTGAAGAATCTTCCTCTTGCTCAGAGTATGTGTATTATATCTCCTGTTGCTATACAGGAGAAATATCATGATGATTATTCTTATCTCTAAATGCCATCTACATAAAAAGGTTCTACTGTGTATTTTAGAGCTATACTCATGTTAACAGCAAAATCATTTTACCTGGTATCATAAAATACTATCTTGGCTTTTAACCCAGAAATACCACATTGAAATTCTTAATTTGATGAAATATTTTACAAATTGAATTTGAAGCCATCACAAACATCTTTATGATCAATGGGGTTGATTCTCGTTATAACCAATTTGCTTTCTCTTAATAAAGTAAGATATTACAAAATTTGCCAGTTTTCACTAGTATAATCTGTGTTGTAAAAATAACTGAAGGGAAGTTGGCTCCTGAAACTCTGCCCTGTCTTCTCTGTGATATATTATGAGAATTATATGTAAAAATACATGTGGTATCACTTATGTTAGAGTCCTAATCAAATGTTAATAATTTAACTTAATACTGTGTTTTGTAAATCATAAGACAATTTTAGGTATATTTATTCTTCATGGTTTCATTTAGGTTTTTGGCAACATATTTGTTTAAGGAATTCATTTTCAGGTTTAATTCTGCTGCCCCTATGATTCTGAGTATTTCTGCAATGGATTGCATTGAAAGCCCCAAGTTTCCACTCCTCCTATTTTGCGAGGGGCATTTTGTCCCACCTCTTGACTCTGTGGTCAGCCACTTGACTTACTTTAGCCAATGGGATGTTAATAAATGTGGTGTGAAGTGTGCATTGGATTCAGTTTGGCTGTTACTGAATCTCTGCCATAACCTTGAGAACATCAACAATGCTAGCCCACTAAAAGATTGTAAAATATGCATAGGAAAGATTCAGGTCACCTGAGGCTATCCAAGACCAGTCAGCCTCTAGCCAATCTGTGAGCTGTCCATAGACTCATAAGTAATTCTAGCCAAGATCAGCCAAGTGCGAGCCAGATCAGCAAAACTACCCACTGACATATAGACTAGTGAGAAATACTAAATTATAGTTACTTTAAGCCACTGTACTTTGAGACATTTTGTTATACAGCAATAGCTAACAGATATAACCTTAATTGTAGAAATAATCATTACTGTTTTTATTTCCCCATTTGAGTGCATATGTGTATATTGAAGCTGCTCAGAACAGTGATTGAAGCTCTAGGATTCAGAAAGATCCCTTATAACTGACTTGTGAAGCTGATCCCTTATGCCCCATTTAGGATGTGGATTCATAGTTAAGTGGTAGAGCCAAGATCATGAACCTCAGTCTGGCCATCCATCTTGGCTTGCTTTTGGTCCAAACAGTTTTTTTCCAGAATTAAAATCCTGTTTATATACATCAAAGTGTTTGGTATCCCCTTTTTCTTGGTCATAGAAAAGGAAGATAAATGAAAACCACACTGGCTAAATCTCATCTATTTAATACAGTAAACACTTCATTAAACCAGACTTATTTCCAGGTTCGAGGATGGAGTGGGAGAATACCCTTAAATGAACTTACAGTATTTGTAGTATAGATTTTTCAAAGCAGTACAGTTTTATCTAGGTAAATAGTAATTTCATGACAAATACTGCTGTTTATAGCTCCTGCTGCATAGTTATATGATAATAACTAATATTTAGCTCTCACTTGTTCCCCATCCCCTGCTGACGGATTATAATGGAATAAGTTATTTAAACACATCCTCCAGTCATTGTTCATTGTTAATTTCTTTAGAAAGACAATAATGATAGAATGATCCTAAATTCTAGACTTCAGGGTCTTTATTATTGAGATTTTTAATCCCTCATTCCTTGGATTTTCCATACAACTTTTTCGAGTTTTAATATTAATAACTTACTTTACTTATTCCAGTATCTTCAAAATATGATCACTTCAACATTCAATTAACATAAAAATAATTAATGAATATTTTACATTTTTATATTAAATTCAATGTGAATTTAACCTTAAGTAGCACATCTCAATTTGGACTAGGATTCATGCTTTTTTTAATTTTATGATTTTTTAAATTGAAGTATAGGTTTTTAAAAGTTTTTGTTAGTTTTTTTCTCTCTCAGCAATGTCTGGCTATAAACCATACTTAGCACTCACTGTTATGAGCACTGAGTATAGAAATAGTTGCTTCCTCTCTGCCTCAATGTCACAGGTGCAACGGGACAGCTGCTCTGATGATGTTGGCAGGTCCAATATCTGCAGAGCAGCTGAAGTATAGTTGGTTTACAATGTTGTGCTAGTTTCAGGTGCATAGCAAGGTGATTTAGTTTTTTATATACATACACATATATCTATGTATATATGTTCTCTTTCAGATTCTTTTCCATTATAGATTATTATAAGATATTGAGTATAGTTTCCTGTGCTATACATCAGGTCCTTGTTATTTATCTACTTTGTATATAATGGTGTACATCTGTTAATCCCAAACTCCTAATTTATGCCCCCCTCTCCATGTGTGGATGTGAGAGTTGGACCATAAAGAAGACTGAGCCCTGAAAAATCGATGCTTTTGAACTGTGGTGCTGAAGAAGATTCTTGAGAGTCCCTTGGACTGCAAGGAGATCAAACCAGTCAATTCTAAAGGAAATCAATCCTGAATATTCATTGGAAGGACTGATGCTGAAGCTGAAGCTCCAATAGTTTCATCACCTAATATGAAGAACCCGCTCATTGAAAAAGACCCTAATGCTGGGAAATTTTGAGGGCAAGAGGAGAAGGGGGCAACAGAGGATGAGATGGTTGGATGGCATCATTAACTCAATGAACATGAGTTTGAGCAAACTCATAGAGATAGTGAAGGACAGGGAAGCCTGGCATGCTGCAGTCTGTGGGGTTGCAAAGAGGCGGACACAACTGAGCAACTGAACAACAGTAACAACCCTTTCCTGTTTGGCAACTGTAAGTTTATTTTCTATGCCTGTGAGTCTGTTTCTTTGTAAATAAGTTCATTTATATCATTATCTTAGATTCCATACATAAGTGATATCATGGTATTTGTCTTTATTTATTTGACTTACTTCAATTAGTATGATAATCTCTAGTTCTATCCATATTGGTACAAATGGCATTACTTCATTCTTTTTTATGCCCAAGTAATATTCCATTGTATATAAGTACCACATCTTTTTTTACCCATTCTTCTGTTGATGGATGTTTAAGTTGCTTCAATGTCTTGGCTCCTGTAAATAGTGTTTCTGTGAACACTGATGTGCATCTATCTTTTTGAATTAGAGCTTTTGTCTTTTCTAGATATATGCTCAAGAATGGGATTACTGGAACATATGGTACCTTCACTTTTAGTTTTTTAGGAACCTTCATACTGTTCTCCATAGTGGCTGCACCAATTTACATTCTCATCAACAGTGTATGAGGGTTCCTTTTTCTCCACACCCTCTTCAGCACTTTTATTTGTAGACTTTTTGATGATGGCCATTCTGACCAGTGTGAGCTGTGCAAAACTATTTCATTGTACTTTGCATTTTCCTAATAATTAGTGATGTTGAGCATCTTTTCAGGTGCCTGTTGGCCATCTGTCCTTACACTTTAGATCATTGTCACCAACAAGCAACAAAATGCTAAACTTGTCCCTTTCTTGTTCACATGCACCAATTCTTTGGTGTCAGACTTTGGACGAAGTGGCCTGAATAATCTACAGCCTGGATAATTTGCCTCTGGACACTGTATTCTGTTCTGAATATACATTTCAAAATGTCCAGTTTCTGTTTTCTTTTACTCTGTCCAGTAAAGGAGACTCAGGCTGTTTTTTTTTTTTTTTAAACAGTTTCTGCCTGGAACCAATCTCATATGACCCAGGTTTTTCTGTCTTTTATCCTATACGTTAGAATCATAATGTGCCTCCACCAAATGTTTGAGAACTGTAATTTACTCTGAGGAGCTCAAGACCAGTCACTTTGTATGTGTGGTGACAAGTATGTCAGGTAAGATTGATGGTTAGCCTTCTGTGTCAGGAGCTTCCTTGCTGAAGATGGGCTGTTGTTGCATGCACCCAAATCTCCATCCCTGGGGATAGGCCAGTGCCAGGACCAGACTCATGGACAGATAATTATTATCATAGTAAAGTAACTTCAAAGGAAGAGTGGAATTCTGTGGCTGTGAGATCACAGTAGATCTGAGTGTAACTTTTGCAGTGTTTCATTAGTTTTTCCCTGGAACAGTCCAGGAAGTGGCATGCATGAGTCTTTCTGGCTCACAGATTTGCTGTGCTTCTGGGAAAAAAAATATCGAAGTCTTAAGAAATGTGTTTATGGTGCCCATATCTTAAGAAGCTTTTACTTGATCTTGGCAGGGAAAGCTGTTGTTCGAACAATTGAAAACATCTTTTTTAACTGTTTCCAGAAAGCATTTGCAAACACCCCCAAGTAAGGGGGTTACATATTTACAATGCAGCTCTAAGCCTCAATTAAAGCTGTTGTTGTATAGTGTTTGTGGCCTCTAATAGCCTGACACCATAATAATATTATACAGTATCCCAAGATAATGAGACGAGTCTCTAACATCTGCTTATACTCAGAAAACAAAGGAGAATTGGAAGGCTGCATCCTGTAACTCTTGTGAAGCACAGCCTCTGCTTCCTGTGTCTCCAACACAGGGTGGCTTTTTCCATGGATTGTTTCTCTACCATCCCAGGGCAATGGCAGAATGATCAGAAAGAGATCGGAGAAAACTTACTAGATAGGCTGCTCATGCTGGGAGCTCAGCTAGAGTGACCTCATTAGGGAAACCATTTCTGAGCTCTTCCAGAATAGTTTAGATTGTGTTTTAATTATCAATTCTTTATTTTTTTGTGGTGAGAGCATATAAGATTTACTCTTCTAGCAACATTCGAGAACGTAATTCACTCATTAGTGATAACCACCATGCTGTACATTGTATCCCCAGAACTTGTTAATCTTATAACTGGAAGTTGGTACCCTTTGGCCAGTAGCTCTCCAACCCCACCTCCTCTTCCCCTGCTGACTCTGATAATCACTGATCTACTCTCTGTTTCTCTGTGTTTGGCTTTATTAGATTCCACATGTAAGTAAGACCATACAGTATTTGTCTTTCTCTGACTCATTTTACTTTACATAATGCTCTCATGGTTCATCCAGGTTGTTGCAAAAAACTTCCTTCTTTATCAGGGCTGAAAAATATTATGTTGTATATGTATACTTCATCTTCTTAATCCATTCATCCGCTGATGGACCTTTAGGTTGTTTCCATATCTTGGCTATTGTAAATAATGCTTCAGTGAACATGGCAGTACAGATATTTCTGTGAGATCTTGATTTTAATTCCTTTGGATGTATATCCAGAAATAGGATTGTTGAATCGGATAGCAACTCAATTTTTAATTTTTTGAGGAACCTCCGTATGTTTCCCATAGTGGCTGTACCGGTTTGCATTCCCACCGACAGTGCACAAGGGTTCCCTTTTCTCCACATCCTAACCCACACTGGTTGTCCCTTGTCTTTTTGATACTAGTCATTCTAACAGGTGTGAGGTGATATCTCATGGTGCTTTTGATTTGCATTTCTCAGATGATTAGTGATGCAGACATATTAGCTTGAGGTAATCGTTTTGTAATACATACAATGTATCAAGTTAGCATGTTGTACACTTTAAATTTACATAATAGTAGTATGTATCAATTATATCTCAATAAAGCTGGAAAAAAATCTTCAAAATGTATAAATGATAAGTAAATTGTGTCTCTTTAAAACGTATTTTTTAAAATTAGAGGATGATTGCTTTACAATGTTGTGTTGATTTCTGCCATTCATCAGCATTAATCAGCCATAGGAGTCCTTTGGACTGCAATCCAGTCAATCCTAAAGGAAATCAGTCCTGAATATTCATTGGAAGGACTGTTGCTGAAGCTGAAATTCCAATATTTTGGCCACCTGACATGTAGAGCCTACTCACTGGAAAAGACCCGGATGTTGAAAAGACTAAAGGCAAAAGGAGAAGTGGGTAGCAGAGGATGAGATGATTGGATAGCATCACTGACTCAATGGACATGAGTCTGAACAAGCTCCGGGAGTTGGTGATGGACAGGGAAGCCTGGCGTGCTGGATTCCATGGGGTCGCAAAGAGTCAGACATGAGTGAGCAACTGAACTGAACTGATATACATGTCCCCCAACTCTTGAACCTCCCTGCCACCTCCCACCCTGTCCCACTCCTCTAGGTTGTCACAGAGCACCAGATTTGAGCTCCCTGTATCATACAGCAAATCCTCACGGGCTATCTATTTTTCATACGGCAATGTGTATATTTCAGTGCTACTCTCTCATTCATCAGTAAATTGTATTTTTAAGTTAGTTTATTAAATAAGAGTTGTTGGTTTCCAGATGGTGGAGAATACTCCAGAGGTCAATCTTTCTGACTTGGATCTTTAATATTCTCTAATGTTGAATGTTGTCTTCTGGAACTGAGTGGTGGGGAATGATGTTGAAGATTCCCATCTGACACTTTTAGCAAGAGACCACTTGGAAAGAGGTTTAAGGTGGAGCTACCTTATACCATGCTCTACTTTCCTGGGGTTATATTCTCTAGGGACAAGGATCATCATTCTCAGTCTTCATTAAGTAGGAATTTGAGGTGTAATGAAGGGAAATTACTTATAAAAAGAAACACAGCAAGTAGGGGAGGGAATAGCAAGGATGGAATCCATTTATGTGCTTCCTGATCGGCCAGGCAATGCTGTGCTCTTGTCTGTTTAACAGAACTGTGGGAGGAAGCATAGTTGACTTATTAATTAATTTAAAGAAAGGAGATAGTAATGACTAGAGTGGGCATTCATTGGTTGTCTTTCTAGTGCTTTCCAGTCTTACCTTTTCCCTTTTCTAGTGGAACTTTAAATTTCCTCCCTTACAATTTATTGGGACTTAACCTCGCCAAAGATTTAAGTAAAAGCAGTTTATTTGGAAGAGATACTGATGGGGAAGTGGAGCAGTGTGGTGGGGAGAGGGAAAGCCAGTTAAGGGTGTATTAACCAGTCACTATGGATACCTGGTGCTTAATGCCCCCGAGAAACTCTGGGGTACTATGGAGAACACACCTCACAGTCCTTCCAACTGAAGAGTGAGGATAGTGGCATATTTGTCTGCCAGTTTCCTGCTAATCCTTAGTTGAGGGCTGCTTCTGGGAGCATTAACTCTGGAACTTCTAGCTTGCTCTGTGCATGAACCAAACATGTTCTTGTGGTCGGGGGTGGCGTGGGGTGGGGGGTGGGGAAATGCTCTCAAACAAAAAGTAGCATATGTTTGAGTAGACTGAGGCTGAGGGGAGATGTATGGATAAAAACAGTGAGTATAGCAGGACTTGACTCTACCCTCATCTCGAGAGGGGGGCCTTGATGGACTCTAATCAATCAACATGGTCCCACCCCTTGGACACTGTCATAGATTTGCTATTTGGGAATGTAACTCAAATCAGTCTCCATCAGGAATGCCACTCAAATCCCAGACTTTAGTCAGCTGCTGGGAGGACTCTCTTTTCTGTGTGAAATGTGAAGAAGCTGGGAGCCCTGGAAATTGCTGGCAGTCATCTTGGGAGCAGAGAGAAGAACCACCTGAATCTGAGAACATGTGATGAATACTGGAGGAGAGAAACAAGGTTGTAGGAACTAACTGTGCCCTGCATTAAGGTTCATACAAAGCTGAATAAGGCTGTCTAGGGCTGCTGTGATAAAGTACTGAAGAGTACACTACCTAAAACAACAGAATTCTACGATCTCACAGTTCTGGAGGTCACAAGTCTGAAATCACTGTCCGCAGGGCCAAGTGCCCCTGGATTACTCTCAGAGGAATCTTTCTTTGCCGAGTCAAAGTAAGACAGCAGCCATCAGTTAAGTAAACAGAGCATTTATTCTAGTGCAGATGGTAAACATAGCTATATTCTATGAAATTATTTATTGTTCTTAGATAGTAGCTACAGAACAGACAATAGTGAGTTTTCAGTATCCATGCTGTTAGTGATAATAGTGCTTGAACAAAGGAATAACTTCAGAAATGTCCCCTTCTCTCACCAAATTAAGTTATAGAAATTTACAGCTGTTGTGAATTTTTAAAAAATATTTATTTATTTGGCTGCACCGAATCTTAGTTGCAGCAAGTGAGATCTTTGATCTTTGTTGCCACATGTGGGGTCTTTAGTTGTGGCATTCAAACCCTTAGTTGCAGCGTGTGGGATCTAGTTCCCTGAGCAGAGTTAAAGCCCATGTTTCCTGCATTGGAGACATGGAGTCTTAGCCACTGGACCACCAGGGAAGTCCCCTGATATGAATTATTAAAGGTTCAATTCAAGATGCTAAAAAAAAGGAGAGAAGAGACCAAATTCAGAGGCATAAACAATAGACAAGATTGCTGTCTCTGATGTAAATCTAGAAACAAGTGAGTAGTCCTGGTTGGATAGGTGGGTCTACTCTCAAGGTTACCCAGGACTAGGTTTCTTCTGTCTTGTGGTTCTGTCATCCCTTAGGCTTTTGTCCTCATCTCTCTGGCTGAAGCTGTCTCAGCACCACCATGCTTGCCCCCAGCCTTTAGGAAGGGGAAGGAGCGATTAGAGAAGCAGCAGCCTTTTTAACGACATGACCTGCCCGTTGAACATTCTCTTCAGCTCACATTCATGTGTCCAGACCCTAGCTGCAAGGGAAGCTGGGAACATCTCCAGCTGCGTGCTGTGTGGTCTTATTCCCTGACAAAACTCCTGGGGTTCAGTTACTCCCAAAACCAAAAGTTAGAATGAATTCAGGAGACAGTTAGCTGAAGCAGATGTACTGTGATTTCTCTCAGGAGAAGGAATGAAATTTGGACATTCAGGGCCGACAAAACTTGGGGAGGCGTTCATTTACTTAATGACCACCATGTATTGAGGATATAATGTTTTCCTCATGGTTATACAGTCTAGTTGGAAAGAGAGGCAATTAAGTAGAAATCAATAACACCTGAAAGATGTTGCGATTGTGTGACATCTGAGAACTGTGAGATATACTGTGAGGAAACAGAGCAGAGGGACCTGTTCTCGTCTAGGGGCAGAAATATCAGTGATGATTTCCTGGGCTGACCAATGCTGGACTGAGGCTTCTGAGCAAGATTCTATTCGCATAGGAAGAGGATGTTGTAAGAGTGGGAATCAGAGATACAATGTAACTTTAATGCATCTTCCAAAGACGGAAGTCATTTACAAGGCTGCTGCAAGGAATCTTAACCCAAGGCAGGAGCAATGGGAAAGTTATGTAGAATTTATCCAGAAAGGAAGAAGGATTACTGAGCTTGGAGGAAATTTTCTTGGCACCAGTCTTGTAGCAAAGTATAGAGTCATGATGAGCCCCAGATTCTGGGTCATCTGCAGTGGTTTGAAACATGGACCTGGTTATTCTTTGGCTGCAAGCACCAATAAATCGATCAAGCTTTTCAACAAGAATTAGAATATTCTTATAATTCCCCATTAATCACGTCTCTTGGAAAGGTAGGAAGTGGTAGGAGTCACATCTGTTTGGTTGTTTGGCATCAAAGTCTTAGCTCTCCTAGTGTTTATCTGGTGTTCCTTTACTAAAAAATGTTGTAACTTTGAGTCATGATGAAATCTATGTTATTTGGAGGGTTGCTTTTGAGAAGGGATAGCAAACTGTCCTGAAAAAAAGTAGTGGGGGTAATACTACAAGATAATGATTGGGTAGGAGCAGGGGGACTTGTCAGTTTTTGTTAGTTTGGAACAAAATGTCTCTCTCTCTTTTTTTTTTTTTTTTTCTGTTTTGCAACAGGGTATATCCTTTTCTCTGTATATATTTTATTAGGTTTTGGTTTAACTGCAGGTTCTGAGCTGCTGCATGCTTTTAATTTTACCTTTCTTATGATCATTTATTTGCAAGTACTTATTGAGTGCCAGAGTGAAGTGTTGCTAGCTTTTGCCAGGCGTTACAGGCTCTGGGTGTTGCTAAGGGGTTAGGTAACTAGGCTATGACAGTGAAAAAGGCAGACTTGGTTCACGCCCAAATATAGCACAGCCCTGGACATGGCGGTGCACCTCTCATCAGCTTTATTTCTGAAATGCTGTGTGTCTTTGGTCAGTTACTCAGCCTCTCTCTTCTATGAAATTCCTGACGTACAATGAGAATGATCGCAGTCTTTTTTCCCCCCCTTTCATTCTTCATTCTCACCCTCTGGCAAATTCTACTGTATCCGATTCTTTTGCTGTGGCTAGGACATGACTTATTTTTGATGAAGCCAAGTATGAAATATGCCAAGAGCGTCTCCTTTTTGAGATTTCTTGGAGAAGGATGACTCTGAAAGTATTTGCTAGAAGGAGGTAGACCCTCCATGTTTTTACTCACAAGATGGAAGCTTTGATATCCCTAGGAATTCTATGTCCAGCCGAGGTCATTTCCATTGTCTACTACACTTTAGAGACATTCTGAATGAAAGAATAGAATGTAGGGAAGTTATTTCTCCCAGCATTTGGCAGGAGTAGTGGCATGGAACAGGCATTAATGAGTTGAGTTACCTGCCAGGCACTGTTATGTATATTACCTTGTCTTGTATAAGGAACAAGCCAACAATGAGACATTATTATTCCCACTATAAAGATGAATAGGTTGAGGATGGGAGAGGCTAGATAAAAGCTGATAAAATGCTGAAGCAGGATTCAAACCCCTCTCTTAGACTGCCATATCCATGCTGCCTTTCACCAAAACATTTTTCCTAGAGCTGATGAAATGCAGACACTAATTAGTCTGGTTGGGTCGGCTCTGCTCCTTTCAGGAATCTAGGTGAGTCTTAGCTGTCTGGAAGAACAAATTCCTCCCAGGCTGGGACAAAATGGGAAAGGAAGTTGGCTGGAATGTTGTTGCTCAAGCTGCTGTCTTCCTGGCAAGAACAGACCATTTTTATTTAGCAAATGATCAGAGTTCATCATCCTGTTTTCCCTTCAGTTGGGCCTTAAGAATACCAATAAAACATTAAAATTAAAAAAAAAAATTCTGTGGTTTTGAAAAAAAATTCTGTGTTCCAAACTGAGATCTGGATCAAGTCTACAGACAATGTGTGTGTGATCGCCTTGCACACAGCAGAAGTTGTTCTTGTCCTGTGTGTGTTGTGCTGTGATTTTTTGACTATGAGTTTCTGGAGGGCAGGGGATACAACTCAGTCAATGCAGGATCCTGAACACCTAGCCCAGTATCTGGCACACAGCACTGCAAATGACCATTGAAATGAAAGTGTATCCCTTTGTTTCTTGTCCATGACTAAAGAAATCCGATTTAAATTCAAAGAGACTAATGTCAATCAAGTCACTTTCAACTCTTTCCATTCCTGGGGCAAATGTGGGCTTAGTTTACTTTGAGTTTTACTTATACTCCACCTTCTTCAGGGGAAAGGCATGTACCCAAGGTACATAGATTCCCAGTGTCACACCTTGTGGACCACCAAAGAATTTGATTAGTGGTTAATGCAGGAGACTGCCTGCAATGCAGGAAATGTGGATTCAGTCCCTGGGTTGGGAAGATCACCTGGAGAAGGAAATGGTAACTCACTCCAGTATTCTTGCCTGGGAAATCCTGTGGACAGAGGAGTCTGGCAGACTATAGTCCTTGGGGTCACAGAGTCAGATACGACTGAGCGTCTAAACCACCACCTCCACGTTTGTAACATATCCATTTGATTTGCAAATATAAGTGCCGAATTTGCCAGGCCAAAAAAAAAGGGGGGGGGGGAATTTGGAAAGAAGTTAGGGGAAGCCCATAGAAATATTGAGATAGATTAAGTTTGAAGAACTGCTTGGGAAATGGTTAACTTTTCACTAGCACAGGAAGAGCAGAGAGAAAAGCATCAATGAGGACAGCAGCTCTGTTGCCTGAGAGGGTCCATTTGCATTTTTTGCTGGTAGGGTTGCTATGGCCTCTTTTACTGAAGTTGGTAATGCTCTGGTGGTTAGTTTCAATGATTTTCTTTATTGTGATTTACAGATCAATCTCTTACATGGTTGTTCCATTTAACCTGTATTCCCTAGGTTATTTCGTAAAGCAATTTATTGGACATTATCCTAAATTGAACTGCATTTACTATCCCCTGACTCAATTACTTAAGTGGTCCACATCCATTTGATTTTGGTCGTCTGCTTTGGCTGTTTGCTTTTTTTCTAATTTTACTATCAGTTGCTAAAGAGAATAGTTCTGCTGTCCTTTCCTTCCCACAGCATTCTCTGTACAAGCAGTGCAATTCATAAAGGCAGCTGTTCTAATCTGAAAAAATCCTACTTCTTCCATCAAGTATGGTTTATTTCAGCAATTCAATTCTACAAAGATTTAAGGAGTGCCTACTTTGTGATGGGAGTCAGCTAAGAGCTATCTGCTTGCCCTCTGTCTCCTTTAGAACAAGTTTGTTAGGCAAAGGTCTCTGATTTCTGAGCAGCACATCTTAGCTCTGAATCTTTTCAGATGGTTTTCCAACACCAGTTTCAACTCCTGGGTTCCTTTCCACGTGTCTCTCACAATGCATAGCAACTACCCATCATATTGGCTGGCTGTTGTTATTCGTGTGTTTGCAATTTCTAATTCATGACCTGGCCCCGTTTCTTCAGGTGTTCTTTTATCATAGACTTTAGGATAGTTTCTACTCTTTGTCTCATAACATTTGTATAATGTACTTGGTCCTGGTTCATGTCTTGAATTATTTTTTTTTTTAAAGGTTAGTATCAATACAATTTGTCACTTCCCACCCTTAGAATTTCCTCTTTAAACTTCTGAACTCAAGGAAGATTCACCATCTTCCTTCATTTCTCCTAACCCTTGTAAACCAGCACTGTGTTTTTATTGGCCTTCAAGCTTGTTTAAGTAGAGCTAGTGGTGGGAATGGAAATGTCTCTTTCTGGGAAACCTGGCTATTTATACTCCATGAGTAAAGACATCTTTAAACAGGGCTTCCTTCTGGTCTTTTCTAATTTCTCTCCTGGTGCGAAAGTGACATCTTGTTAATCTTTTCTATTATTTGTTAATTTCCACTTCCATCTTGGGAGGTCAATGGCGCTGTCACCAATTTGTTGCTTAAATCCCATTACAACCAATTCTCCACTAACCCACAGACAGCCTGGTCATAGGTAAAGCTTGCCTTGCTTGCAGTGTCCTACCCCATGGAGTCTCAGGCAGTACAAACAGGATCTGACCTGTTCTCGTGAGACAGAGGGAAATCTTGTCTAAAGCCACTTAGCAGCTCAATAGCTGAAAACCCAGAAATTCCAGATTTGGGAATATTTGCCCTGATCACTCAACCATGCCACAGTTCAAGCCTCAGGTTATATTTTGAATGACAGCGATTTGATTCAACCATGACATTGAATAGGAGATTGAATTACCAGGGTGTTGAGTTTACTGAAGGGAAAGACAAAACAAAGTAGGAGAAATGGTAGTGATGGAGAGAGGCAGAATTTGGTAGCAGAATGGAAGGAAATGGAATTAGTCTGTCATTTGAAAAAGCCCAAGAGAGACTAGAGATTATGCTAAGGAGCCCATGAAATGCTTTTTTAAAAATTTATGTGCAATTCAGGGCCTTCGTGAAATGCTTACTTGTGCTACAGCAAAAATAGGGTCCTGTTTCTTAGCCAAAAAGGAAAAAATTAAGGCATATTAAAAGAGAAACAAACCTTTATGTTCTAAAGTATGATCTTCTGTCTTTGAAATGTTTCTTTTTTTCTTTCTTTTTGGATTTATTCTGTGCCAAATGGAAGAGAAGGGTTTTATCCTCATCTTTTATCCCTGCCCTTCTTCTGGTGGTGTCTACTAGAGTCTATAAGTGGTGTGAGGATACGGCCATTTAGCAAATAACGAGGAAATGTGATTTTTTTTGTTTGCAACTGTATTGTATTCCGAAAGGAAATGTGGTTCTGTTACAAGTTTGCTATATAATTCTAAATGTCTGGGCTCTGATACAACTGTATACTCGTAAAAGGAGGAACCCAGGCTGGGTGTTTTGAATATTAGGTGCTAAATGTTCTTTTTATAAAATATGCTGTTTCTCTGCATTTGACATTCAAAACTGTGTAAAAAGCACTTCTTCAGTGAAGGATCACTTTCCTTCATCTCAAGAATTAAAGAGGAATATCTAATGTAAATACTTAGTCTGGTATGAATCATTTCATTTTTTGGGTATTAGAAGCTTTTGAAATATTAATAGGTTTATTTGAAGGCTTTAAGTTTACCTTGTGTGCAAAATACAGCATTTCAGAGCTTCCCAACCCTCATGTCCGGTAACAGTATATTTGACAATAGAGGATCAATTTTCTCTATTCACTCTGTCAACTAAACACATTTCCCCTTCCATCTATTTGTCTCAATAGAATGAAACTGGCTACTTTTGGCATTTGGCATTCGTTATAGTAGCTTGTATTTTTTCCAGATGTCTTTAGTGTATATGTCAGCACTATATACATAGAGCTTAATTTTTTTTAAACAAAGCGGAATTCAGTCTCACCCTTTTATATAGAGGAAAATAAAGCCATATGGGAAGATTTCATTTTTCAAATGTACTTTCAGCAGACAGACAATTTAAATTCGGCTTTTGTTGAGAGCAGGTTGTGTTTGTTTCACGTCGTTCTCACTGTTGACTCTGAATATGAAGGGCATTGCACTGACTCGGCTTAACATCATGTACAGTGCATCCCTTGCCCTTGTGTTTGGACAGATGTGAAGGGTAAGGAGGACTTGAGCAGGTATTTGGGACAGCTAGGGCAAGTCATACATCCTTGGAAACTGATGCAGTCTAGGTTTCAGCAGAGATTGTAAGGCCCCAAAGACCTTTACTGGTTCCACAGCGAGGTGCTGAGGGGTGGGGGTGCAGGTGGGTCCTAAACCAAGCTGTGGTATTTGCAGCCCCTGCTCGGTGGACACTCACATGCCAGCTAAAACAGCCTTCTTTCCCAAGACAGCAGGATTGCCTTCATCTGGAGATCTGACCACTTTGTAGAATTTGAAGAAAACTCTCATAGAATCACGGAAATAAAGACATCAGCCAAGAAATGTCCTGGAAGACATCTGCCTTATATATGTGTGCAATGATCTATTTGAAAAACAAAAATCATATACAGTATATCTCGTAATTTGTATTTTGCTTGAGAAAGAGAATGGCTGTGACTAGAAATACATCTGGGTCCCTTTAGAATACCAAGCACGGCACTCATTAATAAATGTGTAAACATTGATTGTAATCAGCAGTGGTTGGGTAACATCTCTTCTTGCCTCAAGAATGGGTTAGAGCAGTTGGAGATTTTGAGGACATCTTTCCAGAGATGGAAGCTCTAAGGGAAAAAAGAGATTCCAGTGGGAAAAGCATAGCCCTGAAGAGAGCACTAGGAGAGATTTCCTTTACCAGTGGACTGCTCTTGACTATTTAATTAAGAAGAGACTAGAGGCTTGGACACTAAGGAAAAAGCTGGGTAAGCATATTCAAAACTGTGTGTTTCTTAACAAAATTATTGGCAGCAAGTATAGATTAACATGTAACATTCAATAAAAATTTGAATTGAAAGCAGCTGTAAAGTTATTAAAAATCAAGTAAGAAGGGATAGTATTTTCTTATTTTTAGCTGTTTCATTTTTTATGGATTCTTTTTATTTTGATAGTATCTAGTGGTTTATAAATGAGACTTTTGAGCTTTCTATTTTATTATGAATAACATTTAAATATTTTGATATGTCATTGTATGTCTTCCCTTAATATCTAATGTAGGGTATTTTAAATTTGAGGTTGCAAGTGATTAGTTAGTGGAAGACTCTAATTTAATAGTTTGTGACTAGTATTTTTCTTAATGTTTTACTGAAGTATGATTTATGTATGGAAAAGTGCATATGACGTTTGATACAGCTCCACATATTGAACACATCCTTGTGAACGGCATTGAGATCAAGATGCACCAGCTCCCTAGAAGCCCCACAGTAACTCCTTCAGATCACCATCCCTCCAAGGGCAATCCACTGTCCTGACTTAGAACAGCATAGAGTTTAGTTTTGGTTGATTTTGAACTTTACATAATTAGAGTCATAAAGTATCAACTCTTTTGTACCTAACATTTTGTATGGGAAATTCATTTGTATTATTGCAAACAATCATCGCGCTTTGTCATATGACTATACCAACCTTTATTTATCCATTCTATTGTTGACAAGTCTTTAGGTAGCTTCTGATATTTGGCCTTATGAACTGCTCATATCACTTTTGTGAACAGTCTAAACGAATCCAATGATGGGCACATGTACTCATTTCTCCTGAGTATTTACCTAAGAGTGAAATCATTGGGTTATCGGATATGATACATTCCACTTTAGTGGACCCTACCGAAGAGTTTCCCGATGTGGTTGTCCCAACTCAGAAAAGAATATCATAGAATAAATAGAAATAGAATGGAATGGGATGAAATGGAAAAGAAAATGGAAGCCTGCATCACATACTGTTATGGTAATTACTGTTTCTTCAAAATTTCATTTCTATTAATAATAGATATTTATGTTTGCTCCTGGAGAAAGGAATGGCAACCCACTTTAGTATTCTTGCCTGAAGAATTCTATGGACAGAGGAGTGTGCGGTCTGGTGGGCTTACAGTCCATGGGTCACAAAGAGTCAGACGTCACTGAGTGACTAACACACACATTTATGTTTGTTAGTTAGTTAGTTAGTTCAGTCGCTCAGTCGTGTCCGACTCTTTGCGACCCCATGAATCGCAGCACGCCTGGCCTCCCTGTCCATCACCAACTCCCAGAGTTTACCCAAACTCATGTCCATCTAGTCGGTGATGCCATCCAGCCATCTCATCCTCTATTGTCCCCTTCTCCTCCTGCCCTCTATCCTTCCCAGCATCAGGGTCTTTTCCAATGAGTCAACTCTTCGCATGAGGTGGCCAAAGTATTGGAGTTTCAGCTTCAAAATCACTCCTTCCAATGAACACCCAGGGCTGATCTCCTTTAGGATGGACTGGTCGGATCTCCTTGCAGTCCAAGGGACTCTCAAGAGTTTTCTCCAACACCACAGTCCAAAAGCATCAGTTCTTCGGAGCTCAGCTTTCTTTATAGTTCAATTCTCACATCCATACATGACTATTGGAAAAACCATATCCTTGACTAGATGGACCTTTGTTGGCAAAGTAATGTCTCTGCTTTTTAATATGCTATCTACTTTCCTTCCAAGGAGTAAGTGTCTTTTAATTTCATGGCTGCAATCACCATGTGCAGTGATTTTGGAGCCCCAAAAAATAAAGTCTGACACTGTTTCCACTGTTTCCCCATCTAGATCTAAATATGAAATATATTCCTTTTTTTATGAGTTTCCATAAAGAAGTTCAAGAAGCACTTGTCTAATCTCAAGGCTCAAGTCCAAATAATTATATTGACTGTATTGCTTTAATGAGCAACAGAAATTGCCCTGGTGTCAGTGAGTAATAGAAAAATCTTTATCAAGAATAGGAAAATCCTAAGTTCTTTTAGGATCTGAACCAACTCTTAATAATAATAATATTTGGAAACATGCTACCATAAGAGCTGCACAGATAAGTGAAAACATAGGCTGAATAATTATTTGTGATTTGGGAGCAGTCAAAACAGCAATCTGGCTAATTTCACATTGTCATTTCTGGTCTTGGTTACTGAGAATGCTTGTGGAGCATCCCTTATAAGGTTTCTCCTCACGCACAGCTAGCTCCAGCTTACCCAGCTCTCAACCAGGCAAATCAGCCACTCCCCAAGTTCAAAGCAAAGGGCTAATTCCATTATAAGAAGGAAAATATGTAGTTCACATACAAAACATATTTGCCTGCATTTCCTGATTGATCACCTAGAATGGTTGGGACTTATTAACAGACATCATAAGAGAGTGTAGGTAGCACAGTTGACTGCCTGAGATTGTATCCTGGTTCTATTACTTACTACCTATGTCTCTCTCCCTCCTTCCCTCCCTGCCCTGATTATGAGGGTGGCACCTATTGCATATTGTGGTTCTATCTTTTAGGCTCATGGTTCCATTAAAAGTAAAAATCTGATCATGTTACTCCATTGCTTAATATCCTTCAATGTTCCCATTGCCTCTAGGGAAAGTTATTCAGGTGGCTTACAAGGTCCTCTGCCCTCTGGCCACTTCTTACCCTACCTGTTGACAGACACTGCCCCTTGCTTTCAACCATACTGAACTCCCTTTGATTTTTTGAAAGTGCCAAACTCTATCTTTGAAGACTTACCACGGGCAGTTCCCATTCCTTCTTTTGTGCTTGGCTAATTTCTGTTTTTCTTTCAGGACTCATAATAGATGACACTTTCTCCAGGCTTTCCCAAGGTATAAATTATTTGTTCTTGTTCCTATCAATTTTTGCTGTTTTCTAAATATGCCACATTGTATATGCTTGTTTTATTTTCTTCCTCATTGGATGTAGGTTCTCTAAGAGAAGGGCAATGTCTCTTTCATTCATCTTTGTATCTTTTAAAACACTATTCATCAAGTCAGTCATGAAACACAGCGTATTCTCTGAAGGGTGGATTTGCAGATAACTTTTCATTTCTGTCTTTCTACTTAGCTGTTTTGACTGACTTTTCTACAGTGAACATGCATTACCTGTGTTATAAAATTGTGAAAGTTTGAAATGAGTTAAATATCAAAAAGTAAATTTCAAAAAACCCAGATAACAGCAGGAAAAGGCTAAAGTTGATAACATATCAGTGAGTCTGTTATCTGTGGCTGGTGTTTAAACAGTGATAGAATTCAGGCCCCAAATCACCCCTATCCTAAACTTATATTTGTTAGGATTTACAGTATGGAGATTGTAGGGCCCAGCCTATTAAGGGCAGGTGGAATCAGAGAGGAAATGCATATGATTAAAGAGCAGAGGGTCATTTAGGGAAAGCAGATGGGGCCAGCTGTGAAAGTTCTTTGGAAAACTGGAAGAAAATAAAAGGTTTCCAAGTGTATGAAATAATAGGAGCTGCCGAACCAGAAAATATGAGCAAAAGCTGGAGGGATAAGAAGTACAAAGTATAACAGAGAGAGAAGAGGGATAAAGGAAAGAAAAAGAAAGGGAGAGAGGAATAGGGCTCAGTAGGGGGAAAATATATCAGAAAGATGCTTAGGGAACAAGTCAGGAAGAAACAGAAGGTAAGACTGTTGACATGTTCTGCCCAGCACAGGACATCTGGTCTCCTGCTGGTGGTAGATCTCATTCAGCCGTCCAGGTGCAGCCATCATACCATTAGATGCTGGAGGGATTTCTGAATAGTACCCTTTGGGTCACTCTTTTCTTGGGAAGGTTTTGTCTTCCAAACTTAAGTGCACTGGGCCTCTGGTGTGAGCCATTTATTTACGTTTTGAAATGTGAGCGTTGCCAGTGAACTTTCCCTACCCTGCTGTATCTGTGTGCCTGGGACAAAAGACATGACTTAGCTGTCAGTGCACTGAAGTATGCAGCCTGCCTGTAGGTCAGGTCACAAAGCAAAGCTGTTTAAAAAGTATGGGGCTCCTCTCGGGAGACAGCTGTGTGTCCAGGCAGCATTTGTCAGCTGTGCTAAAGATGGAATTGAGGACAGAAAGGAACATCCAGAAGAACACTGTATGAATGGAAGGGCGCCATAAAGTGTTTTAAACTGGTGTGAAGTCAGGCTTGAAGTGTTGAGGTCAGAGGGTAAGTTCTCTTTTCCCTGGAGCCCAACTCATTCTCTGGCAGAGTTTCAGAAAGCTAGTTGTGGTAGGTAGAAAATGGTAGAGAATGGCTGTACCGAGACTCATTGATTGTTGGTCTTCCTGCTAGTTTACTAAGGTGAAGCTGATGGTCCCGAGTTCAAGGTGATTGTGTTTCCTTGGGCTTAGGAGGAGGTAATGGTCGTGCTGTATCATTTATTTTCTTATCCTGGCATAGATTCTACTTTTAACCATGGACACTTTAGTCTTAGAAATACACACTTTTGGCCACTGTCTAGTGAGTCTGACTAATAGAATTGATTTTAAAGTTGAAAGGGCTAAGACAGGTGGTTAAATTGTCTCTTATTTGGGGGAGGCATTTAACTTTTCTGAGATGATCAAATTCAATATATGGAATAACATGAGATGAGTAAGGCAAAACTTGCTTTACACTGTGGACTTGAATTTATTTATGAGGCTACAGACAGGACTGTTGCATTTTGGTTGTTAAATTTGTAAGCAATCACTGAAGGTAGAGTTGGGCAGAGCTAGGATGGCCCCCTGGCTCCAGGGACTCATCCTTTTCTGGCTTTGGCATGAGTCATAGGCAGTTTTCCACTTTTTGATGTTGCTCTGCCATTGGAATGATTCACATCTAATACTATATATTTCAGTCCAGAGTATGAGTATAATATCTAACGACCTATCATGGAAACTATTCTGTTTGTAGATACCCACGCTCGTATGGAAAATATTGAGGCTCATTTATATCTGTGCCTTCAGAAAACAGTTATGATGTTGTGGAAATGGCATGGATTTAGGCATGAGATTGTTGTAGCTTCAAATCTAAGCGTGACCACATACTTACCAGAAAACCTTGGACCATTTATTTAACCTTGTAACTTCAGTTTCCTTACCTGTAAGATGAGGAAAATACTATCTACTTATACAATTGTTGTGAATATTAGATAAGAAAAAGTGTATATATTAGGGTTTTTCATTGCATAAAACATAACTTGCTTTTGCTAATGTAAACAGAAAGGTATTTGTTAAGAGATATTAGCTACAGAATTGTTGGAAAGGCAGAAAGAATGATCTCGAGGCTGGGCTTCCAAGAATCACACTGTAGAACTGACCTGCTGTGAGAGACTGCAATTGTCATTGCTGTTGCCATTCTTAGAAGAACCAAATGCTTTCACCTTCATCTTTCCCAGAAATCTATACCCACCCTCCACATCTCACTGTGTACTTCTCTTACTTCGAGTCCTAATAGACTTTTCTTCAAAGAGTTATGGTCTTTTTACAAAGATTACTCCCAAACGCCTTATATTTTGCCCTCAGATCATTGTTGCTACCTTGCCACCCACAATGACTTTCCTTCTACTCTCCGTTCATCAAAAACCTTAAGGACACGATGCAACTTCCCCTGTTCCAAGCTGCGCAGAATTAAGTCATTTCTCTGTCCTTCAAATTTAAAATGACCTCGGTCTGATTACCCTCATTTCTCAGCTGTTGTTGTCTTTACCTGTTATTTTAAAATTTTATTGTGCAAAATAATTTTTCATTTTAATCTATTCTCAAATAAATTGTAAGTTTCTTGATAGCAAAGATGTGTGTGTGTCTGTGTGTGCGCATGCATGCGCAAGCTCAGTTACTCAGCCGTGTCTGACTCTTGCGATCCCACCAGGCTCCTCTGTCCATGGGATTTTCCAGGCAAGAACACTGGAGCAGGTTGCCATTTCCTACTCCAGGGGATAATCCCAACCTGGGAATTGAACCTGCATCTCCTGCATTGGCAGGCAGATTCTTTACCACTGTGCCACCTGGGAAACCAATAATATAATATTTGGCAGTCTCTATAGTAATGAGCGCATGTTATATATTCAACAAATATTTGTTGATAACAAACCAGCTGGTTTGTTAGCATACTTAAAATTGCCTCCATTAAAAGCTGTAGTGGATGCTATGAAGAGCTACACAGATTCAACTTCTGAGCCAAATGACTTAGCCCTCCATCTGTTTTACCTTAATTTGGGACAAGTCTAAAGGGCCATCCAGCTTCAGGGCTCCCTAAAGAAGGCTGAGCACTGAAGAACTGATGCTTTTGAACTGTGGTGTTGGAGAAGACTCTTGAGAGTCCCTTGGACTGCAAGGAGATCCAACCAGTCCATCCTAAAGGAGATCAGTCCTGAATGTTCATTGGAAGGACTGATGCTGAAGCTGAAACTCCAATCCTTTGGCCACCTCATGAGAAGAGTCAACTCATTGGAAAAGACCCTGATGCTGGAAAAGATTGAAGGCGGGAGGAGAAGGGGATGACAGAGGATGAGATGGTTGGATGGCATCGCCGATTTGATGGACATGAGTTTGAGCAGGCTCTGGGCATTGGTGATGGACAGGGAAGCCTGGCATGCTGCAGTCCATGGGTTCACAAAGAATCAGACACGACTGAGTAACTGAACTGAACTAATGGAGTTGGTCGGGGGTGTTTGATGAGACTACATCACAGCCCAACTTCTCCCTCTTCTCAGTCCTTGCTTCTGAGTTTCTTTCTTAGGTGCTGATCTTCAGAACACTTCCTAGTAAACTTTTTCCACCCTTATCTCAGGGTGTTTCCCTGGGAATTCAACCTGCAACAGGAACTGTATGATAAGATAAAAACAATAAACATTGGAAGGTTCTGAGTTTGCTTTGATGTATTTGAAAGAAAAAGAAGTTGTTTATATTTTGCCAAGTTTAAGTATAAAATTTATTTTTAATTTTATTTTTAAAAATTTATTTATTTGGCTGCGTTAGGTCTTAGCTGTGGCATGTGGGGTCTTCTGTCTTCATTGCAGCATGTGGTATCTTTCTTTTTAGTTGGGGGATGGGACTCTTAGTTGTAGCATATGGATTCTAGTTCCCCAACCAGAGATGGGACCTGGGCCTCTGCATTGGGAGTGTGAAGTCTTAGCCACTGGACCACCAAAGAAGTCCCTTGAAATTCCTATGCTTGTATATTTGAAATCAGGGATGTAATGATAATAATTATTAATTATTATTAATTAGTTATTACTATTATTATTATATTTCTAAACAAGAATCTTAAAAAATTAATGACTAAGCATGTATTTGCATTCTGGTAAGATATATTACCTTAATCAGAGAGTGATAAATGAAACTAAAAATAGGATAGTTTTAACATGTATATTTGATTTTCTTATATGCCAGAATACTGTAGTGGGTAACCTTTCCCTTCTCCAGGGGATCTTTCCAACCCAGGGATGGTACCCAGGTCTCCCACATTGCAGGCAGATTCTTGACCACCTGAGCCACCAGGGAAGGTAAAAGAGATGAAAAAAAAAAAAAAACATGTGCAGAGTCAAGATCCGTCTAATAGCCGAGCCAGTCATCTAATCCAGGATCTTTAAATTTCATCCATTGTGTGTGGTAGCCCCTTCCTTATCTGTCTTTGAGGGATTATCTCTGTAAATTCTCTCTCACACAAAGCTGAAGGATGATTTTTATTACTTGCATTTTTTATACTATGCCAAACAATTTGAAGCATTCACAGAGCAGAGTGTCTGAATTCCATAAAATAGCAAAAACCCAAAGAAGTTTAATTCAGTCTAGAGATTGATTTTTTTTTTTTTTTTTTTTTTTTTTGCCTCCATGGTGCCCAACTGCTGGGTTGACAGAAATATTCACTTCTCAAATGACTATTGTTCCTGCTCTCATGACATCTGATTGCTTTGGCATAAACAAATACAAAGAAGATGGAGGGGGGCAATAACCTCTATCTTATATGTAATTAAGTTCAACTCAAAGGCCAAGTAATAAAGGAAGATATATTTTTAGAGTGCCTCCCACTCCATTCTCCATAAATCAACTTTTTGCTTCAACTCGACCTGCTCAGAGCAACCTGTGATCCTCTCTGGCTTGTTCCTCTCACTTGGTGTTGAAAGGCTGCAAAAAGTAGACTGACTGTGGGCCCTCAGTGGGGCTGTGTTTCTAGATTTGTTTAGAAACTTGGAGTAGTTCATCAGTCTACCGGGGGGAAGGAATCTATCAGGTAGCCTGGAACCAGAGACAGAGTCAGTGGTAACTGGGCCCAAAGGAAAGGGCAGTTTTGCTTTTATTTTGCTAATTTGCTTCTCCATGGGCAAACAGTCATATAATTTTGGCCATATTTGGTTGATCTCATGAATCAAATCTACCCTGTGCTGTTCTGTCCCCTCTAGAGTGGTCAAAACTATCCAGAACTGCTCTCCTATCATCTGAGGAACAAGACAAACCTGACAAATAACCAGAAAACAAGAAGCCAAAGGAAAGTATATACAACCAGTCTAGAATAAGCATGATATTTGGAGTTTAAGATCTCAGTCTAAATACTTTTGTTAAGATTCTAACACCTTTTGGAAAAGCAGTTTTGGGAGCTTTCTGTGGCTTTCTGAACCCCAAACAGATCCTGATTGTAACTGTTCTGCATCAGATGGTAGAAGCTTGGTTTTCAGACTGCGACCCTTTAGTGATAATTACCTTATTAATTACAATTCTTTTTTTAAGGTGAAATAAAATGTCAACTTGAAATTGTGCAGTTGCAACCTGTCTTGGGAAGGACTCATTCCCTAGTTCTCACGCGATGATGTTTATAACTATTTTCATTTCCCAACAGACATTGATAACCGGCAGATAGATCATCCCTGACATACCAGCCAGAGTATAAGTACATGGGTCTCTCTAAATTGATATTCTTTTTGCCAAATGCAGTCTTCCAAGTTTTAACTTTTACCAATAATATTCCATTATATTTAGGGATTATCACTATGCATGGTGAGGTTTTGTATTTGTGCTTGTGAGCCTCAAAGTTACACAAATCACAGAGACCAGGTCTATATTATTGCCACTAATACTACTACAATGGCCATTCATTGACTGTGGACCATGTGCTGGGTACTTTGCATATATTATAGTTAATCCTTTCTATAACAATGCGAGTTAGGTGTTATTGTATCTATTTTATACACAGAAAAACTGAGAATGGAAGAAATTAAATAAACTATCTGGGGCCTCATAACTACTCATAGGTAACTTATAACAGACTTGGGTTTCAGTATCAGTTCTTTCTGGGTTTAGAGATCTTAATTTTTCATTTTTTCACTTGGAAAATAATATCTGTGCAATGCTAAGAATTTGGGGATGATTAACCTAGACGTTTTCTATATAGTAGTTTAATATAGAAATATTCTGCTTTCCTTTTTTGTAAATGCTGTGAGTTACTCCTTTTGTCTTTAGATCTAACATGGTAGTTGTAATGCTTAAAATCACAAGTCATTTATGGGAGTGGTACAAAGTGCCTGGATTTGAATCCCATATCAGTCACTTACTAGCTATGTGACCCCAGGTAAGGCACTCAGCCTAATCCCACAGGGAGCTCTGTAGCCTAAATGACACTTTAGGTTTTGAGATAAGGGAACTGAACTTGGATACTCCCTTACTGGTCAACCACTGGGTAAGTGCCCGGAAATGGTGGAGAGAAGAAGAGATGCAAAAGTCCATGTGGTCTACACGTGTGACAGAGTAGTGCTGCCTGTGTTAGTCAGTAAAACACCAAGAACTGGAGAGTGAGGGACTCAGAGAACTGGCCGATACTGTCCAAAGTTTCTGGCCAGAGCACAGGCAGGGTCACGTGCAATGTGGAAACCATTTCCCTATTTATCTAGCGCACTGTGGGCATGTCCTGTGCTGTAGAAACACCTGCTGGGCAAGACCACTCAGGCTAGACCCTCACTGCTATAAAGCTGTGGTTCCTGCCGTTTTTGAGGGCACCTTGGAGCCTTTTCTCTCTTCTTCCTCTTTCTGCCTTGATAAAGCAGAACCTTGGCCTGGTCTGAGACAGCGGGTGTATGAAGAGGAGTAAGTCAGGGTCTCCGCCATTTGCAGAGCTCACTGTCTCATTGGAGAAGCAGACAACTGGCTAAAATAATTCCTAAAGACAACGACGCTGGGGCTGAGAAGAGGAAACAGCATAGTGCTATGGAAATACAAGAGGTGAGAATTCAAAATGGAGCATTGAGGGGAAATTCATGACAGTGGTGACATTTTAGCAAAGCCTCGAAGGGTGAATGTCAGTGAGATTTTCAGGTGGGAAAGAAAGGGAGGGTCCTGAAGATTGAGGGAACTGTATGAGCAAATATTGTGTGAAATGAAGCATGTAGTTTGCTCAGGGCAATGAATAGTCCACTGGCTACCTTTGTGTGACATGCTGGGAGAAGCAGGGCCTTGACGCCATGGAAACTTTCGCGTGGGCACAGGGCTGTCACCGTGACCAGGCTCTGTAGGTGCTGCTAATGCTGGTTTCATTACGTTACGGCAGAAGTGTGCTTGGGAAACTGTCTTCACAAACGACTGAAAAAGAAGGTTCTTAATGGAAGTTTCTGTTGAAACCCAAAGACAATAGAAATAACATTCCAAACTGATGTGTAAGACCAGGATTTACATAACTTGTTAATGCTAGTTATTTATCTGTCGATAACTTGGCTTTTCTATGTAGATAATCATGTCATCTGCAGATGATGAGTTTTGTTTCTTCTTTTATAGCCTTATGCTTTCTGCTTCTTCTTCTTTTTTTAATCTCTATTGAGGTCTCTATTGAAAATACCCTGATGCTGGGGAAGATTGAAGGCGGGAGGAGTAGGGGATGACAGAGGATGAGATGGTTGGATGGCATCACCGACTCAATGGACGTGAGTTTGACTAAGTTCCGGGAGTTGGTGATGGACAGGGAGGCCTGGCGTGTTGCAGTCCATGGGGTTGCAAAGAGTTGGACACGACTGAGCAACTGAACTGAGCTGATTGAGGTCTGGAAGATCCCCTGGAAGAGGGCATGGCAACCAACTCCAGCATTCTTGCCTGGTGAATCCCATGGACAGAAGAGCCTGCAGGCTATAGTCCATGGGGTCACAAAGAGTTGGACATGACTGAAGTGATTTAGCGCTCATGCACACATGCTTTGAGGTATAATTGACAAGTAAAATTGTAAGATATTTTTAAAAAGACCAGGATTTACAGAATAGTTGGCTGAGAACTTAAACCTTGAACCCTTCATCCATATTGAAGATGTACAAGGGCCGAGGAAAGGAGTATGTTTGAAAATGTGTGGGGAGCATTTTTGGGGAGAAAAGGTTCAACCCAAGGGAAACCCCCAAAAGAGTTGTTCCCCATCTTCGTCAAACAAAGAGCAAGAGGCTTTTAGAGCACCCACTGGAGTTGCATGTCCCTTTATGCTGTTCTTGTGTCTGACATCATCTGAAAGGTTCAAAAGCTGAGACAGACTGGCTGTTGCTCTGACTCGAGGAGTGAAGGAGAGATTGCTGTGCCATGGGGTTGGTTAGCACTTTCAGGGTTGTCAGGGCAGATAACGGGGGTGGCAGCAAGAGATAACTGGTGTGGGGTCTCCTAATGTCCTTTCTGAGAGGAGGGGCACCCAGACCACAGCAGAGGGAAGCTGGAGGTACAGTTGGACTTCTTAAGGCTAAGAAAGGAATAAGTCTTCCCCGGTGGCACAGCGGTAAAGAAACCACCTACAATGCAGGAGATGCAGGTTCCATCCCTGGGTCAGGAAGATCCCCTGGAGAAGGGAATGGCTACCCACCCCAGTATTCTTGCCTGGGAAATCCCAAAGACAGAGGAGCATGGTGGGCTACAGTCTCTGGGGCCACAAAGAGTTGGATATGAGTTAGCAACTCAACAAGGAAGGAATAAGCCACTAACTGGCAGAGAAGTGCACCAGTTATGGAGCCTCTCCAAAGAACCTGAAACAATGCCTTTGAGACATTAGTCTTGAGACATTTGTCAGGTCCCAAGAGTGGCAATGCTGAAGTATCACCATAAGATCAATCAAGTAAGAATGTACCTGCCCAGGACTTTCCTGGTGGTTCAATGGATAGGAATCTGCCTGCCAGTGCAAGGGGCACCGGTTTGATCCCTGGTCCAGGAAGATTCCACATTCCATGGAGCAACTAAGCCCCATGCGCCACAACTAATGAAGTCCTCGCACCAAGGGCCTGTGCTCCACAACAAGAGAAGCTGCTACGAGGAGCCCGTGCACTGCAATGAAGAGTAAACCCCTGCTCACTGCAACTAGAGAAAGCTGGTATGCAGGAACGAAGACCCAGTGCAGCCAAAAAAGAACATACCTGACAGATTTCCTTTACTTCTTCCATGACTTCTCATTCAGCGGTGTCAGAAAACACATCTAGCGAACTGAGGGAGGAGGAATTAAAATGCTGGGTCCTGGAAGAGGGAAGACTTATTTTTTTAGCCCATTTCCCCTGTCTTGTGTTTCCTATGTATAGTTAGGTCCTAGCTTGGAGTAGAGGTGACAGGAGGGTGGGGGTGCGGGGGAAGTCTTAACTTTATAACAAGACTGACATTTACATGGGATTGGACATTTATAATAATGGATTGAGACTGTTTATATTTCTTAAAGCTTATCAGGAAAATCGTGAGACTTTACAAATTTTTATCCAAGGGTATCCACCAATTAAGCTCCACTGAATAAGTCATTTTATGGCTAAATCCTCTGAGTTATGCTTGTTTAATGTCATGGTGACACCACTAATTACTCTTAAAATTGTTTCCATGGGAAGAACTTACCTAGTTCCCCAAAGATGGAATATAGTATATCAGCACTTCTGATTTGGCTCTGTTAGGTAATACCATGATGGTTATAAGCATGCCAGCCAGTGAACCAATGATTCTGATATAAGAATCAAATAAGTGCTCCCAGCTCCTAGGATCACCTTGAATCTACAGTGAAATGAAACACTATCTTCAAGTGATCTGCTTAAATGGTCTTAGCATCAAATAGGAGGGATCTTGCCATCAGGGTCCAGGCCTTACTTCTTTTCTCCCTGTTCAGCATGAGGTTGGGAAAAAGGTCTTCCTTTCTCCTTCCTTTACAGACCTTTTGTAAAGTTCACCACCTCCTACCACACCCTTTAACAGGGCACTGATCACACTGTCCCAACAAAGACATGGAGATATTACTTTTCCCCAGTGGGTTCTGCTAGGCCTTCAGAACTTTAAGAAAAGGCAGCCCAGATGCAAACACTCAGGGAGTGACTACATTGTCTGAGCTCTCCTACAAACTATGTGTTAAGTCCTTAACGAGCCTGTGAGTCCTATTCATTCCTTCTGAAGCATTTTTCAGAGCAAAATTTTCTTCTAGATGGAAGTTGGCAAACATCAGCCCATGGGCCAAATCCAGCCCTCTGCCTGTTTTTCTGTAGCCTATGAGGTAGTAATGGTTATTATTTTTCTAAACATTTGGGGAAAAAAATTAAAGAAGAAATAGTGTTTTATGACATGTGAAATTATATGAAATTCACATTTTTGAGTCCATAAATAAAGTTTTATTGGAACACAGCCACGCTTATTCATTTATGTATTGTCTATGACTACAATCAAAGTTGAATACTCACAACAGAGACCATATGGCAAAGCCTAAACTATTTACTATCTGGCCCTTTCCAGAAATGTGTTTGCCAATTCCTGATCTAAACTATGACACTATCCCCTATTTATGATTTTATCTTGATCCAAGAAGGTTCTGTTTTCCATGCATTAACCATTTTCGACTCTGATGTACAGGTTGTAGCAATTCAACAAGGAGGTCAAACCAGTCAATCCTAAAGGAAATCAACCCTGAATATTCACTGGAAGGAGCTAAAGCTCCAATACTTTGGCCACCTGATGCAAAGAGCCAACTCATTGGAAGAGACCCTGATGCTGGGGAAGATTGAGGGCAGGAGGAGAAGGGGGTGACAGAGGATGAGATGGTTGGATGGCATCATCAACTCAATGGACATGAGTTTGAGCAAACTCCGGGAGATGGTGAAGGACAAGGAAGTCTGTTGTGCTGCAGTCCAGGGGGTTGCAGAGTCAGACATGACTTAACGACTAAACAACAACAATCGTGGGGCTGCTGTTTTAGAAAGTGAACCTTCCCCTGCTGAGTGATTTCAGTGAGATACAGTGGGCAGAGCACTCAGAAAGTTAGGACCCCTGGGTTTAGGCTTAGTTCTGTCATTAGTCTAGAGACTCTAGGTAAGTCATTTCACCTTTGAGGGCTTTGAGGAATGAACTCTTTAACAGGTTTTCAACCTGTGTTTTGAGGAGTTCTGGCTAGTTTTTGAGTCCTTTAAGGATCCAATGGAGAAGTGGTTCTTAGTACCCCACTACTTGATCTTCAGAGTCCCCTCCACAATACGAACTTTACATAATGACCACTTGCAGAAGATTTTAATGGGTAGAAAGAACTAGCTTGCAAAGCATTTTTTTGGAAAGCCATAGAATCAGATTATCCCCAAGATCCCTTACTGTCCCATGAGACTAAAAGGAAGGAAGGGCTTTGGGGATCTGATATTACTCAGATGTTTAAGCCATAAACAGGAGATGCTGATCTTCAGATTCTAAATCCAGCTTGCTGGCATGTTATGTAATAGTCCACCTATTTCAGTTTCCCCATCTGGATAACAGAAGTAGCACATAACTGGGTTCTTTAAAACATGTGATAGTTATGGTAATAAATACTATCTGAAGAAGAAATGGTAGCCTAGCTAGTTTATTCCAATTTCTGGCTTACTAAAAATTCACAGATGTGGAGTCTACTGGGGAAGCTGAAAGGTGAAGAGCATCTTATTAGTCTCATGTCAACCCTTGGGGTTGATGGAGCTTTAATAAGCAGTTCTCTAAAAAACAATTGGAAATGTATTACTTTATATATTCAAGAATAGATCATTATGGTTTAAGTTGGTGAAGTTCATTAGAAAAGCCTAAAAAGGCTGGAAATGATAAGCCACAATTTTGCCTGACTCCCTAATGTAAACATGACTGGATATTTTTAGATGCATTATCTTTGAGTTGATAAACATTTTCAGTTATGTTAAGAAGGCAAGCTTAACTGAATCTGCAGTCCACAATCGTGTTTTATGCCCATTTACAAATGACTGTTCATCCGCCCACTTGAAAAGATTAATGATAGAGGGCAGGCAAATTGCCTAAGATACAGATTTGATTCATTTTTACTAAATAATGTTTAATAGTGGGTACATTGGGGAGATGGTACTGATAACTTTTCTGCAGTTAAATTTTGGAAGTACAAGTAAGTGAAGAAGTAGAAGGGACAGTCAAAGAGACAATAGAACAGAGTGGTACATTTTGTTTTCAATACATATACTGAGTTTATTCAGTGAAAGTTTATTGACCACCACACACCAATCACTGTGGAGGATATCACAATGAATTAATTAGACAGAGACTTGTATTTAAGGGAAGGAGTTCAGAAGCAAAGAGTGGATACTCTCTAACTCATAAGACACCATCCTTTGGTGGCCCACTGACCATTAGTGACCTGGGGCCCAAGGAGTGGAGAGGGCTCAGCTTGATGGAAACATTGCATGAAATGGATAATTCTTGCTCACCTTTTTCAGTGTTCTTCCCCAGCATTCAGTTCTGATGGCATTGATTTATGTTTCCAATCATCTTCAGACAGGAGATTTGAGAAGGTTCCATGGGTTTACAGTCATATCCTGTTCAGCCTGAGTTTGGGAGCCATGTCTGCAAGGGAATATTTGGGAATAGAACTGTGGAATCTCTGAATTCAGATCTTCCCACTGTGATGTTTTACTGTCAGGGAAAACCTGGGATCCCCAGCCCCAGTCTGCAGTTGAAACTGAATTGTTGGCTCTGTCCCCAACTGCTCCGTTACTCCTGGCCAGTCACTTGATTTCTCAGGTTCCTGGAGGGGGCCATGCAATCTAGCCCTTCCCCCATCTGCTCTCCTTCATGGTATTCTGGTGGTAATTCACAGGAAGATAGCTCTTAATTTGCTTCACTGGAAGCTTCCATAAAGTATATGATCAAGATTGAGAAGGCATGGTGGAAATAAACATCTCAAGATTCACAGTTACATTGGGGTGGCTAGGGGGACAGAGGGTGTATTTCAAAGCCTGGTTCAATCTTCTGAGTTGGGGACTTGGAAAGGAACTTGGACTTTGGGGGGTTCGAATTTGTTAGTTCTTGGCCAAACACAACTTTCCATTCCTAAGGAAGAAGTCTATAAAAAGGCCATTTGGACTTCAAAGAGATGATATTTTGATGCATTAAGTATACATATGAATCAGAAACATGTGGATTAAATTTCCCGTTCAAACACGTGGCCTTGAAAATTTCAGGGGAAAGTGTTTGGCAAAGTGTGCCTGGGATTTGGATAAAGATGGAGCTTTTCTTTTTTTCCATGTTTGAGAAGTTTCATCTTCTTCCATGTGCCCCCCAGTGATGTGATTGACATAGCCCTAATGTACTCTCGGTAGGTGACAGAGTAAAATTTGCCTTCTGACAAATACATATTGAGTTTACAAAAGAGGAGGAGGATATGGACCTTTGTTGGAGGGGTTACTGCAGTTTACAGAAACCCCAAACCCAACCAAACAATTTTTTCCTGGAATAAGGGCATGGGAAAGCAAGACACCAATTACACTGGCGACAAGTGCTGTGGGACAGTTGGCTCTGTTTTAATGACTAGTGTCCTGCCCTCTCATCCAAGGCCACCATCAATATTAGTGTGACCTTTGCAAGACAGCCCTTAAAGGACTCAGAAGGAAAGCCAGCCGTTCTGAGCTTGGCTGTCAGGGCACTTGTCCCTGCATAAGTTTTGGTTCATGTACAGTTCACGGGCTATAGTTTGTAGAGGATGCCTTCCTTTGGAAGAGACTGCCTGTGTCCAGAAGGAGCTAGAAAACTTGACTGAGTCAGCTTTAGTGCAGCTCTCCTTTGTGAATAGTGAGACTTCCAATCAAATATAAAAAGGCCTTCTGTCTGTCATAGGGAAGAATATGGAGCCCAAATCATTATTCGGTCAAAGGTTACACACAACATTCTTTCTTTCTTTCTTTCTGTTCCATAATAATGTATTTTGTTGCCTGAATATAAAGAATTCTTGCTTGTTATAGAAAATTTAAAAAACACAAGCAACTATGCAAAAGAAGATAAAAGTCACCAAAATCCAAGAATGCAGTTACCATTGTTAACATGGACAGTTTTCCATGTCATTAAGTGTTTTTCAAAAACATTACTTTAAATAGCCTTTTCAAATTCCACAGTACAGATGTTTCAGAATGCATTTGACCAACCTCCTATTGTCGATAGTTTAGTTTCCAATTCTTTGGTTATGATAATGCAGAGATAAACATTCCTGAACATAAATCTGTGTCCCCATCTCTGATTATTTCCTTAAGGTAGATACCTAGTGAGAAGAATGCTGACTTAGAATGTGTGAACATTTTTATACATTTTGATATATTACGCCAAGTAGATTTCCAGGAAGATTGCATTAATTTATTTTCCCACCTGCAGTGCATTTGATGGTCTTCCATTCCTTCAAGCCATTATAGTTTTAGAGGGCACCCTCTTTCTGATGCATGGACTCATGGATGGGGATATTAATGAATCCTTTACCATGCTGAACCATCCAGTAAGAATGACAGTGACCATGGTTGCCAACCACTGAGCCCTAGAAGAAGTGAGAGTTCTACAAAGCATTTCAAAAAAATCTTGCTGGTTTAAGAGTATGTTGGCTAAATCTTTCTTCTCTCCCAGCCCAACAGGGTTCCAATTATCCCCTCTTTTCTTTGAATTCTAAGAATCTGCATAGCTGCTTCCCAGGAACTCTTTGCAAAGCAAGCTTTAGGTTGAGATCATGAGGTGTGGATTCCCTTCCAAGTCTGTTGTAGAGTTTACCTCTCAAAGACACAGGGACCATCCTCTCGATTTCCCAACCCAATGGGGTCCAATAGGAGCTAGAAACTGGGATAGTTAGGCAGTGTATGGCCCCAAACCAAGATGTTCTTTCTCTGTGTTGGCCAGAGAGGGTTATCCACTCCTTGACTCTTAGTCCAGAGTTTCCTGAACTGTATTGTCTTATCAGTACTTCCTGGCTGCAAACCAGTGGGTCTTCATATCAAGGGGATGATAACTTCTCAGGAGAATGGCAGTCCTGTCTCAGGGAGTAAGGAGGGGATGCCTTCAAGAATCCGACGATCCCAACCAACGCTCTTTCCCTATACCTTTTAGGCTCCTGAGTCAGCTCCCCTCCCCCATGGCTACTGTATGTTAGGAATGTAAATTAACATTAATATTAGTTTGAATAACATGTACATTGGGAAAGTAAGTTTTCTGCTAAGCAAGCCATCAATTAACAAAAGGCAGCTGTTCTGCTGATTTATCTATGACCAAAAAATGTCCACTCTCTTCATTAATCAAGTACTTAATAGAGTCTGTGGAAATATTACAAAAACAATATTTTTAAGACATTTTAAAACAAAAAAAAAAAAAGAAAGGAAAAAAGAAACACTAAGAAATTTCCATTTACTTTAGGCTGCTTAGTGTTCTGACAGGCATAATTAATGATATAATTTCCTGAATGTCCAAAGGACCTGCTTTTTTTCTTTAAACGTATAATGCACACATATAAAAAAAAACCCAAACAGGTAATTAAAGTGCTTCCCATTTTTAACGAATAAACCCCTTCAGAGAGCTGTCAGGCAGTATCCGGGCCCCACCTCCCACTCTTTATTAACTGACATGTCAAAGAAGAAAGCCATATCATTTTTATGTTCCCATGACACAGAAACTAATTTTGGGTATTTTAGGCCAGGGAGATTTATAGATCAGCATCAGAAACTTCTCCTTGGGTTCCTGAGAGAATAGTAACATTCCAGGAGTTGGATAGATTTAGTATCCGCCCTGTTTAAAATATGGGCTCCTGTCAAACCTATGGGTATCCCTGAGTAACCTTGTATTATGGCCCAGCTGTTCCTTAAAAGGAGCCATGGAAAATGTCAGGACACTGTGGCAGGTCTCCCCTCCTTTACTGGGTCACCTTGGGGAGGATTAGGTTGAGCAGCAATTTTGCAAGAGGCTTCCAAGGCTCTTAGGAGAATTGCCTGCCAATGCTGCTGCTGGTGGCCCCTGAAGTTGAGCATTTAGTAGGAAGGGAGAGAAAGGATACCTGGGAATCAGTACTTTGGAGAAAACGCCACATCTTTCTTTAGGTTGGCCTTCCCAGGGAGTCTGGGAGGAAGGAAGTCGATATTTCAGAGTATCAATTAAAAAAAAGTCATACAAGGCTAAATAGAAGATGCTGTTTTTAGTGTTAAAAAAAAAATACATGTTGGCCAAGGAAAAAATAAAGGTATAATTGTCATTTGACTGGATTACCGACTTTTTGAGAGCCACCAAAGTTTTTAATACTTCCTATCCATCTGCCACATTCCCCTCTTTAGCCTAATGGAGGTAGTAACAAAATGTTTCTTCCTGATACCCTTAACTTGCACAACTATATCTTCAAGTGAAAGTGAAAGTCACTCTGTCCTGCTGACTCTTTGTGACCCCATGGACTATACAGTCCATGGAATTCTCCAGGTCAGAATACTGGAGTGGGTAGCCTTTCCCTTCTTCAGGGGATCTTCCCAACCCAGGGATCGAACCCAGGTCTCCTGCATACAGATGGATTCTTTACCAGCTGAACAACCAGGGAAGCCCAGATCTTCAAGGAATACCTCACAGAATAAGTGGCTTTGGAATTCAAGAGGCTTGGATCTCAGTCCTTCCAAGCTGTGTGACTTTGGATAAAAGTTTAATTTTTCTGGGCCTGATTCCCTAAACTCATACTAACTTTATAAGACTGAGTCAAGGATTCAATGAGATAATACAACTAAAGATTTTAGTATCTGAAACATAGTAAGCCTTCAATGAGTGAGAGCTTTTAGGATGATTATCAGGGAAACACCAGGAGAAACAAAAATAGATGACTGACTGGATAGAACACGTGAAGGTCAAAAGCAAGTATGTAGGAATTGCTACTATTTGTTCTATAAAGAAATCTGATGAAAGTCCAATTGCTTCTTAGCTAGTAAGCTCCATGAGAATGGGTTCTGTGTCTTATTTTACTCAGATTATATTTCCAGTGCCTGTCATATAGTAGTGTATAGAGTGTGACTATTCAGTGAATGAATGAATATTAAGTCCAGCTTCAAGTCTTCCATTCTCCATGAGAGACTCCTCTAATCCATTCTGATTTCTCTCTTCTCTGAATTTCACTGCCTAACTTACTTTTTGGAAATTTTATCACTTTCTCCCTTGTACTGATATTTAATATGTGTGTGTGTTTGTGTGTGTGTGTGTGTTTGACTGTGACAAGACTATAAACTCTGGAAGGCAGGAGCCATGCCTTACACTTTTCCTGAGTTTCCCCCTGGCCTCCCCTCATGACTCCTGACACTGCAAACAAACAGCATCCACAGCACACATTAGTGACTAAATATTAATACATGTTGAATTGAGTTGAAATAATGCAGCACTTTAGAGGTGGGGAGGAAGTGCACACAGTTACAGATTTGTGGAGATTCACACTGTCCCCAAGACAGGCTGACTTTCACATCTCTCCCGATCATTTCAGGAGTCTCGGAGCTTGGCATGTGCCCACTTGTCTTCTTTTGCAAAATGTCTCCGCCAACCTAAGCAGGATTGTCAAGGACTTAGGTTCCCTTATTGCCTTCCTGTAAAACGCACGTTCTCAGAAAGTCTCCACTTTAACTTTGGTTGACAGCAGTTTACAAATCTCCGCCAAAAGAGAAAATCCTGCTGCTTTGCAATCAGCGACTCTTTGAGTAGGCGAGCTATTCACTGGTTTCTCCAGGAATTCGGTTTCAAAGTTGAACAGGTATATGAGGAATATGACTCCTGTCTGATCATATTTCATGGCCACCACAAGTGGCTGCTGAGAGATTTTGCTTAAGGCTGCAGCTGGGGCTAGTTGGGCGCCTGCCAAGTGCAGGGGCATGATATATTTCTGTGGTGTATACGGCTGTCTGTTTTCATAGATATAACATTCATATATATTGCTTTGGGGATTAAGGGGGAAGGGTGTGAATACTCTGTTTCCCTCCACAGTGGTTTGTAGATTGATTCTCCTTTCTGTCTATTTGGCTTCAAACAGGATCTTAAAAATGACAGATCCTCAGAAAAAGCCAGAACATGATAGTGGAGCCTTCAAGGAGAATGATTACATATGCCATTCATGGGGCTGGGGGATAGGTAGGTACTGGAGGTAGGGGTATTACTTGTTGATACACAGTTGTCACAAATAACCACTTATGTTCCTACATTTTCTCTGGGACCTTCAAGTTCTGTTTACATTGGTCCCCTCACTTATCAGCCTTTCTTGGTCTGAGTATCCGCATGAAGGGAATGGCTTGTGGAAGCTTTTCAACATCCCCACATCTTATTTAAGATTCTGTAGAGAAGACAGGATTTCAGGAACTGCTTGAATAAAGGAAAAGAGGTGTCTTTGTGACTCAAGCTCTCTATCCAACTCTATTTTCTAATTCTTTAGCATAAACTTTGGGTCCATCTTCAAAGCACCTGATGTAGTGTCTAGTTCAGTATTTTTATGCATTGAACCCTCTTTAAATATTTTTAAGCTTTCATAGATTATAGTAGTAAAGAATGTCCTATGTTGCCTACACACACACATACACATGTGTGTCTTAGATTCTTAGATTCTTGGATGAAGACAATAGCCATGATGCCTTGAGTACACACGATGTGCCAGGCACTCTACCATGTTTTTGCAGGCCTCGTGGCATCTACTGCTCAGGTTCTCGCAGTAGCTGTAAGGCAGGCATTATTATGACTCTCATTTTACAGATGAGGAACTTGAAGTTTCAAAGAGGAAGTAACTTCTTCAGCTTCACACAGCTAGTAATCCTTGGCAAAGTCAGGATTCAAACTCGGGTTTTTCTCATTCTAGAACTAGAGCTCTTCCTAATGTTATACTGTCTAAGGCCTCTAACATGTCCAAACACACACACACGTGGGCATGCACACACACCTGCCGTCCCCATACCCAGCTGCATTCCCACCCACTCTGAGGATTGAGGACCTCTCTCTGCGTTGTGGAGCCATTCTCTGGGCACAGGCTTCTGGTACTGAAAGCCCAAGTGAAGCACATTTAGGGCCCTGGAGGTCTTTTCAGCGGAGTGACTGCCCTTTTCCAGTTGGGCTGAACTTACAAAGAGGCTCGTGCGCTCTACAGCCATGTGGGTTTCTAGGGCTGCTCCCCTGATGGTCTGCAGGGACTGGCCCCAGATCAGATTCCTGGATGCAGACACTGGGGACCTGCAGTCAGCTCGGGCACTTCCTGGATACCTCCTCGTCTGTGGATCTCCCTTTTCCTGAAGCTGCCCTCATTCTCTGCTGATAGAGAGGCTATTGACTATTGAACACCCTGTTGGCAGGATGCTGCCTCAGTGTTTTGACAAGATGCATCTCTTCTAATCAGGGTGGAGGACTGTTTGCCTGGCAATATTTGCGGTCTTTCTCATTGTCTCTTTTACTTACCCCCACAATAGTAACAGAGCATCTTACTCTGTTTTTGAGGATTGGGTCTGTAGTCCTTGGACCACTGACCGTAACTGCCTCTGGCCCTAATCATCTTAGAAATGGACCTGGGATTTGGTTCTAATGTTCAGCCCAGGAGCAGAAAGCCAGTTTAAATATCTCCAAGAATAACTCATCAAGTGATTAAAGAAACACTTTGCAAACTGAGATCAATATCCTAAGCTCAACTCTCAATTAAAGTCAGACCTCCAATACAATCAATGTCAGTAGGCATTATCCCTCTCCATCAAGGAGAATCAAGTCATGTTATCTTCATGTGAGTTGCATACATAAGAGGAGTTTAAGTGAAATCGCAAAGAGCAGAGGAATTCCATGAATAGCTCATCAGTCAAAAATGATGATAGAATGTCAACTAGTTTAATGGAGTTGGTCACCTGCTGCTTCCAGGAAGCTGGTTAATTCAATTTGTCAGCTCGAGGCAGATGTTAGACACCCAGACTCATGCATAGAACTCATACAGACTTATGTTGAATTTTGATGTCTTTAGTTTCTCACTTCCTTTCAGTGGCATGTACAGCAGAATTCACCCACCCCCAAGGCGGATGTTGCAGTTATATAAGAATGTTACAGTTATATTTGCTGTTTTGCACTGGCAAAGAATAAACTCAGTACTGAAGAAAACTGGTTAAACTACAACCTTCCTACCCTCCTGGAGTCCTGTGCTTTAAGATGTCTCTGTATGACCAGAACAATCAAGGCATGACATCAGACTCTGATGTTTGCTTTTTTATGTAGAATCCAAGAATCATCTTGTCTCCAGTTGAAATACATTTTCTTTTGTGTACACCTAAATTCCTTACTAACTCGTCCTTGATCAAAGAAGAAGCTGTAGTAAATTCCCCCTCCACCTATTCACTCAACCAAAAATTACTCCCCTAGCTCTTGATGAATGTATCATCCCATGACAGATAATGTTTACTTAGAAATTTCCTCTGTAGGGCATGGAGTTTGTGTGGCTGTTTAGAAGATGCACAGATACCAAAATCAAGTGATATCCTTGGATTTGGAACCTAGACCCAAGAACGGGTGTGTTAGTCCTCTTTTAGGAGTAGACACTAATGATAATGCAATTGTGACCTGATGTTTCCACCATAAAAGCAAATGTTCAAGAGAGGAGGATTGCTTTTGGGTGTGACCAGATTATTTGAGAGCATCTGCCTTTTGCGACTGATCTAATTAGCATTCTTGAGGCTACACAGCTACAAGCAACAGTCCAAAAATTGTAGCTCTGAGAGCTTACAGCAACCAGGGTTATTTAAGAACTTTCCTGGGGCTCTGGGTCACGATTGAATATCAATGGCTGGTTCCAGGTTGGGAGTGAGGGTAGTGTACAGTTACAAGAGGGAGTGTTGACATTTTTTTGTGTCTGGCTTGCTATCCAAGCAAGCTGCTTGGGTAAACAACATCTAAATTTTATAGGCTTTGAACATGTGGCACTCCACATGTCTTGGACATTTGAATTGACTGGTAATTTTAAATGAGGAGGATTTCTCGTTGAGTTCACTAGAATTTCCCTGTCATGTGTTTTAGATTTTCAAAGCAGCAAACCAGGAGGCCTGGAGCTTCCAGTATTAGGTAACTAAATCTGAGTAATGCTGAAGAGCAAGTAATGCTGAAAATGAAATAATCTCTGTAAGACTGGTAATGCATATCACTTTGGAAGGCAGACGTTCTACTGGTGAACTTTTGTGCAAAGCTAATTGGTTCCAGTTGCCATCCATTGACTGCATCTGACAGAATCTTGATATGGTTTTCTTACCTTTCTGCAGCAAGATTTTTAATCTAAAAAAAAAAAAGTTTATTTATTTGACTGTGCTGGGTCTCACTTGTGGCACTCGAGATCTATTTCCCTGACCAGGGATCAAACCCAGGTTGCCTGCATTGGGAGCATGGAGTCTTAGCCACTGGACCACCAGGGAAATCCCAGGATTTTTAATCTTGTTTTAGAAAAATCTACTTTGCCGTTATCTCATCCCTACCCTCATGCCTTTCATTCTCAAGCTGAGATAGAGAGAGAGGAAAAGGAAGGAAGAGAGGAAGGGCAGAAGGAAAGAAGGAAGAGGAAGAAAAAGAAGCCAGTCTATTTTCTGTTAGCATAATGGCCCCCTGTATGTTTGAGTTTAGATTTGGCATTAGTCAAATTTGAAGGTGAATCCAAAGGTCTGAATACCAGGTCAATGGAAGAGTGAAGGACTTAGAATTTTCCCACAGTAAATGAAGTAAACAATTAGCATCAATAACTCCTGAAGGCATCGTAGGAGAGCAGCGGCCGAGTGATCCCGTGAGTCTTTGTCTTCTATAGAACACACCTTAGTCTGTCCTGTCAGGTGCCTTTCTCTCACCTCCCCTTTCCTTACACAACTTAATTTTCCCAGCAATTCCAGTCCCCCTCTGTGGATTCAAGTAGCACTGCTGTAGTTCGTACAGGTTGGGTTTTATACCCTCCTTGTGTGGTTCTATTCATGTTAGTTCTTCCTCTTCTTTGGAATCGTAAGGTTTACCTCTGGGGTTAGGTGTCTAGAGTGAGGAGGGCCCCAGGTCTTCCTCCACTTTTCTGAATCTCACAGAATCCACAGAATCATGCAGAATAAATAGTTGTGGATTGATTCAATTTTTATATTATATATGAAAAGGGAAGAGGACCCAAAGAGTTCTAGTCCTCATGTCTCAGTTTTCTCATCAGTAGAATGAGGGTAATGGATGAAATACAGTTGTTTCCATTTTTATTTTTAACAGTGGAACTTTTTTCCCACATGAAGTCTTATTTCATCTAATGTACCAGAAGGCAAGAGTTTATTAAAATTCTGTTTGATTAAAATTTCTGTTTTAAGAGTTTACACTTATGGTTGTAAGTGAGAGTCACTCAGTCGTATCAGACTCTTTGCAACCCCAGGGACTATACAATCCATGGAATTCTCCAGGCCAGAATACTGGAGTGAGTATTTGCTTCTCCATTCCCTTCCCCGGGGGATCTTCCCAACCCAGGGATCAAACCCAGGTCTTCAACATTGCAGGTGGATTGTTTACCATCTGAGCCACTGGGAAAGCCCACACATCATGGTTATTACAAGTCAATTGGCTTTTGCAATGAGGCTTTCTTTATGAATGTAAACATGGAAATCAGGGGTTATAATTGAAGCTAGTACATTTTCACTTCTGGGATGTCTATGTCAATACCATTCCCCCAGTTCCTCCCACCTCCCCTTCCCCTGCTGTCCACGTGTCCATTCTCTGATGATGCATCTTACTCCTTGGCTTCAGAATGGATAATTCAGATGCTGAGAAGAAAATCCAGAACTTGTGTGCAGGTGGGATGGCTCTCTAAACTTTATCCTTGTGCCTGTATTCTTTTCCCTTCATTCTATCCAATTTACCATATTCTGTTTAATCATCTTATACTATCACTTTTAATTTTTTCCCCCTTAAAACTCTTCTCTTTCAAATTCTTCAGTGGCTTCCCATTACATATAGGATAAATATGATCCATGATCTCTTTAACCTCATACTCAGGAACCTCACACCGAGGATGATGATTCTGTTTTCTTGGATTTAATTTCCTTGACTCATTAGAAACTCCTGCAGAAGTTTGATAGGTTTCCACTGCCTCCCTCCATTTCCTAAATGCACCATAGACATTCTGTAAGAGAGCTTTGCATGGCTGTTTTCTTCCACCTCACTCCTCCAAATCCAGTTAGCTAAGGTAGTCCTTTCTTACTCTGAGTTTCTGCATCAGTTCTGAATACAGGATCAGGGGGTTTGGGGCTGTGAGTAACGGAAAACCAGGAGTCAACCTATCCTAAACCAGTGGTTTTTAAGCTTTAGCATGCACCAGAGACCCCTGGAGGCTTGTTAAACAACATATTGCTGGGTTATACTCCTGTATGTTCTGATTCCATAAGTCAGGGGTGAGACCTAAAAGTATTTCAAACAAGTTCCCAAGTGATGCTGCTGCTGCTGCTGCTTGAGGGAACACACTTTGAGAACCATTGGCTTAAATAACAGGAAATGTGTTGTCACACTCAACAAGAAATCTAGAGCAGTGGTTCTCAAACTTGGCTGGACAGTATGACCTACTGGAAATGTTTTTTTAAATCTTGATAATCATACCTCACCAATTGCCAATTAAATCAGATGTTCTGGGGATGAGGCCCAGGTATCAGTAGTTTTAAGAACACTATAGATATTTACAATATGTAACCAAGTTTTCACTCCAGTGGTCTAGAGGAAGGGAGGTTGCAGTTAGGGTTATTTCATCAGTCCAGCGGTGTCATCATGGACCATGCATCTGCCATCTTTCTTTTCTGCTCTCCTCTGGGTGTTGGTTCTTGTTGACTCTTTCCTTCACTGTTGCAAGTTTCTTGCACCTATTCAAACCACATCTCCTTTCAAAACACTGTCCAAAGCTCCGAAAAGGAGGAGAAGGCACCTACTTTCCTTTTGTCTTTTTAAACCTAAAGCAAAATTTCCCAGAAGTTTCCCAGATGTTGCCTTCTCACAACTTTGACCTGAACTAAATCACATGACCAACCCTATGCCAGTCACTAATGATGGAGTAAAATAATTGGTTTGGCTTAGACTAATGGTTCTCATCCCTGGTATACACTAGAATCACATGGAGGATTTTTAAGCCTCTGGGAGGCTGGGACCCATGTCCAGACAATTCAATTAGAATCTTGGGGTCAGGCCTCATCATTGGGAATGTTTAAACTACTCCTCAAGTGATTCTAATGTGCAAGCAGAAATTAGAACCATTGGTTTTGACCAAAGGTACCCATGCTGGGGCTGTAAGGAAGCGCCTCTCCTTAGGAAAACACATAGCCACCTGAGAGGTGAACAGAATCAAGTTTCTGTTATCAGAAGAGAAAGGGGAAGGGCTGTTGGAAAGACTGCTGTCACTCATGGAACATCCATGTGCTGCCATCATAATCGCCTAGACTCACATCCTCAGTAGAGTGTCACTCTGCTCCACTTCTTTATAGCCCTAGCAAGTTCTTATCTTAGTGCCCTGCACATAGGAGTACATTATTATTATTAATTGCACTGTCAATCTGCTGGGTGATTCACTAAAGGAGTAATGTTATTTTACCGGGACATTTAAACCCGCCAGAAGGATGGCTTTACATCCTCCCAGCACAGAGGCCAGAGAAGACATTGAAAGGTCCCACCCTGCTCCTGATTGGTATATCTGCCTCTTGACCCTGCCGTGGTTTTATATGACAGGGAAATTCCACACTATCGACATGAATGCTTGACCTGACGGGGCCCTGCCAGGAGCTGCTGCTGGCATTTCTGTGTGCCCGCTTTTGTCCTCAGGGTGGCGAGGGCCAAAGTTTGTCCCTTTAAGCTGACTGGGGCAAGTCAGCACTGGGGCTGTTTTGTGTGGTGACTACATTTGGATGCATAACTGAGAAACTTTGCCCCCTCTGCTGAGAACTTGACATTTCCCTCTCGTGGTGAGAGAATAAGCACTGGGAGAGTGACAGGGTGCAGAGACAGGCTGCCAGACTGAAATGAAAGGAGTTGCTGGAGCTGGGGGAAGGCGGGTTGTGACTTCAGCAGCACAAACTCTCTTTCATTCAATAAAATCCCAGGCACAGCGTCTCATTCACAACTTCTGCCAAAGAGAATGTCCAGGAAGGGCTTGCCCTGGGGAGGCTCCACTGGCATTTTGTCCTGTGAGCTGTTTCACATGGGGCAGAAAAGGAGGTGGTTCGAAGGGCAAGGTCTGTGAAATAATCATTTGGAACATTTTTTTTTCCCCAAAGTGGGAGGAAGGTGTTTGATAGTTCGTCGTTCTCTTCCCCATAATAAAGTCTGAAATAAAGACTTTATATTCTGTTACACAAAAGCCCATTCTCAGGGAATGTTGCTTCTCATCTCTTGCCACACTCATAATTAATCTGGCCAACCCCTGTTAATGACTCAGTTCTTCGTAACCAGAGACATTTAATGGTAGAGGTCCTCTCATAGACTTGTCTTGGGGGACTGTCCCACATCTAACAAATGTTAGTATCAAATTCACTACAGGACATGCAGAAAAGGACCATTTCTTTCCCATCATTTCCCTCTGAATTGAGAATTCTTGAGTCGCCACCACCTTGTAGATGAGAGGCTTTGCCAACCTTTAATTTCAGGGACTGTTTTCTTCTAAGGATTTGGGGAGGATGCTCTAAACATAAGGCAATCTGGTTGAAGCTGATACAGACTAAAACCCTCCTCTCTTTTCTTCCGAGAGGTAGGTGAGCCCAGGTTGATTCACTTTGGAGGCCCAGGACTGGCAGTGGACTGAAGGGTATTGATTTCTCCTTTGTTTTCAATAGTGTTCCCTGAGAGCTCGACAAAGCCAACAGGACAGCTTTATGGGGCCAGATTAGGAGCTAACGTTTGCCTGCCCGTTGCCATTTCCTATAAATCTTACAAAGACCCTTGCCACACTGTTTACAAAGATGTAGCATCTGAGCGCCAGAGCAAAGATCGGATTCCTTTTCTGCAACTTCATTAAAGGCAACTTTCATCCTTCTTCCATGAAGAATTATTGTAAAAAGTGAAAACTCTTCCACATGTGGCTAAAGAAGGGAGCTTGGAGAGGGTGTGTTCTGGAGCCTAATACAAATGCCTTTGATTTACCAAGTTGACAGCCATCCAGTTTCCCAAAGAAATGGCATATCCCAGCCCCCAAGCCTCCTCGTTTCATTTTGAAGAATTCCTATGAAAATGTAAAGCAAGTATACATTTGCCTCATATCTTAAAAAAAAAAAAAACAAGGAAACCTCAGTGTTTCTTCCCAGGATAGATCTCATATTGCTAGTTGGTTGGTACTCAGGGTGAGAGGAAACAAGCTACCCAAGTTAGAATTTTCTGGTTCCTGGATGCTGGTGGTGGACAGGGTGACAAGGAGGGGTGGTGGTGGCTGGTGGTTTAGTTACTAAGTCATGTCTGACTCTTGCGACTCCATGGACAGTAGCCTGCCAGTCTCCTCTGTCCTTGGGATTCTCCAGGCAAGAATACTGGAGTGCTGTGCTATTACTCTGGGTCTTCTTGGGAGGCGAGGAGAAGAGACAGTGGCCAAGTTAATCCTCCACTTCCCACCAAAGAGCCTCCCTGCCTGCTTGTCTAATTCCTCAGGGTCTGGGGGGAGAAGTGGTTATAACAGTACCTTGAGGATTTCAGAAGCTAGTAGGGATTTGCATGCATTTCAGTCATGGCTGTTCTCTGCTCCTAGTGAGTCTCCTGGTGGGGTGGACGGGGCAGTCAGTGGAGGTGACCAAGGGTAGCCCTGGAAGTCCTCTTGGGCACAAACTGGTGGGTGTGGTCCTGGGAGAGGAGGCTGAGGCCTGATCCTGGCGCTCCCTGATGCTGCAGGTGATGGATGGATGACTTATTCAACTTTCATCCTCATCTCTTGGTCTGGAAAATAGAGATGATGCCATCAGACTACTCAGGGTTTCCAATACAGTGACTACCTAGGAATTTGCCAGTGGGAAATGTTGAGTGTTTAGACTGTTGATGAACCTGGCTTCACAAATCTGGGAGCTCACCAGAACATCTCCATCCACAGAACTTTCACCAGGCCCTTTCAGGCATTTTAGTCTAAAACCTGGCAATGTCCCAGCAAGACATTTTGCAGCTTAGCTAGTTTGCTAGTTCTCAAGGGACTGTGAACATGCAAAAGGAAAGTCAACTGTATATTTGCAGCTTTGTTCCTTGCGGAGATGCCTGAGTTATTAAATAGGAAAGAAATGGAAGAGAGGGTTTAAAAACTTGCAAGTTCTCAAAAACTTGCCCTTCTCTTTGGGTATTTCTTCCCCTTTGGGTGTCAATTGCCTTCCAACTCTGTTAGCCAAAAGAAAAGATTGAGTGTGCTAATTTGAAAAACCTTAAAAAGAAAAAATAAAGGACAATCTTTATACATCTTTATTTTCCCATGGGTCAGATATTCTTATCTTTTGGCTGACTGCAATATTTACCTTTTCAACTGCGAATGTGCTTCAGTCTTGTGTAATTCAGCCAAAACAGCCTTCCAATCCATTGGAACATATGCCTTGGTGTTCTTTAACCATTGTAACTATAACAAGAAGGCCGTCTATTCATCATTTCAAGCTTGGAGCACAGTCTTCCTCTGGTATTCTTGGGATTCCTACTGTCCCTCCTCACTTGACCTAGAGGACAGGAGTCAGCCTTACCCAGGAAATCAACAGCAGACCATTAACGTAACCTTTTCATAATGCTTGGATCAAGATTAACATCTACCACATAGGAGGTGGAACCCAGGGATTTCTCATTACTGTCTTTTGCATGCAGTGAGTGACATCTGCATCACCAGGCTCATGCTGCATTTCTGGATGTGTCCTGTCCTTATACTCAATCTACTTCTAGCTGTGTGACCTTTACTACCACTGCTATTTCACTTCCAAGTCGGTTGGGGGTGCTACTTGGGGGTTGAAGGTAAGAAAAATGTCCCATTCTGGCACTTTTCTGTCTTACATTTGCCCAAATAACAAGGTGTAGTTAGCTGGCAGTTTCAGAAAGTCAGAGAATGGGATCATGCTAATGGCATAAATGTCCTGAAACTTTTCAGTTTCTCTTATTTTATCTAACTGCTGCCTCCCTACAACCATCCATCCCAAATCCTTGTTTATCAAGGGCTGAATTACAGAGTGGCAAGGCAGATCCCTCCAGGACTGTCTACAAAGTTGGTCACCACCCTGGATACTCAAAATGTGTCTAATTCAAATAAGTTCTCTTTTTGAATCTCAAGTATTTTATTCTCTTGGAGCAAGATCTTGGGAGTCACAGAACCATGAATCCTGGGACAATAAACCATGGACTCTTGGAAGCTGTGAATCATAGATTTTGTGACTGTCTATCTAAATTGAATATACTGAAAGTTCTGTAAAATTTATGCAATGGATATACATTTCTATGATATTCCACATGCCATGTTATTAGAGTAGGAAGTGGTGTTTTTCAATTTTACTGATGAAGGAAACATTGGAAGTGAATTCATTATCAAGCTTTTGGACCTCTCAGGGCAGAGAGGACCCTGAGTAAGTTTTTCAGGGGAGGAAATGGGCTGTGAGGGGATTAAATGGATTGTTCAAGGTGGACACAGTTTTCAGGCAGGGCTGGGGCCACTTCCATGTGGTCATGACTCTGCTCTTTCTGCTCTTTCCATTCTACCTCCCTACAAGGTAATTCTTATGCAACGGTTACCATGAGGCAGATTCAGTTCCAGTTGAGACAACTCCATTTAGTTTGGTATCAGCAAAACTCATCATAGCAGAAGAGTCTAGAAATGTGTCTGCATCAATTTAAAATACTAAGCAGTATGGATGCTTCTAAGGGACTCTGTGGGACTCTTTGTTTGTTATCATTGTCTATAAGTCTTGCTGTATTTGAGGGAGCTGCTTGTTTCATGTCTTAAAGATGGTGTAGACTTTGTGAATCTGAATCTCCAAATAGAATGTTCTGAGAGTTGGGGGCCTTACTGGGCATAAAGGTGAAGTCTCTGTACCCCATACATCATTTTCTTTGAAATTCTATGGCAACCGATTCCCTTCCCTCCTTCCTTCCTTTCTCTCTTCTCTCTCTTCCTCCTTTCTTTCTCTCTATCTCTCTCTTCTTCCTCCTCCTTCTCTACATCTTTTACTTCTTATCACCTCCCCCCTCTCTGCCTTTCCCTCTTCGATGAAGAAATGGTTGGAAGTGAATTGTCAGGATGAAGGTATAAGATATATTTATGGTTCAATCAATGCTAATCGTCTTCAAATAAAACACTTCACTTACTGGCCCCATAGACAAAAAACAAACAAAACAAAGAAAAAACCCAACCCAACTGTTATAAAAAGGTTTGTAACAAAGACATTAATAGTCATCTACCTAAGACTGTGAAACCCTCAGTTCCTAATGGCATTCTAATGAAGAAAGTGTGATCACAGGTGACATGGTCATAAATTAGGTAAGATTTATGTCTACTTTCTCCCTGCAGCCTCACAATTTTAAGACTAGATCTGGGACTCTTGAGGGGAAGAAAAGAGGCAGAAGAGTTATTGAACTTTCCCAGATTCAAAAAGCACAATCAAGCCTTTCAAGGATGACATCTTCCCTGACTGTCCTAAAGAGTGTAGACATGGTCTTATAAGAATCACGTTGTTGTTGTTCAGTTACCCTGTTGTGTCCAACTCTTTGCCACCCCATGGCCTGCAGCATGCCAAGCCTCACTGTCCCTCCCCATCTCCCAGAGTTTGTCTAAGTTCATGTTGGAATAATACCATCTGTTATAGGCCAGAGTACAGAAATCCATTTGGATTTCATTGTTAGAACCAAAACAGAATTAGTTCTGGTCAGGCTGGTAGAAAAAGGAATTAATACTAATAAACTGGAAGAATGTAACTAAACTTGGGGGGCTTCTGAGGTGGTGTTAGGGGTAAAGAACCCACCTGCCAATGCACAACATGCAAAAGACATGGGTTTGATCCCTGGGTCAGGAACATCCCCTGGAGTAGGAAATAGCAACCTGCTCCAGTATTCTTGCCTGGAAAATTCCATGGGCAGAGGAGCCTGGTGGGCTACAGTCCATGGAGCTGCAAAGAGTCAGATGCAACTGAGCACACACACAGAACTAAGCTTGTAGCTAAGGAAAACAAATTCCTAGAGATTAAAAGACATGAATTTCTCCCATAAAAGGAGAGATAGGACCTAATCCTCTTTTCTACCAGGTTTATCACATACAAGTGTGTGTATTTGTGTGTGTGTGTATTCATCTTCAATGGTACCCCACTCCAGTACTCATGCCTGGAAAATCCAATGGATGGAGGATCCTGGTAGGCTGCAGTCCATGGGGTCGCTAAGAGTCGGACACGACTGAGCGACTTCACTTTCACTTTTCACTTTCATGCATTGGAGAAGGAAATGGCAACCCACTCCAGTGTTCTTGCCTGGAGAATCCCAGGGACGGCGGAGCCTGCTGGGCTGCCATCTATGGGGTTGCACAGAGTCGGACACGACTGAGGTGACTTAGCAGTAGCAGTATTCATCTTCTCTAGATACATTTTGTTTTCTGAGAGCAATTTAGACCACATTTGATAATATAGAAATAGTTCCAACCATGATGATGTTCAACAATTAAAGACCTGTAAGTATTCTCCTGGTTCTGCAGAGATTACAGGTGCCATGACCTTCCCTGGCCACTTGGAAATTGTCCTGACAATTGTGTGGTAAGTCCTTCCTTGTGAATTTAGGGTTCTCGTCAGATTTGGGGATGTGCCAATTGCCAGAGCTTCGAGCTTGACTGCTTCACTGCTCATCCATACCTTCCTTTCATCCCCTTTCCTGGAGTTCCCATAGTCTTCAAAGCCCATTACACTGCCCAACAGCCTTTCTAAAAGTAGAAGGAAGAGTGTTTGCTTAGCTGAATTAGGGGAAGTCTTTAGAGGCCAGTGAAGTTTTTACTGAGCCGTATCTGGAAGGATTGAGAAATTAAGTGCATTTCTTTGTTTTGTGCTTTATTGTTTCTTGCTATCCTTTTGAAAAAGTAATCTGCACTAAGGTTCAAGCTGGGTGATGTCCATTGAAATGTGGGGCATCATTTATAGGACAAAAAGAGCCTGTGGGAGGTAAAGCTTGAACATGGTGGGGTAGACACCATGAATTGGGAAGGGAGAGTCTGAGAATTTCATCAAGCCAATGACAGGTTTTCATGACTCTGGCTGGGTGTGTAATATGTCAGATGATGAGGACTAGCTGAGAAGTCTAAAGGGATAACTGGTAAAAGGAAACAAAAATGGATGATGTGCCAGATGAAATAATAACCAGAGAGAAGACAGCATAATGTTACCAATAAGGAAAAGTGGGAGAGAACTGAAGTGTGACAGTACCATTTGTGTCTCCCCTAAATTCATGTTGAAATCCTAACCTGTAAAGATAATGTAGTGTTAGTAAGTGGCACGCTTTGTGGTGTGCTTGAGTGTTGAGGGCAGAGTCCTCACGAATGGGATTAGTGCTCTCACGAAAGGCTCTAGAGAGATCCCCTGGCCTTTTCCCCCATGGGAGGACACGGTGAGAAGAGCCCTTACAAAGACTATCGCCTTGATCTCAGACTTTCAGCTCCAGAACTGTAAGAAGGAAAGTTCTGTTGTTTGTAAGCTACCCAGTCTGTGGTATTTTGTTCTAGCAGCCCACTTTGCCACATTATTTCTAGAGTAGTCTTCATCCTGAACTCAGTTCTGTCATGCATGGATGCTGTTGCACTTTCAGTTTGGTGAAGGGAGCTCAGACACCTGCTCTGGGGCTGGAGAGATCAAGCAGGCTGGGTTAAAATCCTCTAGCCTCTGCCTCTTCCTCAGATCTTCCATGCCTGTTTTCTTAGATGTAAAATAGAGTTAAAAGCGCTACAAAACTCCTGGGGTCATTTTGAGAATGAAAGGAGTGAATGGAGATGAAGTGTTTAGCACAGACCTGCCAAAAAGTTGAGTAACTTGAAGTGATGACATGACTTTAAAGTGACCCTCAGTTCCATTGGGATACAATTCGCCACTCCCCAATCTGGTTCTATCACTGGCACTGTTTCAGCCAGCAAGGTGTTGGCCTTGACAAGATGCACCACTACCCTATAGTGTCCCGTGCTCCAAAACCACCTTAGTAAAGCATAAGCAAGTCATACTCGCTGAAAGTAATCATGGTTTTTATGTAGCAGGAAATGGATGCTGCGGGGACAGTTTCCTAAAACAGATGTCCTGTAGGATAACTTCTTAGCTGAATGACCTAGAGAAAGTGACTCTGGTTCGCGAGTCTGTTCACTTTTCTCATCTGTAAAGTGGGGAAAGAAAACCTGTCTACCACGCAGGTTATTGGGAGGATGAAAACTAAACAGTGTTTCTGAGGCTTAGGGCCCTGCATGAAGGAGTCACTCTTACCCTGCCTGTCACCTTTTTGAAACCCAGCCCGGGCTGTTGTGCAGAAGACATTCCTCCAGTTTTTATTCAAAACACTGTAGTTTTGTTAAAACTCGAGTACTTTGGGGGGAGCTTTTATTTATTTGTATTTTGTGTCCCCAAACACTCATTTTCTTGAAGGGAAATGGAATCTGTCTGGTTTTGATTCATTTACACTCAACTTGTTAGTATTGTTTCGTAAGCTCCAGCCAATATCCAAGTAGCCTTTAGAATTTTTTTTAAAGCTATGTTGTAAAGTCTAGGAAGTTTGTTTTTCTTTCTTTCTTCTTTTTCAAGAAAATGCTAAAAGAAAACTGAATTTTAGCACCAGTTTGAATTTGCATTTATCCTCAATGTATAACTGGCTTCCAACAAATTTGGTAAAAAGGATACTTTGCCATTCCTGGTTTGAAGATTTCAGCTCAATTTCAGTTATTCATGAAAAATATTTTCATATTCCAAGCCAAGAGCATGACTGTGTGTTCTATTACTGTTTTAAAAGATCATGAAATTGTTGCCTCTTCAGAACTTTTGGTTTGCCACTGAAATGAAATAATGAAGACCTTTGCTGCATATTTGCATGGTATTGGTTTTGCATTGACCCTGTCTTCACTGATTTGGTAGAGGGTTTTGGTGGAAATTGGTAAGAAGTTTCATTCATGTAGACAGACAAGAAAAATAACATGTAATTTTCCAGACCTATACTCAACAAGAAGAAAAACAGAAAGGAATCGGATGGTACCCTCAGTGCAGAGGGTTTCTCAGAGATTTCTAATAAGAAAGACACCAGTCCCACTCTCTACCGTATCATTTTACCCACCAAGCCGGTGTAGTAAACACAACCTCAAGACAATGCCTCTTGCTTTCCATTGTGTAGTAATAGGCTTCTTCTGCTATTCCTAGGCTAACAATTGCTCATTGTTCACGCTGCTTCAAGGTTTAGAAATTGAATTTTGTCTCTGGTTCCCAGGGGAAACAGCGAGACTGAAAACAAACAAGGAGGTAATTTCCACATGTGCAGCAGCCATTTCATTTGCCAAGGGTCTCAAATTGTATATTTGTGTATCTTAAGAGATGAGTTTGCAACAGCTTAGATTCTTATAGAAATCTCAGAAAGGAAATAACATCTCCTCTTGAATTTGCTTTCAGCTGCATTTTCTGGGCAGACGTAGTAAGCCTTGGCGAGTTTGACTTGAGTACTCATTTCCAGGCAAAGAATGTGTATTTCCGGTTTCATAAGAGAAATAGTAAATTTCAGTCTTCTATCCTTCCACTTTGCTACTGTCTGGAAGCAGTAAGGAAATGTCATACTGATGATATTTTTAAATCTCCACCTTGCTTGTGAGTATTCTAAGGTAGATAAGGGAGACATATAAATATCAGATCAGTTTTCTTTGCACCTGTACCTAAATTTTCACATAGCCAAAATAGCTACAGAAGATTTGAGCAGAGGAATTAAACAACCCTTGAAACTCTGCCTTGTCTAATTTAGCTAGGTCGGCGGAGCCTGGTGAGGGCCTGCCCACCCAAGGCAAAAAGATGGGAATGAAAATCCCTCAAATACCAACAGTAGTAGGGTGTGGAAGGAGTAGAATTATGTTTATGGTTTGTCTGTTTTCTTTTTATTTTCTGAATTTTTATGCAATGAATGTATTTGTATCTATAGATCTTAAGGTTGTGTTTACCAAAAAGACGAGCATGTATATTTGGTTTTTTTTAAGAAATCAAACTATATGGAAATGTATAGAATGAAATGTACAAGTTCTTGTCATTCATCCACTAATCACGTTCTGATCTCTAGAGATCAAAGTTGGTTTTGTGAGTAAGCTTCTAGACTTTTCTCTGTTATATATGTGTAATTTTCAGCATTGCATTGAAAGAGCAGAATGGGATAAAGTACATGTAGGAAACAGTTTCCCCTTACTATCTCTATCAACGGTGATAGGCAGGTTCACTGTAACTTTCCTGGACACTCATATATAATGTAAAACAATTCCTCCAGTCATTTCAAGTCCCGATTGTAGTCCCCAGGCTCTCTGGCTGTCTGTACACAGGAAGGGTTCTGCCAGCTTGGGGGCATCCTTTGACAAAAGATACAGGTGCTACTGGCGAGAATGAAAGCTAACCCCTGGAATCGTGTGAATACCATCACACGATTGGAAGGATATGAGCAGGGAGTGCTGACAGCATCTCTGCAGGTGGGGCCCTTTAAAATGATCCTGGCTGGTGCTCTCACGTGTGGTCCAAGGGGAAGCCAAATGCAGTTTGGTTGCTCTTACGAGGAGTGCAGTCTGCTGCAATGCAACACACTCTGTGCCTGGGACTTCCTATGCTGCTGGATCCAGCCTCTTGACAGTAGATGAACTTGGGTCATGGACTGGTCTATACTACTATACACTCCAGCATTCTGAGCAATCTCCTTGAAACTTCCCTTATTTAGACTGAGGTAAAGGTGAAAGCACCCACCCCAACATGTCATTTCAAAGAAATTCTTTCTCAGCTTTGTCAATTTCAGTCCTTTTATCCTCTTGAGATGGGTGATGTATTGGATGCCTCCTTTGCATGTCCTGTCTAGGTGGCCTAGCAGCTCATTTTGAAAGGTGAGAACACCGATCACCTATTGCTTTATTCTGAGTCGCTTGGAGCCTTAGACAAATCTGAAAGAGTCTCACTTTAACATCTTATTATATATACCTAGAAATTTTATCATTTCCCTAAATTGGAACATATTAACATTCTGCAAATCGCTGTCTTAGTTATCTAGCGATCTTTTCATGTCCAATAATGTTGAACAGCCTCATTTATTTTAATGAAAGCAAAATATTCTATTAGGTAAATCAGCTGTAGTTTAGTCATTTCCCTATTGATGTTGAGCCATTTGCCTATTGAGGTTGTTTTTAATGTTTGGATTGTATAAACAATGCTGATATCAATATTTCTATATTCAATCTTTTTTTTTGCGTATATGTACACCTGCAATGGCACCCCACTCCAGTACTCTTGCCTGGAAAATCCCATGGACGGAGAGCCTGGTAGGCTACAGTCCATGGGGTCGCTAAGAGTCGGACACGACTGAGCGACTTCGCTTTCACTTTTCCTTTTCATGCACTGGAGAAGGAAATGGCAACCCACTCCAGTATTCTTGCCTGGAGAATCCCAGGGACGGTGGAGACTGGTGGGCTGCCGTCTATGGGGTCGCACAGAGTCGGACACGACTGAAGCAACTTAGCAGCAGTAGCAGTAGCAGCACACCTGCAAGTATTTTGTCTAAAGCAGAGATTTAGGAGTAAAGCAAGGGGACTTCCCTGGTGGTCCAGTGGTTAAGAATCCACCTGCCAATGTAGGGGACATGGGTTTAATCTCTGGTCCAGAAGATCCCACATACTGTGGAACAACTAAGCCTATGACCCACAACTATGGAAGCCCTCACACCCTAGAGCCTTCACAACAAGAGAAGCCATTGCAATGAGTAGCCCATGTACCACAATGAAGAGTGGCCCCCACATGCTGCAACTGGAGAAAGCCCACACATAGCAATGAAAACCCAATGCAGCCAAAATAAAGAAAATTAAAACAAAAACAATTAACTATTTAAAAAGTAAAGCAAAGGATATGAAAGGTAGGAACCAGAAAATTTTTGCTATATATTTCCAAAGTGCCTACACATGGGTTGTATAAATTCTCTGCTTTCTCCAGCAGTGCCTAAGAGTGCCCATTTCCCTGCAACATCACTAAATGTTTTCACTGTTTTTAATCTTTGCCATTTGGGGGAGCCAACAGTGATCTCATTATTATTTTATTCTATATGCCCTTGGTTACTAATGAGGTGAGCTATCTTTTCTCGTGTTTGTCCATGTGTGTCTGTGCTCTTTGAACCACTCATCCTCTAGTTTGGAGTTCTAAGGCCTTTACCAACCTCTTGTTCTAAGCAAGGGGGACAAGGTGAAATGATAAAGGAGAGACTGTAGATTGGTGAGAACCTGGCCCAGCTCCATGAGGACAAGAAATGGCAGAATTTCTGCCACTCAGATTTTATCACCTTTTTTTTTTTTCCCCAAAACTCTTTGCAAGTCCGGATCTGAACCATAGGCCACCTTTTTCCCTCTAATTGATGCATATAATTTATTAGTAAAATTTCAACCGATTTTTTGTATCTAAGAGCACATGCAAACTTACTTTGAATCTTAAACCCAAGTAGTTGCATGCATGCCTTTTACCTCTTGGCTTTTATTTTGCACACATTAAAGATTACTCAAGGCACATTGGGTTTAGAGGAAGAACCAAAGGAGATTATTTAGGAACACCCAGCAGCCATGGCAACATAGAAGGAGCATGTACTCTCCTCAAAAATATTCCACTTACAGGTAATGACATACGTTTGCCAAACAGCCTCAAGCTAGCCCAAGAAAGAATAGACAGATGGTTTGAGGTGTGTCAGGAATAGGATTTACAAAATAAGAATATGGTTATGCTGGAAAGTAACAGCAATCATGGTAAACAGATGGAACAGACTCACTTTTTGCCATGGGGCAGAGGAAGAAAGGGGTTTTGAATTGCTGCATGTGAATTAGAGTTGGCTCACCCAGATACATAGTTCTCTGGGTTCTATAGATTTTGTAGGCACCATATAGACCATATGACAGGCCTCTAGTTGGGTTTCTTCAGATCCGTAGCAGGGGAATTGCATTCGAGTTGTAGATGTCTCTGATGATGTTGGCCCTCTTTTGGTTGTGGTTGGCATAGTAATCTACAACCTTTACTACATGAACATCACTATCATATCCCTTGAACTGTCATTTGAGAAGACACTGGAGAGAGCCAGCCTGTTTATTCCTGAATGTGTATTTGGCTGCTTCAATTATATTTACAGCAGAGGAGGGTACAGAATACTTCCCATATATGACTGGCCTATTTTCTCATTAGTGCAAATCATAGGCTTTGAAGGTATAATGAATGAGTGTGCCTCTGCCGTGAATTTAAAATCTCAGACTTCTCCTTTCCAATTCAACTAATTGTATAGGAATGTATAGAAACATAATGTTTTCTCTTGGGAGTATTTTGGCAGTTTTCAAGGGAAAAGAGAGACAGGTTGTCAATGTGGATTTGCTGGTAATGAGAAGAAGGTGGTCACAAGGAAAGACTGGAGATCGGAGACCTTGGGATGCAGTTGAGGCTTCCTTGCTGGTTAAGAGCTGTCCCCATGTAAGCAAAGGGTGGATTTGTCCTTTAGAATATATTTCCATTAGTCCTAGAATTTGACAGCTAGCTCCCAATGGCAGCCCGCCGCAAAGCATGTGAGGCCTCCAAGTTGGCACGCTGATGTCTGACTAATGGAGAAAATTACCCAATGAGAATTAGCAATCTTGCATCATCGATCAAAATTCTTACATTACCTTTCATGTGGGTAGCAGAACAAGACTTCCAAAAGGAGTTGGGACTGGTTTTAACACGGCCTGTTGGTCACCGAGACAGGAAATATTTAACATGAATCAGACTCATCTGAAATAATTTTGATCTGTCTTGGTCCTAAGTTTCCTGGTGTTAGTATTATTGAGCATTCATTTAGCCCTTTAATAATGTATTGGAAAATGTGCCCACTCATCATTCTTGGATAGATACAACTGGCCTGATTTCACTCTATTATGCTCTTTATTTGTAACAGACTTTTCAACCTAACACTTTTGGAGAAGTGGAGTCTCTTAAATGTTAAACTAAGAAAACCAGTCCTGGCCTACTATTCCAAAGAACAGTATTGCTATCAAGGCCTGAATTGATCCCAGATGGATTCTGGAGTGGGAGAATTAATGATTACATAAAATGGCCTATATCTGAATCACACAGTGGTGACCCTCTGGAGGAGGGCTTGACCCACAGCCACATGTGTTCTCAGAGTTAGGGCTTGGACACAGTTTGCTGTGGACTTTGGATGCATCAGGTGGTCAAAATGATTTGGAAAAATATTAAGGTAAGCTGGTATTGGAAGATGGCACAGTTTGAGAACAAATACAGCAACTGAGGCAGTAAACTTGCCTTCTTCGTCGCTGATGTCAGAAGCGACAAGCTGAGTGTCCAGGATTGCAGGTGGCTTATCTTTTTTATCTTGTCTTTTGAGACTGTGTTGAGAAATCATTCTTTTGTGTGTTTTCTGCCACGTCTTTTGGTAATAATAAGAGCTGAGCAGAGGAAGACATGGCTGTGGCTTTCTGACCCCTTTCTAACCAGGATGGTAAATATAATGACAATAATGAAAACACCCAGAGTGCTTCTTTATTTATCTCTCCATGGGAAGCCATAAGATTGAATGGGGCTTTCATTTAGTGGATTCCACTGGTGGGAAGATATACAAACAAAGCCAAACTCACAGGAGCTGTCCTGGATCAGAGGCTCCACTTCTGATCCCAGGTAACTGGAGGGTACTGAGCAGACAGTGGAGTCAGATGGGGCTGTCTCTTCATTATTCTGCGTGTAAGGGACATATGAACTATGTACTTAGGATAGATTTTGTGGGACATAGGCTACAAATTATATAGGAATGTATAAGAAATGACCAAGAACCAAGGTTGGATTGGGGGTCAGATGAATTCTAGCAAAATACTTTCCTTTCAACAAATTCTGTTATGAAGTCCAAATGGCCATTTTGAGAACCTCCGTGATGTACAGGAATCGTGTGGCTTGGGAACACTCCCCTCACCCAACACATACACACTTAAACACACACACACACACACACACACACACTTTAGCACAGACCAACCACTCTGTGAATTAAGATTTCTTAGGGAAGATTTATAAGTCAGGTCAGTGGATTATCATGCAACCCAGGCTGCACATTAGAATTATCTGAAAGTATTTGGGGGGGAAATAAGACCAACTTCCTTGACCTCATTCTAGACCAATTAAATCAGATTCTCAGGGCAATGAGTTTTTTTTTAATGCTCCCCAGGTGATTTTAATATGTGACTAGGGTTGAGACCCATTTTCTCAGGTAGTATGCTGATATGGGTACTCTGACACTCTTTCTTCTCTTCCAAGTTTATAAGAATTTTCCATTAGATTCTAGGTTCCTTGAGGGAGAGGTGGGCTTACATAGCTTTTTGCTTCCAGAGCATCTAGCTTCCAAGGAATAATTGTTTTGTGAGTGACTTCACATTAGAAAGGGCACCCAGTTCTAGTGCTGCTTCATCTATTCATTAGCTGGGTGACCCAGGGATAGGGTAGCCAGATAAAATACAGGCTATTCAGTTACACCTGAAATTTAGATGAACAATGAATGGCATTTTAGTATACATTTCCCATTCAGTGTTTTAACATGCATTTTTATTTGCTAAATCTGACAATCCTACCCAGGAGTGTCTTCTTGGTCTCAGATTATTTGCTTCTAAAATGAGGAATGCAGGCTTCAGAGGTTAAATTATTTCATTTGGAAGGTAAAAACTAAATTGTAAGAAATCAAAATTACTTCTAAGTATGGGTAAATTTAAGTCGAAGTGTGGCAAATCCTTTCATTTAGGGTTTGTAAAACAGGTTTTTCAATGGGTACACATAATGGTGAGCAAACCAGTAACACAATGGTCATTATAAAAGTGCTGCTTTTTCTCCATTTAGTGATGTTCATTTGGATTTCAAAGGGACTCCTTCAGGTTAACAACAAACTGTGGTCTTTCAAGTTTCTCTTGAAGACTGGAGATATTTGATTTTGAAGAGTCTTTCTCTCAACAGTTTTTTAACTTCAAAGCACACAGAAGGTCTCTGTAGTCCACTTAGTGGAGAGCACTTTTTTCACAGGCATATGAAAATTTTTGTATCTTTCAGACCTAAACTTAAATATCATTGTGTGTCTGCATTTGTGTGTGTGAAATTTTGTCCCCTTTCATAAAATTCCACAATAAGCAGCAACTTTCGGGGTCCTAGTACCTTATTATACAGCATTTACTGTACAGTATTTGCACACACAACATTATCTAATGCTAAAATGAGGGAATAGAGATTACACCCTAAGGCAATTTCTGTAAGTTGAAGAATCATTAAAATTGGAATTGCCAAAGGAGTTTTTCCATGTCTTAAACTTCATGGAATGGATTGAGTCAGATGTCCAGGAAGGTAATTAGCAGCATTATTTAAAAAAAAAATCACAACTTTTATGAGGCAAAGATATTCCTAGTTTTACCCAACATTAATTTAATACTGTGGAGTCAGGAAAGTCTTCAAGGGAGGTGTGCTTGGTAAGGTCACCAGAGGGAAATTTGAAGAGTTTTTGGACTAAAACTGAAATTGTGTGAATTTTACAAATATAGTCAACAGGAGAAATACTAAAATGTGAGTGTATAAAAAATGAGTTTCATAATATCTCAGAGATACTGCCGTTTTCTGTGGCTTTCATGGCAAAGTCACTTGGAAGATAGAAATCACTGGATTTGCTTGTTTCTTTCTCTATTCTCTAATTTTCCTTCCCTCCTTCACCTAGAAGCTCTTAGGGAATGAGCACTTTCTGATGACTCTCCATATTCCAACTGCATCCTCAGTGGACAGTTTATTTGTATATTTAAAAGACTGATTGATTGATTTTTATTTTATTTTTGCCTGTGCTGGCTCTTCATTGCTGTGTGTGGGCTTTTTCTCTAGCTGCAGCAAGCAGGGGCAATTCTCTAGTTGTAGCGTGCAGGCTTCTCATTGTGGTAGCTTCTCTTGTTTTGGCCCAAGGTTCTAGAGTGTGCAGGCTCAGTTATTGTGGCACACAGGCCTAGTTGCTCCGTGATATGTGGAATCTTCCAGGACCAGGGATGCAACCCATGTCCCCTGCATTGGCAGGTAGATTCTTAACTACCAAACCACCAAGGAAGTTCTTCAGTGGACAATGTATATGCTTCCTCATTGGCCTTTCCCCCTCTCTGGTATTCCTTGGAACCAAACACCACAGTGGGCTGCAGGATATCCTACTCCTCTCAAAAAGATTCTAGTCCTTGCTATTTTGTTTTATTTTAGTACTTGTACTTCTAACAAATTCTGCTCCAGAAAACATTATATAACACTAATGCTGAGCCTTGTGTCAAACATTTTATATACATGATCTCATTTGCTCTTTAGAATAATCTTATGAAAGAGGCAAAATTACTTTCAATTAACAGATGAGAATTTTGAGGTCAGTAGAAATTGAACACTGTCCCTAACTCCACGTGGGTGGTAAGGGGCCCCTGTAGAATTTGGACCCAGAGCTCTGGATTTCTTGACTGCTGTGTTATAGTAATATCTTAGTTTTATAGTGAACATGACAACATTTATTTAAAAATAATGACTATTATTCTTATGGTAACATTCACATTACAAATAAATCACTCTTGGTTCTTCCTAAATATCAGACAACTCTGGAATCAATACTCTAATACTTTAGCTGCCTGATGTGAAGAGCCAATTCACTCATTGGAAAAGATCCTGATACTGGGAAAGATTGAGGGCAGGAGATAAAGGGGATGACAGAGAATGAGATGGCTGAATGGCATTACCAACTCAATGGACATGAGTTTGAGCAAACTCCGGGAGATGGTGAAGGACAGGGAAGCCTGGTGTGCTGCTCCATGGGGTCTCAAAGAATCAGACATGACTTAGCAACTGAACAACAACAATGAAATCAATTGGTATTTTAATTCAGAAATCTGAGCCTTAGTCCAACTCTACATGTTCTTAAGATAGATTTGAAATATGATAGAACTAATGAACATTTTACCTCTTCCCTCCCCATTTACAGCGCCCTCCACTAATACATGGGGCTTCCTAGGTGGTGCTAGTGGTAAAGAATCTGCCTGCAGATACAGGAGAATGTAAGAGACACAGGTTCGATCCCTGGGTCAGGAAGGCCCCTGGAGGAGGACATGGCAACCCACTCCAGTACTCTTGCCTGGAGAATCCCATGGACAGAGGAGCCTGGTGGGCTAAGGTCCATAGAGTCACAAAGAGTAGGATATGACTGAAATGTCTTAGCACACTGCTAATACATATCGTCACTTGGTAAAAACTCAAAAAGGGGCTTCTGTCCCCTTGCAGAAGCTTTGTGCCGGGATGCTCCCTGGACAAAGGAGTGTTAGCTGGATCTTAAGCTCTAGTTATCCTCTTGACTTGGGCCAAAGGTAAAATGTGGAGTGAGATGGACCCTAAACAATCACATTTCAGATAATCATTGAGATAGGAATATGTGCATTTGGTGTGTTCTTATTTTATGAGAAGCAGGATGTTATTGATAAAGGAGAACTCAAACAAATATTAAAGGACAAAGCCATTAGTTCTTGGACAGACCTCCTGGGCGTATATCATAGTTCTCATCTTTCTCCTTACAAGAGCTCCACAGTGGGAGGGCACACCAGGGCTTCCTTATATCAGAGCAGGATGTTGTTGAGAAGCACATGGCTTCTCCACATCCTTTGTTCTCTCTTTGTATCTGCAGTCCTTGCTGAGGCTCCCTTCTGCCCTCTGACCGATTTCCATAAGGTTGAGATATGAATACATACAAGGACAGGGTGCTGTTATGCCGTGAACAGCCGATATCAGAGGAGTGATGGAGAGCAACCCAAGTATCCATTGCTGTGGTTCCAATCATTTAGAAGATCTCAACTTCAAGCAGTGAGAAGCAGTGGGCCTGAACTGCCAGATAAGGAGGAAGACTTTGGGGGGGGGTGGAATCCATAAAAGCCCTAATCATCTTATGAAACCCCAAGTTTTAACCTTCTGTTTAAACTCTTGATAAGATGTTCAACTTGTCTGTAATTCCCATGGAACTTCATTCAGTGATCTGCATATCCTCCACTTACCTCTCCCTTGAATAATGCTCAGTGCACAAAGTGTTCAAGCAAGGCCAACTAAAAAACCCTCATCTGATTTCTCCCTGGACTCTCATGTGAATAGAACCGACGTGACTCCCAAATATTAGGATAACTATGGTACCAAAGGAGTGTTCTGATTGCCCATTATACTTGGGTCTGGAAGAACTTGTAAAATAAGTTAAGGTATTTTCCCTCTTCAACCACATTTATAAAGAGTGTCTCAATGCCCTAGGCCAGGGTGTTACAGGGAAGGAGTATTGTAACTTTTTAGGGGCTTTCAGTCTCTCTAATTTTGGACACATACCTTACAACATACAGGAGGCATGCCGGATCAGTGCTCAGAAATGCCCTGGCTGACATGTCTTGTGGCTTAATTATAGCAATGCACACCCACAGCACAGCACTAGTGTCTTGAATTACTCCCATAGCTATATCTGCCTCAGATTTCTAGGTGATTCAGCCCAGAGATGGGTACTGAAATGCTGTACCGTAATTACAATTGTCCTATCAGTAGGTTCATTTCAACTCTTAGGAGTTCTCAATAAATATATCCAGAAGTCCTATACCTTAATTCTAATCCACTGGTTTATAAATTGTGGGTTGCAACCCATTAATGGATTTGAAATCAATTGAATGATTAATTACCAGTGTTTTGGGAGAAATGACATTTGCTAGAACAGAGTAGTCAATATCAAAGGGGACTGCACATAATAAAGGTTAGTATTGTTTCTTGAAATTTCCTCTATATTCCATCCAAGGCATAGCATTCCACCTAAGACATACATTTTTCATCATAAATCTCTTAAATCAGGGTGAGTTTTGTAATAGAAAGCACTTTTTTCTTTATCAGTGGTAAAATTATGGAGTATCTTGCAATTGATAACAACTCAGATTTGTGTACATGAAGGGTTTCAGTGCACAATGTATTTCCCTTTGTGGGTCATGGCCGAGAGAGCTGGAAAACGACCATTTAACCCAGCCTTTCCAGGTTGCCTCCTCCACTGAAAGTTGGACAGTCTCCTGCTGCCTGTAGACTGTTTGCAGAATTTCTGAGCCTCCAGTGTCACCTCATTTCCTGATGAGGAATGGCTGTCCTCCCTTCACAGGGAACTATGCATTCCAGAACTGGTCCTTTCTATGTAGTCTCTCCTTGGATATTAAAGATGTTTCAGCCAAGGTGGTAATAGTGTCAGAGATCTTAGGTAATGGAGCTTCTTTGGTCTGACTCTCTTGTCTACTGTTGATGCCAGTGCCTCCTGGAAGAGATTTCTTGGTGATAAAGAAGCCTTGGAGGTAAAAAAAAAAAAAAAAAAAAAAAAAAGAAGGATCTAGAGATTTTGCTTTTGTGGACACTACCTTCTAAAGTTTCCTATGGTTTCCCCTAGGGCTTCCTGTGGCCACTCTCAAGAGTGAGGGTTTGCCAGAGCAGTGGCCTTCCAAGGTCCTTGGCATTACTCATGTCTCAGGTGGTTTCTGCCTCTTTCTGGGGATGACAATGCAGTAGGATTCCCAGCATCACTTACAGAGGGCAAATCACAGGGCCCTGTGAGCCTCTGGCTCAGATGCTGTCATTTATAGATGTGTAAGGGCAACAGACCACCTGATCTGCCTCTTGAGAAATCTGTATACAGGTCAGGAAGCAACTGTTAGAACTGGACATGGAACAACAGACTGGTTCCAAATAGAGAAAGGAGTATGTCAAGGCTGTATATAGTCACCCTGCTTATTCAACTTATATGCAGAGTACATCATGAGAAACGCTGGGCTGAATGAAGCACAAGCTGGAATCAAGATTGCCAGGAGAAATATCAAAAACCTCAGATATGCAGATGCTGCTGCTGCTGCTGCTGCTAAGTCGCTTCAGTCGTGTATGACTCTGTGCGGCCCCATAAATAGCAGCCTACCTGGCTCCTCCGTCCATGGGATTTTCCAGGCAAGAGTACTGTAGTGGGTTGCCATTTCCTTCTCCAGATATGCAGATGACACCACCCTTATGGCAGAAAGTGAAGAAGAACTAAAGAGCCTCTTGATGAAAGTGAAAGAAGAGAGTGAAAAAGCTGGCTTAAAACTCAACACGTAGAAAACTAAGATCATGGGATCCAGTCCCATCACTTCATGGCAAATAGATGGAGAAACAGTAGAAACAGCGATAGACTTTATTTTGGGGGGCTCCAAAATCCCTGCAGATGGTGATTGCAGCCATGACATTAAAAGACACTTCTCCTTGGAAGAAAAGTTATGACCAAACTAGGCAGCATATTAAAAAGCAGAGACATTACTTTGCCAACAAAGGTCCATCTAGTCAAAGCTATCATTTTTCCAGTAGTCATGTAGGGTTGTGAGAGTTGGACTATAAAGAAAGCTGAGTGCCAAAGAATTGATGCTTTTGAACTGTGGTGTTGGAGAAGACTCTTGAGAATCCCTTGGACTGCAAGGAGATCCAACAAGTCCATCCTAAAGGAAATCAGTCCTGAATATTCATTGGAAGGACTGATGCTGAAACTGAAACTGCGATACTTTGGCCACCTTATGCGAAGAGCTGACTCATTTGAAAAGACCCTGATGGTGGGAAAGATTGAAGGCAGAAGGAGAAGGGGATGACAGAGGATGAGATGGCTGGATGGCATCACCAACTCAATGGACATGAGTTTGGGTAAACTCCGGGAGTTAGTGATGGATAGGGAGGCCTGGTGTGCTGCAGTCCATGGAGTTGCAAAGAATCTGACACGACTAAACAACTGAACTGAACTGAAAACCCTAAAACATCTTGCATTTGACTCCAAATTTATTTTCTGTCTTCAAATCCTGACTACTTCCCTTGAGTTCAAGTGTTACCCTTCCCCGAAACCTGACTCCAACTGCAGACCAACAGAATAACTGTCTCTTTATGCGAGTTTTATGTAAGTGGAATTATACAGGATGTGCTCTTTTGTGTCTAGCTCCTTTTTAAAAAGGTTTTTATCATCATTGTTATTTTTTGGCTGCACTGTGAGGCATGTGGAAATTCCCCGACCAGGGATCAAATCCGTGCCCTCCGCACTGGAAGGGTGCAGTCTTAACCAGTGGAACACCAGGGAAGTCCATGTTTATGAGATTCATCCATAATTTTGCACATTCTTGTGGAGCATTCGTTCTCATTGCTGTAAAGTATCACATTTTTGTGACTATACCACAAATTAGTCCTCCATTCAACTACTGAGGGTATTTGGGTAGTTTCTACTGTTAAACTATTTCAAATAGAGCTGCTGTGAATCTCCTAGTACCTTCTAGGATGTATACTTAGGAATAGAAATAATGAATCATGTGTGTGTGCTTAGTCACTCAGTCGTGTCTGAATCTTTGTGATCCCATGGACTGCCAGGCTTCTCTGTCCATGGGATTCTCCAGGCAAGAATACTGGAGTGGATTGCCATGCCCTCTTCCAGGGTATCTTCCCAACCCACGGATCGAACCCAGGTCTCCCGCATTGCAAGCAGATTCTTTACCATCTGAGCCACCAGGGAAGCCCAAGAATCTAGTGAGTCTTAGGGAATACATATTCACCTTTAACAGATTCTGAAAATGGACTTTTTCATTTCAGCCAGTCTGGTGAATGTGTAATAATATTTCATGAGGTTTGAATTTGCATTTCCCTGATGGTTAATGGAGTTGAGAATCTCTCCTGTGCTTATTGATTATTTGGATGGATAGCTTATTTTGTGAGTTGTCTATATAATTTTATATTGGATTTTCTGTCATTTTCTTATTGATTTATGAAGCTTTTTTTAATTGTTAAAAAATATTTATTTGTTTGTTTGCACTGGCTTTTAGTTGTGGCACATGGGGTGTTTTAGTTGTATCATGCAAACTCTTAATTGCAGCATGTGGGATCTAGTTCCCTGACCTGGGATTGAACCCAGGCCCCCTGCATTGGGAATGTGGAGTCTTAGCACTAGACCACCAGGGAAGTCTCTGAAAGTTATTTTGGATGTGATTCCTTTATCAGATGTATATAATTACAAGCATCTTTTCCACTGTGGAGTTGCCTTTTAATTCTTCTAATATTGTCTTTTGATGAACAGGTCCTCTTAGTCTTAATATTGTCTAACTTATCAACTTAATGTTTAAAGTTCTTTGTGTCCTCTTTAAGAGCTTTTTGCTTTCTCTAAAGCTATGAAAATATTCTCCTATGTTTTAACAATTTTAGAAAAGGTCCAACTCCTTCTTTTCTGCCTTCTTTTCTTCTTATTTTTACTTTTCTTGCTCTCTACATCTTCCGCTTTTGCCTGGTTCTCCCTTCTTTCTTTTTCCCCTCTGGTTCTCTGTCCAAATAAGCAGCATAAGAAACCTTTCATCTTTTCATTATGAAAATCAGATTCATCCTCTACTTAAAATATTCCACAGTCTACCAAAGCTTTCAGGATAAAGTTGGAATTTCTTAGCTTAGAAGGAAAGTCTATAATGATCTTTCTCCTCTCTACCCCTCTGGCTTCCCTTAGTTAATGTCTCCACCTGAAACATACTCTTCGTTCTCTTCATTCCAACTATATTGTGATATTAAAGTTCCTAAAGATGTCTGCTTTCTTTTGCTTCTGTGCTTTTGCATATGCTGCCTGTCTACCTGGTACACTCTTCCTCCTTTTCTATTTAACTATTTACCATTCATCCTTCAAAACTCAGGTCAACCAAGTTTTCTCTGGTGATCTTTCTGCTCCACACATTAGGTTTAGTTGTGCTTCCTTTGCTCCCTCAGTGCCCTGAGTGTCTCTGAATTATGACATGTATCGCACTCTGATTACTCTTTTGCCTGTCTTTCTCCCTCACTGAAGTCATTATATTCTTGAGAGCAAGGACGGTATCTTCTTGCCTTTATGTGTTCGATGTCAATATGCCTGGATTGTAGAAGATGCTCAAAATGCTGTACATACATAAGTACATTTGGAGATGAATTCATCCCTGTTTTATGGGTGAAGAAAATGGTGGATATGAAGTGATAACCAGATCAAAATAGAGAAAAGAGATGGAATTTATTGAGGATACAATGCACTCGCATTTTCTGTTATTAAGACCTCTGGACTGAGAGTTATATGTGGAGCTTTCTCATATCATATTTGTTTTGCTAGTAAGCTTTACACTGTTTTTTTCTTCTCTATTCTCTCTGGAAGTTTGTGGTTCTTTTTTAAGACAACTGGCAGATATTTAAATGCTCGGGTAGCAGCACTGCATCGGTTGCCTTTCTGTACTGCATGTCTGGAGCATTGCTAGCCAATCAGCTACAGTAAGGAAAGACGAATGAAGTAACTTTCGCCAGCTTATGTCTTTCATTTTTTGTTAAATGTTCATGATATATTTTCATTTAATTAATTATAACTAGGCAATACGTGTATGTGGTTTAAAATCAAAAGGTGAGAAGGATATATAGTGAACAGATTCTTGCTAAAAGTCTTCCTTTTAAAAAAAAAATTTATATTTTTGGCTGTGCTGGGTCTTAGTTGCTTCATGTGGGCTTCCTCTGGTTGCAGTGTGGGGGCTTCTCATTGCCGTGGCTTCTCTTTTGTAGAGCACAGCCTCTAGGTGCACGTGGGCTTCAGCAGTAGCATCACGTGGGATAAGTGGTTATAGCTCACAAGCTTAGTTGCCCCGTGGCATGTGGAATCTTCCTGGACTGGGGATCGAACCTGTGTCCCCTGCATTGGCAGGCTGATTCTTAATCACTGGACCATCAGGAAGTCCAAACTCTCCTTATTAGCAATTACCAAATGCTGGCGATGATGTGGAACAACTAACTGGAACTCTTATATGCAGATGATGGGAGTGTAAGTTTGTATGGACACTTGGAAAAGCTACTTGGAAATATCTACTAAAACTCAAGTACCCTTACCTTGTGGATCTAACAATTCCTCAGAAGTGAATACTTGTGAGTCCACCAAAAGACTCCTAGATTACTAATAGAATACTCCTAGAAGCTTTTATGCATCATATCTCTAAACCTAAAATAATGCAATGTCCACCAATAGTAGTAGATACATAAATTCTGGTATATTGATACATCATCTATTCATACACAATGGAATCCACATGTTAATGAAGAAGGGCTGCGCATGCAATAACATGGATGTGTCTCATAGACATAATTTCCAGTGAAGGAAGCCAGACATGAGAGATTAGATACAGTATGAATCCATCTGTATTATGATCTAGGTCCGAGGGTGGTTGTCTTTTGGGTCTGAGTATTGACTGGATAAGAGCAGGGGTTCTCTTCTGGAGTTCTGGAAATGTTCTTTATTTTGATCAGGATTGTGGTTATATGGGCAAATACTTATGGAAAAATCCATTGAGCAGTTCATTTAAGATTTACACACTCTACTTCAATGGCATAGTAAATAATAAACACACATACACACAAACATTTTATAAAGTCTCTTTCTATACTCCAAGTTCTCCCTAGAAATAACCAGTATTATCAGTGTTTTGGGTGAATCTTTTCCAGGATATTTGGTGCAGGTATAGACAAATGAATATATATGTACCTGCGTGGATATTTACATGTATGTGTGTGCTTTTTTTTTTCTATTTTATAAATAGATAGTAGCTTTTAATGCATGCTATTTTGTATCCTTCATTTTTTTCCTCAACATCTTGAAGGTTTTCAGGATGCTAAGGTATTTAAGTTTTATGCATTACAACATAAATGATAGTCTGAATTATTCTCTATGCTGATCAAAGATGAATGTGGTAAAAACAAAACAAATAGAATGAGTAATGGCAGATGTTGTTAAACTGTGAAGTTTGCTTTGTATTGATTATCTTAGTGTTAATGGCAGCACTACCCTGGAACTGACATTTAAGCGAGTTTAGACTTAAAATTGATAGATAATTTAAAAAAATAACCATTCCAGAGATTTGTAATTTTCCAATTCTAGTGGAAAGGTTTATGTCCTTCTTCAAGTTGAAGTATGGAGTGATGTCTTCATTAAGCCACAGGAGATTAAAAACCATTTTAAAACCTCCTGAGCCCAGAGAATGTTTGGAGGTTCAGGTTCACTCTTGAAGTCCCAGCGAATGTCATAAAGTCATCAGTCAAGCATAATTTTTGAGCACGTGCTGTGCCAGGTGCTGTCTCACTGTGTGCTCACCTGGCCTTTTTTCTGTGCACACGGTGGGGGAAGGGCTCCCTTCCTCTTCCTATGAGGCCAGTGGTTCTATGGGATTAGGGTTCTACCCTCTTGATCTCGTTTAACCTTAAGGACCTCCTAAAAACCCTATATCCAAATACAGTCACATTGAAGGTTGAGTTCAGTTCAGTCACTCAGTTGTGTCTGACTCTTTGTGACCCCATGGACTGCAGCACGCCAGGCCTCCCTGTCCATCACCAACTCCCGGAGTTTACCCAAACTCATGTCCATTGAGTCGGTGATGCCATCCAACCATCTCATCCTCTGTAGTCCCCTTCTCCTCCTTCCTTCAATCTTTCCCAGCATTAGGGTCTTTTCCAATGAGTCAGCTCTTTGCATCAGGTGGCCAAAGTATTGGAGTTTCAGCTTCAACATCAGTCCTTCCAATGAATATTTAGGACTGATTTCCTTTAGGATGGACTTGTTGGATCTTCTTGCAGCCCAAGGGACTCTCAAGACTCTTCTCCAACACCACAGTTCAAAAGCATCAATTCTTCGGCGCTCAGCTTTATAGTCCAACTCTCACATCCATACATGACTACTGGAAAAACCAGAGCCTTGACTAGATGGACCTTTGTTGGCAAAATAATGTCTCTGCTTTTTAATATCCTGTCTAGGTTGGTCAAAACTTTTCCTCCAAAGAGTAAGTGTCTTTTTATTTCATGGCTGCAATCACCATCTGCAGTGACTTTGGAGCCCAGAAAAATAAAATCAGCCACTGTTTCCACTGTTTCTCCATCTATTTGCCATGAAGTGATGGGACTGGATGCCATGATCTTTGTTTTCTGAATGTTGAGCTTTAAGCCAACTTTTTCACTCTCCTATTTCACTTTCATCAAGAGGCTCTTTAGTTCGTCTTCACTTTCTGCCATAAGGGTGGTGTCATCTGCATATCTGAGGTTACTGATACTTCTCCCAGCAATCTTGATTCCTGCTTGTGCTTCACCCAGCCCAGCGTTTCTCATGATGTATTCTGCATATAAGTTAAATAAGCAAGGTGACGATATAAAGCCTTGATATACTCCTTTTCCTATTTGGAACCATTCTGTTGTTCCATGCCCAGTTCTAACTAGTTCTAACTGTTGCTTCCTGACCTGCATACAGATTTCTCAAGAGACAGGTCAGGTGGTCTGGTATTCCCATCTCTTTCAGAATTTTCCACAGTTTGTTGTTATCCACACAGTCAAAGGCTTTGGCATAGTCAATAAAGCAGAAATAGATGTTTTTCTGGAACTCTCTTGCTTTTTTGATGATCCAGTGGATGTTGGCAATTTAATCTCTGGTTCCTCTGCCTTTTCTAAAGCCAGTTTGAACATCTGGAAGTTCGTGGTTCACATATTGTTGAGCTTGGAGCCAGGCTTCAACATTGAGGGTTAGGGATTTCATTTATGAATTTTAGGAGGACAGAAGTCAGTCCATAGCAGTTACTAAACCTCCCTGAAAGCTTATCTCCTTATCTGTAAAATGAGTTAGTGGGAGGGTTGAAAGACTACTCTGGCACACCAAAAGTATCTGATGATTGTTTTATTTTGTTTTTTAACTTTCTTCCTCTGGGAACAAAATCATGAATGTGAGGACTGTCCTGACTCTGGTCATATGTGGGCTTATTGGTAAAATAAGTCAGAAGTTCCCATAGCATTTAAACGACTTGTCCAAGGTCACCTATTAAGCGAGTTGTAGAAACTGGATGGAACCCTAGATCTCAGGCCCCTCAGGTCTGTGTTACACTACACTGGATGACTTATCTCATTCAGGGATGACAGGAGTAGGAAAGCTTCTCAGCCGGCTTAGATTTGTCTTGGGTATTTCACAGCCATGCCGCCCCCAGACATATGCAGGCATTATGGGCTGAGGGGAACGCTATGTGCTCTATGGAATGCTATCCTTTCATTGGATTAGTGGCCTGGGGCGGCCTCTTTTGCTCTGCACAGGTCTGGCCTCGCAGTATCTAGTTTCAGAAGAGCATGATTGGCTGGCACGCAGGTCAGGGAGACAAGGTTCTGTGGGGGTCACCCATGTCCTTGGGGAAAGGGGATCGTGCTTCTCGCCGGGCAGGAGGCTCTGCACCAACTGTGTTGTAAAGCTCACCAGCTCAGGCAGCTGAAATAATTTGCTCTTTAAGGGCTTTGGGTTCTGTGAGACAATATCTGCGATTGAATGACTCGCTCCTCTGAGCTCCACGTGGCTCCTGTTACCCCATCATTCCAGCCTGCATAAACATTCTCTAGCCTGGGCAGCTGGGTACAGAATCCCAAACCGGCTGGTGAGAGTGTGCAGTTTCCCGAGTGATAGGATTTAAGGGGCAGTTGTCCTCAAAGAATCCTCCAGGAGGGTGGCTCCATGCCTGAGCTCCCACCATTGGCAAGGAATTCTTTTGTGTGTTGAAGGCTTCAGGGTCAGTTCTTATCATCCCCCTTGGAGACTTGAGGACCACTAGGTAGGATGAGAGGAAGCTGGTGAGTCTCTGGTATCAGGCAGCTGACAATGATGTCCCCTGGAGGGGTGACCCAGAATAGACTGAGGCAAGGTGAGGTTGAAAGACAACCTATTATGAGTTTATCCAAACTCTTTGACTTATAGTCAAGGAAACCAAAGTAAAAAGACTTGTCTGAGGTCACACAACTGGTTAGGACAGAGCCAAGCCCAATACCCAGACATTTGGCTTCTGCTTCTGTCCTATTTATTGGGTATATGTGATGCTGAAGGAAACAGACACAGCAGAAAAATGAGGCCTGGAGCACAGGGAATGGAAGGAGACCAATGACAAACTCCGACTGCTTCTCAGGTATACCTCGGGTCAGTCCTGATGTCAGCACTCCTGCAGGAAATCCAGGTATAGCAAGAGTCCTATTCCAACAGTTCATTCTTACAAAGTTTATCTCTTGAATCATGGGGCTTGCTTTCCTATGGAAACAATAATTTAAATGTTTTTTTTAATAAATTTATTTATTTTAGTTGGGGGCTAATTACTTTACAATATTGTAGTAGTTTTTGCCATACATTGACATGAATCAGCCATGGGTTTACATGTGTTCCCCATCCTGAACCCTACTCCCACCTCCCTCCCCATCCCATCCCTCTGGGTCATCCCAATGCCCCAGCCCTGAGCATTTGTCTCATGCATAGAACATGGAATGGTGTTCTGTTTCACATATGATAATATATATGTTTCAATGCTATTGTCCCAGAACTTCCCACCCTCACCTTCTCCCTCAGAGTCCATAAGGCTGTTCTATGCATCTGTGTCTCTTATTCTGTCTCGCATATAGGGTTACCGTTACCATCTTTCAAATTCCATATATATGCATTAGTATACTGTATTGGTGTTTTTCTTTCTGGCTTACTTCACTCTGTATAATGGGCTCCAGTTTTATCCATCTCAATAGAACCGATTCAAATGTATTTTTTTAATGGCTGAGTAATATTCCATTGTGTATATGTACCACAGCTTCCTTATCCATTCGTCTGCTGATGGACATCTAGGTTGCTTCCATGTCCTGGCTATTATAAACAGTGCTGCGATGAACATTGGGGTACACATGTCTCTTTCAATTCTGGTTTCCTCGGTGTGTATGCCCAGCAGTGGGATTGCTGGGTCGTATGGCAGTTCTATTCCCAGTTTTTTAAGGAATCTCCACACTGTTCTCCATAGTGGCTGTACTAGTTTGCATTCCCACCAACAGTGTAAGAGGGTTCCCTTTTCTCCACACCCTCTCCAGCATTTATTGCTTGTAGACTTTTGGATAGCAGCTGTTCTGACTGGTGTGAAATGGTACCTCATTGTGGTTTTGATTTGCATTTCTCTAATAATGAGTGATGTTGAACAGCTTTTCATGTGTTTGTTATTTAAATGTTTTAAATGGTGAATTAGGTTCCCAAGATCTATCTACAGAAATCTATTTGATTCTCACAGTATCTGAAGGGAAATGTTAACAGGAGTATTTCAATTAATCCTGCTTAACACTTGTCACACTATGACGTCTATGGGAATATAATACATGATGAATCTTCCATCAGGTTAGAAGAAAGGCATCCAGGAGTGGCTCTTCTAGAACAGAATCTGGAGGATGGGGTGGGGTACCAGTTAGGAAGCGGGGTGAGGGGGCAGCCATACTCTCTGAACCTCAACTCGAAAATAAGAGCGGTGGGAATAATGTTGCCCTGCCCGCTTCATAGCGTTGAGTGAAGGACCGAGTGAGATAGCAAACGGGAAACTGCTTTGAAAAAAATAATGAGAATATTTGTCTCAGATAAGCCCTTTCTAGGTCAGTCACTCCCTAGATGGTTAGGTGGGATGGTCAAGGGAAGATGCTGGAGTGGTGGTGCTATGGGGTTGTGTTTGGGCCTTAGTTAGTAGCAGTAATGATAGTAATAACAACCATAGTAGTGACAATAAGGGCTTCACCAGTGGCTCAGCGGTAAAGAATCCGCCTGCAAGGCAGGAGATGCAGATTCGATCCCTGGATGGGGCAGATCCCCTGGAGGAGGGCATGGCAACCCACTCCAGTTTTCTTGCCTGGAGAATCCCATGAACAGAGGAGCCTGGTGGGCTACAGTCTGTAGGATCGCAAAGAGTCAGAAATGACTGAAGCAACTGGCACACACACAGTAGTGACAGTAAACTTATTTTTATAGAGAGCTTTCTAGGTGCCAGCTGTGGTCCTGATGCTTTATAATACTAATTTTTTATATCCACTGTAATGACTAATTTCATGTATTAATTTGGCTGGGCCACAGTACCCAGATAGTTGGTCATATACTAGTCTAGCTGTTGCTGTAAAGTTATTTTTCAGATGAGATTCATGTTGAAATCAGTAGACTTTGAGGAAAGCAGAGCACCTGCATAGTGTGATGGGCCTCATCTAGTCAGTTGAAGGCCTTAAAATTTCAAGATTCTCCAAGAAAGAAGGAATTGTGCCTGCAGACTGTCTTTAGACTCTGACAAACTCTTGCCTGCCAGTATGCTCTGTTTGCAGACTTGCCAGCTTTTAACAATGATTGTGTGTGTGTGTGTGTGTGTGTGTGTGCACATGCTCAGTCATGTCCAGCTCTGTGACCCCATGGACTGTAGCCTGCCAGGTTTTTCCTGTCCATGGAATTTTCTAGGCAAGAATACTGGAGTGGGTTACCATTTCCTTCTCCAGGGGTTCTTCCTGACCTAGGGATCGAACCTGTGTCTCATGTCTCCTGCATTGGCAGGTGGGCTCTTTACCACTAGTGCTACCTGGGAAGCCACACTTTTAACAATCATCTGAGTCAATTGTTTGAAATCAGTCAGTCTCTCTTTCTCTCTCTCTCTCTCCACACACACACACACACACACACACACACACACACACACACTCTCTCTCTCTCTCTCTCTTTCTCACACACACATACACTCTCTCTCTCTCACACACACATACACACACACCCACATTTCATGTGTTGTTTCTCTGGAGGACCCTGACTGATATGCCCAATCAACAGCGGAAGAAGGAACATAAACACATGAAAATAGAAGACAAAACATAGAAACTTTCTTAAGCAGATACGGCAGAGGCTGGGTTTGTTCACCTTACCACTTTCCTTTTCCCTCTGGGCCACAGCTAGACTACACTTCCCAGCCTCCCTTGAGATAGGCGAGATCATGTGACTGAATCTGGTCAGTGGCTGGTGGATGAGAGTGAAATACACATCTCCAGACCTTGACTCCACACTCTTCCCCGACCTGCTGACTCCAAGGCCCTGGATGCTGGCAGGGCCGTAGGATAGAATGAGCCTGAGTCCCTAATAAATGCAGGGAGCTGGACCTCTTAGCCAAAAGCACACAGAACAGTGACCCGAGTAAGCCGTAAACCTCGGTTATGTTTAGTTGTTGGTATTTGGGGGTTTCTTTGTTAATTATAACACTTACCTTGACAAATACTGTGATGGAGCTAGATTCAAATCCAGGCCATCAGGATCCAGAGTCTGGATGCCTCATCTCTCTACTGATCAAACAGCCTTTGTGTTCACTCATCAAGAAGTCAGAGTAGAAAATGTCTCCTTTGCTTTCTCCTGCCTGCTCCAAAAAGCGAGGATGCCTCAGAGGTACAGAACACCACATTCCAGAGTGGGATGCTGAACACCATCTGTCAGGTGCCCGAAGTTTTGCAGAGCAAGTGAGCCCCGGGTATAAGGTGAGGGAGAGGAGGAGGATGGGCACCAACTATGTCTATTTCCCGACTTCCTTGGATGTGGCTTTTGTCTTCCCAACAGGGGAGCTCCTGGCTCGTTACTAACTAATAAGCGAGGCCTGTTTAATGCTGGAGTGGACTGTGGAAACACACAGCCTATTCTGCCTGGTGCCAGCCATCCCTTGCAACTTGGTGCTTTTTTTTTCCAAGCTCAGTTCAACAAAGGAGGAATGAACTGTCGCAGGGCTGCCCAAGGAGGCTGGCATAAATGCATTTTTCCACATAAAGTTTGCCATCTATAAACAAAATCAAGGTTCAGGGGAACGAGGTCTGCTTTGTTTTCCCTTTTCTGTGTGTTGTGGATGTTCAGCCACGCTTACCCAGGGCAGTCACCCTGTCCTGTCCACAGTCCAGGATGTTTACACTCCTTGGATTTTGCTAGGGTCAGAACACCTAGATGGGCTGGAAACAGATTAGGTTTTTGATGCTTTCAAACTATGGTGCTGGAGAAGACTCTTGAGAGTCCCTTGGTCTGCAAGGAGATCGAACCAGTCAACCCTAGAGGAATTCAACCCTGAATATTCATTGGAAGGACTGATGCTTAAGCTGAAGCTCCAATACTTTGGCCACCTGATGCGAAGAGCCAACTCATTGGAAAAGACCCTGACGCTGGGAAAGGTTGAAGGCAGGAGGAGAAGGGGGTGACAGAGGATGAGATGGTTGGATGGCATCACTGACTCAGTGAACATGAGTTTGAGCAAACTCCAGGAGATGGTGAGGGACAGGACTGCCTGCTGCAGTCTGTGGGATTTCAAAGAATTGGACATGACTTAGTGACTGAACAAAACAAACTGAAAGTGATTCAAGGAGCTGACCAAGTCTCTTTACCCTACAGAACAAAGAAATGCCTGGAAGGAAACTGAACTGGAAAGGGATATCTTCTACTGGAGCCACCCCAGAAACCGTGCCTGTATTTGTATGGAATGGTGACCTTACACACAAGCTCGGGTACAAAATCTGAATCTTGAGGCATGTGTTGCCTGGCTGAGTCTGTGGGAAGAAGTTGACCAGTTTAAGAAAACACGAAGTTAAACTTAGTATGACAACTTATGAAATCAAAACTTTTTGATCGGCTTTTCACTTTTCAGCTAGTGGTAGTTAGCTTCAGCTTTTTTCTAGTGCATTCCTTTCTAATTAAAAGAAAATTGGAATAAGTCTTTGTTTAAATTGACTAGTTCATTTCTTTTTAACACAGTGACCACTGACTACCTTTGTTTAAATGAAACAATGGTTGATTTCCTCTGGCATAGTAGAACTCACGTATTTCAAATCAGAATGCCAGATTTTGGTGCATGGGTATGGGACTTGACAAAGCTTTCCATGTACCTCTTATCTTTCCAACTTACAACTCTGGATTTTGTTTCTTGGTTTTGTTTTTTTGTTTTTTTGTTTGTTTTGGTGGTGGCTTGCTAGACATTTATTGAAGCTTGAGACAACTAAGTTTTTTGATTTAAAGCAACAGAAGGCGGCTTTCGCCAATATCAGGTAAATGGAGTTTTATTTATTTATATTAGTAGTCCTCAGCTTTGATGAGAGGCTGGGAGACCAAGTTTAGGAACCGTAGGAACCACAATAGGCCCAGGAAGCAGACAGTGGGAAACATAGCAACTGTCTCCGTCTCCTACCAATAACCAAGTGGCTGGGTTGTTATCACTACTGCTGCCTCTACAATGACGGTGACCTCCAAATGTCCCTAGCTGTGGTAGGCAGAATGCTACAGAGGCTCCAAGATTCCTGTCCCCTTTTTATTCACTGGCACACTTATCTAGGTAGTGATGTGAAAGGATTTTGCAGATAGAAGGTCCAAAGTCAGTTGACCTTAAGACATGGAGATTATCAGGATGCACCTGATCTAATCATAAAATCCCTTTAAAGCAGAGGAGGAAGGCATAGGGGGAGTCAGATTTAAAGCATCAGAAGGATGCTATGTGCTGTTGCTGGCTTTGAAGGTGTGGGAGCCTGTATGTCAGGACTGCAGCAAAATGGCTGCAAGGAGCTGAGAGTGACCTGTGGTCAACAGTTAGAAAGCAAACAAGTTCCATAACTGCAGGGAACTAAATTCTGCTAAAAACAGACCGAGCTTAGAAGAGGTATGTCAGATGAGAACGTAGCTGGCCAACGTCTTGTGAGATCTCATGTAAGCCAGGATTCTCTGAAGGAACAGAACCAATAGGACATACATAGTTAAAGCTGACCTTGAATAACTTGGGGGTTAGGGATGCTGACTTTCCCTATAGCTGAAGATAAGCATATATAACTTCAGGGCTGGTCCTCCACAGTCTTACATCTGTGATTTCAACCAAACTCAGAACATGTAGTACTGATCAGTTCAGTTCAGTTCAGTTGCTCAGTCATGTCTGACTCTTTGTGACCCCATTGACTGCAGCACGCATGCTTCCCTGTCCATCACCAATTCCCAGAGCTTACTCAAACTCATGTCCATTGAGTTGATGATGTCCTCCAACCATCTCATCCTCCCTTTCTCCTCCCGCTTTCAATCTTTCCCAGCATCGGGGTCTTTTCCAGTGAATCAATTCTACACATCAGGTGGCCAACATATTGGGAGTTTCAGCTTCAGCATCAGTCCTTCCAATGAATATTCAGGACTGACTTCCTTTAGGATTGACTGTTTGGATCTCCTTGTAGTCCAAGGGACTCTCAAGAGTCTTCTCCAACACCACAGTTCAAAAGCATCAATTCTTCCATGCTCGGCTTTCTTTACAGTCCAACTCTCACATCCATACATGACCACTGGAAAAACCACAGCCTTGACTAGACGGACTTTTGTTGGCGAAGTAACATTTCTGCTTTTTAATATGCTATCTTGGTTGTCCAGAGCTTTTCTTCCAAGGAGCAAGAGTCTTTTAGTTTCATGACTGCAGTCACCATCTGCAGTGATTCTGGAGCCAAAAAAAATAAAGTCTGTCACTGCTTCCATTGTTCCCCCTTCTATTTGCCATAAAGTGATGGGACAGGATGCCATGATCTTCGTTTTCTGAATCTTGAGTTTTAAGCCAGCTTTTTCACTCTCTTTTCATTTTCATCAGGAGACTCTTTAGTTCTTCTTCCTTTTCTGCCATAAGGGTGGTGTCATCTGAATATCTAAGGTTATTGATGTTTCTCCTGGCAATCTTGATTCCAGCTTGTGCTTCATCCAGCCCAGCATTTCTCATGATGTGCTCTGAATATGTTAAATAAGCAGATGACAACTACATATTTATTGAAAAAAAACTTGCATATCTTTACGTGAATTTGAACTGTGAACTCACACATTTCAAATTCATGCTGTTCAAGGGGTTAACTGTATATATAAGAGGATATTTATTGTAGGCATTGTCTCAAGTCATGATGGAGGCTAAATTATATAATGTGTAAGCTGGAGACCCAGGAAAGCTGGGGTGTAATTCAGCCTGAGTCTGAAGGCCCAAGAATCAGGAGCACCTATGTTCAAGGGCAGGAGAAGATGATGTCCCAGTTCAAGCAGAGAGCAAGTTTGCTCTTCCTCCAACTTTTTGTTCTATTTGGGCCTTCAGTTGGGTGACCCCTCCCCACCCCCACCAGACTGGGGAGGGTCATCTTCTTTACCAATTCAAATGCTAACCTCCTCCAGAAACACTCTCGCAGACACACCCAGACATCATGTTTTACCATCTCAGTGGGCATCTCTTAGCCCAGTTAAGTTAATGTAGAAAATTAGCCATCACAAACCCTGAGCCACAATATCCCTGACCTACAGAGCCACAATATCCCTGACCTAATATAAACTTGTGTTGTTTTAAGGCACTAAGTTTGTGGCCATTTGCTACACGGCAATTGTTAACCAATATACTGTGGCCTGTGTTATTTAGGACTTACAGAGTCTGGGAGACAGTCTCCCTTTGAGTGAGATGAGGGCACATATGGGTTCCTGACCATACCCATGGGCAGATATTGTATAGATGGCTCTCTCTCTTTGTAGTTGAAAGGTGGGCTCTAAGAACTACCTTCTGTCATGGTTTCACACTATGGAAAAGAGCTGATTTGCCAAAATGAAATTAAGATATGGCTACCAAAAAATGGATGGAGACTAGATAACCCAGGTAAACATCTATCACACAGTTTTCCTCAGGGAATGTTCTGGTGCACCTCTCCTCAATCTGGCTTTGGCCAATTTATGGCCAGTTTGCTAACCACACCTGAGTTCCTAACACATCCTTTCTTACTTGTGGGCCTCATGTGTAAAATTGGGGATAATGTGTTATGTCTTAAGTGTTTCAGGATAGGGTTAGGTATGTTTGAGAGGTGGAGTGGTGTGAGGAAGGGGCTGTAAGTTTAGGAGTCTGGACAAGTGGATTTTAATTCTGGGTTTCTGCTACATTACTTTGGGCAATCACTGACATGCTGTGAATTTAAGCTGCCTCTCTGAAAACTGAAGGTCTGTGATTAATGAAATCTAGTCTCTTCCAGCTGGAAGTGCTTCTTATTATCTGTATTCACTTGTTCATTGAGTAATTATTGAAATTTGCTATGTGTCAGGTTCTAAGGCTAGAGTAGTGAACAAGGCTGTCAAGACCTCTGAAGGCCTTCCCATTACATAGAGGTTATGGAAAACCAAGCCAAAGAGGTAATATTTGAATGGGACTTGGGGGCCTGAGACTGGGCCTACCATAAGAGTATGAACAATGTGTTGATTGCCAGGATGTTGAACCAATATGGTGGGGCATAGTATAGATACAGCCCATGGGCCATATTTAGCTTGCTGCCTGCCTGTTTTTGCATGGCCCTTGAGCTAAGAATTGTTTTCACATTTTAAATGAAGTTTTAGTTTTCTAGGTCTGCCATAATAAAGTATCACAAATGGAGTGACTCTGACAACAGATATATTATCTCACACTTATGGAAGCTTAGTCCAAAATCAAGGGGTCAGCAGAGTCATTTCCTCCTGATGGTTGTGATGGAAAATCTGTCCATAGTTGGTGGGGGCCTCAGGCATCCCTTGGCTTGTAAGTGGTGTTCTCCTGTGTCTCACATCTTCCCTCCATGTGTTTCCCTTTCATTATGAGGACATCAGTCACATTGGATTAGGGTCCACTCTAATGACCTCCTCTTAACTTGATGACCTCTGCAAAGACCCTATTTCCAGCAGGGCCACACTCGTAGGTACTAAAAATTAAGATATCCACTTATCTTTTCAGAGGAGGATAGGACACCATTTAACGCACAACAAATGGGTAAATTTTAAACAGTTACATAACTACAACATAAATCCTCAGTTTTGTCTCTTAGCCCACAAAACCTAAAAATATTTGCTGTCTGACTTGTTAGTAAAAAGTTTGTCAGCCTTGGATCTAAATCGGTGGCTCTTAAATTTTAGCCTGGACCTACCGCTCTGAAGGTCTCATATCCAGAATTTTGAGAATTGTGATGCTGATGCTGCAGGTCTAGAGGGTGGTTCCTCATTCTGGTCCTTGGATGTGCCACATCATCTGGGGAAATTGTTGATAGTACAGTTTCCTTGTGCCCAGACTCAGTACATCAGAATCTGCAGGTCTAGAGGGTGATTCCTCATTCTGGCCCTGTGCAAACTATTGATCAGGTGTAGCTATCTTGATGGGGAAATTGATTGATATTCTTTTGTGTTTCCTTGTTGCTTGGGCCTCATCTGTCTGTGAGAAGTCAGGGCAATGGGGAATCCCGTTTTTCTTGTGCAGACCAGGTGTGCAGGAAAACATCATCAGAAATATATATCTTGATCAGGAGGAACAGCTGATTGGATTATTCTTTTGTGATTGGATTGGTTGCTTGGGCACTGGAGGCCAACAACAATGTAGGACATCTGCTGAGAGACCCCAGGATCGAAAAGAATATCTTTATTGCTTTGCCCTCAAAAGACATGCTCCTGCCCCAGTGCAGGAGGATTTGGTGAGGAGTTTTATAGCAATACTTCAAGGGTGGGGTTGCTGATAAAATCAGGGTTAATGCAGGACTTGCACTCCAATAATGTGGCCTCAGATGCTCCCCTAATCTTGATGAGCTTCTCTTGTTCCTTTAACATGGAATGAAGAATACAAATACCTGCTATTTGTTGGATTATTATTATTATTTAATTCTTTAAGGAGTTCAAAGATATTGTTATATGTATTCCTTGAGGTGAACCCAGACCCGGCCCCAAGGCTCCACTATTGTTTCTTGACTGCTGCTTCCTTGTCTCTGAATCCTCTCCCTTCCCTGGTTAACAACTGTTTGATCCTGGCCTTTGGAACTCAGGGAAGGTCCTAGAGGCTGAACAGAAAAGTTTCTGTGCCCAGGAGCCCCACCGGGTCCTCCCTTGTTTTACGAGTGTTAAGGGGTCAACCTAGAATCAGACCTCTGGAGCAGTCAGCTGACGGAGGATGTGCTGATTCCATTAATACAAAAAATACCCCCCGAGGGTCAAGCATCAGCAAAGGTGACATTGGAATTGGTTTCTCAGCAAAACAAACACCTCACTTCTAACGACTTCAACTCCTGACTTCAACTTCCACCATCTTCTTTCTCTCAGGCTATCTTTTCTCCATTAATAATAATTTCAGCAACTAATTACATGAGAATTGTCCATATGCCAGGCACTATGTGCCTCCCATATATTGTCTGCTTTAACATTCAGAATAATCCTTGCTTCAAGGATCCTTGCTTTAACAATCCTTGCTTAAAAATTCATCAGTAATTTTATTGATGATGAAATCGAGGCCCTGAGAGGCAGGGATTTCAGCCCAAGTCACAGAGCCACTCAGAGGCACAGACAAGCTTTGTGGATTTAGGTTTGCTTGGCTCCAGAGCTGGGTTACCACTCATTTTTGAGGACGATCACTGACACTGAATTTTTTGATTGTTTTCTTATGATTAAAAATGTTAAGAAATTCCCTTTGAGTGGACTCTTAAGTAAATATAGTCAGATTGCTAGAGTGGGAATCTCAGGTTGTGTAAAAATTTATCTCTTGGACAATCCTCTTCTATGTGTGTGTCTGTTTTTTTAAAGTAAAACTTTGGGCATTTGCTTGATTTTATATTATTTTCTTTGTGCTTTTCCCTTGCATTGTCAGGTCATGTTCTTATAATAGTTTCAATATTCTGGGTAGAGAATAGAATCTACAGTTTAGTATATATGTATGTTTTTCATGTGGTTAAGTGTGCTTGCTTTCATGATCTTTTTCTCTTTTTCCTCCTTCCTGTATTGAGGAAATAATTTACATAGTACAGTGAAACGCACAGATCTAAGTGTAATGGGTTTTGATGAATGTAGCTAATCCTATGTTACCATTAATATTCATTATCTTGAAAGGTCTCTACTGCCACTTTCTAGGCCATTTCTTTATTCCCCCAGAGGCAACCACTGTTCTGATTACTATCATCATATATTTGTTTTGCCTGTTCCTGGACTTAATATAAATGAAATCAGACAGCTCATAGTCTTTTGTGTCTAGCTTCTGTTACTTCACCTACATTGTTGCGAGTGTCTTTAGTTCTTTTTTTATTGCTGAAGAGAAACCTATTCTGTGACTATATCACCACTGACTTATTCATTCTTTTTGATGAGCATCTGGTTTGTTGACAGTTTTGGGGGATAATGAATAAAGCTGCATTTGTATACAAGTCCCTTTTTAGACAAATGCCTTCATTTCTCTTAAGTATATTCCAAGGAGTGGAATTGTCATACAATAGGTAGAGTATGTTGAACTGTATAGAAAACCTGTCAACTGTTTCAAAGTGATGGTATCTTTACATTCCCACAAGCAACGTATGGGCGTTCCAGCGGCTTTGTGTTCTCACCAACACTTGATATGGTCAGATTTAAAAAAGCAGAGACATTTCCCTGGCAGTCCAGTGGGTAGGACGCCGTGCTTCCAAAGCACAGGCTGCAGGTAAGATCACACATGCTGTGCAGTGTGGCAAAAAATAAATTAATAAATACACTAAAATACAATAAAAAGGTAAATATATTTTAAAAAAACAAAAATATGTCGAAAGTGACTTCTCATTATGGTTTTAATTTATATTTCTCTGATAACTTATGATGTTAGACACTTTTTCATGTTGTGCTTATTGGCTACTCCTATACCTTTCTTTGGGAAGATTTCTTTTAGAACTTTCCCCCCTTTTGGGGGGCTTCTGTGGTGGGCTCAGACGGTAAAGAACCTGCCTGCAATGTGGGAGATTCGGGTTTGATCTCTGAGTCAGGAAGATCCCCTCGAGGAGGGAATGGTTACCCACTTCAATATTCTTGTCTAGAGAATTCAATGGACAGAAGAACTTGGCTGGCTACAGTCCATGGGGTTGCAAAGAATTGGACACGACTGAACAACTAACACTTTCACTTTCACGCTTTTTAATTGGGTAATTTTTGATTTATAGAACTTCTTTATGTATTCTAGAAGACTTGAGAGTCCCTTGGACAGCAAGGAGATCAAATTAGCCAATCCTAAAGGAAATCAACTTTGAATATTCATTGAAAGAACTGATGCTGAAGCTGAGGCTCCAATACTTTGGCTACTTGATGCAAAGAGCTGACACATTGGAAAAGATCTGGATGCTGAGAAAGATTGAGGGCAGAGGAGAAGGGGCTGGCAGAGGATGAGAGGGTTGAATGGCATCATCAACTCAGTGGACATGTTGTTGCTGTTGTTCAGTGGCTCAATCGTGTCCGACTCTTTGCGACCCCATGGACTGCAGCATGCCAGGCTTTCCTGTCCTTCACCACCTCCCAGAGTTTGCTCAAACTCGTGTCCATTGAGTTTGTGATGCCATCCAGCCATCTTGTCCTCTGTTGTCCCCTTCTCCTCCTGCCTTCAATCTTTTGCAGCATCAGGGTCTTTGCTAATGAGTCATCTCTTCTCATCATGTGGCCAAAGTATCGGAGCTTCACCTTCAGCATCAGCCCTTTCGATGAAGACTCAGGACTGATTTCCTTTAGGATTGACTGATTTAATCTCCTTGTTGTCCAAGGGACTCTCAGGAGTCTTCTCCAGCACCACAGTTCGAAAGCATCAATTCTTCGGCGCTCAGCCTTCTTTATGGTCCAACTCTCACATCCATATGTGACTACTGGAAAAACCATAGCTTTTACTGTAAGGAACTTTGTTGGCAAAGTAATGTCTCTGCTTTATAATATGCTATTTTTGTCATAGCTTTTCTTCTAAGGAGCAAGTGTCTTTTATGAACACGAGTTTGAGCAAACTCTGGGAGATAATGAAGGACAGGAAAGTCTGGCATGCTTCGGTGAATGGGGTTGCAAAGAATCAGACACGACTTTGTGACTGAAAAACAACAATATATATATGTGTATGTGTGTGTTGTGAATTTTTTCTCATTGTCAGCTTGCCTTTTTTCATTTTCTTGATGCTGATTTTTATGAGCAGAAGCTTTTAATTTTAATTAAATTAATCATCATATTTTTCTTCTTGGTTAAGATTTTTTGAATACTGACTAACAAAATCTTTGACCATCCCATTCATGAATAAATTTTTTTCCCTAGAAGTTTTAGAATATTTTTTTGCATTTAGATCTATCTCCAGTAATTGTTTTTCGCATGCCATAATGTAAAGAGTCAAAATTAGGGTTTTTTCTACATACATATTCATTTGTTCTAGCACTATTTTACGTAGCACCATTGCTACTTTTCCATCAAATTCAAAAGTTTTTGTTAGAGATCTATTGATCACATCTCTGTGGACCTATAATGGACTCGAGTCTTTTTCTTTTTTATTTGCTTTTTTTCCTGCCAACACAATATCTCAATTAATATAATTTTATAATGTCTTAAATCCACAAGAAAAAACCTGCTAAAATTTTGATTTGGACTATTTTAATCTATAGACTAATTTGGAGAGAATAGACATCTAAACAGAAATGAATTTTCAATCATTGAAAATGGTGTATCTCTCCATTTATTTCAAATTTTTCTCAGGAATGTTTTTGTTGTTTACAACAGAGGACTTGCACATAGATTGAAAATTTATGTTTAGATATTTGCTGCTATTATAAATGATATTTAAAATTTTATTTTCCAGGTTTTTTTTTATTGTTGTTTTTGCTAGGATGTAGAAATACAATTGATTTTTAAATATTACCATTTTATCCTATGACTTTGCAAATGCATTCAGTAGTTCTAGGTGTTATTTTTTTTCATTCCTTTGCATTTTCTACAACCATAATTATATTGCCTGAGGAAAAGACTGTTTCTTCCTTATCAATCTTTATTCCTTTTAATTTTTGTTTTAAATCATTCCTTTTTTTTCTGATACATGCATTTAAAGTTACCACTTTTCTTCTAAACAATGCTTCACTTATATTTCACAAATTTTAACGTTACATTTTTTTTTGTTTCAGATATCTTTTTTTTCTGTTCTTTTTGGGTCTTCTTTAGAGCTTGACTCTCTCTGATGAAATTTCTTTCTGTTTACCATTGTGTCCATCTTTGATCATATTTAACATAATTGTTTAGCATATTTAAAATATTTATTTTAGAGATCTCATCTACTGATTGCAATACTGGTTATCAGTAGGTCTGCCTCTACTGACTGTGAGTAACATTTTCATTTTTCTTTGTATGTATTATAATTTTAAATTTTATGTTAGACATTTTGCAGGCTTTCCAAGTGGCTCAGTGGTAAAGAATCTGCCTGCCAATGCAGGAGCCGCAGGAGACACAGACTCAATCCCTGGGTTAGGAAGATTACCTGGAGAAGGAAATGGCACCCCACTCCAGTATTCTTGCCTGGAAAATTCCGTGGACAGAGGAGCCTGGTGGGCTACAGTCCATGGAGTTGCAAAGAGCAGACATGATTGAGTGGTTGAGCACTCAGTCACTCACTGTCACAGACATTTTGCTTAAAAGAACAATAGGGACTAAACTAGATTATATATTTTTGTTTTGGTTTTCCCAGAGAAGACTTCTTTCTGTCTCAAAGCTGAGGAAGGGAACTTTATCTAGATCCTATCATGAGTTTAACTGAACTGGGGTTGGGATTTAGCTTCAATTAGTTTTTGTTTACCTCTTGCCAGTGAGATTATGGTGAGTTCTCTTGGCTTTTCAGTCTAACGAGTGGGAGATCACTCTTTACCTCCAGCTTCGGCCCCAACTGTTGCTGACTTGGCCGAATTCCCAGGGCGGAGAATTGCCATTTTGAGAGATATATTTTTGTGTTTGGGACTCATCCATATTTCAGTGTTTCTTGCTACCCCGCACTCTTGTTAAAAGTTCAGGTGATTTTTCTCATTCTAGCAAACTGCCATGTCTATCTGTGTTGGACTTCCATTTCCATCCCCTGTACTCAGGTTAGGCAATTTGCTCTAAGTATGAAAATAACCACCCCCGCCTTTTTTTTTTGCCCTTCTTCCAAGAGCATGTCCTCTTTGGAATTAGTTTACTTGGACTTATGTGTGTGTCTAGTAGCCTTTGAAGACTTTTAAGAAAAGAAAAATAGAATTTTTAGTTTATCTATTACTTTTTTTTGTTATGATAAAAGTGATAATCTTTATGGCTTTCTATATCTTAACCAGAAGTAGCACTCCCATAGTTTCTTAGAATTTTGTCTTAGATTAGCTCTGGGAAGCAAGTGTAAGGCTTCAGGGCAACATAAAGTAATCACAATTCTGGATTTAGACTTATTTAGATTTTGAATGCCAGTTGCCTGAGTCATGAGCAGTATTTGGCCTTGTAAAGTATTGCTGTTGTTTTAACCCTCCCTCCCTACACCAAAAGCAATTAGTTTTACTTCATATGCTATTCTGTAAGCCTCTTTCCATCTTCAAATCTAATTCAAGTCCTAGTGATTTTTCTTTCTATCCATCTCCACTGGTACCATCTTGGTCTAAGCTACCATCATGCCAGATAACGTTGTTGTTGTTGTTCAGTCACTCTGTCGTGTCTGACTCTTTGTGACCCCATGGACTGCAGCATGCCAGACTTCCTTGTCCATCACCATCTCCTGGAGTTTGCTCAAACTCATGTCCATTGAGTTGGTGATGCCATCCAACCACCTTGTCCTCTGTCATCCCCTTCTTCTCCTGCCTTCAGTCTTTCCCAGCATCAGGGTTTTTTCTAATGAGTTGGCTTTTCTCATCAGGTAACCAAAGTATTGAAGCTCCAGCTTCAGTATCAGTCCTTCCAATGAATATTTATGATTGATTTCCTTTAGAATTGACTGGTTTGATTTCCTTGCGGTCCAAGGGACTCTCAGGAGTCTTCTCCAACACCACAGTTCAAAAGCATCAATCCTTTGGCGCTCACCTTCTTTATGGTCCAGCTCTCACATCCATACATGACTACTAGAAAAACCATATCTTTGACTAGATGGACCTTTGACAGCAAAGTAATGTCTCTGCTCTTTAATATGCTATCTAGGTTTGTCATAGCTTTTCTTCCAAGGAGCAAGCACCTTTTAATTTCATGGCTGCAGCCCTCTGGTCTCCCTCTAACCCAGTCTTCACATTGGATTCAGACTAATTGTTGCAAAACTGTATTTCTGACCACATCATCCTCCTGCTTAAATTGTTTCCTTGACTTCCATTGCTCTTAAGGTACGGACGAAGCTCCTCATACATGCAGTTCCATCTTGTGTCCTTCCCCGTTTTCCAGTGTTCCACTGGCTTTCTTACTCGCTTCTCTCCTTGCTTTCTCCTACCATACAGCCTTTCTTTGCACATACTGGTCTCTCTCCCTGGGGTGCCCTTCCTTCCTGCTTTACCGAGTCTGTGCCTGTCATTCCCCTCCCAGCTACGTCCTCAACCATGACTTCTTAGAGAGGATGTCCCTGACCCTCCTTACTTTTTCAAATCCTCCTATCTGCTTTTCTCTTATTTGTAGTTATTTGACCCAGTGATGAATTTTCTGTTTGTTTGTGAGACTGTCTAATTATTGGCAATATTCGTTCGTCTAGAAGGTCTAATGAGGGCAGAAAAAAACATTTGTTTTTGGATAACCACTTCATCTCCAATGCCTCAATAGTGACTGGCATTTAATAAAATGGATAGGATGGATGGTAACAAATTAACAAATGTGGAGAAAATGATCATTTTTTTTGACCTGGGGTCTGCTCTGTAGATGATTTCTATGAATCTATCTACCTATCTACCTATCATCTTCTCCATCATCATCATCTACCTATTTATTTTGTTTTTAAAATCTTTAGGACAAGGCCCTTGGACTTCAGGAATTTGTCTTCAATTAGATTGAAAACATAAAGTTACGTATAAAATAGGAAGTATTCCTGCTTTTAAACTCTGAGTTGACTGTTGTAAGTCTGTTTTTTGGGTCATTATAGCAAAGGAATCTGTCTCATAGAGCAATGAAGGAATTTTCTATTCTTTCTTTGCAGGCTATACTGATATGTTTATTTCTCCTGACCTAGATCACTAGAGTGGATGAGAACTGAACATTTGCCAATTAATTAGTGACTTAAATCACTTGTGACAATGGCTGTAAAAATGAACTCGAGCTGACATAGCTGGATTTTTAGATGCCACATAAACAAGAGTTGTCCTTTCTGTTTTCTGTGGTGATGTCCAAGGAATTGTGGTCAAGAGTTAAGATCATTGAAGACCTCCCCCTTTGAGTTCTTCTTCAAAGACTGGGTCCAGTTACCCAAGATATTCTTAAATTATCTCCAGGTTTCCAATTCCGTTCCTCATCAGTCTTTTGATCCAGTGTGTAATTACTGGCTTTGAAAATGGTAGATTATAAAGAAAACATCTCTCCTTCAAAAATCAATAAGATTGAGTTTCGTACTCACATGGGAATGATTTTAATGTTTTGGTTCTTAATAATCCTTTGGCCTAACATCTCATGCTACTGGCACCCCCAAAATGACTCAGAGATGAGAAACTCAAGTATCTCTCTCAGTGGCCTTGCCCTAAACCTTAGGGGAAATTAACACACATGGCCACACTTTCACATACAAGTTTGAGATCCTCTGCCTTTCTGTCTTTTAACACATGCTAAAATGCATTGCTTGAGTAAAAGCAAGAAGACATAATTAGACTGTCTGCTGAGAGCAAGGAAGCAGTCAGCTGCTTCCTGCCGTGTCTTTTATTTTTTTAAAGAACAAGTAAATAAGTTCAAGAAGGACCAGATTGTATCTTTGATACTTAATTTTCTTGACATTTTAATATGATTAACTGGAATTGAGCCAATCTGGAATGGTTTAAAATGTCAAGAAACGCCTTTTTGTGGATTGTGTGTGTGTGTGTGTATGTGTGTACTTGCACACACACAGATGCATGCTACACAGATTATAAAAGAGGATACTTACTCTGTGATAGGCCATGTCTCTAAAGAACACAGGTTTCAAGAAAATGGAATTATTGCTCCGACTATGAATCCCTAAGCATTTATCCTCTTTTTACCGTTTCTCTTTTCTGCATGTGTATAAATATGTGGTGATCATAGAGAGAAAGCTGTACCAGAAGCCTTGAATAAGAATCTCAATACTATTTTATTTATTCACACTTCTTGAGGAACATTATTAGTGAAGTTTCTATTTCTCAGTACTCACATAAAACCCTCAGTACTGCACTGGTAGAAAGACAATATGATCTTTGTATTTACTAGTTCAACATTTTTTTTTTTGAGCACCTGCTCTGTACAAGGTGTTACTTGGGGTGTTATTAATTATATACTAACTTGGAAAAAATAATAACCTTACTTGAAAAATACTATTGGTCTTCTTTTCTCTGTATCTCTTACATCCTGATTCTTCATGTCAGTAGTTGCTAAGAGAGACCTGATGAAAGAGAGGCTTTTGTGTCCTATGATATAACAAAGGTAATAATAAAAATAAATTAATAGCTAACACTTATTTGGGGATTAGTCTGTTCACTGTAGTATGTGCTTTACATGTATCATTTCATTTAATCCTCACAGGAGCCCTGTGAGGTCATGAGAATTATTACCCCACTTTACAAATGAAGCAACTGAGGCAGAGAGTTCAGATAACTTGCCCAAGGTTACACAGCTAGCAAGTGGCAGAGCTGAGACTGAATAAGCTAAAGAAGCATAAAAATGGTATCCACAGAGCTTAGTGATGAGAGCTAATTTGTGCAAAACTGACATGACACATAGGGAAGAAATGACTCCTAGCACTTTTAAGGATAAGAAACCAAGGCATCTTAAGAAGTCCCAAGTTCATTCTGCTCTTTTCAGAAATATTGAGATAAACCCTTTTAAAACTTGGCAGAAAGGCAAAAGTAGACACACTAGCCAAAAGAAGAAAACAAAAATTTGAGAAACAGACCCACATATAGATAAATAATTAGTCCTTCACAAATGTAATATAGCAAAAGAATAAATGATAGACCTTTCAATAAAGAGGTAACAACAAAGTCTAACATTTGCTATGTTCTGGGAAATGTTCTAATTCTTTCTGTGTTTTCAGCACATTTCACTGTCAAAACCACCCCAAACATACCTGTTTTATAGATGAGACATAGAAAAGATGCCTAACTTTCAGAGCTCACAAACCTACCAGTCTGGCTCCAGATCCAGTCCTTTTAATAACCAGGCTCTTTAACACCTACATTAGGAATTCTGTTTAGCCACTTAGAAAAAAGTAACTTCATGGCCTGACCTCATATCTTACAACAAAATAAGTTCTAGATGAATTAAGGACTTAAAAATAAAATATGAAACAATAATTGTACTAGAAGAAAATATAAAATAAAATAGAAATAATTGGTGTGGAAAATATTATTGCTCAAAAAGATGTTTAAGACAACAATCTAAAAAGAAATATTTTATAATTTTGGTTACATCAAAATGTAGAACTTTTATGTAGCAAAACAATAAATAATCAACTAAAGCCCCCCATAAACAAAGTATAAAGGAAAATGACAAGTGAGAAAAAAATTAAAACATATGACAGATAAAATTTTAGCATGTAAATAAAGATGAAGGGCCAACTGAGAAATGAACCAGGATATCAACAGATAGCTCATTAAACATTAATACATAAAAACTAAATATCAGTAGATAACTAACGTCAGAATGATTTCATCTTTGATAGTTCTCAAAAAAACACTTATTTAAACAATGAAATATTAATTTTTCCTGTAGAAATGATGAATAATACTATTTGTTGGTGAGGTTGGTTATGGGAGGCTAACATTGCATATACCACTGCTGAAAGTATAACTTTTGGGGGAGGCAATTTGGCAAGATGTCTAAATACCTTAAACTTTGATTTTTTTGAGTCAACAGTTCAATATTTAGCAATTTAGTCTAAGAATATCATTCTACACAAAAGAAAGATTGAGTGTGCAATTGTGCTACTTGAAGTATCACTTTTAACAGTGAAATGGTATAAACAACTATAAAACCAGTCACATGGGATTGGTTAAAAAAATGAAGACAAAAGTTTTCATTGACATCTGTACGTTAAAATTGGAATCACGCTCTATATATCACCTCATAATCTTATTTAAACAATGGAAAACATGGTTCCACGCTGTGGTTAACACCTACTGTTTGCTGCCTAACATCAGTTTCTCCTAATTCTTGGTGACAGTGTCCCATGATTCCTTTAGGGAATGCACCATTTGGTTTGATTTTTTTTCCCACCTCCAGGGATAGGAAGCTGGTTGATTAAAGTAACTAACCGTGTGGTGTCCTCCTGGCCGCAGTGATGTTGCAGAGGTGAAAGCATCATGCAAGGAAACATCTAGCAGGGTGTACTTTCTGACTTTTGCTGGGAACTGTTGGGACAAAGACTGACAGAATTCTTATCTGTTTGCCAAGGAAGAAGCAACCAGCTTTGGGAGCTGCTGGCAGCCATCCTTGCAGCAGAAAGAGGGAGACAAGTTTAAAGCTAATGGAGCTGAGAAGTAGAGATGAGAAATGGTGAGAGAAAAGCCAGGCTCCCTTCATAGCCTCGAGCCCTAATGAAGGCTGATTTGAAGCTGCCATTACGTGCCACTTTGGACTCTTCAGGTATGTGAGCCAATAATTTCTTTTCCCCATCCTAATTTTTAAAAACCATTTCGGTAGGAATGTCTATTTCATGTAATTGAAGGCATCCTAACAGACATACGTCTTTCTGTTTCAAACATATAATGAATGTACTCTATGCTTGGGACATGTTGATTGCAATTCAAAACAGCAAGTGGCTGAGGATGAAAATATGTATTCTGTTGAAGTAGAGGCTCTAATAGCCAAATATCAGGATCATTGAAAGAATTTCTGGGCTCTAAGAGTAAACAAGAAATTGTATGCAACTGATTAAATTATGATAGTTTGATTATTAGTATTTAGTAGTCCAAAAATTTAAAAATTGTTATTATCCTCCGGGAACATTATGATAGTCACTCAGAGCTGACAACTGTTAAATGGTTCTTTCAGTCATTATTCTGCTGGTTTCAATACCGAAGAAAGGGCTAGTTTCAGCTGGGACATCTAATAATGTTATTATTCATTTTGTTCAGAAAGGATATCATGATCTTCCTAAGTTTTCTGGCTAGTTCATTCTCTATTAATATTTGCATTCATTTATTCTATATTAATGGTGTATTTGTAGTTAAATATTTGTAAAACATTCCCTTATTGAAGCTTTTGAAAGTTTCTAATAATCATTTTAGTGCATAAAATCAATAACCTTTCTAACTATTCACAATTACTATGGCATTTTACTCTCCCTACACACACACACACACACACACACACACACACACACACACACACACACACACACACACACTTGCAGTATTTGTACCCCAGCTGTTAGAATTTCCATATAAAATTCTCTGCAAATAGAGATTTCCCCCTCCAGGTTATATCTAAAATGCTTATGTATGTTTTTAGGTAAATATTCAGGTATTAACTGGAATCTTGATTATGTCTTATTCAAGTTACTGACATTATTCTCAGCTAGATTTAATGGTAATCTGTTCCATCACATAATCACTGAACATGCATGACTCCAAGGTTGCCAGATGGTGATGAAGTTAGCATTCACCTCTTTCACTTGCCAAGGCCAAGGCCAGAGATGAAACCAAAGAGCAGATTTTGGATAAACACTAACTGAGGCCAAGGTCCAAAGTTGGCGTATCATGTATGTATCCCTCTTAAAAGCTACATTTTATGACTGTACCAGCATTTACTTAACCAGTCTCCCAGAGAAAAATGTCTGGAAACACATGCCCCAGAATGATAAGAGTGCTTATCTCTGGGTGGTGGAATGATAGATAATTTTTTTCTCATTGCTTATCAGTATTTTCCACCTTTTCTCTAATGAACGTGCATTGCTTGAGTAATGACGAAAATACACCAAAGTCTAAAACTTCTACCATTTAGAATGAATAGTAGCAACAAAAATCTAGTGTACAAAAACAACATCACACTTTAAAAAAAAAAAACAAGCAGAGGTACACCGGGAAATCCCTTTTGGGAAGACACTGCCAGGGCTTATAATAGTCAGGAAGCTTTTTCTTAAGATGTATCCTCAGTTCTTCTTGCTATTAGTTAAGCCCTTCATCAAAGGAGTCAGGACCGCTGCTAATCCTCATCTAAATCTACCACCAGATTACATTTCCTTCCCTCTGTCTTCTCATTTTTAAGCTGAACTTTCCTTTTCGTGTCCTTTCACCACCCCCTTATTGTGAACAATTACAGCATTAAGAGTAAAGGAGCAAATTCCTCCTTCAAGGACGTGTTCTTATTCTGTTTTATTGCTTTGAACCTCATTGGAAGAATAACTAAAAAGCTTGTTGAAAATAGGCTTTGGAGCCCCAACTTGAAAATGAATCCTTGAACCTAGCAAATAAGCAGAGCTGGAATAGTTATACTGCTCTATCCTGGAGGCTCGAAGATAGAAAAATCACTTGAGAGAAAGACCCCATCACACACACACACACATTTTCCATATATATTCTTTTTCATATTTTCTGCCAGAAAATGTAGGAGAAGTCATAGCCAAACTGTGTTAGGCCACTCACTGGAAGAAAGCACAGCCTTTTCTCAGAGTGGAAGCAGAGAATAAGGATCTGACACATCTTCCCAATCCAGGCATTTAGTTATTCATAGTCTGATCCAAGCATTGCAGGTTCAAATTCATGCCATGTCTATAGAATTGAAAACACAAAGCAAAGCAAAATGGAAAAAAGTTCACATTAAAGAGTCACTAGCTCCCTGGTTTTTGGTATCGGTCCCAGTTCATGTGGGACCTTAGAGCTAGTTTACAGCAAGTCCTCAGTAAAGATTCGTGGGCATGTTGCTTGATCCATCCCGCCAGGCAATTGCCTGCAGAGGAGGCTTTGTGATGCATACATAGATATACATAGACTTTGAGGATTTAATAAATGATATTTTCTGGGCTTGTTAGAATTTTTCTCTTTCTTGAGCCCCTAAACTTACAGATTCAGGTCAGAGTTTCGGTAGGCGGTAAGGGGCTAACTACAGACATGCTGCTATGATCCTGGCTTCACCAGAAATGGATAAAGTAATGACGTGAACACTAGAGGAACAACTACTTGGATCAGTTACTCATCCTATAACTGTGAAAATGTTGCATATTAATTATGAATATGAATGTTGAACTATTACAATAGATGATAAACCATTATTAAATATCTGAAGATTGAACTCCAAGCTATAACTTTATTTTAGGCAGTGGAGTAAATATTCTAATTGGGAGAATTTAAAGCACAATTACATTGTGTCAAAGAACCTGGTGAATGTGCTTGGCATACACACTCAGTGACTCATTACCAAGATCCTGGTCTTTTTCAAAACTGTAATATAAGCCTTTAGGCACAATCTTAAAGAACTCAGAAATCTTTCCAGTTTCTCGGTACATTGCTGTTTTCCTTGGTTTATGGGGGAAGTATAAGTATATTAATTTAAAGCTGCAATTTAATAGATATAAGCCAGCTGTTTAATCTTGGAAAATATCATATCCCAAGTATTCCACTTTCCTATAAGCTTTAGACTTGGTACAGAAACAGGCAGGGGTGGGAGAGACGATAAGGGTCATCCAAGTCATTGAAATTTGATTACCATCCTGCTCAGAACATTCCAGCCAAATGAATGCATCAGATCGTCATCAGCCAATGGAACCAAAATGGGCTGTGCCCAAAGATGGGGCTATGCCACCAAGGGCTCTAATCCAAAAACAGTAGGACTGTGCCCAGGAACTGAGCTCCTGTTGCCCCTTGAGCTCTCTTTAGATGGCTGTTGTCTAGGACCCTTAGCTTATTAAAGCAACTGACATTGCCAGAGCTGAGTGGAGCAGAGAGTCTGTGCCTTTGCCAAGAGTGAGGCGGTTGCTATGGGAGGGGTAGTCTAAGAGAGGCTCTTGGGCCCAGCTTCTGCAGAATCTTCTGAAGGCAGGCTAATGAGAGTTGACATACCATTGTCCTCTAGAAACCTCATAGGACACACATATTTTTCCAGTAAGTGAGACAATTGCAAAGTTCATATTTCATAAATGCTTAGAAAGAGATCTCACACGCACAAGAAAATAATCTCATAACTAACAGCCCTTTGGGGGGAAAATTGTACTTTCATTTACCATGCTCACATGGCCTTCCACTTAATCTTGAACACTGTTGTCGGAACTGGGCTGGAAGCCAGTTCTCAAAATAGCGTAAATGGGAAATATTTAGGCAGTCCTTGGGATATACACTAGGTGTGTTTGGTTATTGTAACACACTTCCCTTTAGTACTTTCAAAGCTATGTGTGATGGATTATGGGGTTTGAGATTATTATAGTAGGTGTCACTTCCCTTGTATGACACAGCTGGACTAGAGGTCACAGGAGTCAGAACTCACTATTGGCAAGATCAGGGTACATATGCCATATTTGGAGATTGTGCTTGAAAATGACAAAATCTTCCAGTGGAGTAGAACGCATAAACGTATTTAATTCATCTGTAAAATGGGGAGGGTTGATCTCTGAAGTTATTTGCAGCTCTACTATTGTATGACAGAAACCAATTTTCAAGCAATTGGTTTCAGATTGTCTATAAAACAGGGAAAATAATAGTAGACACCTTGGGTATTAACCTCAGCTTGATATGAGGATTAAATGAGTTAATATATGAAAATGATCTATATTGGTCCCTGGCACATAGGAGGTTCTCAGGAAGTATGAGAGGCAGTGATTGTTCTTTTTATTGATGTGTGTCTAGAGACCTCTTTAAAACCAATACCACAATGCTCATGCTAGTCCTTCTGTCTCTGTACCTTACACACATCCTTATAGAAAATATACATTTCTTTCAATAAGGTTGCCATTACTCAAATATCTCCAAATTTTGTCTTAAAAATTAAGACAATTGCTGATAGCATTAAAGCAATTGGGATATGTACTTTGTAAACAAAAGAGGGCTGTTCAAATAGAACAAAAAGTTGGGGGTTGTCTGTTGCTAGTGTAGATGCCCTCACACTGAAATCTTCCCAATATCCATTTGTTTTAAAATGTAGTTTTATTATTAGTCTGGTATTATGAGGCCAACAGATCTGAAAATAATGACCATTGAAAAGGTAGTTTGTCACTTACAGTTCTCAAGAGGAGGGGGCATGTCATGTCCTATAGGACCACTTGGGGAAGCACCAGAGTTATTCAGGAGACAGGAGGAATGAGCGGAAAACATGGGCAAGAGGCTTTATGGTGGATTTGTGGGAAAGAATGGACCAGGCTTAGTAAGCAGGCTGGACAGATGAGGATTGGCTAGTTTGAATAATTTCAACAGGTTCTAGGATGTAGGGACTATCCCTAGTTGCCTTGTACCTGGCCCTGGAGTGATTAGGGCAGGGCGATATGGCTCAACCTGTGAGATCTAGGAGATAGCTGTTAGTGGGTAAGTTTGGACTCTGGATTGGTTGGTTATATTTGAATAGCCCTTTTTTGTTTATAGAATATCTCATGTACACCTTCTCAATTGTTTTAATTATATCAGCAGTGGTCTTCATTTTAGAGACAAAATTTGGAGATATTTGAAGATATTAGATGAAAGACATTCTCTCAACAGAGTTATTTGCTGTCTTTGGAAATTAGCTAGCCTTGGGAGGGGCAGTTTCTCCAGAATCAGCAAGGCCCCTGGTGCCAGAGCATTAAGAATACAGAATATAAGAAAATAAAGTTAATATACCATTTCATATTCAGAGCATCTTTAGTTTCATTGTTTGTTACCTAGAGAGGAGGGCTGAGGGAGTTTACAGGAGGATGGAAATCTAGAATTTTAGCTGGAGTGGAAGGCGTCTGTCCTTACCTGGCCCCCTGGACTGATTTTGAGATCCCAGTGAATAAAAGGGCTTAGTAGCAGACTCTGATGAAGTGTTCCTTATCTAGTCATGAGAGATGCTTACAAGTAGGTTCAAGTAAAAACTGTGGCATGGAGATGGAGAGAAAACCATCCTTCCCCATCTTCTCTCCTGACCTCCCTGTATTATTTGGCCACTTACATGTTTAAGAGAAATTAGAAGATTTGGAACTTCTTGCAGTGGTCCCTGGGGTTTGGTATTCCCAGGATGGGCAATAGTAGCCATAGGACTTTTTCCAGTGGCTTTCTAGGCAGATGTCAAAGAAGTGGGAGCCAGAGCATAGTGAGAAGAAGATGAACACATGTGAGAAATCTTCTTGGAGAGTCCTGAAGAATTAATGCTTTTGGATTGTGGTGCTGGAAAAGACCCTTGAATGTCCCTTGGACTGCAAGATCAAACCAGTCAATCCTAAAGGAAATCAACCCTGAATATTCATTGCAAGGACTGATGCTGAAGCTGAAGCTCCAATACTTTGGTCACCTGATTTGAAGAGCTGACTAACTGGAAGAGACCCCGGATGCTGGAAAAGACCCCAGATGCTGGAAAAGATTGAAGGCAGGAAGAAAAGGGGCCAACAGAGGATGAAATGGTTGGATGGCATCATCGACACAATGGACATGAGTTTGAGCAAACTCCAAGAGGTAGTGAAGGACAGGGAAGCCTGTGGTGCTGCAGTCCATGGGGTCGCAAAGAGTAAGACTTGACTTAGTGACTAAACGACAATGGCAGCAACAAGAATAACTTGGAGGTCCACCCTATGCACCCAAGCTAGTAGACACTTAGGCAAAACTATAGGAGATGACATTATTTTATTTTAAAACCTCTTCACTTGTTCAATAGTTAACCAATATTCATTGAGTCCCTTATATCAATTACATCAGAAAATTCATCTTATTTTATAGCTACCCATTGAAAGTTGCTCAGTCATACCCAACCCTTTGTGACTCCATGGACTATACAGTCCCTGGAATTCTCCTAGCCAGAATACCGAAGTGGGTAGCCTTTTCCTTCTCCAGAGGATCTTCTCAACCCAGGGATAGAACGCAGGTCTCCCATATTGCAGGTGAATTCTTTACTAGCTGAGCCACAAGGGAAGCCCAAGAATACTGGTGTGGGTAGCCTATCCCTTCTCTAGGGGATCTTTCCAACCCAGGAATTGAACCAGGGTCTCCTGCACTGCATGTGGATTCTTTACCAACTGAGCTATCAGGGAAGCCCTGAGCCGGTTGCTAAACTGTTAGTACTTTGAAATTGCCCATTGTTAAACAGGTTGATGACTACCCTTCATCCTTTCACTAAACCTGGTACTATGGGCTGGATCTGCTGAGCAGATGCCAAGAAGAGGCCAGATGTGCAAGGAAAAGGTGGAAGCAAGGAAAGCAGAAAGTCTTGAGACTGTATTGCAGGTCTGACATGAGTGGAAGGAGAGAAGAATGAAAGAAGGCCTGGGTGAGAAGAATCTCGGTGACAGCACAGTTCTGAGAAATGTTCTGCCAGGCTGATGGGGAGCCCTTGAGTCTCACGTCTTGTTAGGAAGGGCCTGCCTGCCTTCATTCCCCATCATGCTGTCATTGTCTGGAAGCCAAATGGCATAAGTGCAGTGCATCCCAAGGGGCGGTAACTGGGGCCATTAGTCAATTGTGCTCCCAGCAGCAGGAGATCTGAGTGGCACACTTTCATTGTTGCCACCTCTGGGATCAAAATAATTTTGACTATTTCCCAAATCAAATTTAGCTTTAACAGCCAAGGATTTGCTACCATTGGAAACAGTAAATGAATGCCCACTGGAGTTTGAAGGCAATCCTGCAAGAAGCATCCTAAAAACATCCTGACTTTGTAGAATTCCAGCAGGGTCACCAAGGATGACTGAGCAGGTTGTGCACTACACAAGGCCATTTGATCAAGCGACCTGAGATCTAGCCCCTAGTTTGCTCATTAGGCTGCATGCCCTGGGCAAGGTTGCCTTTCCCAGAGAGGTCACTCTTTCTTATTTGCATAAATGTTAGCACCAAGACCTGGATTCCAATGTGTTTGTTCAAAGTTCAATCACATATATCAATACTTAGCCAATACACAATCGCTTAAATAATAAAGAAGTCAAAAGGTGCTAACACAGTTTCTGTGACTGAGTAATGTGGCCAGAAACCTAGGATCTTTTCAACTTTCCATTCTTTCCATTTTGTTAGATTGCTGTTCCTAGGCTTCGTGCCTCATGATCACAAAATGGCTGCTGTTGATCCAATGTCTATTTTTAATGATTGTATTCAAAGCAGATAGAGAAGAAAGGAGAAGATCACTATCTCACTGCCAGTTTCTTTCTTTTCAGAAAGGAAAATGTTTCTCAGCATTATTTCCCTCCCCACATATCCTCCTACCATACTGGCTTCCCTGTACATCTGCCAGAACTGAATCACCCTAACTGCAAAATAGTTTGAAAAGTAACATACGCTCTTTAAACTTCTGTAGTGGGAGGCAGATTTTGCCTTCAAAGCAAAGAGAAGAAATGACTGGGGAGGCAACTGTATCTGTTATCTATTGCTACAATAATGCTGCATAACAAATCACCCTAACACTTGGTGGCCCAAACAACAATTTATTGTTTTTTCATTAATCTATGGATTGGCTGGACAGTTCTGCTGGTCTGAACCAGGGCTGGCCAGTCTTGGCTGGATTTGCTTGTGGATCTGCAGTCAGTAGGTTGGTGGGCTGGAGAGGGGCTGGCTGGTCTAGATTCTCCTCAGCTAGGATGAGTCATCTCAGTTCCAGGTGGCCCCTCAATCTCTATCAGACTAGCCTAGGCTTGTTCCCCAGGTAGAAGAAAGCATTAAAAAGAGAAGGCAGAAGCATACTTATCCTCTAGAGGCCTAGACACCACATGCAGTCATTTCCCCCATATCTGTTGGCCAAAGAAAGTCACAAGGCCAGTCTCAATTCAACATACAGAGAAATAGGCTTCAACACCCTATAATTGGAGTGGCAGTCACATTTCCAGGGATGCAAATACAGTTTTTTTTTTTTTTTTTTAAACTGGGGCTGTTTCTGCAGTCTATATACCATAGCAATCAATAGAGTTCTTAATAGATGAATGTAATGAAAAATGAAAGTGTTAGTCATTCAGTCATGTTGACTCTTTGTGACCCCATGGACTGTAGCCCACCAGGCTCCTCTGTCCATGGAATTTTCCAGGCAAGAGTACTGGAGTGAGTTGCCGTTCCCTTCTCCAGGGGATCTTTCTGACGCAGGTATCAAACCCGGGTCTCCTGCACTACAGATAGATTCTTTACCATCTGAGCCGCCAGGAAAGCCTGTGGACAAAATTTAACCTCTCAGCCTCAGTTTCCCCAAGTGCAAAATGGAGATAATAATAAAATCTAACAGAGTTGTTCTCAAGATTATATATGTATCAATCTATATCAAGGAGTTTATAAGAATATCTTCATTTGGTAAGTTACCATATATTAATACTAACTGATGTTAGCCCTCATGTTTATCGGCCAATGGTTGATCATCGCAGCCCTGATCTCAAGTATCTTATTGACAGAGTAATAACCAACTAGAAATTCTGATGTTTAGGACAAAGAGCAAGAATTTCATCCTCACATTTTGTTAAATTCATTTTTAAATTTATAGCACTGCTCATAGATCGGTCTTAGAGACAATGTTGTTTGGGGCTATAATTTAACCAGTGCTTCTTGCTAACTAAGATCTACCTCTGTTGTACCATCCACTGAAAAAGGGCTCATGTTCCATTATCATGTGAATGTCACTAATTAAATTACATACTCCTTTTGGATCCTCACAGACCCCTGGTTAGTCTGGCCCAAGTTGCTACCCTGCCTTCAGGATGTGCTGAATGAAGTGGTTGGGGAAAAGTGGGGGAGAACATGTGCTGAGAGCACAGCTTTGCCCATGGGGCCTCTGCTTCTCTAGTAGTCAGCCAGGAGCCCTAAACAAAGTGCTGAGTTGAGCTCAGGCCAGTGTAGCTGTCTACAAAGTTCTCTGCTCCTCTAGGGCCAGATAAAGGAGGAAGCAGATTAATCCAGCACCCAAATGTGAAACAAACTCATTTGACCTTGACCCATGGTTAAGAGTACATTGTCTGGAGGTGGGGTGGAGGGTGGATAGGAGGGATAAATTAAGAGTTTGGGATTAACAGACACACACTACTATATATAAAACAAATGAACAACAAAGATGTATTGTATAGCACAAGGAACTCTATTCAATATCCTATAATAACCTATAATGGATAAGAATCTTAAAAAGGATATATATATATACATGGGGTCACAAAAGAGTCTGACACAACTTAGTGACTGAACAACTATATATATATACATATATAATCCATATATATGTATATGAATGACTTTATTATACACCTGAAACTAACACAACATTGTAAATCAACTATACTTCAATTAAAAGAAAGAGTACATTGTGTAATTTTATAGTTATCGGTACATGTGTGCATGCTCAGTAGCCCACCAGGCTCCTCGGTCCATGGGATTCTCCAGACAAGAATACTGAAGTGGGTTGCTGTGGCCTCCTCCAGGGGATCTTCCTGGCCCAGAGATCGAACCCAAGTCTCTAATGTCTCCTGCATTGCAGGTGATTCTTTATTGCTGAGCCACTGGGTAAGCCCACAAATCTTGTTACTCATGTACAAATACGTATGTATCTGTATTAACCATACAATACACAAACATATGCACATATAGAAAACTGAAGCAAAGGTTAACTAGAATAACATTTACTTTTGTATGTGCCATGCCCTCTGGTATTTTCTCTTCTGTTACATTCATTTTTATTTCATTTTAATTTTTTGAACTACTGCTCACAACCCATTAAATTGGCTCGGGAATGCTGTTTGAACCAAACTGTTTTGAAAAGCAGTGACTTATGTGGCATCATGTAAGGAGCATTGAGCAAAACTTTTCTCTTTTCCAGAAGTTTTCTCTATTTCAAGATTTACCAAGAGAGCAGTATCTGAAGGTTCTGTGGCTAAAGCGGTCTTTCATGACAGTTAAGAGCAAAAAGTCTGTAGGGAAAAATGCTTTGGTTTAAAAAGCATTAAAATCTAGTTGGTTTAAAATCTAGTTCAGTAAAATAAATAAATTAATTTAAAAATATAAAATAAAATCTAGTTCAGGTGCATTAGGTGTGTGCATGCTCAATTGTGTCCAACTCTTTCCAACCCCATTGACTATAGTCCGCAGGCTCCTCTGTCCATGGGATTTCCCAGGCCAGAATACTGGAGTGGGTTGCCATTTCCTCCACCAGGGGATCTTCCTGACCCAGGGATCAAACCTGAGTCTCTGGCGTCTCCTGCTTGGCCATGTGTTAAAGGTGTGGCCCTAGCAGAGTTACTTAATCCCTCTCTAGCTTTAATTTCCTCCTGAAAACATGGGGAAGATATTATTCCTTTATTACTGTTGTGAAGATGAAGTGAAATCACTTGGCATAGCACTTAGACATTATCTATTCCCATTACCTCGAGAGGTGTTGTCAATCTTTAACCCTCCATGAAGCTCTGTGGTCCAATTTTTCTCTAGTGGAGAACTAGCTGGCAGAGTGGTACACAATGGAACTCAACATAAATCTTGGTACAGAAAGAATAGCATATTGGGGGAGTCCTAGAGGTGACCAGCAGGCGAGGGACAATGAAGTAGGGGTGGAGTTGGTGAGGGAGAGACGTCCCACCAACCAGGAGAGGTTCCGAAGAAAGAACCAGGTGGAGGCTGGCAGTTCTTACACAGATGCGCCTAGGTCTTTGATGTTGTGTGCATACTCAGTTGCTCAGTTGTGTCTGACTCTTTGCAACCCCATGGACTGGTAGCCCACCAGGCTCCTCTGTCCATGGAATTTTCTGGGCAAGAATACTGGAGTCGGTTGCCATTTCCTGCTCCAGTGGGGTCTTTCCAATCCAGAGATCAAAGCATGTCTCCTTCATTGGCAGGTGAATTCTTTACCACTATGTCTCAGTGATGTAGGTGTAAAGCCCTTCTTTCTACAAGAGTGGCTCTGGTTAGTATTAGGTTGGCCAAAATCCCATAAGATGGCTCTAGTAGCACTTAGCAGTTATCTTTAACTTCATTTCAAACAGTTTTGTTAGGTTGTAATGTGACAGCTGTCATATCAGCATGAATTTTAAAAAATCTTATCAAAATTGGTGAATTTTTGAGACTTTGTTGGTGGTCCAGTGGTTAAGAATCTGCCTTGTAATGGAGAGAATGAGAGTTTGATCCCTGGTCGGGATCCCTGGTGGGGGTAGATCCCACATGCTGTGGGCCAACTAAGCCCAAACACCTCAATTACTGAGCCCACATTCTAGAGCCCCCATACTGCAACTAGAAAGAAGCCCACACCCCACAGCTAGAGAAGCCTGTGCGCTGCCAGGAAAGATCCTGCATGCCACAAGCAAGATTCCACATTGCCGCAACAAAGACCTGATACAGGCAAATAAATACTTTTCAAAAACTGGTGAATTTTTGCGTAGTCATTTTAATATTAAAAGTTGGAAGAAAAAAATCAACATTTTCAGCTTATCATGCTTTATTATTTCAAGAAAGGTAAAAACGCAACTGAAACACAAAAAAAGATTTATGTGGTGTATACAGAAGGTGCTGTGACTAATTGGATGTGTCAAAATTGGTTTGTGAAGTTTCATTCTGGAAATTTCTCTCTGGACAATGCTCCATGGTGGGGTAAACCAGTTGAAGTTGATAGGGATCAAATCAAGACATTAACTGAGAATAATTAACGTTATACTATGTGGAAGATAGCTGACATATTCAGAATATCCCAATCAAGCACTGAAAATCATTTGCGCCAGCTTGGTTATGTTAATTGCTTTGATGTTTGGGTTTCACAGAGGTTAAGTGAAAAAATCCTTCTTGACCATATTTCTGCATGAGATTCTAGACTGATATGTAAAGTAAACATTCTGTTTTCAAAACAAATTTTGACAAGTGATGAAAAGTGGATACTATACAATAATGTGGAATGGGAGAGATCATGGGATAAGTGAAATGAACCACCAAAGGCTGTGATTCATCATCCAAAGAAGGTGATATTATGTACATGGTGGGACTGGAAACGAGTCCTCTATTATGAGCCTCTTCCAGAAAACCAAACAATAATTTCAACAAGTACTATTCCCAATTAGACCAACTGAAAGCAGCACTCAACAGAAAGCATCCAGAATTACTCAACAGAAAATGCATTACATCTCCTCAGGGTAACACAAGACTGCGTGTTTCTTTGATGACCAGGCAAAAACTGTTACAGCTTGACTGGGAAGCCATGATTCATCCACCATAATCAGCAGACATTACACCTCTGGATTTCCATTTATTTTGGTTTTCACAAAATTCTCCTAATGGAAAAAAAATTCCATCCCTTGAAGACTGTAAAAGTCACCTGAAACAGTTGTTCGCTTGAAAAGATAAAAAGTTTTGAGAAGATGGAATTATGAAGTTGCTAAAAACTGGCAGAAGGTAGTGGAACAAAACAGTGAATATGTTGTTCAATAAAGTTCTTGGTGAAAATGAAAAAGGTGTCTTTTATTTTTATTAATACTTAAAAACCAAAGGAACTTTTTGGCCAATGCAGTAACTCAGTGCAGGAACCAGAGTCCAATTCTAGGCAGTCTAGAGTGTAACCGTTATGCTACACTTGTGGAAAATTGAGTGCTGTTAAGACTGTTAAAGTTGTGGACTTCAGAGGCCCAAGTGACTATTGATTGTGGTCATCGACGAGGCTTGCTGTTGGTAAACACTGGGGTAGGCCCCTGCCAGGATCCCCAGTCCTTTGGCTAATAGCACCACTGGGTCTGAAGCACAAGCTTTCTTAGTGGAGTCAGAAGGATCCCAAATTTTTTTCTAAAGACTCAGAAGCAGCAGGATGGAGAAAGGAACCATAATCCCCACCATGGACCACAAACCCCACCCAATACCCCTACACCCCTCCGGCCCCTGGGCCAGTTTCCAATGACAACCAAAACTGTTCCAAATTTATCATTTAAAAACTTCTTCATATTGTCTTGATTCATTAAATTACCATATTTTGTGTTTGTTTGATCACAAAATTATTTTGCTATTAATATCTTTGATCTTACAGACCTAATTAAGAGAAACAGTCTTTCTTAGGACTGCCCTAGTGGTCCAGTGGTTAAGATTCTATGCTTCCACCGCAAGCGGTGTGGGTTTGATCCCTGGTCAGGACATTTCTACATGTCATGAGGTATGGCCAAAAAAAGAAAAAAAGATGAACAGGCTTTCTCTGCACAGAAGAGCCTCTATCAGACTATATCTGGATCTTATGTTTATTGGTCATTGTTGTTGTTTAATTGCTCAGTTGCGTCCGAGTCTTTTGCGACCCCGTGGACTGTAGCCCACCAGGCTTTATACAATCTCTTCAAAGCTTAGCCCAGGGACATTTCTGCCCTGGCGTTTCTGTCTATTCCACATCTCCTCTGGCTAGTCATATCCTTTGGTCCAGGGTCTTTTCTTGTTTCCCCAGAGTCTAATTTTTATTGATTCCTTCTTGGGAGTAATACGTCTTTCCGCCTCCCCTTTTCCTTGTATCATAGCTCCTGATCTGTCTCACCCTCTCCTGTCTAATCCCCACTCCTTGCCTGGGTCACCCCAGCCAGCCCTGTCTTTGGCCACCCACAACCCAGGTGTTTGCATTAGTGGACTCATTTATCCCTCTTCTTGTTACATAGCTAGAAGAAATCCCAGGTAGATCAATCACAGTTTTGATCTTAACAAAATACAGTCCCTCCCTCCCCTGTATCCCACACCTGACCCCACAACACATGTAAATAGTCCAGCATGAAAGTCAGAGGTGGGGAAAATAAGAGCCAGTCCCGATGAATGTGCACTTTGGGAAAATGCTAAGCGCCCTTTGTTTATCTTTCAGCAGGGCAAAGGACAGGGAGCGGGATGGGGGAGCTGTCATGCGCAAAGATATCAGCATCAAGATGAAAAACTGAATGCCTTCCTCGAGGCATTCCACCTGCCTTGCAAACAGTTGTTTTTTTTAAGTAGGTAAGACCTCCCAGATCCTGGAGAGAAAATTGCACCTTGTGGCTGGAAGACCTTTCAGGAGCACAGCTTGTGCGGGCATTTTAAAGGTTCCTCTCTTCTGTTTCCTGCAAACCGTTAACAAAGCTTTTACAGAGAAAGAATTATGCAATCTACAGCCATCAGCCTGGAGTTTTACCAAAAAAGACCAAAAAAAAATTGCTGACTCCAGGCTCCTCAAAGGCTGTCAGTCAGTCAGTCAGTTCAGTCACTCAGTTGTGTCCGACTCTTTGCGATCCCATGGACTGCAGCATGCCAGGCCTCCCTGTCCATAGAAGATATTGACTCAGTTTTGACATTATAATTGCCTCCCAGCCTCAGGGCAATTTCCCTTTGAAGTAAGGGACTCTACCATCCAGGGCCATCTGGAAGGGCAGCAAAGGATGTCCATATGACAAGTAAGGGTGAAACACACAGGACCTTGTCCAATCTGCTGTATACCAATTTTTGTTTCAAGATGGAAAAAATTATGTAGATGTGGCTTCTCACCAGGGGAAAGCCAGCCTGTTTATCTTCCCTGAACACTTGAAGGGTGAGGCCTTCCTTTAGTGAATTCCAGCTAACCTCAGCCCTGCAGATTCAGAAACCCATCATCAGTTCACCTAGGCTTTCGGAGGTGGGCTTATGTTGGCCAAGTTCATATGACTGATAAGTAAAACTGGTCACGGGTTAATACATTTACAGTAAGAAATAATTATCATAGTGACTTGAATGTGAAGGACTTGAGCACTGTCTCCCTATAGAAAGACCTATGATCAGAGGAAGCCATATTATGATGAGAATAGCTCTAGGTTAGCACCAAATCAGATGATTGAACCATTGAGTGGCAGGAGGTAAAGACCACATGTCACTTCTTTCGCTCTGTTTTAGGGGTGATCTTGCTGATTGGACCAGAAAACTCAAAGTCCACTCCCCAAGGTACTCTTTCCCTTTGGACAGTGCTCTTTTCTCTGTTTCTAAGGCTGGTTGACACTTTCTTTAGATATGTTAATATAGTTAGTCAGATCACACCATCTGCTCTAGAAGGTCTGGGAGTCCCTTTGTGAAGGTGGCAATGCATATTTCTGTTCCAATCTATTGTATATTGATTTCAAGATATTAAATGTTAGGGATGATTCCATTTCTTTCATTTTCAAGGTCTTAGGGGACACTGTCTTACTGTCAGGTACGGCCAGTGGGTCGTCCAGCCATCTTTCTGCTTGGAGGTAGACAGGTGGGCTCCATGTCTCTCAGGTGTCCCTCTCAGCACCATCGTTTTGATTCTGTGTGGTCCTGTTTTCTTCTTAGTTCTTTCCAAAAGCTCTGTAGCTTCATGGTAAAACCATTGTCCCTAATATTCCAAGTGCCGTTAAAGATTCTCTACATCCACATGTAACTAGAGAAATGCAAGGAACTTTGCTAACTGAACCCACTGGTGTTTCATTTGTAGCTGCACTGCTACTCAATAATCATTTTATTCAGTTAAAGACTTCTCCATGGTATTCTCCTCTGGGCAATCTCTAAGCACTCTCAGTTTTCCTCCGGCTGTCAAACTCACTTCCCAGCCCTCGGCTCCTCATGGAATTTTATAAGTATCTGACCATGCACTTTCACCATGCATTTCCACCATTTGCTCCTTTTCTTTTTTTCCCAGAGGAAGAAAACGTCTCCCAAACATCAGTCCCATCCTATAGATCCTTGATCCCCCAGCTTTCCTGGTTTTTCCAGGATTTTGTTTTATTACTCTTATTTCCTCTCTCTTGAGTTTTCAATTCCTCCCTCTGTACAGGCTCCTGCTCCTTGTCTTACACACAAGTGCAGGCCATCCCATCTAAACATCATTTTTTATCTTAACTCTCCACTCTCTTGAGTTTGCATCTTATCTTTGTGCCCTGTCATTTACCCCCAACATTTTAAAGTGGAGCCTAATTGCCTGCCTCCATTTCCTCACTGCTGTTCTCTCCCTAATGCATTTCAGTCTGGCTGTGATCCCCACTGCTCTACAAAAACTGCTCTCTTGAAGGGAGGAAGGGGAAGAAAATAGGCAAAGAGCTTCATATGGTGTTTAGCAGTAAATCTGTTACCACAAGGAATTATATTCAGTATTTTGCAATAACCTATAATAGAAAAGAATCTGAAAAAGTATTTACATATCTACCTGAATATATATGTATGCATGCAGGCTAAGTTGCTTCAGTCATGTCCAACTCTTTGCCACCCTTTGGACTATAGTTTGGCAGGCTCCTCTGTCCATTTACTGGAGTGGGTTGCCATGCCCTCCTCCAGGGGATCTTCCTGACCCAGGGATCAAACCCACGTCTCTTATGTCTCCTGCATTGGCAGGCAGGTTCTTTACCACTAGCACCACCTGGAAAGCCCATATACATATACATATTGGCTCCCCAGGTGGCTCAGATTGTAAAGAATCTGCCTGCAATGCAGGAGACCTGGATTTGATCCCTGGGTTGAGAATGATTACCCACTCTAGTATTCTTGCCTGAAGAATTCCATGGACAGAGAAGCAGGCTACAGTCCGTGGAGTCACAACTGAGCGACTAACACTTTTACTTTCACACACATACACATATGAATCACTTTGCTGTACACCTGAAACTAACACAACATTGTACATCAACTCTACTCCAGTAAAAAATAAAATTAAAAAAAGCAAAAACAAATTTAATTTTAAACACAAGTTTTTGAGGAGAAAAGTAGGACAGAAGGATCTACCGTGTAGATCATAGTGAGAGAATACAGTTGTGGGTTCACACAGTTGCTGACCATTGACACAGAGCTGGTGTGTACATTATAATTTAGAAAAGTAAGTTCCATTTTACTATAACAAACATATTCTAGCAAAAATTACTTTTCTAATAAACATAAAGTGTCCAAATATAATTTTTACGACATCTATGTAAAGGAAGATTTGCAGTTATCATAGCTTTGTAGTCAAGGTTTACATTCCATGGGAGATAACTATAAAACTTTTGTGGTTAAAAGCAGAAAATCACAGGAGAGCTTCTTGCCTTTTTCAATAAACAATTCAATTTTATGATGACAAGATACAGAGTATGTATAGATTTAACTTAAACAGGAACTTCCCCCATCTGGATAATACTTCTTATTCTTTGTGTCTTATAGTACCTAGTATGTAAAATTCTGTATATTTTTGCAACAAAATATGATTCTAATCTAGAACTTTGATACCTTTAAAGAACTTTTGCCAACTTTTTGTCAGCCATCTTTTCTGTCTAAATTATTCTTTATTAGTTTCTTCTTGTTATCTTACAAACAAGCTCAGGTCTTCCGATTCCTAAAAAAGATAAAACATCTTATCTCAACCCTGCTCCCCTTTGAGTTAGTACCTTTTGCTTGCCTTTTCTTATTCTTGGAATTTGGAAGGTAAAGGCTATCCTGTTTATCTCTACCCTCAAATTTCTTATTCACCATTTTGATCTATGACACATGATTTGATAATGATTTTAAAAGAGATTGAATCAACATTTTAGAGAGTAATAAATTTTTATTTTCATGGACTTAACTTTATTTAGCACCAATTACACTTCAGGAGCTCGGTAGATGTTATGTAATAATCATAAGTACACTGAGGTAGGTACCATTTCTTTCATTTAATAGTTGAGGAAAAAGATGTTCAGAACATGGCACAAATGTCACCCATCTGGTGACAGTCATTCAGCTAGTAAGCATGGTGCTTGGATTCAGTCTAAAAGAGACAGGACTCCTAGCTGCAAGGAACAGAAACTAAGGCTGACTGATTTCAGCAGAGAATGAATTAATTATGTTGTCAGTACCCTCATAGAACCCCAGGCAAGTCTAAAGACCTAGATTGAGGGCTCTATAGTTAGGGGTGATCTCATTCATCCAGAGGTGCATGAATGAGGACGCTTCTGGTGGCTTTGCACATTGTAGCTTTCACTCTTGACACTGCCAGCACTCCCAAATGGACACTGGATGACTGCATCAGCACCAGTCTCGTTGCTTCCCTAGGAACTTAATATTTCTGCAACTACTGCTACTCTGGGGACAATTTCTTATGGACCCCTGATATGAGGTTTGTTTTTCTGACTGGCAAAACTTAGATCATGGGCCTGTATCCTAGCTACAAGTTTTCTTGGGAAAGTAAATTTCTAGAATTTTCCATGTTTGTAATGGGAGATAGGTTTTGTATACCTTCAAGAATCATAGTTTTGTGTGTGTGTGTATGTTTGTGTTGGGGGGTAGGGGGATTCTTAAATAAAGGAAGTTGTGTTCATACAATGGATGGTCAAAAAGAAAAACAGATGCCATTACCAGAGCTCAAATGTGTCTGATTTTAAGTCTTTCCTGTATACAATGAAACAAGTCACTGATGGTCTCCTATTTGCCAATTTTAATGACTTTCTCATTCTTTACGTTAATGGCTCTGAAGATTTGACATTATTGAATATATCTCCTTCTTTCTTTCTTTCTTTATTCCTAAAAAGAAATCAAGTTATTGTTTTTGCTAAACAAAAAAGTTGAAGGAAGAAAATAATAATAGAAGAGCAAAATTCAGTGGAATAAAAAAGATGCAAAAAATAGGCAAAATAAAGAAAACCAATAAAAAGGAAAATTGGTTCTTTAAAGTATTAATAAAATGAATAATCCTGCAGGATGACTGATCCCTCAAAAAAGGGAGAAATACAAATTCAATAACATCTGTATAGACCCTACAGACATTAAGAGAGTGATAAAGGGGATATTATAAGTAATTTTATTATGATACATTTGACAACTTAGAACAATAGGCAAATTGCTTACAAAAATCAACTTACTGAAATTATTAAAAATAAATATAGAAAATTTGAATGGGCAGAAGACCTTAATTGACATTTCTCTGAGAAGACATACAGATGGCCAATAGGTACAAGAAAAGTTGCTCAATTATTAGAGAAATGCAAATCAAAAATAAAATGAGATACCACCTCACACCAGTCAGAATGGCCATCATTAAAAAGTCTACAAATAACAAATGCTGGAAATGGTGTGGAGGAAAGGGAACCCTCCTACACTGTTGCTGGGATTATAAGTTGATACAGCCATTATGGAAAACACTATGGAGGTTTCTCATAAAACTAAAAATAGAATTGCTGTATGATCCAGAAATCCCACTCCTAGGAATATATATCCAGATAAAACTATAATTTGAAAAAACACATGCACCCTTATGTTTAGGGCTGCTGCTGCTGCTAAGTCGCTTCAGTCGTGTCCGACTCTGTGCGACCCCATAGACGGCAGCCCACCAAGCTCCGCCGTCCCTGGGATTCTCCAGGCAAGAATACTGGAGTGGGGTGCCATTTCCTTCTCCAGTGCATGAAAGGGAAAAGTGAAAGTGAAGTCTCTCAGTCGTGTCCGACTCTTAGCAACCCCATGGACTGTAGCCTACCAGGCTTCTCCGTCCATGGGATTTTCCAGGCAAGAGTACTGGAGTTGGGTGCCATTGCCTTCTCCGTATGTTTAGGGCAGCAGTTTTCAAAATAGCCAAAACATGGAAGCAACCTAAATATCCATTGACAGATAAATGGATAAAGAAGATGTGGTACGTACAAACAACGGACTACTACTCAGTCATAAAAAGAACAAAATAATGCCATTTGCAGTCACATGAGTGCAACTACTAATAGAGATCATCACACTAAGTGAAATAAGTCAGAAATGGAAAGACAAATACCGTATGATATCACTGATATGTGGAATCTAAAATATGGCAAAAATGAACCTATCTACAAAACAGAAACAGACCCATAGATGTAGAGAACAGACTTGTGGTTCCAAGGGGGAGGCAGAAGAGGAATAGACTGAGAGTTTGGAGTTGGTAGATGCAAACCGTTACAGTTAGAGTGGGTAAACAACATGGTCCTAATGCATAGCACAGAGAACTATAGTCAAAATCCTATAATAAAACATAATGGAAAACAATAATATATATGCGTGTATAACTGAGTCATTTTAGTATACTGTAGAGATTGGTACCACACTGTATTAATCAATCAATTATACTTCCATAAAAAGTAGAAAATGTGAATACACCCATATTTGTTAAAGAATTCAAATAATTAGAAGTCTACCCAAAAGGAAATCCCAGACCCAATTGCACACTTGGTTTGTGAATAATACCAAACATTTAAGTAAGAAATAATACAAGTATTAAAACCCTTTCAGAGAATAAGCAGAGGGAACATTTTCCCATTCATTTTATGAGTCCAGAAAAGGCTTCATACCAAAACTGGACAAGGGAAGCACTAAAAAGAGAACTATTGATCCCATGAACCTCATGAACATCAATGGAATAATTCTAAACAAATTCAAGCAAATAGCAGTATATAAAGAAGATAAAACATAATGACCAAGTAGGGTCATGCAAGTTTGGTACAGTATCAAAAAATCAATCAATGTAATTCACCACATCAAAGAATAAAGGGGAAAAATTATGCGATCATGTTAATAGATGCAGAAAAACACCTGATAAAACTCACCACATGTTCATGGAAAAAAAAAGTCTCACCTTAGTATGAAATAAAGAGAACTTTTCCAATCTGCTGAAAGCATTTACAAAAAACCTAGGGCAAACATACAATCTAATGGAGAACTGTTGTCTTCCCTTTAAGGCAAAAAGCGATGCCTCTTATCCCTTCAATTCAACATTGTCCTGGAGATAGTGAGTATGATAAAGCAAAAATAAGAAGTAAAAGGGATAAACACAGGAAAAAAGATGCAAAACTATCAACTATTTTCATTTACAGATAACACTCTGGTGTACATAGAAAATTCAATGGAAAATCCAAAAAAGAAAAAAAAGGAGGGGGAAAAACCCGCTATAATTAAAAATCCAATTTGTCAGATCCAAGAGATAAAAAGTCAAAATTATTTGCATCTCTGCTTATTTGCAACAAACAACTGGAAAATTTTTTTTAAATGCCATTTAAACATTTCTAGGAATATATTTAGTAAAATATGTGCAAAGACCTCTATATTGAAAAGAATAAAAACATTGCTAATAGAAATTTTTAAAAACTGAAGTGGAAAGACATATGATGCTTATGAATTGGGAAACTCAATATTGTTAAGATTGGTCGAGTGTGGTGGTGGTTTAGTCGCTAAGTTGTGTCCAACTCTTGCGACCCCATGGACTGTAGCCTGCCAGGCTCCTCTGTCCATGGGATTCTCCAGGCAAGAATACTGGAATGGGTTGCCATTTCCTTCTCCAATGTATTTTCCTGACCCAGGTATCAAACCCAGGTCTCCTTCATTGCAGGCAGATTCTTTACTGACTGAGCTACAAGGGAAGATTGGTTAATTCTCACCAAATTGACCTATTGATTGAATGCAATTCCAATCAAAATTACAGCAGATGTTTTGGAGAAATTGACAAGCTGATTCGAAAATTTATATAGAAATGCAAAGACTTAAAGTAGCTATCTTACCTTGAAAAGGAACAAAAGTGAAGGACTCACACTATTATATTTTAAGACTTACCAAAAGTTTTAATAATGAAGACAGTGCAGTTGATGTAAGGGTAGATAACTAAAGTCATAAATTAATGGAACAGAAAAGAGAATCGTGGAGTAGGAAATGGGAACCCACTCCAGTATTCTTGCTTGGAAAAGTATATGAACAGAGGAGCCTGGTGGGCTACAGTCCATGGGGTCGCAAAGAGTCACACACAATTGAGCAGCTGAACACAAGTAAACAGACAAGGGCTCACCCTAAATCCAGGCTGATCTCATCTCAAAATCCACAATTACATGTACAAAGATAATTTTTCCAAATTAGTCACCTTTGCATGTTCTGGGGTTACTACTTGGGCATACCTTTGGGGGCCACTATTAAACCTGCTGTAATCTGATAAGGAAAAAAAGGAGAGAATCTGGAATAGACCTATACATATATAGTGTTAAGTCAATTCAATAAGGAAAGGAGTGTCTTCAATAAATGATGAAGCTGAAACATACCTATGTTGGGGGGGGAAAGGAACTTTGACTCTTAAGTTGTTGTGTTGTTCCATTGCTAAATCACATCCATCTCTTTGCAACCCCATGGACTATAGCATGTTAGGCTCCTCTGTCCTTCACCATCTCCCAGAATTTGCTCAGATTCACGTCCACTGAGTCAGTGATGCTATCTAACCATGTCATCCTCTGCTGCCCCCTTCTCCTTTTGTGTTCAGTCTTCCCAGTTTCAGGGTCTTTTCTAGTGAGTCAGCTCTTCGCATCAAGAAGCCAAAGTATTGGAGCTTCAGCTTCAGCATCAGTCCTTCCATGAATATTCAGGATTGATTTCCTTTAGGACTGACTGGTTTGATCTCCTTGCAGTCCAAGGGACTCTCGAGTGTCTTCTCCAGCACCCCAATTCAAAGGCATCACTTCTTTAGTGCTCAGCCTTGTTCATGGTCCAATTCTCATATCCATACATAACTGCTGGAAAAACCGTAGCTTTGACTATATGGACTTTAAACTATTAAGTTTCCTTAAAGGAAATATAGAGGAATATTTTTACAATCTTGAGATAAAGATTTCTTAAGATATATAAAACAGTGATTATAAAAGAAAAAATGGTAATTAGACTTCATCAACATTTAAAGTTTTTGTTCATAAGAGACATTGTTGAGAAAGAGAAAAGCCAAGCCACAATCTAGGAGAACATATTCATAAATGTATATCTGATAAAGAACTTGTCCCCTGAATGTAAAAGAACTCCTATGAATTAAACATTAAAAGGACAAATAATTTAAATAAAAAATAAGCAGATGACTTGAATAGGCACTTCACAAAAGGAGATATATGAATGACCAATAGTATGTGAAAAGGTATTGAGATTCATTAGTCCTCAGGCACACATGCTTAGTTGATTCAGTCGTGTCTGACTCTGTGACCCCATGGACTGTAGCCACCAGGTTCCTCTGTAGGATTCTCCATTATTCCTCAGGGCAATGCAAATAAAGACCATGATGAGATACAAAAATGATTAAAAGTAAAAAACGGTTGTTGTAGATGTGGAGCACTTGGAATTCTCATACAATTCTTGTAGGAGTATAAAATAATTCAACCCCTTTGTAAAACAGTTTCTCACTCTTGAATAAAGCTAAGCATACATCTATACTATGACCCAATATTTCCATTCTTAACTGTATTGCCAAAAGAAAGGAATGTCACTATCCTACAAAAGATTTATTCAAGAATGTCTATATCAATTTTATTTATAAGGGCCCCGAATTGGAAACAATCCAAGTGTCCATCAACATTAAAATGGAAAAAGCTGTATACTATTCAGAAATAAAAATCAAAGTTCTGCAGAACAAGATGGTGGATCTGGTGGACCTGGAGTAGGTGGACCTGGAGTACATCTCTCTCCATGGATTCATCAGGAATACACCTTCAGACACAGAAGTGCATGCAGAACACCAGCTGGGAGCAGACAGGAGTACCTGACCTGAGGAAAAGAATATATAGACCTACGCAAAACTCGGTAGGACCGAGGAACTAGAGGGGAAAACAGGAGTGTTAGTAGGACTGGACCTGCTCTCAGAGGGTGGGGGAACTGAAGTAAGGATCTGATCCCCACATTGGGGCAATTGTCTGAGTCAGAGGAGAAACATTTAAGGCTGAGAGTGAAACAGCTGATCTGTGGCAGCCTTAATGGAAGGAGAATCAGACAGTCCTTGCCACAGCCATACATATCCCGCACAGGGACATAGATCCCCTGGAAGGTGCAGCAGCTGGGAACTAGAGTTTAGGGATTGTGGAGCTATCCCAGGGTGAGGGCTGCTGTTGACTGTGGAGAGACAGATCGAGGGGATTTGAGGGAGGAGATTGTGGTGGAAAATGCCTGTGAAGGAAAGCCGGGCAGCCATGGAAGCAAGGTGATACTGCTGAGTCATGCATAGGGGGTGGAGTCACCATCATAGCCTCTCTCTCCTCACACGCCAGCATCTGCAGCTGAACAATAGAGAGGCTGGCCCATCAAACCTTGAGGCACTGAACTACAGAGAAGGACCCCACCCAGGGTGCCCCTTTAAGTGCCAATCTACAGAGTAGGACCCCAGCCAGGGGGGTCCCTCTATGTGCCTGACATGCCAAACAACAGAGAAGGACCCCAGGCAAGGAAGCCCTCTAAGTGCCTGAACGGGCAGAGCTACGGAGAAAGACCGGCCAAAGAGGCCTCTGATCGCCAGCTACAAGAGGCTTGCAAAAAGACTGACAGGGCCATAACTCCTGTGGTGGAGGCAGACCGTGTCCCTGCACACTTGGCGCCGCCAGAGTCCCTGCAAGCCAAGCAGCTGCACCTTCACGCTCAACTCTCACTGGGGCAGAGCTGCCACAGGTAAAAAAAAGTCTTGCATCTATGAGTGCAGGGTCGCTTCGGCCATGTCTGACTCTTTGCGACCCTGTAGACTATGGCCTGCCAGGCTTCTCTGTCAGGGAGGGGGTTTCTCCAGGCAAGAATACTGGAGCGTATTGGCCAATACTAGTTGCCATACCCTTCTAGAGCACTATATTTCCTGCTGCTCTAGCTGCCAACTCCCCTGAGTATCTGGTGCTGCCAGAACTCCTGAAACTCAAGCAGCTGCACCACCTCCACACCTGGCCTTCACAGGGGCAAACCCAAGTCCTCCAGGGCAGCCTCAGGAGCAAACCCCAGTGGACGACCCACATGCAGAGGTGGAAATAAAACCACAATTGAAACCTAGGGGCAGTGTGACTAAGGAAGAAGACCCAAAATCTTCCCACTAGCTGTACAGGCTGCAGATTAAATCCACATGATCAACTAGGCAGACTCTGTGTCTATGGAATATATAAAAGGTCATTGAGAGCTCCCACAAAAGAAAACACACTAGTTCTGATAGCTGCGGACATTGGAGGCAAGAACACAGGAGTAGGATCAGATTAGAATCTGAGCTGCCCCCACAACAGGTCCAGAGATAAGCACAGTGTTGGGGGGCATCCTAGGGTGGTGAGGTGGACTGTGACTCCCAGCGAAGGAAAGGACTCTGACAGCAGTGATTCAAGAAAAACATTTATTATTTTTATTTTTTGACTTGTTCTGTAGATTCTTTCGGATTTTTTTTTTTTTTTTTCCCTTTTATCCACCCCCCCCCGTTGTAGTTGTTGATTTTATTGTCACTATGAAATCTAATTAAACTTTTGAGCATTTTTTTTCAGTCACATTTTTTATTATTGTTATAAACCCCTGCCTCTACGTTGGGCTTTTGCAATTCTGAGAAGTTTTCCTTTTTTTTTCCTTTTTCTCTTTTTAAAATTTTAATTTTTTAAACCTATTATTATTTTTTCTACATTTATTCCTTTGTTTGCTTTCCCTACTGTTGTTTTCCCCTTGCAGTTAATCTTTAATGTGTATAAATCTTCTTCGTCTGCCTCTATTTAACTCTGCACGTCTATTCTTTCTTTCTCTTCTTCCTTTCCTTTCCTCTCACCATATTGGTTAGTTTTATCTTCATTGCTTTATTCCCCAGTTGGCGCCTTGCTTTAGTTTTGTTTTCTAGTTTATACTTAAGTTAGTTTTGTTCTTGTAGATGTAATTTTTGGTTTCCTTTGTTCACCAGGTCAACCTATTGTACTTTATTTTTGTTGGACTGTTTTGATTTTGCTTATGGGTGTGTGTGTGTATATATATATATATATGTGTATATATATATATATATGTATATTCCATTATGTTAATTATTATTTGCCTGACTTTATAACTACCATTTATCTGGGGTTCATCTTTGGTTTCTCATTTTTGGATATGTTTTAATCTCACTTAATGCCATAACAAACCACTTGTGAAATCTTCATTACTGACCAGAGATCAAACCCTGAACCTTTGGAGTGGGAGCACTGACTCCAAGACCCTAGATTACCAGAGAACTAACCCTAGGAAGTATCAAATAGTGAGAACTCATACAAAAGAAACCACTTGAATATAAGACCCAGCATCACCCAAATACCAGTAGCACCCTCTGCAGTACGCCTCATCTAAACAACAAACAAAACAAAGATACAAACCCAGTCATCAGCAGACAGGATTACCACCTCACTCAGCCTTGTTTTTCAAAAACAAACAAACAAGCAAAAACTCAGCACAAATCTCACCCTATACAAAGCTTACACAAACCTCTAGACCAACCTAAGGAGGGCAGGAACCAAAAGGAAGAAAGAATTCAACCTTGAAGCCTGGGGAAAGGAGGCCTCAAACACAATAAGTTAAAAAATTAATGAAAAGGCAGAGAAATACTACACAAATGAAGGAACAAACTAGAAACACAGAAGCCCAAATAAATGAAGAGGAAATATGCAAACTTTCTGCAAAAGAATTCAGAATAATGACAGTAGAGATGATTAAAAAAAAAAAAACCTTGAAAACAAAATGGAGAAAATAGAAGAATCAATTAACAAAGAGAAGCAGAAGAACAAATCAGTGAGCTGAAGATGAAATGGTGGAAATAACATCTGAAGAGCAGAATAAGACAATATGAAACACACCAACATTCAAATTATAAGGGTCCAAGAAGAAGAAGAGAAAAAGAAAGAGTATGAGAAAATTTTTGAAGAGATTGTAGTTGACAATTTCCCCAACATGGAAAAGGAAATAGTCAATCAAGTCCAAGAGACACAAAGAATCCCATACAGGATCAACCCAAGGAGAAAAACACAAAGACACATACTAATCAAACTAACAAAGACTAAACACAAAGAAGGAGAAAAACACAAAGACACATACTAATCAAACTAACAAAGACTAAACACAAAGAACGAATATTGAAAGCAGCAAGGGAGAAGCAACAAGTAACATACAAGGGAAACTCCATACACTTAACAGCTGATCTTTCAGCAGAAATTCTGCAGGCCAGAAGGGAATGGCAGGATATATTTAAAGTACTGAAAGGGGAAAATCTACAACCAAGATTACTGTACCCAGCAAGGATCTCATTCAAAATTGATGGAGGAATAAAAACCTTTTCAGACAAGCAAAAGTCAAGAGAATTCAGTACCACCAAACCAGCTTTACAACAAATGTGAAATGTACTTATATAGTCAAGAAATACAAGAGAAGAAAAAAAATCTACAAAATCAACCCCAAACAATTAAGAAAATGGTAATAGGAACATATATATCAATAATTACTTTAAATGCAAATGGATGAAATGCTTCAACCAAAAGACACAGACTGGCTGAATGGGTAAAAAAACAAGACTCAAATATATGCTGTCTACAAGAAACCCACTTCAGACCCAAAGACACATAGACTGAAAGTGAGAGGATGGAAAAATACATTCCATGCAAATGGGAAGCAAAAGAAAGCTGGAGTAGCAATCCTCATATCAGACAAAATAGACCTGAAAAAAAGAAGATTACAAGAGATAAGGAAGGACACTAAATGATGAAGAAGGGATCAGTCCAAAAGGAAGACAACAATTGTAAATATATATGCACCCAGCATAGAAGCACCTCAACACATCAGACAAACACTAACAGATATAAAAGGAGAAATTGACAGTAACACAGTAATAGTAGGAGACTTTAACACCCCACTCACACCAATGGACAGATCATCAAAGCAGAAAATTAATAAGGAAACACAAGTCTTAAATGATACATTAGATGAGATGGATCTCATTGATATCTTCAGGATATTCCATCTGAATGCAGAATACATGCTCTCAAGTGCACATGAAACACTCTCCAGGATAGACCACATCTTGGATCACAAATCAAACCTCAGTAAATTTAAGAAAATTGAAATTATATCAAGCGTCTTCTCTGACCACAACGCTATGAGACTAGATATAAATTACAAGAAAAAACCTGGAAGAAACACAAAGACATGGAGATTAAACAACACATTCCTAAATAACCGACAGGTTACTAAAGAAACCAAAAGAGAAATCAAAAAATTTCTAGAAACAAATGCAATGGAAACATGACAACTCAAAACCTACGGGATGCAGCAAAAGCAATTCTAAGAGGGTTTATAGCAATACAATCCTACCTGAAAAAACAAGAAAAACATTGAATAGACAACCTAAATTTACAGCTAAACAACTGGAAAAAGAAGAACAGAAAACCCTCAAAATTAGTAGGAGGAAAACAATCATAAAGATCTGAGCAGAAATAAATGAAAAAGAAATGAAAGAAACAATAATAAAGATTAATAAAACTAAACACGGATTCTTTGAGAAGATAAACAAAATTGACAAACCTTTAGCCAGACTCATCAAGAGAAAAAACAGAGAAAAATCAAATCAACAAAATTAGAAATGAAAAAGGAGAGATTACAACAGACAACGCAGAAATACAAAGGATTATAAGAAAGTATTATGAACAACTATATGGCAATAAAATGGATAGCCTGGAAGAAATGGACAGATACTTAGAAAAGTTCAATCTTCCAAGACTGAACCAGGGAGAAATAGAAATTATGAACAACCCAATTACAAGCACTGAAATTTAACCTGTGATCAAAAATCTCCCCAAAAAACAAAAGCCCAGGACCAGATGGCTTCACAGGGAAATTCTATCAAACATTTAGAGAAGGTTGAGCGCCAAAGAATCGATGCTTTTGAACTGTGGTGTTGGAGAAGACTCTTGAGAGTCCCTTGGACTGCAAGGAGATCCAACCAGTCCATCCTAAAGGAGATCAGTCCTGAGTGTTCATTGGAGGGTCTGATGTTGAAGCTGAAACTCCAATACTTTGGCCACCTGACGCGAAGAGCTGATTCATTGGAAAAGACCCTGATGCTGGGAAAGATTGAGGGCAGGAGGAGAACAGGACGACAGAGGATGAGATGGTTGGATGGCATCACCCACTCAATGGACATGAGTTTGGGTAGGCTCCAGGACTTGGTATTGGACAGGGAGGCCTGGTGTGCTGCAGCTCATGGGGTCGCAAAGAGTCAGACACGACTGAGCGACTGAACTGAACTGAACTGAACTGAACTGAATGCCTATCCTTGTAAAACTCTTTCAAAAAATTGCAGAAGGACCACTTCCAAACTTATTCTATGAGGCCACCATCACCCTGATACCAAAACCAGACAAAGATAATACAAAAAAAGAAAACTAAAGGCCAATATCACTGATGAACATAGATGCAAAAATCCTCAATAAAATTTTAGCAAACAGAATTTAGCAACACATTAAAAAGTTTATACACCATGATCAGGTTGGGTTTATTCCAGTAATGCAAGGATTCCTCAACATGCAAAAATCAATCAATGTGATACACCATATTAACAAACTGAAAGATGAAAACCATATGATCATCTCAATAGATACAGAAAAATGCTTTGAAAAAATTCAGCACCCATTTATGATTAAAACTCTTCAAAAAACAGGCATAGAAGGAACCTACCTCAACATAGTAAAGGTCATATATGATAAGCCTACAGCAAACATTATTCTCAATGGTGAAAAACTGAAAACATTCCCCCTAAGATCAGGAGCAAGGCAAAGGTGTCCACTTTCACCACCATTATTCAACATAGTTCTGGAAGTCCTAGCTACAGCAATCAGAGAAGAAAAAGAAATAAAAGGAATCCAGATCAGAAAAGAAAAAGTAAAGCTCTCACTGTTTGCAGATCACATGATACTGTACATAGAAAACCCTAAAGATAATATCAGAAAATTACTAGAGCTAATCAGTGAATTTAGCAAAGTTGCAGGATACAAAATCAATACACAGATATCACTTGCATTTTTACATACTAGCAATAAAAAATCAGAAAGAGCAATTAAGGAATCAACCCCATTCACCACTGCAACAAAAAGAATTAAATATCTAGGAATAAACCTACCTAAGGAGACAAAAGAACTGTACACAGAAAATTGTAAGTTTGACAGAAAACAGCAAAATTCTGTAAAGCAATTATCCTTCAATAAAAAAATAAAAAGAAGAAAAATGATCTGAAGTTAAAAAAAAAAAAAAAAGCCCAGTTTTGACAAGATGCCCAAGTGAACAATTTAATACCAACATTAATAAAATAAAATAACTAGTTTCCTCTAAATGTTAAAAAACAATAAAAATTCTGACATATATCACAGCATGAATGAAATATAAGAACATAATTTAGAGCTAAAGAAGCTAAATAAAATAGTAATACTCTATTATTTCATGTATATAAATTTTAAGGACAGGCAAAATTAATTTATGATGATAGAAATCAGAAAAGGATACAAGGTTGTCTACTGGAAAGAGACACAAGGAAATTTTCTGAGGTGACCGAAATATTCTAAATTTTGATTAGAGTGATGGTTACACAGGTCAAAGTTCATTGAGCTGTACACTAAAATTTATTAATTCCACTCCATATAAATTAAACTTTAACCATATATGCTCTTAGCATTAAAATCAAAGTAAAAAGAAAACTCTTAAAGGCTCTATTGTAATAATTTATTCATATTTGAAAACATCTGGTTATTTTTATTACCCAGTGTCTTGCCTGGTTCTGATTTTCTTGAAACACACTATTGTTTTCTCTTAGAGCTCTGTAGGCATTTTTACATTATCTTCTGGCATCAAATGTTGCTGGAGAGAAGATTGAGGTCAATTATAATATCCATACCCCATGCTCTGAGATGATCGTTTTTTTTTCTGTCTAGATAGATGCGAGTTATCTAGAAATTCATTATCTTAGTAGTAAAAGTAGTATCCATGAAAATTTTTTAACAAATTGATATGATTTTCAGGTTGATTATTTTTTCTTTTTTAATTAATTTAGTTTTATTGAAGGATAATTGCTTTACAGAATTTTGCTGTTTTCTGTCAAACCTCAGCATGAATCAGCCATAGGTATACATATGTCCCCTCCCTTTTGAACCTCCCTCTCATCTCCCCTCCCCATCCCACCCCTCTAGGTTGATAGAGAACTCCTGTTTGAGTTTCCTGAGCCATTTAGGCAAATTCCCATTGGCTATCTATTTTACATATGATATTATAAGTTTACATATTACTGTTTCCATACATCTCACCCTCTCCTCCCCTCTCCCCATGTCCGTAAGTCTATTCTCTATGTCTGTTTCTCCACTGGTGTCCTGTAAATAAATTCTTCAGTACCATTTTTCTAGGTTCTGTATATATGCGTTAGAATAAGGTATTTATCTTTCTCTTTCTGACTCACTTCACTCTGTATCATAGGTTCTAGTTTCATCCACCTCATCAGGACTGACTCAAATGCGTCCCTTTTTATGGCTGAGTAATATTCCATTGTGTATATACCCCACACCTTCTTTATCCATTCATCCATTGATGGACATCTAGGTTGCTTCCATGTTCTAGCTATTGTAAATAGTGCTGCAATGAACAATAGGATATATGTGTCTTTTTTAGTTTTGGTTTTCTCAGGGTATATGCCTAGGAGTGGGATTCCTGGGTCATGTAGTGGTTTTATTCCTAGTTTCTTAAGGAATCTCCATACCATCTTCCATAGCGGCTGTATCAATTTACATTTCCACCAACAGTGCAAGAGTGTTCCCTTTTCTCCACACCTTCTCCAGCATTTATTGTTTGTAGACTTTTTGATGAGGGCCATTCTGACTGGTGTGAAGGGATATCTCATCGTGGTTTTGATTTACATTTCTCTAATAATGAGCGATGCTGCGCATCTTTTCATGTGTTTGTTAGCCATCTGTATGTCTTCTTTGGAGAAATGTCTATTTAGGTCTTTTTCCCACTTTTTGATTGGGTTGTTTGTCTTTCTGGCATTGAGTTTTATGAGCTGCTTGTACACTGTGGAAATTAATCCTTTGTCAGTTGTTTCATTTGCTATTATTTTCTCCCATTCTGAGGGCTGTCTTTTCACCTTGCCTATAGTTTTCTTTGCTGTGCAAAAGCTTTTAAGTTTAATCCAGTCCCACTTGTTTACTTCTGTTTTTATTTCTGTTACTCTAGGAGGTGGGTCATAGAGGATCTTGCTTTGATTTATGTCATCTAGTGTTCTGCCTATATTTTCCTTTAAGAGTTTTACAGTTTCTGGTCTTTAATCCCTTTTGAGTTTATCTTTCTGAGTGGTGTTAGGAAGTATTCTAATTTCATTCTTTTACATGTAGCTGTCCAGTTTTCCCAGCACCATTTATTGAAGAGACTGTCTTTGCCCCATTGTATATTCTTGCCTCCTTTGTCAAAAAGAAGGTACCCAGAGGTGCGTGGGTTTATTTCTTGTTCCATTGGTCTGTATTTCTGTTTTTGTGCCAGTACCATACTGTCCTGATGACTGTAGCTTTGTAGTATAATCTGAAGTCAGGAAGGTTGATTCCTCCAGCTGCATTCTTCTTTCTCAAGACTGCTTTCACTATTCAGTGTCTTTTGTGTTTCCATTTGAATTGTGACATTTTTTGTTCTAGTTCTGTGAAAAATGCCATTGGTAATTTGATAGGGATCACATTGAATTTGTAGATTGCATTTGGTAGTATAGTCATTTTCACAATATTGATTCTTCCTACCCAGGAACATGGAATATCTCTCCTTCTATTTATGTCATCTTTGATTTCTTTCATTAGTGTCTTATAATTTCTGTGTACAGTTCTTTTGTCTCCTTAGGTAGGTTTATTCCTAGATATTTAATTCTTTTTGTTGCAGTGGTGAATGGGGTTGATTCCTTAATTGCTCTTTCTGATTTTTTATTGTTAGTATGTAAAAATGCAAGTGATATCTGTGTATTGATTTTGTATCCTGCAACTTTGCTAAATTCACTGATTAGCTCTAGTAATTTTCTGATATTATCTTTAGGGTTTTCTATGTACAGTATCATGTGATCTGCAAACAGTGAGAGCTTTACTTTTTCTTTTCTGATCTGGATTCCTTTTATTTCTTTTTCTTCTCTGATTGCTGTAGCTAGGACTTCCAGAACTATGTTGAATAATGGTGGTGAAAGTGGACACCCTTGCCTTGCTCCTGATCTTAGGGGGAATGTTTTCAGTTTTTCACCATTGAGAATAATGTTTGCTGTAGGCTTATCATATATGACCTTTACTATGTTGAGGTAGGTTCCTTCTATGCCTGTTTTTTGAAGAGTTTTAATCATAAATGGGTGCTGAATTTTTTCAAAGCATTTTTCTGTATCTATTGAGATGATCATATGGTTTTCATCTTTCAATTTGTTAATATGGTGTATCACATTGATTGATTTCTGTATATTGAAGAGAGGTTGATTTTTTTATTTGAGTACCATTTGCTTGTATTAGATCATTTAATACTTTCTCTAACTCATATTTAAATTCTTTCAGAAATACTATTCTTATGTTGTATTAATTTTGTTCTTTATATCAATTAGCTTCTTTTTATTGCATTTGGCTTTTTGCTATTTATTTTGTGCATTCATAATCACTTTCCTACATACCATTAAGTTTATTTTTAGGTTGGTCTAGTCTGAGGAATTCCATGGACAAAGGAGCCTGGCAGACTACAATTCCTGGGGTTGCGAAGTTAGTCAGACTAAAACTTTCTAGTGCATTTCGTGCAGTCTCAAATTCAATCATAGATGCTTCTATTTTCTTGTTTAATTTATTCTCTTGCTTCTGTAACTTTCCTGTTTATTTCATCCTCTTGTGAGAAAGGGCTGAATCCTAACTACTAGACAACCAGGGAACTTTCATTTTATTGTTTGATCATCTTGACCATGGGCTCTTGTTTATTGAATTTATCGTCTCACTACATTTTCTATAGCTCAGAACACTTGTGAAGAATTTCCTTCTGATTTTTGTTTTTGCATTTAAGTTGGTTTCTATCTTTTGCATTATTGACCTGTGTATATGTGTCTATGTGTGTTTATGTGTGTATTTATGTGGATGGTTGCCAAGGGCTAATTTTCATTTTGCTCAACTGTTCTCTTTGTCTAAAAGTGTTAATTGCTCAGTCAGCTCTGACACTTTGTGACACCATGGACTGTAACCCACCAGGTTCCTCTGTCCATGGAATTCTCCAGACAAGAATACTGGAGTGAGTTGCCATTCCCTTCTCCAGGGGATCTTCGCAACCCAGGGACTGAGGTTGCAGGCAGAGCCACCAGGTGGCTCCAGTCTGAGCCACCAGGGAAGCATTTGCCTAATGCAGTGTAAATGTCTTCTTGTCTTTCTCCCTTTTGACACTGTTTTTTCCCTGAGAAGCCACAGTTTGAGGGCTAGGACTTTGATGCTGTTTTCACTTTTTCTACAGGCACAACAGGACACAACAGAGCCCAGCTGAGGTACTGTGCAGAAGTATCAGGGCTCAGCAGTCATTTCTAAATTTGTTAAGTCTTTATTAAATGGGCTTCCCTTGTGGCTCAGCTGGTAAAGAATCCGCCTGCAATGCAGAAGACCTGAGTTCAATTCCTGGGTTGGGAAGATCTCCTGAAGAAGGAAAAGGCTACCCACTCCAGTATTCTGGCCTGGAGAATTCTGTGGACTATATAATCCATGGGGTCACAAAGTGTTGGACACAACTGAGCGACTTTTACTTTATTAAATGTGCAAAGGCTTTCTTCACTGAGTTGAGGAATGTGTTCTATCCTAGGGAGGATACCTTCAATCTTGGATATATATTTTATATATAGATAGATAGATAGATAGATAGATATAGATAGATAGATAGATAGATAGATAGACAGATAGATAGATAGAGATATAGGTATAGATATATCTGGGTGGCTAAGCAGTAAAGATTCCGCCTGCAGTACAGGAGATGTAAGAGACGCAGTTTCAATCCTTGGGTCGGGAAGATCCCCTGCAAAAGGAAATAGCAACCCACTCCAGTATTCTTGCCTGGGAAATCCCGTGGACAGAGGAGCCTGATGGCCTACAGTCCATGGGGTCACAAAGTCAGACACGACTTAGCAACTAAACCACCAAACCACAAGATATTGCTAGTTTCTGCAAATTCCCCCCAAGCATCAAGCCTGATAATTTATACAGAGTATGTCGATAAATGATTATTGATTGAAAAACATAAAATAAATAAATATTTTTTAATTAAAAAAATAAAAAGGTGAAATATACCTAGCTTTAATTATGCCTGTCCCAGGGCACCAAGGAGATGCTAATGGGTAAGGATAAGTGTGGAGGAAGTTGATAATTTGTGTGGTTATGCCAGCAATTTGCCCATCTGGAGAACTGTTTAAGTGCCTCATCTAAGAATTCATGCATGGTGCAGAGGACCTGCCTAGATGGAGGCAAACAGATGAAATGGTTTGTTCCAGTCGCTTCTAGCATCTGACGTCTAGTCTTTCACAGAACAACATAATAAATGTCATATGGAAAAGTGAAATATTTGTTTATCAGTAGCTATACTATATATGCACATATATACATTTCAGATGTGAGTTTATGCTAAATATATTTCATGTAAATATAGACATTTATTTCCATAAATGTTTCCTTTTATAGTCTTTGTTGCCATTCATACAATCACCACTGTTACTCTTTTCCAAGCTCCCAATTTTCCCATAGTGCTCTGTTCATAATCGAAGACAGAAAAGCTAGTGTATTCACATCAGAACTGAATAGAAAGTGACAAAACGTGAGAATGGCCATTAAATAATTCTCTTAATAGTTGAGATCATCTGGATCGACTCCCGCAAATGTTCAGATTTCCATGCCAGCTTCTCTTGCTTTTCCTCCAGAACCACATGCTCAAATGTTTTAAAAGTATTCTAGTTTTATAGGTCTTTTAGAAGTCATATTTCATAGGAAACTGTCCTTTTGGAAGGGAATCTTAATAAAAGCCAAATATGTATTCTGAGAATTTGCTTGTGATGTGATAAATTTAAGACAATGTTTGTAATGAAAAACTGAATGTTCACATTTATTTTGCAACTGGACACAATTTTGGACAGAGAATATGTGTAGCATCTCTTGTCCTAGATGGAGCCTAAGCTAGGTTCCCAATCCACATGCCTCAAATCACGCCTCTAAGGGCATGTTTGTAGAAATCTATGTGCACAAGGAATGGAGACACTTTAAAAAAAAAATTCAATTGACAGTGATTTGAAAGTTGAGCTTTTACTCTTTGATCAACATGTCTTAGCCGATGGTAGAATCTGATTTCCAGTGGAAGACAGCTCTTTATTTTATTTATTTATTTTTGGACATGCCATGCCTGTGGGATCCCAGTTCCTCAAACAAGTATCAAACCTATGGCTCTGCATTGAAAGCACAGAGTCTTAACCACTGGATGGCCAGGGAAGTCCCTGGAGACAATTTCCCAGGCAGAATTTGTCCTAAAGGGAGAGTGAGGCAGGAAGAAGCCAGTACGAAGCCAGTCCCTGCAAGAAATCATGTGTTAAGTCCTGGGGACAGAGGAGGTTGGGAATCAAAACTTGGAGAGACTGGGGGCAAAGCCACATGACATGGAGAGGGCAACGCTCCCCACCTCACCACAGCAGAAGCTCATCACCTCCAGAACCTCAATGTGTCAGCATTGGTGGAGCAGAAGTACCCAAAGGGAGAGGCGGCAGTGCCCTGTGGTGGGATCCAGATCTAGAAGGTCTGTAGGGCAGTACACAGGGAGGCGGCAGAGACACCCATGCCCAGTAGACACAAGCATGTCCAACAGTGGTGACATGTCTAATAGGCACTCAAGATGTGGAAAGTGACCTGCAGAGAGCTTAGCAGGCTTGGCGGGGATGGCAGCAGCAGGATCCAAGCAGTAGAAGAGGAAAAATTGTGTCAGAATCATGTTGTTTTTCAGTCACCAAGTTGTATCCGACTTTGTGACCCTGTGGACTGCAGCATGCTAGACTTCCCTGCCCCTCATCATCTCCCAGAGTTTGCCCAAGTTTGTGTCCACAGAAATGGTGATGCCATCCGTCCAACCATCTCATCCTCTGTCACCCTCTGCCTTCAATCGGTCATCCTTCTGTCTTCAATCTTTCCAAGCATGAGGGTCTTTTTCTTCCCCCAGCATCAGGTCAGAATCATAGTTCTTTGAAAAATGCCCACAATGGATAAAATGTTTGGAAAGGTTTATTCAAAACAGAGGCAGGAGAGAAGACAACTAATAATCTTTAAAGAAGTTTATCAGATATTTAACAATGTTCATTTCATTTATTCTTTTAAAAGTACTTGTTGACAGTATCAACTCTGAATCTGAAATAAGGCATTATCTGAATCTATTTACGTAATTTTTATTAAGTGCATCACAATGTATTAAGTGTTTCAACACAAACATTGAGCCTGGCAAGTCAAATACTTGGCTTTCAATTTCATAAGTGAAAACAGATTTTATTCATCAAATCACTATTAGAAAAATCTTAAATGACTACAAATTTTAAATTAAAAATGTCTTACTGTTGTCGTAGATTCTTAGATTATGGAACTGAAAGTATCCTACCAAGGGTTAGGAGGGGTGGCATAATTCATGATGAAAATGTAAGGAAAAATAAAAAGGGGGAGAATTTTACAAAGTTGGAGATATGACAAAAATGAAGGATGCTGAATGTTGTTTGTTGTTGTTTAGTTGCTCATTCATGTCTGACTCTTTTGCAACCCCATGGACTGTAGCCCGCCAGGCTCCTCTGTCCATGGATTTCCCAGACAAGCATAATGGAGTGGGTTTCCATTACCTTCTTCAGGAGATCTTCCTGACACAGGGATCTAACCTGTGACTCCTGCATTGCAGGCTGATTCTTTACAGCTGAGCCTCTGGGGAAGAATAGAGATCTTAAATACATCAACTAGCTAAGCTAAGTAGTCTTCTCCAAGAGGTGCTGTTGGTGTGAGTTACCACCAATGACAGTATATTATTATATATAATACTGGTGCCCCAATATTAATCACTAACTCTTTACCACCAAGGACTAGTAAATCCATAACCAATTTCATTCTGGTTAACTGGACAGAGGATGTAAGTGGGTAACATGGTTGAAATACAGTGAGCAGTAAGATAGAGATATGTGCAGAACATATGGAAAGAATACACAAGAAAAGCATTCTTTAAAATTTTCAGCAGTTATACTGAGATATAATTGATGTAGAATGAACTGCACATATGAAGTGTACACACTGATAATTTAAGGCACTTAGACACTTATGAAACCATCAACAAAATCAACATACTACATATTATCATCTCCCAGTTTTCGTGCACTTTTTTGGTAATCCCTCCCTTTTTCCTGTCCTGTACTGCTGTTCTACTGTCCCCAGGAAACCAATGATTTGCTTTCTATCACTATAAATTATTTTACATTTTCTAGAATTTAATGGAGTTATACTCAGTTCAGTTCAGTCATTCAGTCGTGTCTGACTCTTTGTGACCCCATGACTGCAGCCTGCCAGGCTTCCCTGTCCTTCACCAACTCCCGGAGCTTACTCAAACTCATGTCCATTGAGTTGGTGATGCCATACAACTGTCTCATCCTCTGTAATCCCTTTCTCCTTCTGCCCAGCATTAGGGTCTTTTCCAGTGAGTCAGTTCTTCACATCAGATGGCCAAAGTATTGGAGTTTCAGCTTCAGCATCAGAACTTCCAATGAATATTCAGGACTGATTTGCTTTAGGATTCACTAGTTTGATTTCCTTGCCATCCAAGGAACTTTCAAGAGTCTTATCCAACACCACAGTTTAAAAGCATCAATTCTTCAGCATTTTCTATATAGTCCAACTCTCACATCCATACATGACTACTGGAAAAACCATAGCTTTGACTAGACAGACCTTTGTTGGCAAAGTAACGTCTCTGCTTTTTAATATGCTGTCTAGTTTGGCCATAGCTTTTCTTCCAAGGAGCAAGTGTCTTTTAATTTCATGGCTGCAGTCACCATCTGCAGTGATTTTGGAGCCCAGAAAAATAAAGTCTGTCACTGTTTCCATTGTTTCCCCATCTATTTGCCATGAAGTGATGGGACTGGATGCTATGATCTTACTTTTCTGAATGTTGAGTTTTAAGCCAACTTTTTCACTCTCCTCCATACAGCATATCCTTTTTTTGTTTTGTTTTGTTTTGTTTTGTTTCACTCAATGTAATTATTTTGAGATTCAGTTATGTTGGGTGTACCAATAAGGAAAGGTGTTATTCTAATTGAGAGTGGAGGCAAGCTTGAGACTTAGAAATGATATTTATATTTAGCCAGAGCACAAAAACAAGTGTAAGTATCTAAGTAGAAGAAATAGCAAGAGCAAAAACAAACATTCACACTCATGCGTGTGTGTGTGTGTGTGTGTGTGTGTGTGTGTGTGTGTGTGCGCGTGTGTTGGGGTGAGGGAGAAAGTAGTACACCAGGGTGGCCATAGTGCTAAATGAAGGGAAAACAGAACATGAGATATCAGAATAAAAAGTGCAGGTTAGCAGGACAAACTGGTGTCACTGATGCTGAAAACAGATGCCAGAAGACTTAAAAGGATTGAAAAAATATACTTCAGGTTTTATGATGCTAATTGAAGTCGTCAAGTGACCTACTTTCTATTTTTGCTTTATTTTCATCTGCCCAACAGGAGGTGTGTGATTACATATAATATATGTGTGTGTGTTAGTCGCTCAGTCATGTCCAACTCTTTGCGACCCCATGAACTTTGCAACCCCATGAACTGTGTAGCCCACAAGGCTCTTCTGTCCATGGAATTCTCCAGGCAAGAATATTGGTGTGAGTTGTCATTTCCTTCTCCAGGGGATCTTCCTGACTCAGGAATTGAACCCGGGTCTCCCACATTGCAGGCAGATTCTTTACTGTCTGAGCCACCAGGGAAGCTTGTGTATATAGTATACATGATATAAATTATATATCATCAAATTTATATACAATCACTAAGTTGATTATATGTAATTGTAGGTTATATAATTACATATAGGCTCACTAGATTTGATAATATGTCATACGGACCATCATGTATATTGCATGATATATAAAATCACTAAATTTGTTGAGTTAACTGTACATTTGATTGATATGCAGCTGTAAGCACATACTCATAGTTCAGTATTATTTTCTTAATTGTTCAAGTAGCCTTGTTGCCTTCTCGGGCATCATGATGATTTCTTACAGTTTAAATACTTATGTGAACTACTGCACGATTAATACCTTCTCCGAACCGTTTAGTTTTTATGTAATTTATTCCTTTTTGGCAAGCAGAGAAAGTCTGTGGCTGGGGATTCACAAGTCCTGGCTTTCACCCATTCTCTGCCGAACTAGCTGGGGGGCCTTGTCTGTGCCTTCTTTTTCTCATTTTGAAAACTCAGGCTTTGGAATTAATGTTTTCCTAGTGCTTTTCTGGGGTAGTGCAATATGATGACAAGATGATGGGACCAGAACCCAGGAGTCCTGGCTGGTGACTCTGACTCCCCAGTGTGCCCTTTGACAGCAGCTTGGGACTCAGTCCTCTCATCTGTTCAATGGGGATAATAACACAGTCTCTGCTGGTTTCATCAGGATGCCACCTGGATTAAATGAGCGTGAGTTGGAAAGTAAACTAATGGTAATAGTGCTGTCCAGTTCTCAAGTTCATGACCAAGGGCCACAAGGCACTCCAGTGACTTTCTCGGAGAGTCTTTCTTTTTCCTAGTTCCTTTCTGTTCTTTGGTGAATGTAGTGTTACTATGACATATTAATCTGTTTATAACATACATAACAATAATACTTAATATAGTATCACCCATCCTACAAACTCATCAGTGTGTCATAACATTCAGTATTGTCTCCACGAGTCAAAAAATGTCCTGTATGCTCTCAGTTGCTGTGTAGTTTATGAAAAGGACAAAGCAAATCGTGTTTCCTTGAGTTAGCAGAATAGAAGAGCCTAAGTATGGTCTTTTGTAGTAGGAGCTACTGAAAACCAATAAATAAATAAATTAATTAATTAAATAACTTAAATAAATAAATAAATTACAATGCCACTTTCAGAACAGGGGTCACCATTTAACCCTGGACTGGGTGTAGGAAGAGGTGAGAGCACGGAGAGGTGAGACCAACTCAGGAAATTAAATTAAACAATAAATAATGGCAGACCCTGATCCCGTCATCATTTCTCACCACACCCAATAAGGCTTTGAAAGGAGGACTCTGTGGAATTCATTTTAAGTCTTGGGGAAACAGCATGCAGTCTGAATATCTGCACATAAAAATGTGAGGGGTAGGAGGGTGGGTCAGGAGATGTCAGACAGCACTAGGATCACAACCTAGCTCCCCAGACCTTTCCCCACTAAATTCAATTATATACAGTTAGCCCTGATGGTGACAATGCTACAATTGGAAATTCCTAGAACTTCCTATTTGGGGCAATTTTTCTTATGGAAATAGCATCGTTTTTCCAAAATTTATTCCACTAGCAGAAGAAATATATTTGCATTTGACTATTAGTTTAGAGAACTTCAAGATAAAAGCTCTTCTTTACCAAGTAAAACCCAGAAAAGTAAAGGGACTCCTGGACCTCCCCACCCCAAATAAGAGCAGAGACTTGAAGTGGCAGACTCAGCTGCTTGATTTCTTTTTTAACTTTGCTCAAATACTTATTTGGCTCCTATATTATGGAAGACACTTTACAAACCCTGTAGGAATACAAAGCTAAAAAAAAAATAATAATAATAAGTCTTCTCAGGAGGCATCCAATACAGACCAGCATAGAAGTAAACTCCAAGACAGAGTGAGGTGAGGTCATTCTTGGTGGAGTCTGAAGGAATGAAAGATCGCTGGTTTCATGGAAGAGAAGGCATTTGAGAGGAGCCTGGAAAGATGGCAGAAGCTTGGAAGACAAACAGGGGTGGATGAGAATTGATCAAAAAGTACCGAAGTGTGAAAACAATGTGTCTTTTTCCAGTTTGGTTCAAGAACAGTGGGATAGCGAGGGCTGGGGTTGGAAAGGCAAGTTGGAGCTGTGTTGTAGATGGATTTGTGCTGGGCTGTGGGGTTCATTATATTTTAGGTGGTGTCCAACAGGGGGACCCTAGAGGCTTCATCATGGGGTTGAAATGATTGCAGGATTGAATGATTGGAAAGTGGAGGCTGAGAGTTGGGTGAGCAGAATGGATTTGGTGGAGACTGCCAAGCAGAGATTACGGGGGCATGAACTGGGATAGGAACCAGAACCAAGAGGGAGAGGCCAATTTAAACATTATTGTGAGATAGAGTCAACAGGACATGGCACCTCTTTAGATGAATAGGTGAAGAAGAAAGATGTGGGTTTAGGCATCAAAGATAATTGCAGGGACTTCCCTCGTGATCCTGTGGTTAAGATTCTGCACTTCTACTGTAGGAGGCATGGGTTCAATCCCTGGTCAGGGAACTAAGATTCCATATGCTGGGCCAAAAAGAAAAAAAAAAGAGAAATACTTGCAAAAGAACTGGGATACATAAAAAGAACATAATGATATCTTAAATACCCTTGGAAATATTTCAGAAAGAAGGTTCCTGGGCATAAGAAAGAGAATTTGGGAGTAAAATAGTGGGCATTTGTGATAGATTGCCTTTTCCAATGAGATTCAGCTTCTCTTGGAGGAAAATGGACAATGAAGAGCCTGGGGATCCCCCAGATAAGATAGTCTAGCCAAGGCATCGTTAAACTAAGGGATCTTAAATTTGGGCTGGGTGGGGATAGAACTGAAACCAGTGGGGCCAAAAGATGAGAATAGTAGAAAGGGGCTTGGGTTGGGGGCGGTTCGGCTCAGGAGGAATAAGAAAGAAAGGTGGAAAACAAAGAGATGGTGGTGTGCCAGGAGAACTCCAGAGCCGGCGATCTTAAGGATGGAGACATTTTGAGTGATGAAAAGAACTAGTATGGAAATGGACCATGTTGGGTGATGCGAAGACTGGAATTATGAGTGTCAAAGAACTGGGAGGCTGTCGGCAGGGAGTAAAAAGAAAGTCCCAAGAAAAATATTCAAATAAAGTTTATATAAGGCATGTATGGAGTTTGCGGGAGGTGGAGGTTGCAAAATAAAGGAAGGCTATGGCTGTATTTATAGTCTCGCATTTTTTATTGCTGCCTTCTTAATTCTTTATGAGTTGAGCCAATTTGGAGCTTACTCTTACTCTATACAATCCATGTGTTTTCTCATGTCTGAAATAGGCCGGATGTAACATCTTTGTCTTTTATTTTTCTTTGTTAATCCTGTTCCTGGGGAAACATCTACTGGAATGTCTTCTGCCAACTTATATTTTCCTTAATCTTTGCTACCTTTGCCAAGGTTAATCTAAATACCTCACACCTGGCCCGAAATTTCCAATACAAAGTTCATTCCTCTGGCTGAAAAGCAAAGAAAGGCAAAGGAAACAAGTAAGAGAGGCTTCAGGTTAGGGTGGGTGGGGACAGATGAGTGGGAGAAAGCAGACAAACAGATTTTAAACCATAATGGATGCCATTATGTATGACTTCAGCATTTGAAAATTATATAAAAACCAGAGTTGGTTGATTTTTGTTTGTTTGGGTAGGTGAGTTTTTTCTTCCTCAGATGGTCTCAGGAGACAAAGACATGCTGTCAAGAAAGAATTTTGTCTGGATGAGGATGTATATTGATAGGAGAAAAAAATAACCCAGACTTTATGTTATGCTTTGATTCTACAATGTTGAAGTTGTACACTCAGCAAAGTTGCACTAGAACCTTTTCTAACATCCATACATGCTGTGTCCCCATATACAAAATCAGGAACCCTTTCAGCCTCAACACTTCTGAGATGGTAGCACATCCTCTGTAGGGGTCTTCCCTCCCCTTTTCAGTTTTCTGAGTAGCAGTGGAGGTAGAGGAGGAAAGCCCAAGATGCTTGCTGTTGTTTAATCACTAAGTTTTGTTTGACTCATGTGACCCCATGGACAGCAGCACGTCAGGCTTCCCTGTCCTTCACCATCTCCCAGAGTTTACCCAAACTCATGTCCATTGAGTCAATGATGCTATCCAATCATCTCATCCTCTGTTGCCCAAGATGCTTAATTAGGCTAATAAACCCACTTAGAATAGAAAGTTTGCCTCATTTTTTTCAACATCTAAGTCCTATATCATCATATGGGATTTTATTATGGAAGAGGAATTGGAATGACAGTGTAGTACTAGTCTCTTTCCTCCAAGGTTTGTCCTGGTCCAACCAGAAAGGTGCAGCTGATTTTTTGCAGCTGACACGAAAGGCATCCCTCCAGGGGTGGTGAGAACATTCTCGCTGGAGAACTTAGCTGGGTGCAGCTCTCTCCCTGTGGATGAGTCACTCAACTGAAAGCAGACAGGTAATCACACTAGTGAGAGATATAAGTGGTTTCTGATGAAAAGAGCTTGGCAGGAGGAAAAGGCAAAACCTGGGCTTTGGAGCTTGCAGTTTTAAGTTTATACTCTGGCTTTAACAACTAAAGGCTCACTTTTGAATGCAAACAAAGAACACCTATTTTGTTCTTTCTTTGTAACATTCTCCTGCAACTTTCTCTCTGTCTCTCTTTTTTTTTTTGCAGGGAAAAAGGAACAAATAATTTCTAAAATATGCAATGGTGCTCTGACTTAAACCTCATGTTTCAATTCTTTAAGACAATTTCCCCCTTATTGAATCAAGGGTTGAAAGAAGAATTGTTGTATTTTTGTTCTCTTTTTGCTTCATGCTAATGAAATATCTTTTTCTGTTTATCTTTCATAAGACCATGTTTAATCACTCATGAATGGGATTTTCTTTGGTTAGATGGACTTGTATAACTTAGCTAACCTTTGAAAGGTGGGAAAAAGGAAACTGTTTAAAAAAAGAAAAGAAAACCTGTGTTGGACTGAACTTAGACATATCCACACACACAGGCATGTACTACTGATATTTTTCTTTCACCTGGAGACCACCAAGCTCGTACCGTTGGTGGAGAGCTGGTCTGGTTTTTGTTTGGATTGGGTATTTTTATTTTTAATATTTGTCTTCTGAGTCAGAGGTGGTTATCTCTTAAAAGAAAAATTTGATGGCTTGAAAGCTGGATGTTTGTGCTTTCCCTTTGGAAATGTTAACATTTAAGTAGCCTTCAATGGGCTTCAAAGTTAGCACCCCACTAAGATAAATTAGTGACCTTCCCCCAACCCCACCCCTGCCCCGTTGCACTGGTGCAATTACCTCCCCGTGGCTGGCTGGGAGCCCTCTCTGGCCTGAACTGGGTGATTCTGTAGGAGATTCGGTGGCATGAATGTCTTGCCAAGACAATGATGGCTTTTTATGCCGATTTAGTAATCTGAAGAATGCAGCAGCCTGTCCTTGAGAGGAACCTGCTTCTGTTGATATGTTTATGTGGTTTCCAGAGGTGGGGTGTGGGATGTGGGTAGGGGTTCCAGGGAGCCAGAGTGGAGAGTGACATGTGGATTGCCTGGAAACTTACCAGTCAGTTTGGACCTGATTTATTGAGACTTTATGAAAAGGTTTTTTTTTCTTTTTTTTAATGTCACTTATCCAGTTTCCTGACACGTTAGGTTAAGATTGATGAAAACAAAATTTTTCTGTTTCAAACTCTGACCCTTTTTACTGAAAGACCCTACTCCTATCACAGCTTATGTTTCACAGGAGTTTTAAATAGCATCTTTTTTGTTCAATTCTAAACTTTCTCTACCTTTTCTTGTCTGTCTGCTGATTAAGGCACCCTGCTTTATTTATATATCTATCTTCTGGCTGTATTTGTGGCTTGCACAGTCCATATAGCCATCAGCATGGTGTCAATGGGGATGAGACTGGTATTCATTAACCACGATGGGAGGCAGGGGAAGAGCCTGTGTACCACTGTGCCAGGATGAATCAGGCAGGAGAGCATGAATGGTTCCAGCATTCATCTCCCGCTGCTCCCTGAAATACAGTTCAAATCAGATGACCTCCCAGGAGTGTCCGTGTCGCTGTCTCCATACAAGGACGGCAACTCTTGTCTGCAATCCTAACACAGAGCAAATTATCAGCATGTCCACCACCCTACACAGAAATCTTCCTGCTGAAGGCTGCAGGCACTCCCCCCACTGGAGAAACGTGGCATTTGTAGTGCGGATAATACAACTGGGCTCAGAATTCAGCTTAGCCAATCACTTACCCTCTCTGAGCTTTGGGGCTTCCCTGCTGGCACAGACAGTAAATCTGCATTGCAGACTCCAATTCGATCCCTGGTTGAGGAAGATCCCCTGGGGAAAGGAATGGCTATCCACTGCAGTATTCTTGTCTGAGAAATCTCATGGACTGAGGAGTCTGGTGGGCTATAGTCCATGGGGTGGCAAACAGTCAAACATAACTGGGAGACTGTTGTTCAGTCCGACTCTTTGAGACCCTACGGACTGCAGCATGCCAGGCTTCCGGGTCATTCACCATCTCCTGGAGTCCATTGAGTCAATGATGCCATCCAACCATCTCATCCTCTGTCGTCCCCTTCTCCTGTTGCCTTCAATCCTTCCCAGCATCAGGGTCTTTTCCAATGAGTCAGTTCTTCGAATCAGGTGGCCAAAGTATTGGAGCTTGAGCTTCAGCATCAGTCCTTCCAATGAATATTCAGGGTTGATTTCCTCTAGGATTGACTGGTTTGAACTCCTTGCTGTCCAAGGGACTCTCAAGAGTCTTCTCCAGCTCCACAGCTCGAAGGCATCAATTCTTTGGCGCTCAGGTTTCTTTACTGTTTAGCTCTCACATCCATACATGACCACTGGAAACACTGAGAGACTACCATTTTCATTTTCACTTTTCTCCCAGCTTCTTTGTGTTGTTGTAAAGATGAGGAGTGAGGAGATTTATTTGTTTGTTTAGTCGCTCAGTTGTGTCCATCTCTTTGGCGACCCCGTGGACTGTAGCCCACCAAATTCCTCTGTCCATGGGATTTTCCAGGCAACAATACTGGAATGGGTTGCCATTTTCTTCTCCAGGGGATCTTCCCAACCCAGAGATCAAACCCACATCTCTTGTATCGGGAGGCAGATTCTTCACCACTGAGCCATTCTTCACCACTTCGGAAGCCTGAGCAGGTTTATGTCTCGTCCTAAAAGGACTGCTTTCAGCTTTAAGGAAAAGAGCAAATGATTCTCCTAGCATAGTGTAGGTGCCAGATAAACGTTAGAGTGAGCAGTAAACTGAACCAGCACAACTCGTGATATATTCAAGACACAACTTTCCTTTTGCTTCCCTTGGTGCCTTTAAACTTTATTTGGGATGATGATGGTAATGGTCCCTTAACCCAGATGAGAATCAGGCAGGCCTGTGACTTTTATGCTCATTCCATAATGACAGCCTTGAGTTCCTTTAAGTCATGTGGTCTTGAATCAGAAGACAGAAAGCCTACACTGGTGATAGTGAATATTCTACACTAGACCTAGCAGCAACTCTCCCCTTCTCTAGGGCTCTTGATCTTCCTTAATCAATAGAATTTGATAAGAGGCTGTGCAAGAAATTCAGACACAGCTTTATCTGGGCTCCTGCTACAGCAGTGGGGAACAAAAACAAGAAAACTTGAGGGCTGTGAGTTGGTTCCTTACACTGGGTGAGGGTAGGGGAGCATCCAGGGGTCAGGCTGGAGGGGTGGCTTAGGTGGTCTGCCCACCCCTTTGATGGTGTTGAATGCAGGGGACATGCCCAGTACCCTGCTTCTACTTTCAACATCCTGTTTTTGTTCCTGGCCCCTCAGAAGTAGCAGTTGGGCTTTTTGGTCTTTATGTATCTTGTCCAACTGTACGTGCAGGACTGAGAGACTTCACTTTCACTTTTCACTTTCATGCCTTGGAGAAGGAAATGGCAACCCACTCCAGTGTTCTTGCCTGGAGAATCCCAGGGACGGGGGAGCCTGGTGGGCTACCGTCTATTGGGTCGCACAGAGTCGGACACAACTGAAGCGACTTAGCAGCAGCAGCAGCAGTACATGCAGGCAGTTATTTTTAGTCCCTTGTAGTTTCTTTATATTTCGTTGCTTGAGGAGATATTTTTCCAGGTGCAAGCCCTGCAGCAGTGCTGCAAAGGGTCCCTAGGCCCAGTCCCTGCCTGTCTCATACCCTGATACTCTGCAGTGATCCTGCAGTCTTTCTGGCCTCAGCTGTCTTCCTTCCCTCTGCCACCCCATCACAGACTGGTCCCCCAGGCCCTGAGTGGTGAGGTGGGAGACGGTGGGGAGGGGAAATGAGGGACAAGCAGAGAGAAGTTCCTAATCAGATTCCTGGGACCTGGGGGATGGCAGAGACTTTCCCTCCTGGGAGACCCTAAGAGACTCCTCTCTCTCCTTCAGCTCCCTGGACCCACATGGCCTCTTCTGTGTTCTGCCTTGGCTTCCATCAGTTCTGGGCAGCTGGTTGTCCACCTCCAGCCTCCTGCTTCCCCCGATGAAGTCCTTTTCCTCATGACGCCAGCCCATGGCAATGCAGACTCTCCCAGTGCAGGGACACACTGTGCTCTGTGAGGGGTACCAGGCAAGATCTTCAGGAGGACCTCCCCAGTCCCTCTGGGAAGGTGGGGGAAGAGAGTACAGGGCACAGGTTTCTGCAAAAATTTCATTATAATACTCTCTTCTCTCTGATCCCTGTGCTATGCTCCGGGTTCTCAGAGCCATTCCTTTGAAAATTGTGTGTGTGTGTGTGTGTGTGTGAGTGTGTGTGATGGTGGAAGAATCTGTCTCATATCCTCCTTGTTATCCTGATATTTATCATATTGACATCTCAGTCTAAACTGAGGCAGGAAATTTCCCCCTTCGCACATAAACACTCTGGCCTTCATTTACCACAAGGAAACTTTGACTGATGGCAAAGATGTGGCAGAATGGGACCCTAGCAGTGATGAAAAGCTGGTGGCTCTGTGCAAATAATGATGATTAAGGCAGTTGAAAGGAAATTGGTATTTGATATTTCAGCATAAAGTCATGAGGATAAGAACAAAAGAGAGGATTAGAACAAAATAGAGCTTTGTTGAATTTTATTATTTAGTTTTGTTTTTATTTAAATTTCATGAGTGTTGGAGGAACAGGGCAGCTTAAAGCATCTGATATTCTTAGCAGGTCCTGAGGGTCTAAGAAGGTTCCAGATTTCAGGTTCTGTGCCAGCAGAGGCTTGGTCCAGGCTGGGCATACCCTCTGCCCATCAGCCCTCACGTGGAGTTGGCAGCCTGCTTCTGCAGCTCTGTGTCGTCTACGTGGCTTGTGGGGCCCTGCCTGGGTTGGTGCTCTCTGTGCTCTATTTAGAGCCCGCCTCTCTGGAGAAGGCAATGGCACCCCCACTCCAGTATTCTTGCCTGGAAAATCCCATGGATGGAGGAGCCTGGTAGGTTACAGTCCATGGGGTCGCTAAGAGTTGGACGACTGAGCGACTTCACTTTCACTTTTCCCTTTCATGCACTGGAGAAGGAAACGGCAACCCACTCCAGTATTCTTGCCTGGAGAATCCCAGGGACGGCGGAGCCTGGTGGGCTGCCGTCTATGGGGTTGCACAGAGTCGGACACGACTGAAGTGACTTAGCAGTAGCAGCTGGTCCCTCAGTCTGGGGAAGCCTCTCTGTGTTGTGAGGTGGGCCCTACACTCCCTAGAGCCTGCCTCCTGTACCAGGGGCCTGGGGATGCCCTTTGATGCAGCCCAAATCAGCACTTTCTCCCTGAACCCTGCCCTTGAGCAGGGCAGCCTGTTTGAGGGTGGGGCAAAGGGGTAAAGTTTGGAGGCACAGAGAGTCCTAATCCAACTGCCTGTGGGCAGTGTGACCGTGGGCTGTGTGACCGTGGGCAGTGTGACTGTGGGCAGTGTGATTGTGGGCACATCACCTAACCTCTCTAAAGCTTCTGTCTCCTCACCCCTAAGAGGGGAAGAGGATAGAGAGCATCATTCATGTGTGGTTTGTGTGATATGAGATGAGGTTGGGCATGTAAGGCGGTTAGCTCAGCACTTGGCACATAGAAAACACTGGAAAATCTTTAGCCATTATTCCATGACTTAGTTTAAAAAGTGGGGAGGGGCACTTCCCAGCTCCCACCTCAGGAGATTCTGATTCTGGACTCTGTGTTTTCACAGCTTTCCCTAGAAGATTTATCGGTGAACAGGTTTGGAAACCCTGCACACACCCCCTTCGGCTCTGTGGGGTTATCTTTGGCAGCCAGGTACCCAGTCTTGTTTAGGCATTTGAGGCAGCTGTGCCTCATTGTTAGCACTCCACCTCTGGAATTAGACTGTCTGGGGTCGAACCGTTTTGCCAGGCACCACTAGACCAACCTAGACAGCATATTTAAAAGCAGAGACATTACTTTGCCAACAAAGGTCCATCTAATCAAGGCTATGGGTTTTCCAGTGGTCATGTATGGATGTGAGAGTTGGACGGTGAAGAAAGCTGAGCACCGCAGAATTGATGCTTTTGAACTGTGGTGTTGGAGAATACTCTTGAGAGTCCCTTGGGCTGCAAGGAGATCCAATCAATCCATCCTAAAGGAGATCAGTCCTGGGCGTTCATTGGAAGGACTGATGTTGAAGCTGAAACTTCAATACTTTGGCCACCTCATGCAAAGAGTTGACTCACTGGAAAAGACCCTAATGCTGGGAAGGATTGGGGGCAGGAGGAGAAGGGCACGACAGAGGATGAGATGGTTGGATAGCATCACCGACTCAATGGACATGGGTTTGGGTAAACTCCCGGAGTTGGTGATGGACAGGGAGGTCTGGCGTGCTGCGATTCATGGGGTCGCAAAGAGTTGGACATGACTGAGTGACTGAACTGAACTGAACTGAACTAGTGTATACCCAGGGAGGTTGATCACCTCCCTGTGCCTCTGTTTCCTCATCTGTAAAATGGGTATAATGATGGTGCTGCCTCATGAGATTGCTGTGAGGATTCAGTGAGTTAATATGCTCAAAGTTAATAGACACAGTGCCAAGAACACAGTGAGCATTCAACAAATGGTAGCAACTATTAGGTCTACTTATTTTGATCACATACCCTGAGAAAACCTTATAAACTATTAACAAAAATTTGAGTTCTTTTCAAAATTATCTTTATTAACTAGTTAATTTCTTTTTTTTAATGAAGAAACAATAAAAATTTATTGATGAAAATGGAAAGAATGAACAACACATTGTAGTATAAACCATAACTTTAAAAATGAGCAATCCAAACTTTTCAAATTTTAATCAGTAGATGTTAGATAGCAATAATTATAAAACAAAACAGAAAATCATGCTATGTAGCTATCTGTTCAAAGCTTAATTTTCCTCTCATTTAAAATCTTTCATGGCTTTAGTTGAAAAGTCTTTTTTTATTTTTCTCTTTAACTTTGGAGCATGTGTAGGTTCATCTTTAAATATTTTTAAATGGCACCTTTTAAGGTTAATTTTCACGACATGATCTAATTTACAGCACAATTTCTAAGACAATTTTTAAATTTGAATATGAAGATAACTTTTTCTTTCTTTTTTTTTTTTGGCTGTTCTTTCCCATAAAAAGGTCATTGAGGTTATCAAAGAGAAATAATAAACAATTTAAATACCTTGCTCTCTAAAAAGTATTTTAAAAGACTTTCTGCTGCACAATCTATAAAATTCTAATAGACTCCAGAACTAAGTTCAACCAATTTACAGTTGACGTGTGTACTTGGGATCCACAGCCTGAGTTTCAAGTGCCATTAAAAGTAACCATGGTGAGCATATTGATTCAAAACATCTTTGTATGTCCCCTTGATTATTTCCTTAGGATAAATAACCAGAAGGAGAATGACTGGGTTAAAAGGTATGCCCCTTATTAATGTTTTGTTGAATATCATAAACTTGCATTTCTAAAAATCTGAACCAGTTCCTCTTTGCACCAGCTGTATATGAGAAGGCTCATTTCACTAATACTCATACCAACACTTGTCGATATCATGTCTAATAAGTTTAAATAATACCATATTGCCTTAAACATACAACTTTATGTGCTTTACTAGTGAGGTTTAACACTTTAAATCTATTTATTGACCCTTTATATTTATTTTGGGGCTTCCCAGGTGGCGGCAGCAGTGAAGAACCTTCCTGCAATACAAGAGGTGCAAGAGACATGGGTTCAATCCCTGGGTCAGGAAGATCCCTGGGAGGAGGACATGGCAACCCACTCCAGTATTCTTGCCTGGATAACACCATAGACAGAGGAGTCTGGAGGGTTTCTAGGAGTTGGACACGACTGAACACATGCACATTTATTTTATAAGTTATATGTTCAAGTCCTTTGACTATTTTGGGGGTTGTCTTCCTTTTCTTACTAATTTATAAAACTTTACATATATTGAAGAATAATATCTTCTCAAAGATATTATAATAATTTTTCTTAGTCTGTTCTTTATCTTTTGGCATACTATTTTGTGGTGCACTGGAATTTAAAAACTTTTTGCAACTTAAAATTTTTCTTTATGATATTATTCCTTTCCTTTATGATAGATCTTACTACTCCCAAGCTTCCACAAATATTGTCTTAAAATATCTAATTCTTTAAGATTTTAAGCAGGATTTGCTTTGCTTTTTCAAAGAGATGAACATTTATTTCAGTACCATGTGTAAATAACACTGAGAATAGTTCCTAGTACATAACAGGAACAAAAAATGCTTGAAATCAATGAATAGATATTTTAGCTACATTCTTATTTAGGAGGACTTCCCAGGTAGTATTAGTGGCAAAGAATCCATGTGCGAATCCAGGAAATGCAAGAGACACAGTTTCAATTCCTGGCTTGGAAAGGTCCCCCTGGAGTAGAAGATGGCACCCCCACACTGGTATTCTTGCCTGGAAAATCCCATGGACAAAGGAGACTGGTGGGTTACGGTCTATGGGACAGCAAAGGGTCAGACACAACTGAGTGACTGAGCACAGCTTATTTAGAAATTAATGTGAATTTAATCTAGGACTCCCTTTTATTTTGACAATGAAGAATAGATTGAAATATGTATTGCAAAATATCACAAACCTTGAAGGAATTAGCCTGTGTATAGAAGAAACTAGACCATGGGTATTATGGAGTCATCCCTTTACGTGACAAGAGCCACTAGTTATCCTATACAAATGTTAGAAAGAATGGGATTATTTTGACAAGACCCTCTTGGCTGCCTGTCCAATGACTACTTCCCACTTTTACTTCTTTTTCTTTTTCGAATATTATTTAGGCATGGGTCAGTAACACGTTCAAGGAAGCTGGTCCCAGGGTAAAAACCATGAATCATCTAATCATAGAGTAGTAATCCTCATTTGTTTTTATCAATAATTGTTTTAAAGGCGGGCATATAACAACTCAGTTCTGGTTAGTGGGCCCTGAGGGAAAGTCTACTGGGAACCTACGGAAATAGTCACATTCTAATAGCAGAGGAAAGATGTACAATGGGAGTTTCCTTTCCCATTCTTTCCCAACACACACACACACACACACACACACACACACACACACACACCTTCCTCCCTTTGGATATCATCACATGAGGTGGTGATGCTTGGGACTGGGGCAACCATCTTGCCAACATGAGGGGAAAATGTCTGAGTCTCAGTAGTGTTGACTTTCTAAAATAGCCCATTCTCTAGTCTTCTTGTTATGTGAAATGCTGAACCCGCATTTAAAAAACTATTTACTTTTTTATGGCATCCTTGGTGAGCCACTCAAATTTCTGGGATTTAGTTTCTGTGAAATAGCTTCAGTGAACTGGATATTCATCAAGGTCCTCTCCAAATTCAAAATGCTGTTGATTCCAACTAGTTGTCCTTGGAGCATCTTTCTCCTCTTTATTCTAAGAAAAAGTACTTTAAGTGCTGAAATACAGAGAGTGATAATTAACACCTGTAGAGCACATTTCACATACATTATCTCTCATAATCTTTGTAACAACTGTGAGAAGTAGGCATACTCATTTGCAGATTTAAAAAATTGAGGCTCAGAGACACACCCAAGTTCTCTCTGCTAAGTGCTGAGCTGAGACTTCAACAAACCCAGTTTCTCCAGCTCCAACTCCATTCCTCCTTCCCCTGTGCCTCACAGCCCCAGTCACCATTATCTTTGGTTGGTTTATAGCAGCAGACAAACTTCCAATGTGATTAATTTCTCCTTGCTGTCCAGATGATCACTGATCACTCTGAGAGCAACTCCACGAGCAGCCAGAGTCCAAAAGGAATGTTACCACCCACCACTGGATTCTTTTTTTAAATGAACTTACAGGGTCAGGCTCTGATGTTTATATGAGAGGAGATAAAGTACACCTGTTCTTTGGGGAATATACTTTAAGGAAAGGAGAATATATGACTTATTTTGGATAGGATATTTATAACCTACTAATCTATAAACTAAATGATGAATTACCTAAAGTCAGAGTTCTGCAGGCCCTGGCAGAATAGAGTTTACACCCTGATCATGTGGTCCCAGCATGAGAGGAAGAGGAGAGAGATGGTTATGACAGGTGGGGGTGGCCTCTAGACTCATCACAACTTGTTGCTGATGAGTAACTCCTGCTGAACCTGGGGACATATACCTGCTGTCTCTGTCTCTTGAGCCTGTAGTCTTCGTAGCCACAAGAAGGCTCACATTATCTAGGCCTCCCACTCACTCTGTAGGTGAGGAAGTTGCCTTTATGGTCATATCCTGAGCATCTGGCACAGAATCTGGCCCATAACAAGCACCCAATAAATATTTTCTGCATCCTGTTGTTGATGAAGGAAGTTGAAGCCTGAAGAGGTGAAGTGCCTTGTTCGAAGTAAAATAACTAATAAATGACAGAGCCCAGACTTCTGGTCTCCTCAGGCCCATCTGATAGATTTAACTCCAGTAAAACTGGAAATGTGGACTTTGTTGGAGGTCAGAAATATCCCTACACATGGGAAAACCATTGTTTTAATTGCCTCAAAATGTCTGGGATCCAATATAAATACATCATTCATTTAAAAAGGAGCCAAATATGTCTTCCAGTTTGAGTAGCAACATGGCTAGAATGACTGGAATAGCTCTGGGAACGTTTAGGAAATGCTATGAAATGAAAATGTTATGGAAATCTGTCTGTTTCTGATGGCTCAACTGAGGGTGGAAGGTGGTCTCTGTCATTCTGAACAATCCCTTCTCTAGGACTGGTGGAAACTTGGTCACCCTCAGAAAAATGCCCACTGGGCCACAGGCATAACTTTTTTACAACCCCTCAGTCTCTAACATATCAATAGCTTAAGTGTGATCCCATGAGTAACTTAAAGGTGGAAGAATGGTATGTACCATAAACAGATTCTGAAGAGATTTTATGAAGAGTAAGAGAAGGGTTCAGTCACTTCAACTTGGTAATGAAGGAGACAAGGAAAGGAGAAAGGACTATTAGTTCCTTGAAGGCAGATAATTAACAGTATTCATTGTATCAGGTATGTAGCAGGCAGAATATGTTGAGAAAATGAAAATTAGTCTTAATTTTCATATGTAATGTCAATGCATATTTTAATGCATATGTAAACCAAAGCTTTGGCTCAAACAGTAAAGAATCTGCCTGCAATACAGAAGACCCAGATTCAGTCCCTGGGTCAGGAAAATCTCCTGGAGAAGGGAATGGCAACTCACTCCAGTACTCTTGCCTGGAGAATTCCATGGATGGAGGAGTCTGGCAGGCTACAGTCCTTGGGATCACAGAGTTGGACACGACTAAGCGATTAACACTTTGACTTTCATGTATGCATATATTAAATCTATACATATATTTATGTATTATATGGATATCATTGGTTGGATGGAGCTAACTCTGTATTCCCTGGTTTCTTCTAGCTGAATCACTGACCATCTTTCTTGTTTCAATACTAACTCAAGGTCTCCCAAACTTGGAGCCTGACACAGTCAGCCTAAATGGTCCCATTCTAGGTCTCTGAGTGGCAGAGAAGATGGGATTTATGAATGTAACAAGATGTTTTCTGAAGGCTGCTGGTGAAGAAATTTCTTCTCTCTTCTATGTAAGCCAACTGGAGAGATTCCCTCTTACAGAGGCTATTGTATTGCACAAATCCAGAGGACACTGTTGGCATTGTATTTAATTTAGTTCCATGAGTGTTGTACCCTGGAGTTGTGCAACATGGCAGGCCTACCAGTGGACATATGAGGAAGCATATATTCCCTGGAAACTGCTGGCCACCATCTTGTAGGGGCAGCCAGCCTTAGGGTTCAACACACGTGCAGAAGATAGATTGGAGAGGTAGGATGAACCTGGCCTTTGGTTACATTGTTGTGCAGAAGACAGATTGGAGAGGTAGGATGAACCTGGCCTTTTGTTATATTGTTGAGCGAGAGTCAAGCCTCCATGAACCTTTCTGTTTCATTTGCAAGTAGTGTCAAATTTCGTCCATTGTTTAAATCTGTTTGAATCAAGTTTCAATATGACTTGCAACCAAAAAGGTCCAAACGGACACAAACAGAGCAATGGATAGATTAGATCGGTAGTATTCTCATCAGTGGAGGCACCCAGGTCAGACCACTTGGATCTCAGAAGGAGGATTTTGTCCTCAGTGTCCAATTTCGTGCCCTATTTATAGTCACCAGATAATTATCAAGTGTCTGTTTCAGCATGGAATGGACAGGAGAGCCTCTACACACATTTAACAATTCTCTTCAAGAAACTTTACCCAAACTTCCTTTATACCAGGCACTCTGCTAAGTGCAAAGTTATAAAATATGCATTTAAAATATCCCATGTGTTTAAAACATGAACAAGAAAAGAACTCAGCCTTTAATAACTTGTAGTTTTCTAGACAATAGGGGTTGTAGGGGAGGTAGGAGAAAGAAGGAGGCCCCAAATGTCTCCTGTCATATAAGACACAATTGTTAAGGAAAAAAACGAAGGGCAAATACATTGCCTAGGAGGCAGAAACCAATTCCAAGTTAGGGCATCGTGATGGGGTCAAGAATAAGTTTGCTATGAGCTGGACTTGAAGAATTCACAGAATTTCATTAGCCAGCAATAAGGATGAGGGCATCCCAGGCAACAAAGGGTAAGAAAAGGCCAGGAGGCAGGAAATTACAGATGAATAATCCAGTGTGGCAAATGCTGGTATGTGGGAGTGAGGTATTGACAGGGCAAGTTAGAAGGTAGGAAGGGCCCAGAGTGTAGTGGACCTTGGAAGGCTTTTGAAGGAGCTGGACTTTATTTAATAATATAATAGTGATCATACAAATAATAGTAATAGTATGAACATTTGTAGTAATCATACAAATTATAGTGATCATACAAATAATAGAATAGTGGTCATACAAATATATGTATGTGTGCGTGTGTGTTAGTCGTTCAGTCATGTCTGACTCTTTGTGACCTCACGGACTGTAGCTCGCCAGGCTCCTCAGTCCATGGAACTCTCCAGACAAGAATGCTGGAGTGGGTAGCCATTCCCTTCTCCAGGGGAGCTTCCTGACCCAGGGATCCTGACTTGAATCACTTCCTGACCCAAGTCTCTTGCACCGCAGGCAGATTCTTTACCCTCTGAGCCGCCAGGGAAGCCCACACACATATGTGTGCATACACACACACACACACACACACACACACACACACACATGTTAGGAATTGGACTAAGTTTATATATATTATATAGACCAATATGTATGGACTAATTTAATATATATTACTTTAAATATAATAAATATACAAACTAAATTTAATATATATATGGACTAATATAATCTTTGTGACAATTTGATGGACTAAGTACCAGAATTATTATTCCCATTTCATAGGTGAGGAAACTGAAGCAGAGAGGCTAGGTAAGTTGTCTGAGATCATACTGCTAGAAAGTTGTAAAGAAGGGAGTGAACACCAGCTCCAAGGTCGGTCTGAGGACTCCAGGGTACTCAACAGAATATTGATGTGGTTCTGGTGACCCAGGCACTGCTGTGGGCAACATAGAGAAGTCAGGTTGTCCCAGTAGCTCAGGTAAGAGACAACAAGGGTCTCATTAGATCAGTGGCACAGAGAAGGCAGAGGAGACAGAATGGAGGAAGAATACAAAGGAGAGAGGCTTCATACAAGGATTATAAACCGGCATCAATCTCGCAGTCTGGCCTGTGGTGTTTAACAGATTGAGCTTTGAAAGCATTTTGATGGAGAATGTACCATCTGTTTCCCTGTTGTCATCCCCAGACCCTTCCTATATTTCTCTCTCCAGCCTGACTTTTGGAGGCCAATACATTTACAAGCTCTGTTCCATAGAATCTGCTGTTAGGGATAAATGAATGAGTCAGAGATGCGTTGGAGATGTCTAGCTTGAGAGCAGCATGGGTGATAGTGCCATCACTGATGTAACATAGCCTAGCGAGAGGCCAGGAAGAGAGAACTAACTGGTCCATCTATATGTGGACGTGAGAGGTGTATGGGACAGACTTGTAGATGGCAAGTAAGTATGGAAATATATAGCCTGGAGCCCAGGACCTAGAAATGGTTGCTCTTAGAGAAAATAGTTAAAGTCATGGTGGAAGAATAGAGTGAAATAAGGGCTGGGTACATATACCTGAAATGGACAGATAGCTTATTTTCATCACTTTTAATCATTCAGTTAGATCCTATTATACACAGCCAGCTTTAACCATACAAATAAGCCAGTGGCTCTGGACACTGGCTGTAGATTAAAGTCAGCCGGGGTGTCTTAAAAATGCTAATTCCAGGCTTCTTCTCTCCCTCTCCATGGTTAAATTAGAATCATCTAGGCATAGATATATAATTTTTAGTTCCCCCATGCCCTAACAGGCAATCTGACCGGTAAACAACACCTGGAAAGCTTATCAATGGATAATTAACTTTGCAATAGAAAAAGAGACGAGAAAAGGGAAGAGGAATGCCAAGCCCCAATTGTAGAAAGCCTGTGATATTGTGCTCATCACCTTGCCTGGAGCAAAAGAGAAAGATGTTTGGTTAATCAGGACAAATTACTAGACCTACATAATGTCTGCAATGGACAATGTTGTTATTTAGTTGTTAAGACGTGTCCAACTCTTTTGTGACCCTATGGACTATAGTCTATCAGGCTCTTCTGTCCATGGGACTTCCCAGCCCAGAATATTGGAATGGGTTGCCATTTCCTCCTCCAGGGGATCTTCTTGACCCAGGGTTCAAACCTATGTCTCCTGTATTGGCAGGTAGATTCTTTACGACTGAGCAACTGGGAAGCCCACTTTGCAGGATAACTATAATCTTACTTTGCAAATACTATTCCTGCTTAGACCCTAACTATTGTATGGAGACTTGTTCAACTCTTTCTTCTAAAGCCAGGATTGGCCCCCATGACAGAAGTGAAACTGAGCCTGCTGATGTCCAGCAGGTGGCCCAGCAATGAAATAAGAGGAGATCAAGATGTCAGAAAGCTGATAGAATATTAATGCTTTTTAATGCACATGTGGAGAACATAGCTCATCTTTGACTATAGAAAAAAAAAATCATCCTCAAAATAAAAACAATAAATAGACAGATGAATAGATAAAAGTGCTCCAAGAGACTAATATGAAGCTAGGTGGACGCCTGTGCCCTGAACTGGCCAAGTGAACACTGCACTCACTATGAATACAAGTCAGAGTTCACGTAATCCTATTTAAAACAAGAAATTTTTAATTATGAAAGTAATATACGCTCACTGCTATAAATTTGGAAATAGAAAACAGATGAAAAAAACATCAGAATCACTCAAAATGTCACTACTGTGGATAACTATTTTGTGGTATTTTTCCTCTGTTTATCTTAAAATGCATGTGTTTATAACATGCGGTTGACATCATACCATAATTATAATTTTATTTTTTCATGTGACATTATATCATAAGGATTTCTCTGTGTCATTAAAATGTCTTTGGAAACACAGTTCTAAATGACTTTATAATTTTTCATTTACATGGCTGAAATATAATTTACTAATCACTCCCCAATCTTTTGCTCATATACATTTTTGCTTTTTTATATTATAAATGATCCTGATATTATTTGTGTCCAAATTTCAATTAATTTCATAGGTCAGATTCCTAAAAGTAGTCTCCTGGTCAAGGAGTCTGAACATTTTAAAGGTAGAGCAATTCTGGCTAGTCACACAAAAATGGGGTTATTGGAAAGAGCTAGGAAGAGCTCTGGAAGTTGAAGAACATAGCAGATAATAATCTAGAGTCAAAAGGGCAGGACCCAGCCTACTCTTCAGGCTCCGTCTCTCTGCCCCACACTGTCAGAATCTGGTTGGCTGAAGCCAGACCCTGGATCAGTCATCAGGTAAGGAGAGCAGACACACACTGTGGGAGGCACTGGGAGCACATGTCTGCCATGTGATATTCCTAGCAAGGAAATTCCTGGGTCAAACAGTGTGCATATGTTAAAAGTTCTTAACAGAAATGACCAAATTTCTTACTAGAAATGTACCACTTTATACCCTCGTGAGGTCTGCATTTATATCACAAACCTGTATATGGGATCTATCTATCTAATTCTTCCAAAATTTGATAGGTGAAAAGCTGTATCTCATTTTGTCATTTTAATTTACTTTTCTTTTTTTTAACTCGCAAGGGTTCTGAACATATTAGTGATCAGATATTTGTATCTGCCCTTCTGTGAAGTGAACCTTTGTTTCTATCAGTCACTTATTGACTCAGCTATATGAAATTTTTGAAAGCACCCTCACACCAAAACTCCTCATGAGGTTCTGAAGTAGCCATAATGTTAAGCAAAAGCATTTGTTTCTTTGAATAATGCAAATGGTTTCGGTTTATATTTCATGTGCCTCTTCAGTGTGCCAAAGATTTGAATCTTATTCTAAAAGAACGTTAAAAAGAAAACAAGCTCCATATAAAAGTCTTAACTTTTTCCTTTATTAAACATGATTTAAAAGCCTTTGATTTGTAAAGTATTTTGAAAAATCCCTTGGGCTTGTGTGGGAGTTGAGGACACTATCTTTCACTGGCTGCTCGTTGAGTAGTAGTAGAAGGGAAAGCGTTCCCTCATGTAGGCAGAGGAATAAACCTATCAAAGACTAGCGTCATAGTGCACAGCCTGGGCTGTTTATGGCTAAGTCAAGAAAGATATCAAAATTATAGGGGCTTTAATTATCGTTAAATAACTCTTGATGTGCCAAGTCAGAAGGTCCTTTGTTTTATGTTTCTAAAGAAAAATCGTTTAAGGCTAAAGCACTTCTTGGCTTCTTGAAACTTGAGATTATCACCTTAATCAGGAGAAGACATCTGTCAAAAAAAAAAGAACCTTATCGTTAATGATTATTTAATTATGTAAGCAAAAGAAGACATTATAGATCAAACGCAGACAAGACCAAAATCTCTTTTTGGATACTCCTTCCACTTTTCTCCTCTACCCTTACCATTCTGTATGTTTATACAGCCAGATGGTTCCAATTCATAGTGCTTATCACAGACATCCCTTTTGCAATGGATTTGATAACTATGAAAAAAGACTCAACTGTGTTGAGTTTGAGGTCTCAAAACATTGCTGGTGATTTCATTAGTTCTTGGGATCATGATGTGATTGTAAAACAGCTGACCCTATCTGGGATTTTGTAGAGACAGACTTTGTTTGAATTCATGTCTGTCCTGTCCCAAGGTTCTATCTTCCAGCTTTACAAGGTTGGGGAGGGAAGGTGAGCAGAAAGAGAGAAGAAAGCTGCACTTGAGGCTTGCCTTCATTAGCCTAGCCACCTGGGCTGCCCTCAAAGTTCTAGAAAGGGGTGATGGTAACATGATGGACATTTGCAATTAATTTAGATATGTATTTTTCTTGTATCAAAAAGTTCAGAAACAGAAGGTTCCAAGGTAAGTTTCAACACTCCAGACGGCTCTCTACCATCCTCTGTGAACTACATTTCCCTCATGGCCACAATGTGGCTGCAATGCCTCCAAAATCACATTCTTCACATGACAGCTTTCCAGGAAGAAAGGGAGGGAAGAGGGCCAAAATTCCTTCTGACTAAAAATAGAACTACCATAGACCCAACAATTCCACTCCTGGGTATTTATTTGAAAAAAATTGAAAACACTAATTTTAAAAGATACATGCACCCTAGTGTTTCTAGCAGTATTATTTATAATCGGCAAGGTATCAAAGCAACCAAAATGTCCAAAAACAAATAAATGGATAAAGGCGATGTGGTATATAGAATATTACTCAACCATAAAGAAGAGTGTAATTTTGCCATTCACAACAACATGGATGGACTTGGAGGGTATTTTGCTAAGTGAAATAAGTCAGGGAGAGAAAGACAAATAATGTATGACATCACTTACACATGGTATTTAAAAAATAAAACAAACTTATAGATGAAACAAAACAGAAATAGACTCCAAGACACAGAGAACTAGTGGTTACTGGTGGGGGTAGGGAAGCGGGGATAGGCAAATGGGGTAAGGGATTAAAAGGTATAAACTACTACTAAGCTACAGGGATATATAGTACAATGCAGGCAATCTAGCCAATATTTTATAATAACTGTAAATCAAATATAACCATTACAAATTATGAATCACTATGCTCATTAGAAAAGACGCTGATGCTGGGAAAGATTGAAGGCAGGAAGAGAAGGGGACAACAAAGAATGAGATGGCTGAATGGCATTACCGACTCAATGGACATGAGTTTGAGCAAGCTCTGGGAGATGGTGATGGATAGGGAAGCCTGGTGTGCTGCAGTACATGGGGGTTGCAAAGAGTCGGACATGACTGAGCGACTGAACAACTACAATATTGTACACATGAAACTTACACAATATTTTACATCAACTATAACTCAATTTTTTTTAATGAAGGCTTTTCTTTTTCAACTGACTACTTTCTATCAGAAAAAAAAAATCTTTCCCAGAAACCCCCAACTGACTTCCTTCTATATCTCATTGGGTCACCTGACTCAAAACTGGGTCACGTGTGTGCCCCTGGCTTTGCAGGGAAAGTTGAATAGGCCAGCTCTAATTGGTTTCAACCAGATTCATTCACCTCCTCCTGAGTGTATGATACATGGACAAAACTGGAGCTCTGCTATTGAGGAAGGTGAAGGATTGGCCGCTGAGAGGCAGCTTCCAGGAATTGTCCTGGTGTGGTTATCCTAATGGCAATCACTCTACACAGTAAACTTCAGTATGTGGCATGACTTCATATTATACAATGAGAAAGTAGGAACCAGGAGACAGAAACGTGTGTGTGGTAGTAGCAGTGGTGATGGTGGGGTGCTGTTAAGAAAGGAAAGACCATGTGGACCAACTCAAAACAAAGAAACAACTTTCCTAAGGACCTCTTGAGTGCCTGACTTGGTGCTGGGCTAGTGTCAGATTCAAAAATCCCCCAGATGTGTGCTGTGGGCCTCATCTGTAAGGGAATTACATGCTGTTGTGATAGCTATGAGAGAACTGTAAGAATCAGGACATTATGAAGGACTAAACTGTGTGGTAGGTTTAACATTCACAACAAACTGTGGGAAATTCTTAAAGAGATGGGAATACCAGATCACCTTACCTGCCTCCTGAGAAATCTGTATGCAGGCCAAGAAGCAATAGAGCTGGACATGGAACAATGGATTGGTTCCAAATTGGGAAAGGAGAACATCAAGGCTGTATATTGTCACCCTGCTTATTTAACTTATATGCAGAGTACATCATGAGAAATGCCAGACTGGATGAAGCACAAGCTGGAATCAAGATTGCTTGGAGAAATATCAAAAACCTCAGATATGCAGATGACACCACCCTTATGGCAGAAAGTGAAAAGGAACTAAAGAGCCTCTTGATGAAAGTGAAAGAAGAGAGTGAAAAAGCTGGCTTAAAACTAAACATACAAAAAACAAAGATCATGGCATCTGGTCCCATCATATCATGGCAAATAGACGGGGAAACAATGAAAACAGTGACAGACTTTATTTTCTTGGGCTTCAAAATCACTGCAGATGGTGACTTCAGCCATGAAATTAAAAGACACTTGCTCCTTGGAAGAAAAGCTGTGACCAACCCAGATAGCATATTAAAAAGCAGAGACATTACCGACAAAGGTCCATCTATCCAAAGCTATGGTTTTTCCAGTAGTCATGCATGGATGTGAGAGTTGGACCATAAAGAAAGCTGAGCACTGAAGAATAGATGCTTTTGAACTGTGGTGTTGGAGAAGACTCTTGAGAGTCCCTTAGACAGCAAGGAGATCTGACCAGTCCATCCTAAAGGAAATCAGTCCTGAATATTCATTGGAAGGACTGATGCTGAAGCTGAAGCTTTGGCCACATGATGCGAAGAACTGACTCATTGGAAAAGACCCTAATGCTTGGAAAGACTGAGGTCAGGAGGTGCAGGGGATGACAGTGGATGAGATGCTAGGATGGCATCACCGACTCCTTCACTGACTCAGTGGACATGAGTTTGAGCAAACTCCAGAAGTTTGTGAAGGACAGGGAAGCCTGGTATGCTGAAGTTCATGGGATCGCAAAGAGTTGGACATGACTGAGTGACTGAACTGAACTGAAACTGTGTGATAGAGAAAACAGTGGCCTGGAGAGATTGGGGAGGAGACGTCATTGCAGTTTGAGTCTGGAGAGGGCTTCAAGGAAGAGGTGTGTTTGGAGGCTCAATGGGATCTAGCTGAGAGAATATTCCAGGTGGGAGAACACTGCAGATCTGGGGGGGAGGACATGTCAGAAGCTGAAACTAGAATGCATGTGTGGGAATTCCCTGGTGGCCCAGTGGCTAGAACTCCGTGCTCTCAATGCCAAGGGCCAGGTTCAATCCTGGGTCGGGGAACTAAGGTCCCACAAGCCTTTCAGTGCAGCTGGAGGGAAAAAAAAGAAAGAAGAAAGTTAAAAAAGAAAAAGAATGCATGTGTGTTTGGGGGTGAGAGGACCCATCAGTAAAGAAACCTGAGTTTGGAGCACATTTGGAAAGCCGCTGCTTAAATTCTTGAAAAGTTAGCATTCAAAAGTGCACCTCTGAGAGCAAAATGGCGCCTGACAAGCGAGGTTTTGCTTCACAAATTTCCTGGAGGAACATTTTTGTTGTTGTTGGCAGCACAGTCTTGCCTCTAATGCTTACAGATACGAAGTTTGAGGTTTGTTGGTTGAAAAATATTACTGATGGGGTGGGGTGGGGCTGGGGGGCCTCCTTCTGGGGACAAATGACCATTTTTCTGTTGCTCAGGAAAACTGCACAAAAACAATCATTTCTTGTATCTCTGTTCTTACTTACACGGCGGTGCATGCAAAGAAATAGGAATACTCCTCCAGCCCTCCTTAAGAATTAAGACCCATCTTTAACTGTAGATTTTCTTGAAGGCTGCTTGTAACCTCTTTAGATATCTTGCCCTTATCCCAAAGATTTCCCTTCTCAGCAGCTGCCGAAACCTCTTTCTCTCTACCCCTCTAAACAGCATGCTTCCAACCTGCTGATTGCCCTGATCCCTTGTTCATACACATCACAGCTTTCCCCAAGCCTGTACGCTTTCTCTCTGTGTGCAAAGATCCTCAATCATTGACCTGACTCAAGAAATTTACCCAGCAAAGAAGAGTTGGAAGCAGACTTGATGAGACTGGCTGTACGAGTGTGGGAGTTGGGCAAGTGAGAAACTCATATATAAATCACATTTATCTATGTTTGCAGCTAGTCCATCAGCCTAAGACTTAAGAGTTGTTTTACTGTGGTAAAAAAAGGTATAGAATAAAATTTGTCACATTGTTTTTGTGTACAAGTCAGTGGCATTAATTATATTCACAACGTTGTATAACCATCACCACTATTTCTAATACTTTTTGATCACCCTAACAGAAACTCTACTCATTAAGCAATAACTCTCCATTCCTCCCTCTCTCTAGCCTTTCTCTCCCTCTGTCTGTCTCTAGCTCTGATAACCTGTAATCTATATTCTGGGTCTCTGAATTTTTTTATTCCAGATATTTCATATAAGTAAAATTATACACTATTTTTCCTTTTATATCTCACTTATTTCATGTAGCATAATGTCAGGGTTCATCCATATTGTAGCATGTATCAGAACTTTCTTTTCATAGAGGCATAATATTTCATTGTATGTCTATGCCATATTTTATTTATTCAATCATCTGTTGATGGAGAGGGTTTTTACACCTTTTGTCTATTGTGAATAGTGCTGTTATGAACATCAGTATACAAATAGCTGTTGGAGTCTCTCTTTTTATTTTCTTTGGGTATGTACTTAGAGGAATTGCTGCATCACGTGGTAATTCTATATTTAGCTTTTTGAGGAAACACCAGACTATTTTCCATAGTGATTGCACCATTTTACATTCCCACAAGCAATGTACAAGTGTTCACATTTCTCCACGTCCTCACAAACCTTTATTTTCTGCTATTTGTTTAATCTATAATTTTATTTATTTATTTTTGGCTACTCAGGATCTTGGTTCCTATGCGGGCTTTTCTGTAGTTGCGGCAATCGGGCTACTCTTTGTTTCAGTGCTCAGGATTCTCTTGTGGTGGCTTCTCTTGTTGAGGAGCACAGCCTCTAGGGTGCAGGGGCTTCAGTAGATGCTGCATGTGAGGTCGGTAGTTGCTGCTCCCAGGCTCTAGAGCACAGGCTCAATAGTTGTGGTGCACAGGCTTTGTTGTCCCGTGGCATGTGAGATCTTCCTGGACCAGGGACTGAACCTGTGACACCTGCACTGGCAGGTGGATTCTTCACCACTAAACCACCAGGGAAGCCCTATTTTCTGCTTTTAAAAAATCTTATTATGATCATCCTATAAGTGTGAAGTGGCATCTCATCATGGTTTTGATTTGCATTTCCTCAGGTATTCATAATGTTTAATTTTTTCATGTGTTTATTTGTGTGTGTATGTATATAATATGTATATATATATATATATGAAAATGTCTATTCAAGTCTTTTGTCTATTTTTAAACTGAATGTCTTTTTGCTGAATTGTAGAAGTTCTTCATATGTTGTAGATATTAATCCTTTGTTAGATATATGATTTTCTAAATATTTTCTTCCATTTTGTGAGGTGTATTTTCACTCTTTCCACAGTGTCCTTTGATGTATGAAAGTTTTAAATTTTAACAAAGTTCAATTTATCTATTTTTTCTTTTATAACTTGTGCATTGGTATCATATTTAAGAAACCACTGTTAAATCCAAAGTTATGAAGATTTTCCTATATTTCCTCCAAGAGTTTTATAGTGTTAGGTCTTAAATTAAAATATTGGACTCACTTTAACTTTTGCACATTATATAAGGGAAGAGTCAAACTTCATTTGTTTGCATATGGATATCCAGTTTTCCTAGCACCATTTTTGAAAAGACTGTCTTTCCCTATTGAATGTTCTTGGCACCTGAGCTGAAAATCAATTGACCATAAATGTGAGGATTTATTTCTGAGCTACCAATCCTATTCCATTGATCTGTATGTCAATCCTTAAGCCAATACCACACCGTTTTGATTATTATATCTTGGTAGTAAGTTGAAATCAGGAAGCTACAGAGTTTAAAATGCAAAGAAGACCTTTTCCATTTTAGTCATACCTTTTATACTTCATAGAAGTTATTTCTATACTGAATACAAATGTCCTTGCCAGCATGTGGGTCCCTCTGTTCCAAGGTTACTCTAGTTTGGGTCACAGTGGGGCAAAAGGAAGGCCATCATTTTTAGCTGCCTTGAGACTAAGTGAAAGCCTGGAGTAAATGCTCTTGCGCTCTTCCACAAGAACTGCAGCATTTGGTTTTTTACCTTTCCTTGCCCCCAAATACAGTCAAGGAATGAAGGATTCAGAACAAGCCCTAATGAGGGAGCAAATGTTAACGAGAGAATATGAGTGTCTGTCAGGTTCAAACCAAGGATATGGAAACCACTTCCAAAATTACCACAGAGAGAACTGAATTCAGGGAACAGTTAGAAAGGAATAGCGAAATGAACAAAGAGCAGAGGTTTGCCAAAGATGAAAAAGAGCCGAAACCCTCCTGCCGCTCTGTAAGTGTTACAGGCAAAGGGAGGAAGAAATATCAGGGCCAGGATAGCCCTGTGGGAGCTGGGGGGTGTCAGGTAGGGGGTGGAGCTACAGGGGAGATACAGCCTCTGCACAAAATGCCACCCATGGCTGAGCAGGAAGGGGAGAGATAGCCCAGCTTCTCCCACCAAGTGCTACCCACTGCTAGCTGAACTTAGTCCAAAGCCACCAGTCCTGGGAGCTCGTGGGCCTGCAGTCTGCAGGAGCACTATCTTGGTCCCTCTGTCCTTCCCCTCCCCCCAGTGATGGAGAGCAGAGCAGAAAAGGATGCTGCAGAAAAGATCTGAGGCAATTATGAGGCCCTGGAATTGCACACAAGGAAAGCAGGACCCCGCCAACGTTGGCATGCAGGAATCTGATTTGGGGTGGGCTGTTAAAAACAAATTCCATAATGATAACAGTTTTACAATTACTTAGGACGAGATATGTATGAAGGAGACTGCTAGGCTCTTTGCATGTCATGTAGTTGAAATTCATGAAAAGACCTAATGATATCACTATTATTGAGTAGTTTTCAAGACAGGAAGAATGGAACTCAGTTAAGTGGCTTGTCCAAGCTTGTTACTGGCAGAGCTAGAACTGGCATTTGAGCGCATCTACCCACTCCCCCTCCGTGAGTCTGTGCTCCTAACCGTGAGGTTTGCTGCTTCTCAGCAGAGAAATCCAAGGCTAACTGTTCTATGAGACCAAAAGGAATTCTCCCCCTGCTGCTACTGTTTCCCACCTGGCTGACCGTGAACTCTAGAAAGCCAGGGAAATGTGAGATAGCCCCAACCCACATGTTACAGAGAAGCTGGGGGGAAAGGAGTGGTAGCTAGAGAAAGGAATTAAGAGCAATATTCTGCTCTCTGGGTCAGCTTACTACTACTTCTAGAAGTAATTTCGCCTTTTCACCAAAATGAGGAATGAATGAATAGTCACATTGAAATTTCCTGCCATTCCTTAGAAGCAGGGAGCAAGAGGCTCAGCTAGACATCGTGGCAAGAACCAAGAATGGTCCTGAAGAGGCCCAGAGACAGCCTGGCCTGGCACCAGGCTGCAAAAAAGTATAATATTTGGGGGAGTTCTGAGGTGCCCCATATGGTGTTTGACCCATATATGTGGCTTCTCCATGACTCCATCCTCTTGTAATTATTCCCTACATAAATTCTCCCTGTGGTGAATGACTTTAGGAGTCCTTAAGGAATAAGATCAGCTGGTGCAACAAAGTGCATCCAGAGTGATGGGAAATGTTCTCATCTAGGGGCTTTCCAGGTGGCGCAGTGGTAAAGAATCCGCCTGCCAATATAGGAGACATAGGAGATGCTGGTCGGGAAAGATTTCCTGAAGTAGGAAATGGCAACCTACTCCAGTATTCTTGCCTGGGAAATTCCATGGATAGAGGAGCCTGGCGAGTTACAGTGCATGGGATCGTAAAGAGTTGGACACCACTGAGCACGCACACAGAATCCACACACAGTGAATGAATCAGGCGTAGGACCAGCAGGATCTGCCCCACAGATCCTTCCCTCTTCACCTTTCCAGTTTTCTAACTTCATTTTCTAATACTCTCTCCCTGGCTCATCTGTTCCAGCTACACTGACATCTTTGCTGTTTCTTGGACCTGTTAAGCATAATCTTGCCTCAGGGCCTTGGAACTTGCTGCCTAAGAGCACTTTTTACTCATATATCTGTTTAATCTCTTCCTTATCTCTGTTAGCGCTTTACTCAAAAGTCACCTATCTCAGTGAGGCCTTACCTAGTTATTCTATTTAAAAGAACAAGTCCGTCTCTGCTGTATTCCATCCCCCTGCTTTTCCCTCCATAGCCCTTATCGCCTCTCCCAAAGGTTCTCAAACTCTAGCAGGTATCAGAATCACCTGGGGTAAGGCAGGGAGGTATATTGAAATTCAGATTCCTGGCTCCACTCCCAGTTTCTGAGTCAGTAGGTCTAGGGAGGACCCTGAGTATTTGCATTTTCCAGAATTTTCCAGGTGGTGATGCAGCTACTGATCCCAGAATCACATTTTGAGAACCATTGTTGTATAACTGTCCATCCATCTTTCTATCCAGCTACACACGAATATATATACTTCAAGTCTGCTGTCCTTAAGTTGCTTATTATTTTATAATATTTTTAAAAACTGATATTTCTATAAGTTCTTTTCTCTCTTTATAGTATTTACAATTCCCAGGAGACTTGGGTTAGATCCCTGGGTTGGGAAGATCTCCTGGAGGGGGAAATGGCAACCCACTCCAGTATTCTTTTGTGGGTATACTTGTCCATGGAAATCCCATGGACAGTCCATGGGGTTGTGAAGAGTCATACACTGCTGAGCAACTGAGCACACACATGCCCCCATTTAATCATCATAGTTTTTCAAGAAACCAGCTTTCACTTTTCATAGTTACTATTCTCTCTGTTTCTCTGTTTATACCCCTTATCTTTCTTGTTTTCTTTCTTTTTATTTCTTTATGTATGGTCTATTACTCCTTACCTTCATGAGTTGAATACTTAGCTCATTTTCTATCTTTCTTGTTCTTTGTTTACACATATTTAAAGATCTCCCTCGCCCTCTAAGGGCTTCCCGGGTGGCACAGTGGTAAAGAATCAGCCTCCCAGTGCAGAAGATGTGGGTTCGATCCCTGAGTCAGGAAAATCCCCTGGAGAAGAAAATGGCAACCCACTCCAGTATTCTGGCCTGGAGAATCCAATGGACAGAGAAACCTGGCAGGCTACAGTCCACGGGGTCACAAGAGTCAGACATGACTTAGCATCTAAACCACAAAGCTTTCCTTGTCATAAGGCTCTATATTTTTAATAACTTTTCTATCTAACTTGCTCTTAGATCCAAATGTTCTTTAGTGGTATTTTTTTTTTTTTTTTGGTTTCCAGACATATGGAATTTTAAAAACTATCATTTTATGAATTTTTAATTTTATTGCACTAGATCTGTGTGACATTGATGCCTGGAATCTTTTTTTTTTTTAGCCAAGAGCATGTCCAATTTTTGTGAAGTTTCATATGACCTTGAAAAAATACAACTTTCATTTGTTGGAAATGAAGGTATGAATGTATACTTGTGCATGCATGCTCTGCTGCTTCAGTCGTGTCCGACTTTTGCGACCCTTTGGACTGTAGCCTACCAGGCTCCTCTGTCCTTGGGATTCACTTGGCAAGAATACTGGAGTGGGTTGCCATGTCCTCCTCATACATGTATATACATTAGTGCTATTATTGAATATGTACATAATAGTTATGTTAATATATATTAGCACCTCAACCATGTTATTAAAACCTTCTGAGTATGTGCTTGTTTGTTGTCGGCTAGACCCACTATTTCCTTCTCTCTGTGGGCTCTCGCTTTTCTTTCTGAGATTCCTATTAGAATGGTGTTGACATTTCTGCTTATCTTTCATATCTAAATCTTCTCTCATTCTTGTTGTCTCTTCAGAATTTCTTGATGCCTACCGGAATAATTCTTCAACCCGAACATCCAGCTTGCAAATTCAGACTTTGCATCTGCTATTTCCTGGCCCACAGTGAGAATGCGGGTACAAACCATGCCAGGTAATGTGAAGGAAAAAAAGTGACACAAATAAAACTGTCTCCTGGAGGCTGGTGCTTCAGCTGTGTCCCAGGCTCTCTCTAGCATAAGGCCATCATCATCCTCACCCCACGCCCACCCCCAGCTACTGTGTCCTCTTCAAGACCCTCCCGGAGCATTTCTCACGATGTTTGAGTTATATGGCTGACCACAGTTGAGATGCATCAAACCTCCCATCTCTTCTGTAGCGTCTACAGCCCTAGGGTCCATCTGGAAGCCAGCAATCCATGAACAGTCATTTCATGTCCATCCTGGCTTCTATGGGTCTCAGTTCTCTTCTGTTATAGCCATTGCTTGTCATAATTTTTTTCTTTTCAAAATAATGCAAGAAGGAAAAAACCAAGAAATTTCGGATCATTTTATTAGCAACAAATGTCTGTCAATATTAATTTATCCCATGTGTGATATATGAGTTAGTCAAGTGCCAAACTATTAAATTCAACTTAAACAACAGGAACAGTAAAGAATGAACTGAATTCTTGGCTAGTAAAGTAGCTACATTTTTCTAGCAGGCTTGACCTGTTAAGTTCAGAGGTCTGGGGTACAAAACCTTAACAGAGGTTCAGACAAGTACCAAATCTGAAAGGACAAGTTTCTCAGGATAAATTCCCCAGGAATTTAAGCAGAGTGGTTTCTCCATAGAGTTGCCCTATTTTGCAAATAAGAATATATAGGACACCCTATATTTGCAATTTGAAAAATAGCTTTGACTGCCAAATTTTTGTAATTTATTCCCCAAAATAGTTGAACACAGAACATTTGCAGAGTTTTGACAAGGTCAATATATGACACAGGACAAAATCATTAAATACAGGACATATCCTGTGTATACTGGTCACCTGTCATCCCTCTTTCTCCATCCATCGATGTTACTAGACTTCCTCAGGCCTAATGGTTCTCATGGTCACAATGACAAAGGCTTCCCTTCCACAAGTTTGAGGCATGACCACCTTGGGAGAGAATATGGGAACTCAGGACCATTGGGGAAATTCCAGGGTAGGTATTGCATAACAATAGGTTTCTTTATAGCAGAGGTCCTCAACCCTAGAGGTATATTAGCATCACCTGGCGATTGTGTTGCCAACAAACCCAGGATGCCCAGTAAGATTTAAATTTCAGATAAACAGGAAGAATTTCTTAGTGTGAGTATGTCCCAAATACTGCATAGGATATACTTAAAAAAAAATGTGGTTTATTCAAATTTAATTGGGTATTCTGTATTTTTATTTCTTAAATCTGGCAACCTTACGGGGGCACTTTGGAGACATATCCTTGCCTGGGCCATGCCCCAGACAAATTAAATCAAAATCTAATGGTGGGATCTATTGTTTGGTCCCTTCAGGCTCATGTGCAGCCATGGTTGATGACCTCCCCAAGCCCCATCTTCCTAGATAGAAGATAAACTAGATCAGATGGAGTCTAGAATGGAGAATCTCAGCTTAAATTTTATGTAAATCATCTGGGATTGGGTCACCAGCTGATTCTATTGTCTGGGGTGGGACTTGAGAGTCTGTATTTCCAACAAGCTCCAGGTAATGTGATTCCATGGGTCACAGAACTTCTTTGTTGAAGAACTGTTTAGGAGCACTTGTTGGTTAGACAGTGCTAGATGGGGCTGGCGTAAAAGCCTACAGCTACTGAGAGAGTATTAATGCCTCTTTACCATTCACATCTGTTCACAGGTGTTCAAAGCATTTTCCAGGCCTTCTTCTCACTGGCACTGTTCTGGTACAAGGTAAGAAGAATGGCTCCTTGGTCCAACTTGTCTTAATGGTTTCCTTGCTGAGTATAGGATGTACCTGGGTGTAGGGAGCAAAATCTAGTGTGTGTATTTGGGAATGAGTACTGGAATGAGTACTGGGAAGGTGGACTTCCCAGGTGGTGCTAGTAGTAAAGAACCCACCTGCCAATGCTGGAGACATAAGAGATGCGGGTTTGACCCATGGGTTGGGAAGATCCCCTGGAGGAGAGCATGGCAACCCACTCCAGTATTCTTGCCTGGAGAACCCCATGGACAGAGGAGCCAGGCAGGCTACAGTGCATAGGGTTGCAAAGAATCAGACATGACAGAAACGACTTGGCTCACATGCCCTGGGATGGTGGAGGCAGTGGTTGATGCAGTCCCTGACCTCCAGGGAGGGATACTCAGACCCCAGCTGACTTGGTTTTTTTAAATTATTTTATTGAAATATAGTTGATTTACAATGTTGTGTTAATTTCTGCTGCACAGTAAAGTGATTTAGTTATACATATGTATGTATTCTTTATCATATTCCTTTCTGGTTTGGTTTATTACAAGATATTGAACATAGTTTCCTGTTCTATACAGGAAAGATCTTGTTGCTTTTCCATTCTGTATATAATAGTTTGCTTCTGCTAATACCAAACTCCCAATCCATCCCTCCCCTTCCCCCTTCCCTCTCAGCGGTCACTAGTCTGCTTTCTATATCTGTGAATCTGTTTCTGTTTCCTGGATAAGTTAATTTGTGTCACATTTTACATTCCACATAAAAAAGGTATCATATTGTATTTGTCTTTCTATATCTCACTTCACTTAGTATGATAATCTCAGGTTCCATCCATGTTGCTGCAAATGGCATAACTTCATTCCTTTTTATATTTTAATTCCTTTTTATGACTGAGTATTCCATTGTGTGTATGTGTATGCCACATTATCTTTATTTATCTATTAATGAACATTTAGGTTGTTCCTATGTCTTGTCTATTGTAAATAGGGCTTCTATGAACATAGAAGTGCATATATCTTTTTATATGATAGATTTTTCCAGATATATGCCCAGAATTAGGATTGTTGAATCATATAGAAGCTCTCTTTTTAGTTTTTTGAGGAGTCTCCATAGTGGCTGCACCAATTTACATTCTCACCAAAAGTGTAGGAGAGTTCCCCTTTCTCCACACCCTCTCATCCATTTATTATTTGTAGACATTTTAATGATGACCATTCCAATCAATGTGAGGTGATACCTCATTGTAGTTTTGATTTGCATTTCTCTAATAATTAGTGATGATGAGCATCTTTCAAGGTGCTTGTTGGCCATCTGTATTTCTTCTTTGGAGAAATGTCTATTTATGACCCCACCTAACTTGGCAGCCTTTCTTTGCTCAACTGAAGCTGGACTTTGATCTTCAGAAATCATCTAGCCCAGAAAGGATTTTAGAACTCTTAGAGCAGCCACTTTAGCTCTGCAGAATATCACAGGATTTTTATAGAGGTGCATGTGTGTGAAATAGATGGTGTGGATGGATGTGGGTACACATGTGACAGGGAAGCCTGTAGAAATAGATCAGATGGGGTCTATGGCATTGGTGTGGGGCTGTGAGGGAGGGCAAACTTCAGGTTTATCATGTTACTGGGTGGAGTTCCCAAGCCTTTTGCTCCTTCTATCACCCAGATTCTTCCCCTGGCCCCATGTTTCATGGTTATTGTACACATGTGTGTGTGCACACGTGCGCGCGCACACACACACACACACACACTATACTCTTTTTTCATCTTTTACAGAAAGTGTAAAACTCTAGGTCACTGTTAAGATCACCAGGAGAATGTCAGCTTGTTCCTCTAGGATTGTCCAGCCCATGATATAATCTTTAAAGTAATGCACATGACAAGCAGCTGGTCACTAGTGAATGCTGTCATATGCTGCTGCTGCTGTGCTGCTCAGTCCTGTCCAGCTCTTTGAGACTCCATGGACTGTGGCCCACCAGGATCCACTGTCCATGGGATTTCCCAGGTAAGAATACTGGAGTAGGTTGCCATTTCCTACTCCAAGGGATCTTCCCAACCTAGGGATCAAACCTGCATCTCTTGCATTGGCAGGCAGATTCTTTACTGCAGTGCCACATGGGAAACCCGCTGTCATGTGAAAAAATTTTAAAAATCGTTCTGAAAGCTACCACATACCACCATCCACCAGAACTGCTCTCAGGATACGTCAGAGAATCAGGACCAGGTGGGTCCCTGTTTTTGTCCCTCCAAGGAGATGGGGGCAGACAAGTCAGAAAAGTAATGTTGCTTAGATAATTAGATTCGATTTCCATCTTGGTTTACCACCTAACAGTGGGCAGGACTTTTGGCAAGGCCCACTTGCCTGGTCTGACTCAGTTTTTCACTCTAAAAATGGAGCTAGTAATACCTAAGAGGGCTCTGGAGGGTTAATGAGAAGATGCAGGTCAGCGCCTGGCACAAGAAAACTGCTGATCAGCCAATTCTGCATATGGAGGGGGGGATTCTGTTTCCATGACAACTTCAAGGCCTCCCCATCTCCGGTCCTTATTGCCACACACGTGCTCTGAGAGAGGAAGGCAGCCGAAAGCAGCAAAAACTGCTGTTCAGAGAGGACAGCAAAGCCATGTATCAGCGCCCAGCTCATGTTTATGAAAAATGGCATTTATAGCTGAGCATTTGCCAGTGTAGCACACTTCAGTAACACAAAACAAATCGCACAAAAATACCAGCACACACACACCCTTTAAAAAAGTATTTACTATTAATTTTACGAGAAGTTAACTGAACTGTTGAAAGAATGTTGAAATGAAAAGCCACTTCTGAAACATCTCTCCATGCCTAGAAACATTCTGGTGTATTATTAGCAGTATTCTTTTTAATCTGGAGGCTCTTTGCCGCCCCCGCCTGCGTGACTGAATGAGGAAATACTCCAGTGCAATGAGCAGGAATATTGCTGGTTATCTCCTTGGTGAACATTTGTCAATTCCAAATGAATCATCGCTTTGGAATATCAAGAAATGCCATTTACCTATTAGACCCTACAGAATTTACTCAATGAACAAATTATTTGGCAAAACATGCCAATTAAGCAGAGAGATTTTTTTTTCAGAGCCTGTGTATGCCCTGATTTTTTTTTTTAAGTTATCATTGAAAAAATGAATTTGCCTCCTTGTTTTTAAATGTTGCATAGTAAAGAGAGTTATTTTCAGCCTGATCAGTGTGGCCAGACATAGATTGTGCTGCTTTTCTGAATAATGACCAAATCCACATATTCCAGTATAAGTGTATTTTGGTGTATCTCTACACATGTATGTGTATATGTTAAACTATAAATATCAATTACATATACACAAAACATTGTTAAACACGTGTGCTATAAATATTTAAAATTCTCTCTCTGTATATATTTGAATACTGTACAACCCCTAAAAATAAAGTGATTAGTGAAAAGATGCTCAAGATCACTAATTATTAGAGAAATGCAAATCAAAACTACAAATGAGGTATCACCTCACACTAGCAGAATGACCATCATCAAAAAGTCCACAAACAATAAATGCTGGAGAGGGTAGAGAAAGGGAATCCTCCTACACTGTTGGTGAAAATGTAACTTGTACAACCATTATGGAGAACAGTATGTATATTTCTTTAAAAAATAAAAATAGAGCTACCATATGATCCAGCAATCCCAATCCTGGGCATATATCTGGCAAAAACTGTAATTCAGAAAATACATGTGCCCCAACATTCATAGCAACACTGTTTACAGTAGGCAAGACATGGAAGCAACCTAAATGTCCATCAATTGAGGAAGGGATAAAGAAATGGTACGTATATACAATGGAATATTTTGCAGCCATGAAAAAAAATAAAATAATGCCATTCTCAGCAACATGGATGGACCTAGAGGTTATCATACTAAGTGAAGTAAGTCAGACAGAGAAAGACAAATATCATATGATATCACATATGCAGTATCTAAAAAAATGATACCAATGAACTTATTTGAAGTGAAGTGAAAGTCTCTCAGTCATGTCCAACTCTTTATGAACCACCCATGGAATTCTCTAAGCCAGAATACAGAAGTGGGTAGCCTTTCCCTTCTCCAGGGGATCTTCCCAACCCAGGGATCGAACCCAGGTCTCCCACATTGCAGGTGGATTCTTTACCAGCTGAGCCACAAGGGAAGCCTAAGAATACTAGAGTGGGTAGCCTATTCCTTATCCAGCATATCTTCCTGACCCAGGAATCAAACTGAGGTCTCCTGCATTGCAGGCGGATTCTTCACTAACTGAGCTATCAGGGAAGCCCAATGAACTTATTTACAAAACCAAAATAGTCATAGATGTAGAAAACAAACTTACGGTTACCAGGAGGGGAAAGCGGGGGAGAGATAAATTGAGAGATTTGAATTGACATATACATGCTACTATATGTAAAATAGATAACTAATAAGGATTACTGTATAGCATAGGAAACTCTACTCAATACTCTATAATGACTTATATGGGATTTTAGAAAGAGTGGATATGTGTATGCTGTAACTGATTCACTTTGCTATACAGCAGAAACGAATACAGCATTTTAAATCAACTATACTCTGACTATAGCTATGAGGGGCTTCTGTCTTCCCTCATAGCTTAGTTGGTAAAGAATCCACCTGCAATGCAGGAGACCCCGGTTCGGTTCCTGGGTTGGGAAGATCCGCTGGAGAAGGGATAGGCTACCCACTCCAGTATTCTTGGGCTTCCATGGGGTTGCAAAGAGTTGGACACGACTTTCACTCACATACTCTGATAAAATTTTTTTTGAAAAAGTTATTAAGGATTATTCAGTGACAAGGAGAGATAGCAAAATAAAGAGGTGGAAAGGGTTATAAAATGATATTAAGAGTATGATCCTAGCCTTGGAAAATTACACACATGCACACACACACAGGAAAAATACATAAGCAAAAATTAGGATACATAACAATGTGTGACCAGTGGTTGTATTGCAGTATTTGGATTACTGGTGATTTTATTTTCTTCAGGGTTTTGTTTTGTTTTGTTATTTTTGCATTTTATTCATTAAACATGTCTTTTTTAAATAATTAGAAAAATCCTACAACAAATGTTACTTTTAGGAACTGAAATAGAAACCCCAGTGTTTTCTACGGCTGCAGGTCAGTGAGCCACTTTGCTTCCCTGGTTTTGTGGCTGAGACCTCATGGTTTCCTTGACTGGCCTGGCAGGGGCTGAGGGGCAATGCCTCCAGCAAAGTAGCAGAGTCCCTTCAAGCTGCCTTGTCCAACAAAAGTCTGACCACCCTTGGGCATCATACCTAAAGATTAAAAAAGTGTAAAGTGATGCTTGAAGCCACAGAAGCCTCTCGAAGGCCCCCAAGTTTGGCTGATATTCTGTTGTCACTGTGTTGAAATTCTTACTAATTTTTGAACAGAACCCTGAACCTTGATTTTTCCTGGGGCCCAGCAAATGATGTAGTTGGTCCTGCCTGAAACTCTGACTTCTCAAGAGCAGAATCTGAGTTTATAGAAGAAAAACAGAAAGAGCAAAACAACAGCTTAGTTTTTCTTCCACTTCACGTGTCTGGTTTGTAAGAACACCCCCCGGGTTGAGTGTCCTTGGAACACTGTATTTCCTCCATAGCATTTCACAGTATTTCTTCTTGTTAAAAACAAATAGTAAACAACCTGCCCAACATTGGAAGCTGACGGTGACTGACTTCAGCTTATGGACCAATTTCTTCTCCTCCTCTGGTTATGTGGTTCCTCTGGAGTGTGGCTGTGGGGGGGATGTTCCCAGCCCTAATGGGGGCTGTGGGGACACATGTGCGCCCCTTCTCATAAAGAAGGGGCACAGAAAGACCCAGTGTTGTCAGACTGTTCCACTGTCCATTTTTCTGGCCCTTCAGATTTGTGCCCCATCACATTTATTTTTTAAGTGATTTTACTCAGCTCCAAACAGCGTCACCAATAAAATTCCCTGGCTTTATTAGGTCCGTGCGCTCTTTAAAAGAAAAAATATAACAAAACTGAAATGTTTGCCCTGCGTTCTGAATTACTTTTAAGGAGACTAAACATTTAAAATGCAAGACATACAACAGGCTCATTCTTGGCTTCATCTTTTGCAAGAAAGAGAAAACCATCTGATATTTGGGGGCTTGCAAAATATTGAGAATGCATTTCCAGTATTTTTATTGACTCTAGTAACTGCAGCGTGCAGCCTATGGCACTCGTCGCCCTCTGCTGCTGGGGTCATGGGGTCTGCAGCCTCCTCCGCCTTCCCCCGCGCCGCCCTCCTCCCACCCCGCATTCTTCAAGGAGCGCGGGGTGGGTCACATCCGCGTGGGCTCTCTAGCTCCGGAGCGCTGGCCTGACCACAGAATGCCCTGATTAGTCTTGCTCCCGCTCGACCCTGTCTCAGCGATGGCTTCTCTTATTACAAAGTATCATCCTGCTTCAGCTGTTGAAACCTGGTCATTTCGCACCTGCTTCAATGAATTCGGAGTGACTTGTGTTTTTGATGAGCTGCTCACTTCATAAATTCACCCCTCTCCAGTTATCAGCACTCGCTCACCACTCAGGCGTGTCCCGGCTCAGCCTTCTCGGGCAGCACCAGGAGGAGGCCACTTTTAAGCCTCTGTTCACATTAAGATTCCCAAGTAATGATTTTAAGTAAGCCTGAAACCTTGAAGCAGCATAATTGACAGAGGATCAAAATTGGATCCACAGCCTGACCTGAGGGTCAACGGCCTTACTGTCAGGCTCCAAGCCCTAGACAGCCGGCTAGAGCGAAGAAAATGCAGAAGTGAACCGTTTTCTAAAATTAAAGTAGAAATCTAGCTCAACTTCTCACCTTGCTGCACTCCCCACCCCTCTGACCTGGTATGAGGGGATTTTTTTGGTTTTCCTGTCATGAAATCACTCCCTGGGTTCTTTTTTCCCCTCAAAGATTTTTCAACACCACAAATTACTGGAAATACGAAAATGCCAGGAGCTCTAGAGTACTTCTGGCATTTTAGGGTCAGCTCAGACCAGGAAATAGTTCAAGTTTGATAGAAGAACTTGATCTTGAAAGGTTTCCAGCTGAGAGAGTTTTGGCATCCTACCTTCCTCCCTTTGTCTCTTGGCCATAAAAGAATTGCAGCATCCTATATCTGTGGAATCTGATTACGGGTGTGTGTATTCATGGGTGGGTATCTGAGTGAGGGTGTATATATGTGCGTGCACACACATAATGTAAACTGAGTCTGAGAATCTTCCGAGCAATAAACTCAGTAGGTTTATACTTACGACGCTGTGCTCAGTTGTATCCAACTCTTTGTGACCCCATAGACTGTAGCCCACCAGGCTCCTCTGTCCATGGGGTTCTCCAAGCAAGAATACTGGAGTGGGTTGCTATTTCTTTCTCCAGGGGATCTTCCCAACCCAGGGATTGAACCTGGGTCTCCTGCATTGCAGGCATTCTCCTGCATTGTAGGCATTCTCCTGCATTGTAGGTGGATTCTTTACCGACTGAGCCACCAGGGAAGCCCACTTATGACCCTAATGGGGAATTCAAATGGTGAACAGCCACTCTGGACTTCTACTGACTGACAAGCCCAGCTCTTAGGAGTCTGAGAATTCCTTACTTGCTCCTCGTGTCTCCTTGGAATATGCCAGGCACAGGGAAAACTCAGTCCCGATGTCTCTCCTCCCCAGTAAGCTCTTAGCAGGGACCAGCCTCACGAACCACAGGGAACATTAGTCCCCAGCCCATCTGTGCTTTTCCCCAGCTCTGTGCCCTCACCTGCCAGTGGATCAAGGAACCCACACCTTGGTAATGCCCACAGTTGTCACCTGGGATCAGCCTCATTGATTTCAATCCAGACTTCCTCTGCCTTCTGACCCTGCCCATTTAGGAGCTCACATCAGCCCTTTGTGGAGTTGACCTCCGAGCTTCATGGGGGTCCCCAGGTGAGATTTTAGCTCAGATTCACCTCACAGGGTCCTCCTGCCTTGGGCCAGCCCTTTGGACTCAGAACCCACCCTTGGCTGCAGCTGCTGGGATGGGATTTTGGCCACTTGTGTGGGATTCAGAAAGAGAAGGTTTCTTCTCCAACATGAGGAATGGCTGTTCTCTTCTCATTGCTGCTGCCACCCTGGCAGCTACAGGCTCTGGGGACCTTCTGCTGCTAACAGCTGCCTAGCTGCCTTCCACCCCTGACCACGGCCCTAGAGAGTCCACTCTGCCAGGAGCAGCTCCCTAGTCATCACCATGCCCACAGTCAGTGGGGAGGTGCACTCTGGAGCAGCGGTTGTGGCTCACTGGCTGGGACTTTTCTGCCCCCTGCAGCTGCTGCCAGTCTCCAGATCCCCGCTCTGTCAGGGAATGGAGGTAAATCCCAGAGACATGCCCACATGCTGCTCCTCCAGAGGTGTCCGTGCTGCTTCAGGTTGGATAGGAGAAATTCTCAGATGTTAGGTTGGCCACCTGATGTGAAGAACTGACTCATTTGAAAAGACCCTGATGCTGGGAAAGATTGAAGGCAGGAGGAGAAGGGGACGACAGAGGATGAGATAGCTGGATGGCATCACCGACTCAATGAACATGAGTTTGAGTAAACTCCGGGAGTTGGTGATGGATAGGGAGGGAGGCCTGGTCTGCTGCAGTCCATGGGGGTTGCAAAGAGTTGGACACAAGTGAGCAACTGAATTGAACTGACTGAACTGAGGGTACAACAGACTCACTTGAAGAGCCCAGTTGGCAGAACTACTCTGTTACTTCTTTCCTGCATCTCAAGTCTTCTCTTGGCCACTCAAACCAGGGCCTGGGTCTCACATGGTGGATCTTCCACTTCTACTCACTGAGAGAGCCACAATCCAAGTCTTCTTGAAGGGTCTGAGCTCAAGGTGAAGGACACAATAGTCCCAAACCTTAAATTCAGGATGGTGTGTACACCCTGTGTGTGTATGTTAGTTACTCAATTGTGTCCAACTCTTTGTGACCCATGGACTGTAGCCCACCAGGCTTCTCTGTCCATGGGATTTTACAGGCAAGAATACTGGAGTGAATTGCCATTTCCTTCTCAATGGGATCTTCCCAACCCAGGGATGGAACCTGCATCTCCCACGTTGTAGGCAGATTCTTTACGGTCTTAGCCACCAGGAAAGCCTGTGTACACCCTGACCCATCTCAAATCAGTGAAGGGTCTTGCCTCTAAGATTCTCATTTGTAAGAGAACTGCTGCCTGTCCCTTGGTTGCTAGGCTATATTTTCCCATTCAGCCCCACTACTACCTTAGATGGTGTGTGTGTGCGTGCACACAGGCTCAGTTGCTCAGTTGTGTCCGACTCTTTGCGACCCCATGGACTGTAGCCTGCCAGGTTCCTCTGTCCATGGAATTCTCCAGGCAAGAATAATAGAGCCTGGATTGCCATTTCTTCCTCCAGGGGCTCTTCCCCACCTAGGGATTGAACCCATGTATCCTCTATTGGCAAGTGGATCCTTTACCACTAAGCCAGCTGGGGTATGTGTGTATAAAAACAACCTCTGTGGCTTGTGGCCCTGAGCTCTTCTACTCTTTTCTCCAGAACCAAATTCAGATGCATCCTTTGGGTTTGACAGCAGAGATTCTCAAATGTTATGGTGCACCAGACTCACCTCTTCTCTTGTTAGAAGTGCATGTTCCTGTATTCCACTTCTAGAGATTCCAGTGTAATACCCTGGGAGTGGAGCAGGGCATCTGATAAGCAGCAAGCTGCCTCTCCTTCCAGGTGATTCTGATGCAGGTGGCTCACAGACATCATTTTGAGAAATGATGCTTTACAGTCTTAGATTACATCCTTGTTTTAAAAATGTAAATATCAGGTAGTACCAGTATTACATATCAAAATACTTAGTAGTGATTGCAGTATGAATTTGTGAGTTAACTGCAGTTTTGGAGAAGTCTGAAACTCTTTTTTGGCTTAATAATCTCCTCTTCTCTGCACTTGGATCTTTGAGTTATGGAGCCCCAGAGATAAGGAGACCAAAAGCTATTAAATGATTAAAATCTAACTATATCAATGAAGTTAAATGATGTCATCACATCATATAAAAGTAAGAAACTTTTCTGCAGTTATATTTGGGGTGGTCTGATTGGAGTGTACAAAATAGGTACTTTGGGAGTTGTCAAAGAAATACCATCAAAGAGATGGACAGTCATCTTCTAGAGTCACCAAAACTACAATGAAGAGACAGCTGGGAGAGACATGCCATTTGTATTAAGACAACATGTACAACACAGGCAACAACAAGTGTGGGCAAGGATGTGGAGAAACCAGAACACACACACACACCACTGGTGGGGATATAAACTGGTAAAGGAAAATGGTAGCAGGTCCTCAATGTTAATCATAGAGTTACTATATAACAAAGTAACTTGAATCCTTGTTATCTACCCAAATGAATGAAAAAAATATATTTGCATAAGGATTTGTAAGTGATTGTTCAGAGTAGTATTATTTATATAGTCCCAAAATGGAAGCAACCCAAATATTCATAACATGATGAATGGATGGACAAAATATGATACAGCATGGAATATTATTCAGCAGTGAAAAAGGAACAAAGTACTGTACATGCTATAGTATGGAAGATCCTTTAAAAAATTATGCTACTTAAGCAGGTCACAGAAGACCATATATTGAATAGGCAGCTCTACAAAGACAGAGATCCAGAGAATAGATTGCAGTTGCTTAGGGCTGGGGTGGGAAGGACTGGAGAGTGATTGTTAATAGGTTTGAGATTTCTTTGGGGGACGATGAAAACGTTCTAACATTAGGTTATGTTGAAGGATCATTGCACAATTCTGAACATACTAAAAACCACTGTACTTGTTAAATGGGTGGATTTTACCATGTGTAAATTATATCTCATTAAAGTTACTTTTAAAAAAAAAAACACTCTGCAAAGAGGAAATGAATAGTTATTTCAATGTTAAGCCCATAAAAAAAAAATCACACGAGCAGACCTTCTAAACTGGATATCATGATTGAGATAGAACTGTGTTGCTTGGTCCAGAATTTTCATTTACTGATGGTTAAAGCAAGCAATGCCAAGTTCATAGCTGGTCTAGGAGAGTAAGGTATCTGGTGACAGGCTTCCTGAACCAAGAGGCTCAGTGTCCCTGAGCGATGGGCCCTGGGCCCCAGAGGGTAAGAACCTCTGCAGTTCAAGCACGCACACTCGAGAGCTGAATTTCAGCAGTCCTGCGCAGAGCTTAGAGTGTTTTGTGTTTGATCCGTTAGCTAAATCTGGCCCAGGCAGCAAGCCATGATCCAAAGAAGATCTTTGTAAAAGTTGCATTACTTGTGTAAAAACCTTTTCATTTTGAAAAATTGCTCCAAGTCCACCTGCACTTGTAACTTTAGTTGGGCCATTTGGCCGGAAGATGGATGGAATTTTTCAACATGACCATTTTAAAGCTTGAAAGATAAACTTATTTTTGGTTCTACCTCAAATATTCCACTTGTTACTAAGATTCTGCCAATAAAAGTTGAGTTTCACCCTGAGAATTATTTACACTATCTTCTATACTTCACTCTGGGTGTTGTCATAACTTTAGAAATGGAACCTCTAATTCAGCAACTCCAACTCTTTGAGTTGTAACATCCTATATTTGTTCAATCTCATTAAATCTCCCTACTCCTCTTTGAAGAACCTGGATATGAGTCTGAATTCTAATCATTAACCCTGTCACAAAACTGTGCAATGTGTTTAGAAAATAATAAATAAAAATTAAATAGGGCTGGATGGGACTTCAGGGAAGCCTTGCTTGGTTCAACCCATTCATTCTATAGATCAGGCAGATCTCCTTTAGAAGGTTATAACCAATTCACAAAACTAGTTATTTCAAGCCTTGATTAGTTCATCTTTGAAATGGGATGGATAATGTTTACCCTTCATTGTTATTGCTTTACTCATGGAATTGTTGTAAGGATAAAGTAAGATCATGTACATAGATGTGTTTTGAATAAACTTTAAAAGAGCTAAATAAATGGTGTTTTTCATAAACACTGCATGCTCAAATTCATTTTACTCTGGGATGGTTCTTGTCTCTTTTGAGAAAGTCTGAGACCCTGGGTTGGGGCAGTGGGAGGGGGGGGTCACATCACCAGAGTAGGTACCCATTGCTCTTGTCTGATAAACATTGGCTGATGAGGATAGGGGAGTTAAGTCAGTTTCTCATGTCCAGGGGGTAGGCTGCATTTAATAGGCTATTTCCATGTACATTTTAAATATTCATCAACTCTGTAATTTTTCACCAAGATTAGTTTATAAGAGTTGGAGCAATGAGGGCAAAATTTTAACATGATTTCCGAAGTAGGAAGAAGAAAGCATAAAGTGAATCTGAGCTGCCACGTTGCCAGGGTAAGAGTTACCCTGACGCAACTACAAGAAAGGGTCTGCCTTGTGGCAAAGAGTTGGTGCCAGAAAATGATATTGGAAAACTTGAAATAAATGTAAGCGTTGATTTGAATACAGGAAGATGGGACATTTTAGACTTCTTGGCTTTAATTTGAATTGATGGAATGTCTCTGAAAGTTATATTATGCTATGGTAGCAGGTACAGACGGAGAAGGCAATGGCAACCCACTCCAGTACTTTTGCCTGGAGAATCCCACGGGCGGAGGAGCCTGGTGGGCTGCAGTCCATGGGGTTGCAAAGAGTCGGACATGACTGACGCGACTTAGCAGCAGCAGCAGCAGCAGCAGGTACAGATTTCCAAGCCAGTGTAATCATGAGAACTGCATCAAATGTACCCCATAGCTAAGTGGGGTGATGTGTCTTAGGAGAGCAATCAGGTTGAAGAACTCCAGAAATGCACAGGGAGACTCCCAGGTGCAAGGTACTTGAAGTACATAAAAACTTGAATGAAGCTAAAACTGCATAGGAATGCACAACTCTTTATATCTCCTTAGAAAGAAAAAGTCTGATGCTTCTGTCATGCTTAGTGAAGCTAGTTTGCCTTAGAGGACCAAAGAAGACTGAATTACAACTTTTTTCCTAGCTAAGAGAGAGAAATGCATTTGTTCTGGTAGATTTTCTGCAAAGCTGAGTGAAGTTGAGAATTAGACTGTTATCTTTATACTAAAGCCAACAACTGAAAATGTTTTCCATTGAGTTCAAGTGAAGAAAAAGTTTGGAGGCACCTGCCCGGTCCATACTCCCATCTCTGAGAACCCCTCCTGCCACCATCCATCAGGATGGGGTCTAATGGCATGTCTTTATTGTGTAACCTCTCCTTCATTGTTAAAGCTGACTAGACCAATGTGAGACACCCAACCCAAGCTGAACCAATCAAATCTTCTTTTTGCAGACTCTAGAATTAGGATTCTAAAGTGCTGGGCAGATTGAGCTGAACTTTTGAGCCAGACTCAGGTCTCAGGCAGAAACAGAGAAAGCTGGTCTGCAGAAAGGGAAAAAACAGATCGATGCAGACATGCAGACAAAAGCAGAAATGAGATCACGTGGCCCCAGAGAGATGGAGAAACTGACTTTGTTTCTGACAGCTTTACAGTTTCTGGTCTAATTCTTTGTAAGGCTCAACAACACTTCCTGTCCTAAGACACATAAATTTGCTTAAGCTAGTTTCAGCAGGTTTATGTTATTTTCTTTTTTTCCTATTATTTTCAATCTAATAAGCCTTCACCAAGATCTTGGAAACTTGTAGATGAGAAAAGACTGGATGGTTCTCTTTTACTGTAAAACAGCCTTCTTGATCCCTAAAATAATTTTTCTTGCATATTTTGGTTTAGAAAATCTTAAACTATAGCATATTTTTAAAATGTCATATGAATATCCTTCACATTATTACATACAAATGCCACTTAGCCAGGGAAGGCGTGATACTTAAATTTCAGCCTAGTAGGGGTTCACTAAATATTTACTGAATGAATGAATCTTTGACAGATATTTACTAAGCCCTATATGCAGAGTACATCATGAGAAACGCTGGGCTGGAAGAAACGCAAGCTGGAATCAAGATTGCCGGGAGAAATATCAATAACCTCAGATATGTGGATGACACCACCCTTATGGCAGAAAGTGAAGAAGAACTAAAGAGCCTCTTGATGAAAGTGAAAGAGGAGAGTGAAAAAGTTGGCTTAAAGCTCAACATTCATAAAACAAAGGTCATGGCATCTGGTCCCATCACTTCATGGGAAATAGATGGGGAAACAGGGGAAACAGTGTCAGACTTTATTTTTTTGGGCTCCAAAATCACTGCAGATGGTGATTGCAGCCATGAAATTGAAAGACGCTTACTCCTTGGAAAGAAGGTTATAGCCAACCTAGATAGCATATTTAAAAGCAGAGACATTACTTTGCCAACAAAAGTCCGTCTAGTCAAGGACATGGTTTTTCCAGTGGTCATGTATGGATGTGAGAGTTGGACAGTGAAGAAAGCTGAGTAGCGAAGAATTGATGCTTTTGAACTGTGGTGTTGGAGAAGGCTGTTGAGAGTGCCTTGGACTGCAAGGAGATCCAATCAATCCATCCTAAAAGAGATCAGTCCTGGGTGTTCATTGGAAGGACTGATGTTGAAGCTGAAACTCCAATACTTGGGCCACCTCATGTGGGGAGTTGACTCATTGGAAAAGACCCTAATGCTGGGAAGGATTGGGGGCAGGAGGAGAAGGGGACGACAGAGGATGAGATGGTTGAATGGCATCACCAACTTTATGGACACGGGTTTGGGTAGACTCCGGGAGTTGGTGATGGACAGAGAGTCCTGGCATGCTGCAATTCATGGGGTCGCAAAGAGTCGGACACAACTGAGCGAGTGAACTGAACTGAACTGAACTGAATCCCAATACTGAGCTAAATCACATGCTAATGCTATATTTCCAAAATTAATGATTAATGTTCTTGGAAGATTGTTGTGCCTTTCATCAAAACATGAAACATTTTTATGGATTTGCTAGAACACATGACCTACATATGCCATGCATTTATATTTGCATTATTTCCATAGAAGAGATTTTTTGTCTCATAACAGCAATTAGGAGAGAAAAAATAGGGTTGGGCCTTTGAAGACATAGTTTATAGAAAGAACCAGCAGTTGAATTTTGTGTATGGGAAAAATTTAATTCAGAATTTATTCATTTCTATTACTGATATATGCCATAGACACCTAAATGTAAGGTTAAAAGTATTTCCCTTCAGTGTAGAGTTAGACCTGAAATCAAATCCCATTAGATATCTGGGGAGATATTTAATTTAATGCTTCTCTAAATTGTATGACATTGTTTTCAGAATTACCTTGAAATTGTTTGTGAACAGCATCTCTGCGCCCAGGAGGAAGAAAAACATTGATTTCTACAGGTTACTTTTTCATTAACGAGTGACCCCACATGAGTTTGATTTATAAGGGTCCTTAGGGACACAGGTAGGGTTCATTAACCTTAGTTGACCTTCAAACTGATAGAATCCAGTCATCTGATAGAATAAATGGTGTTCTCTGCTTATTTCCACTTTAGTGACACAGCCTTTTGGCCTAGAAGCATTCTAAAAGTTTGTTTGGCAAGACATATTTCCTGAAATTTTCAACTACAATTGCCCTTTTTTGAGCCACCAATTAAAAATGAAGTAATTCCTATTCTATGATTTTATAAGGATAAGTGTTTTGTGTTTTCTAAAGCTGTAGGCCATTTGAAGTTTTTCTCATGCCTGAATTTATATAAAAAATATGTGATTTTTATTAGCAATATATTTCTGTTATATAGAATTGAATTTAAACAATTCATGTTGTAGTAGAGTATAAGTAATAAGTTATTTTAAAGATGTGAAGGAAAATCACAAATAATTTGTTTTTTGTTTTTCTCTAAAATGCAGAATTACATTTTCATGTGGTTCAACATATTTCTAGAGAAATAGATAGGTCTGTATTTATCACCAGGCATGGCAGGAAAGCTGTTTATGGGAAAGCAGAGATGTTTATTTCCTGCTCTCTGTAACAGGAAATATTTTCAGCTACAACTAACACCCCCAAAACAGTGGTTTATACAAACTAGGAGTTTCATTTTCCTCACATTTCCGAAAGTCCAGAAGTTAAGTGGTCAATGGTTTTGGCTCGATGGTTCAAAGATACCAAGGCGAAGTATCTGGGAAGATCTGGGGGTATAAAGACATAAATGGTGCAGGTGTGTCCTTAAGACTCATCTGTCAGACTTCTGCTCTCAGCCCCTGTGCTAGAACTCTGCAAAGGGTGCTGGCAAGTGTGGATTTTTAGCTGGGAGCATTATTCCTCCCAACAAAATAAGGTTTGTGAGGAACAGGGGCAGTGACCAGCAGGTCTCCTCTAGTATCACGTCAAAGTCAAGGTAAACAGGAAGTGTCCTAAACATGCCTGGAAATTGACAACTCATCATAGATGAACAGTCCTCTGTGTATTTAGAACTTGTTGGAATGTAATTCTACTTTCAACCAATTCACTTTTAAGGAAAGAGTCAACAATTCTAGACACAAATTAAAAGCGGTTGTTTTCAAGTTCGTCTTTCTGGGGACGATAAGGAAGAGCACAGTTGGCAGCCACTTTCCAAACTTCACTGTGTCTGTGGTCTTCACCTGTTTCCTAAAGAGCAACCTTGGAGTCACTAATACTTGGAGAGACTTCCCTCTGCCACTGTCCTCCTCATCCCCCTGCAGACACACGTACATGGGCTCAAACCTTTCCTACAAATGAACTTCCACAGCCCCCCCTACCCCCATGTGGGCCAGACTCTGTCCTTGAGCCCCTTGGTGTTCTAAGTTTTGATTCTTCTCAAAAGTTCAGGATATACATCACTTTGTGATTAGACTGAAGCAGGAATTTAAATCCTACCTATTCAGGCGTGGATTCGTTTCCAATGTTTCTCAAAGTTTGGTTCAATGACCACCTGAATCGAAGCACTTAGGGTGGTCAGTTAAAAATGTAAATTCCTAGACTCCAGCAATACATTTACAATCCAAATCTCTGCAGGGAGAGTTGAGGCAGTCTGCTAGGATAATGTGAGCCCCAGAAGGACAGGATTCTCTGTTTTCCCTCCACTGCTGTATCCCACACTGTCTAGCACAGTGCCTGTCATGAGGTTGGCACTCAACACATATCCGTTGGAGATGGGTAAACGCTTATAATGTTTCCTATGTACTGGGCACTGTTTTAAGGACTTTTTGTGTCCTTATAAATGATATATTTAATCCATATAAAAACCCTATGAGATAGGCACTGTTCTTATCTGCATGGAACAGACAAGGAAACTGAAGCACAAAGAAATGAAATGACTTGCCCAAGGTCTCTGTTTGTAGGTGGTGGAGCTGAGATTTGAACTCAAGCTATCTGTAGAATTAATGATTGACATGGAACCTAAAAATACTGGTTTGGATAGTTTAAAAAAAAGAAATTACCAAAAAATCTAGAGATTTGTGACAGTCTCAGAATGTATCCTGGAGAAGGAAATGGCAACCCACTCTAGTATTCTTGCCTGGAGAATCCCATAGACAGAGGAACCTGGTAGGGTACAGGCTATGGGGTCACAAAGAATCAGAAACGACTGAGTGACTAACATTTTCACTTTCAAAGAAAAGAAGAGTGAGGAAACCTGCTTCTTTTTGTTGTCCTTAATGTGATTACATAAGAATATATATATATATATATATATGTATGTATGTGTGTGTGTGTATATATATATATATATGCACAAGAATGAGGCTTTCCAGGTGGCACTACTGGTAAAGAACCTACCTGCCGATGCAGGAGTCATAAAAGATGCAGGTTTAATCCCTGGGTCAGGAAGATCCCTTGGAGGAGGGCATGGCAACCCACTCCAGTGTTCTTGCCTGGAGAAGCCCATGGACGGTAGTGGTGGGCTATAGTCCATTGGATTGCAAAGAGTTGGACATGACAGAAGTGACTCAGCGTGCATGCATACAGAATGCATCTCTCAAGAGTATCAGATGATTACAATAGACACTGGAGATACAAAGATGAATAAATAGGAGGAGACGGGTTTAACAGGAAAACTATAGAATTCTTTGATGTGTGCCATGAGAGAGGCTGGCTCAGCCTGTGCTGGGAGCTCTTATGAATGAAGCCAAAGTAGGACTGGGAGAAGTAGCCAGGTGGGTTAATGGTAAGAGCTGAGACTGGAAGTTGATGAAGGGAGTTGTTTGCCTTGATGAGGGTACTCAGGGAGCGCCAGAGAGTAATTCAGAGCCAAGATGGGCTGCTCAGGGAACTGGGAAGAGAATTAGAACACGGACAACTTCAGGAGCCTGCATTCGTTCAATATCCAGTCATCCTTATGAACATTAAGAAGGCAAGTCGTTACTGAGCACCTATCTACTATATGTGAGGGACAATGTTCTGCTCACATGAGCATTATCTCAACTCATCCTAGCTACAGTGCTATGAGATTATTAGCATTCCTGTTCTACAAAGCTGAAAAAAATAGCAGAACAATTGACTTAGCCATTCAGGGAAAGAAACTAAATAGTCCATAATATAGTGTCCAATCTTCAAAATAGCAGAAAGAAAATGTCCAGAAAAAGTTACACCACTAGTGCCACCTGGGAAGCCCAAGGAAACTTAAATGGTATGCCAAATCTGATGCAGTCATCCTTTCAATAGGATTCATTGTCTTTCTTCCTTAATGTACACATTTTCAGTGCCATTTTACTGAATGTCAATTTCACAAGTGTTTCATGTTTCAGATACTTCTGAGCACTTTTCCAAAGCTGAGTATTTCTTTTATGAATGGGATGACTGTCCTTTCAATGCAATTTGTTTGTCAAAGATAAAGTGGAAACTTTATTTTGTCAAATGGATGAACCAAAACTGTATGTATTTAAATGGAAAATTTATATGTGGGTCTGAGTTGTCTGTGTATGCATGAGTGTATGTTTTCTTCAGCACTTACAGGGTAGTGAGTATTTCTGCTTGGAGGATACATATAAAGGTGTTGCTGTTGTTCAGTCGCCCAGTCATGTCTGACTCTTTGTGAACCCATGGACTGCAGCATGCCAGGCCTCTCTGTCCCTCACCATCTCCCAGAGTCTACCCAAGTTCATGTTCTTTGCTTTGGTGATGCCGTTCAGCCATCTCATCCTCTGATGCCTTCTGCCCTCAATCTTTCCCAGCATCAGGGACTTTTCCAGTGAGTCATCTGTTCACATCGAATGACCAAAATATTGGAGCTCCGGCTTTAGCATCAGTCCTTCCAGTGAATATTCAGGGTTTATCTCCCTTAAGATTGACTGGTTTGATCTCCTTGCTGTCCAAGGGACTTTCAGGAGTCTTCTCTAGCACAACAGTTGGAAGGCATCAATTCTTTAGTGTTCTGCCTTCGCTACTGTCCAGCTCTCACAACCGTATGTAATCACTGGGAAGATCATAGTCTTGACTATATGGACCTTTGTTGGCAGAGTAATATCTCTGCTTTTCAACACACTGTCTAGGCTTGTCATCACTTTCCTGCCAAGAAATTCTCACGGCAAGTATATTGGGGTGGTCTGCCATTCCCTCCTCTAGTGGATCACGTTTTTGTCAGCACCCTCTGCTGTGACCCATCTGTCTTGGGTGGCCCTGCATGCCATGGCTCATAGCTTCATTGAGTTACACAAGCCCCTTCATCACAACAAAGCACTGATGCTTGAAGGGGACATATAAAGGTATTCCTAGTCAACCTGTGACATTAAACTTATATTTTTCTATGATCTTAGAAAAGTCTGTAGACATAAGTTGAACATTTTTTGGAAAAAAAGAGACCTACTTTATTGTTTATGAAATCCTTGAAATTCATTATATGCTCAACACTAGCAATAAACCACCATATCCCCAAGTACAGTGATCTTTAAAAGTCTCCAACAAAATAGAAATTGATGTAAACTACATAAATAATTATGGAAAACAAGTTTTAAGCAAACAATTTATCACATTACTACACTGATGAAAGTGAAAGTGACTCAGTTGTGTGGACTATACAGTCCATGGAATTCTCCAGGCCAGAATCCTGGAGTGGGTAACCTTTCCATTCTCCAGGGGATCCTCCCAACCCAGAGATCGAACCCAGGTCTCCCGCATGGCTGGTGGATTCTGTACCAGCTGAGCCACAAGGGAAGCCTAAGAATACTGGAGTGGGTAGCCTATCCCTTCTGCAGTGGTTCTTTCCAACCCAGGAATCAAACCCAGGTCTCCTGCATCGCAGGCAGATTCTTTACCAACTGAGCTATCAGGGAAGCCCAAAGATGAAAGTGAAAAGGGAAAGTGAAAGAAATTGATAAATGCTTTACATAAATCAATTTCCAGAGAATTGCTCTAGAGTACTTTCTTCATGTATCAGAATTAGGTAGGATAGTTTATAACACAAACAATAGTGACTTGAAATACAGGTTTATTTTTCTCTTATGTAAGAGAAGAAGGAGGTCTTATTAACAGGGCTGTGATGAATGCCTGAAAATCAACAGTGTTCCAGGCCCCAACTTTCTTTCTTCTTGACCTTCCTTAGGGCTTGCCTTAGATCTTTGGGGTCACCTCATGGTCCAAGATGGCTGCTATAGCTCTGGCTATCACTTCTAGGTTTTAGACAGGAAAAAGGAAAAGGACAGAAGGGTATGTATCAGCTGCCTGTGCCTCCTTTTAAGGAGTTTCCTTTGAAGTCCCACCTGACAAATGCCACTCATTAATACATCTCAGAGACTACTCCTAACAGCAAGGGAGAGTGGCTAAGAGGCATAGTCTTTGGCTGGGCACTTTGTTTTCTAGAATAAAATTAAATTGAGTTTGGTTAGAAGGAAACGGATAATGGGTAGACAGCTTTGGCCATATTGTTGTACCAAAGTCCTGAATTGTTTCTGTACTTCAGGGCTCAAATTTTAAGAAGGAAACTTAATGTCACCCTTTGGAAACTTAGAAAAAGTATGAGTTCTCAGGCCACCAGCCTAAAACAAGGCCATTGAGAACCCAGTGGACAGCTATCAATCTAAAGCCACAGAGACCTTTCTAGTTGTGTGAACAGTGAGAAGCTGGCTGAGAGATCTCTTTGGCCTTCATGCTAATATCTCCTGAGAGTCACCAGACATACCCGAATCTCAAGTGATAATGACAAAGCGTGACAGAAGAGAGAGCTGAAGAAAGTAGATTACCATTATCCCCAAAACTTCCAGGGGGGACCATGAGAATATGTATTTTTTTCTCACATAACCTAGCTGAGATTTAGCTCAAGCATGGAATTATTTGTGATGCAATGATAAATGGTTTTATCGAGTAATAGCATAAACTGGTAGATCATCAAGCTCTTGGTTGAGTTGACATTGGTTTGGGAGGAGGAGATGGATCTTCTCACTTAAAGCCTCTCTTCTTCAGCATGAGAAGAGTTATGTGAGTAGAAAGTACTCAGTCAAAGGATGAGCTTCCAGCCTGATTGAGTTGTTCCTCCAAAACATGACACTCGTGCCCCATCCTGGCTGAGGCAAATGGTTTGTGCTATGTCTCCAGTAGCGTGTAGAATTTACATTCTGATGCTCATATTCACACTTAAAAATTAATTTAAGATCTACCATTGCTGTGAGCCTCCTGAAGACAGGTCGACTGAACTTGTGATGAAACCACTGCCAAGGACAGTCCCCTGCTGTCCGTGGCATTGTGGTGTCTTTACAGAGAGAGGACCCATCCAATGCATCAAAGTGATTGATTGACAGCAGCTCCCTCCTTTCCAGAGTCTTTAGATTGTACTTGCTTTACCAGTTTAATATCCTTCCTCTTTCTCTTTCTTTTTCCTTCCTCCTGGAGCCTTCTGCTATTCTGATCTTTGGTACCTAAATCACCATAGGTTCATGGTCCCCTAATCATACTCTAGACCAGGCCTGTGTTTCCTTTGACATATTGTGTTCTCGGAGTTGGAAAAGACTTTTATGGTTTGCCCAAAATTATGCTGAAAGTACCTACAATTGTTAAAAAAAAAAAGATACATTTTTAGAAAGGTAACTGGAGAGAGAATACTGCTGTGATGAGGGGCGTGTGGGGAAGACAGAAAACTCCATTGTGCCAGGAGCCCTGGGGTTGGAGTAGGGAGTCAGGAGCATGGCAGAGAGCTGGGCATCACCTGAGTCAGGGAATTCTACAGGGTGGGGTCTGAGGACTGCCTTCCCCGCAGCCTCTGCTGTCAGCCATGGGCCTGAATCCCCCAAACTAAAAGATAACACTAGATGTGTTATCTGCCTCCAGAAAGAAACTTCAGACATTGACATTGCTGTTGAAAGGTTTATAAGTGTGGCAAGACTTGAATTTGGGCTAAGAGTTTGGGGGTGACTGTGGTGGAGATGATGGAGGGCCTGGAATGCTATCCGGCCCCTTCCCATACAGAGAGAGAACAGCACTGTGTAACAGAAGCATAATGTGAGCCGCGGATGTGATTGTAATTTTTCCAAGAGGCATATTTAAAAAGTAAATAGACACAGATGAAATTAATGCTAATAATAGTATATTTCATTTAACCCTATATATCCAAAATAGTATCATTTTAAAATATAATCAATGTAAACTATTAATGAGATAATTTACCGTTTTTCTCACATAAAATCTATTGTGTATGTTTTCTACTAAGAGCACCTTGCAATTCAGACCAGCTGCATTTCAAGGGCTTCATGGCCACATGTGCTAGTGGCCACTGTATTGATCAGCACAGCTGTAGGAAGATCCAGTGATTCAATATATTAAGCTACTTTCATCTATCTTCCCCATGTTCTCTCTCTGTGGTCATTCTGAAATCTTTCTCTTCTTTCTACTTGCCCTCCTTTCCCCTAACTTCTTTTCCAATACTGTCCACTTCTTTTCTTCCCTCCTTTTCTTTTTTATGGCAATGACCTGTATAAATCACTTATGGACTCATTAGAACTGAGAAAAGGGTCAGAATTAGGACAAGGAAGAAAGGAACAAAAAGAGCTTAATTTTGTGGTATAATATTAATAGAAGGAGCAGAGGGCAAATGGTATGCACTTCTAGCCCAAACCACATTAAACTCTAGGAAGAAATAATATTTCTAAGTGAATTTTGTATGGAAAAGAGTTCATTAAATGAATTTAATTTATAATGAAAAGAAATACTAATGGTCCCTAGTGATTTAATTACTCTATGCCCATGTGTGTCAACTTTTCCAATGGGAACCATACTGGTTTTCTTTACCAAAACTGGATTTCTTTTAGTTGTGTAGAATCTATTTAGTTGCTCACTCCCTTGAACTATACACTAGCTACTATGAACTAGCAGCCAAGCGCATGCAGAAGGTGCAGGAAGCGTTCTCAGAGGCTACTCTTCTCTTTATCATTTGAAGACTCCCGACTCATATCCACGTTTCTTAGAAAACAGGAATGAGGAAAGAGTTTCTTTCCCCCATCTTCCTTGTTCTTCTGTGATGTACAAGGACAGCTGAGCAGAGCCTGAGAGGTCACATAATGAGGGGGCTCAAAACTGTGAGCTGAAAGCTATTCTTCAAAGTCTTGAATGTACAGGAAGCCCAGCTTGGGCTCCAAGAAACATTAGGTTTTCCTCTGGTTTATTTTCCCTCTGGTCCTACACTACTACCTATTAAGTCCATCAAAGATCATTTGGTTGATTCTGGGCATTCTTCTTAATTATCTTAATTAATTATCCCTTCTTCCCTCTCATTGGATGCATTATGGATATAAAGATGGTTTCCAAACTTTGGATTTGGGGCCCTATCGACCTATTGTCTCAAACTGTCAACTCACTGAGTTAAAATAGGCTGAATCCATTGTTCAACTTGTTAAATAGAAATCAATTGGCGGTTGAATATTTTGGCAGCTCATTCTTACATGTAGGTATGACTGGTGAGGTCGCCTTTCCCCAGCGTGTGCTGGTTCAACAGTAAACTTCTTCAGTTTTAGCCTCTTTGGTATGCTGAGCCAAAGCTTTTGTTGTTTTCTGTGTAGCTTATCCACCACCCACTTCATTTGACCTTATAAACATGTTTAAATAGATTTCTCGGATAATGACCATTTTAGCTGGCAACTTCCCGTTTAGATATTACAGCAAGCACAGTGCAAATTAGAGGGCAGAGCAAAAAGCACTAAGAATCATGAGACCCTAGATAAATATAGTCAGACCGTTCGGCCTCGATCGGACAAGGCTGGGTTCTGATCCCAGTTTACTCACTGACTCAGTGAGTGACTCTGGGTAGGCAGAGTAAAACAATCATTGATTTCATCCACTGGTGACTCAGTCCTGTTGATCTCGATAATGGGGGGGCCGCCGGGGAGGAGAGTGAAGAAGGACTTTACTGTTGCAAAGATACCTCATTTCCATCCTGGCTGTTTCACTGTTTCCTGGGTTTGCCTCTGAGTTCATGGTGAAAAAAATAAAGATGCCCTTTGTGCTCAACACACTAGGCTATCATCAGGGTGACTGGCCTGACCAGCAATGAGAGGAATTTTTCTAAAGTTTAACAATGGGCGAACAGGGAGCACTGGTCAACCTGATAATGCAAGGTAGCCTTGAAAAGGTGGCTTTGTTCAATTTGGAGTTACCTTGATGGGATGTGCTTCACTGCTCTGTGATCTCAGTAACCGCCCAGGCCCACAAGTGATTCACACTTAAGAAGGCTGATAAGGTTCTGCTCAGCACCTCTCGCAGCATTTGGCACATGCTAGATGCTCAATGAATGTTGAGAGAGTGAACAAATAGATAAAGAACTGAAGAATTAGGAGCAATTACATCATAAATGGTCTAGTTCACATCTCTGACAGCACCTTTCCTTGTAAACTTGATTTTCCAAGTGTCAGAATTTTCAAGTCTGAACTTCTTCAAGTCTTTCTATTTCTGATTTTTAGAGTAAAAGTTTTTTAAAAATTGAATTATAATTGACATTAATTTCACATGTACAACATAGTGACTTGGTATTTTTATACAGTAAGCATTTTCAGTTACTTGCTGCCCATTTGATGGCTGTTTTACATTCAGTTGTTTCAAGGAGATCATACTTTGTGACCTAACTAGGAAATATTTTGGCTAAGTTTTCACTAGGCCTTATTAAATAAACTTAACTTATCCCTCTTCTCATTCCCCAAAATGTATTTCCATCTCTTTGGAGCTTTAACAATGGAATTAGAAAGTGTAGCATATAAAAATATACACAATTTGATGAGCAACTAGATTGATGTTTTCAAAATGCAGAAAATTTGCAAAACAAAAATTGCAAAAAATTTAGCCAGTTCACATACATTCCTTTAGAGAAAGTAGAAGCAACTTCACATGGATGAATGATGTTATTATTTACCAGTTAATAAATACATCACCATATATTATATAGTTCTTTTATATTTACTGACCAAAAATACTGTGATATCATCAAAAATGTTGCCCGAGGCAAATGGGAAAGGTGTAATGTGCTACATGAGCAGAAGGGTTAACTGAGGTTTGCTTTCAATGATTTTACTTTTTTTAATTTTTATTCTTTTTTAATTGAAGTATACTTGATTTACAATGTTATGTCAGTTTCAAGTGTACAGCAAAGTCAATTATATACACATACATAAATATGTTAATATACACACACATACACACACACATATATATATATTCTTTTGCAGATTCTTTTCCATTGTAAATTATAAGATATTGACTATAGTTCCCTGTGCTATACATTAGGTCCTTGTTGATTATCTATTTTATATGTAGCAGTGATATCTGTTAATCTCAAACTTCTAATTTACCTCTCCCTACCCTCTTTCCCCTTTGGTAGCCATAAGTTTTCTATCTCTGTGAGTCTGTGTTTTGTAAATAAATTCATTTATATTGTATTTTAGATTGCACATCTAAGTGATATCATATGATATCTGTCTTTCCCTGACTTATCACTTAGTATGTGCCTGTTGGCCATCTGCATGTCTTCCTTTGGAGAAATGTCTATTTAGGTCTTCTGCCCATTAAGGATCCTGTAGTTTATTGGAGAAATTAAAGGTGTATATGAAAGTGAATAACATGGGGCAGATTCTGTGTGTGCATGCATGCTAAGTCACTTCGGTCGTGTCTGATTCTTTGCGATTCTGTGGACTGTAGCCTGCCAGGCTCCTCTGTCCACGGAATTCTCCAAGCAAGAATACTGGAGTGGGTTGCCATGTCCTCCTCCAGAGCATCTTCCTGACCCAGGGATAGAACACACGTGTGTCTCTTACATCTCCTGCATTGGCAGGCAGGTTCTTTACCACTAATGCCACCTGGGAAGCCCCAGGCAGATTCAGAGCGCCCATTGAGTGGTAGGAGTTCAGGCAATGGTGCTACTTCCTACTGTATCAGGGAAGACTTTCCAAAGGAGGACAAGTTTATGAATTTAAAGTATTAATGAAGCTAATGCAAGCGAAGAAAACTGACTTTCGTGGATCAGGGATGCAGAAAAAGGGGCAAAATTAATTACCAGTAAATCTAATAGCTTTCCTGATTCCTTGAAATGTTTTGGTCAGATCAGTTTCCAAGTGCACACTGTAACTTATGCTGTATATGTACTGACTGTACTGAGTTTGGGTCCCACTGTGACACTCACAAAATCAGATTCTGATGGGTTCCTGAGGCAACACTGAAAGCTATTGAACAACCTTAGGCTAAAGGATCCAGCATCTCTCACCAGGAGTGTAGGAGACACTGACCTGCCCTACTCAGATCCTCTCTGATTCATTTTTCCATTTTGGCATGCCCTTCCGTCCTGTGTGCCCTGGCTTCTGTGTGATTTTGTTTGCATATTCACACTTTCACTCTCAGAAGACTACCCCTTTGCCTTCCAACTTGAAAGCCAAAAGCACCCGAAGGGTTATATATCTCCCCATGCCCTTACCCAATGACTGCCTGGCAAAGGAGAGTGAAAACCTAGATCCATTGCCTCAATTTGGGATAAACTTGGAGGCGTAATTCACTCCCCCATGTTCTGCTGAAAGATCAGGCTCAAATATCCTCTGTGATATTTTCCCTAAAATCATAGCCCTACTTGGAAATAGGGAAGGCCTAGTTCCCTACCCACCACCCACCTTGCTCTACCCCCTTATGAAATGAACCTTCATTTCAGAATCTGCATCTAGAATAATCTCCCTAAAATAAGGAAACACGCTTTTCTTCCAGTTTGGGTTAAAGGTCTGTAGAAGAAAGTCAAGAAGGAGGGGATGGTGATGAAGCTAAGCCAGAAATTAATCTCTCATTATTTTCTCAGCATAAGAAGCCTCTACTCTGCATCCTTTCATTTCCATTGAATCTTCCTCAGTCTCCATGTTAGAGCCCTTCAAGGCACAGTCAAATACCACCTTTGGAAATGGTAAACTCTGATAACTAATTTCTAAATAGAAATAAAGTCTTTCCCTCCATCCCCAATGTCCCCAATACAATCTGGGTTCATAATGTGCAATTTGGAAATTATGATGATCAAGAGCATAATCATAGTCACAGCCCTATATCATCACTCTGTACCCACACAGCCTCTTGCTCACCCCATCAGTGTTTACCAGGAGGCAGCTGGCCAGAAAGGAAGTCCACTGTGGGGGCTGCAAAATTCCAGGAGCCAATCCATCAAGAAGACATTTGTGACTCTGGGGCATGGGGACGAAGTGGAACAAAAGTAATGTTTGTCTACTTGCATCATCAGAGCAGCATGGGAGAAATCACTCCTGACCAAGCAGTACTGGTTGGTGGAACCCAGGCTTTTAAGACCATCAAGTTGCCCATCAGGAAGAATATCCAAGGGATGAATCCACCACCGTGACTTGCTCCTTCCTGCTGTCTGAGTTTTCAGAAGGAGTGCCAATCTGTGATAGACTGTACTCATGTGATGATTACTGTGTGGTGAATCCATCAACACTGATGATGTACAGACTTTCCAAAGTTCAACTGTTTTATAATATCCCCAAATTAATACCAAGAGCATTTCTTGGGAGAGGAAGGGAACAACTGTGACATATGGACCAAATCTGATGATTCGTCCGAAACTGATCAGCTGATCCCCTGGAGAAGGGCATGGCAACACACTCCAGTATTCTTGCCTGGAGAATCCCATGGACAGAGGAGCCTGGTGGGCTACAGTCCATAGGGTCGCAAAGAGTCAGACATGTCTGAAGTGAGTAAGCACACACATACACACAATTGTATAGTAGCTGACAGCTATAGAATAGAAGACTCAAACTTTCATAGGCTCTAAATGACATCTACAGGATGTCCAGCAGAAAAGAGGTTGCCTCTGCATGTGTCTTTATCTGCAAGGAAACCTTCTTAGAACCTCCCACCCCCAAGAAAGTTCTTGTGTATTTCTGGCCAAGACTGGATCCATTTTGTCTTGAATCAGTTTGTCTTGAAACTGATTTACTGAGTTTTTACCTCCTTTGTCCCCTTCTAATTCCTTGAGGAATGAAAATCAATCAGTGTCACATTGTGTAATTATTCCAAAGCAAGAAATAATCAATAGCACCTTATACTTAAGAGAGGCTTTCTTTGATCACCTCAAAGTTTGTCACACAGAATAGGACATTGTAAAATCACTAGAAATTCAGTTTGTTTCTCATGAATTTTGACATATTAAAACTCCATTCTTAATAATTATTCTCATTATGAATTAGTGACTGAATTCTAGAGTATTTTGTACAAAAATTCATATTGAAAGAAATTGTTCCCCTAAAAGCTGTTTCAAATGCCTTGATTAAAATTTACATATACTATAATCAGTACTTCCTTCACCTACCATTCTAGGAGAAATTAAATTTTTTTAATAAAGGTTGTGTGTGTGTATGTGAGCTCAGTCGCTTCAGTCATGTCCAACTCTTTGTGACCCTATGGACTATAGCCCACCAGTCTCCTCTGTCAATGGAGATTCTCCAGGCAAGAATACTGGAGTGGACTGCTATACCCTCCTCCAGGGGATCTTCCTGACACAGGGATCGAACCTGCTTCTTTTAGTGTCCTGCTTTTGACATAATTTGGTCTTAAAAAAAAAAAATTTTGGTCTTAGTGATTCTCTGTGGTTCCTCAAAGATGGAGCTTTGTAATCACAGCTGAAGGGGGCTTGTCAATTCTGGATTAAAAGAATGAATGAACAGAATATATCATCTTATTTAGTACTTCTCTTTTTATGCTTTCTAAAATGTTATTTTTAAAAAACATGATTGTAAGTATTCTTCATTGACTGTGCACCAAAGATCAATGAGTGGAAGTTTCTTTTTTTAAAGTTAATTAATTAATTTGGCTGCATCATGTCTTAGTTGCAGCATGTGGGATTTTCATTGCATCATGCGGATCTTTGGTTGTGGCTCAGGGACTCTTGCTGTGGCCCACGGGCTCAGGAGTGCACAGGCTCAGTAATTGTGGTGCTCAGGGCATGTGGGATCCTAGTTCCCCGACCAGGGACTGAACCCACACACCCTGCATTGCAAGGCAGGTTCTTACCACTGGACCACCAGGGAAGTCTCCTTAAAATGTCATCTACACTGTGAATTGGTTTTATAAAACTCTTTTATAGCAAGTGTGAAATTCAGTTCAGTCACTGTCTTAGTGAAAACACCAGATTAGTGAAGTCTAAATCCCAGGTGGCACTAATGGTAAAGACTCATCTGCCAATGCAGGAGACATAAGAGATGTGGGTTCAATTCCTGGGTTGGGAAGATCCCCTGGAGAAGGGCATGGCAACACACTCCAGTATTCTTGCCTGGAGAATCCCATGGAGAGAGGAGCCTGGTGGGCTACAGTCCATAGGGTCGCAAAGAGTCAGACATGTCTGAAGTGAGTAAGCACACACACACACACAATTGTATAGTAGCTGACAGCTATAGAATAGAAGACCCAGACTTTCATAGGCTCTAAATGACATCTACAGGATGTTCAGCAGAAAAGAGGTTGCTTCTGCATGTGTCTTTATCTGCAAGGAAACCTTCTTAGAACCTCCCACCCCCAAGAAAGTTCTTGTGTATTTCTGGCCAAGGCTGGACCCATGCCCTTTTCTAAACCAATAACTGGCAAGGGAGATGAAATTTTAGTAGTTAAGTTTAATCCAAATTTGCTCCCTGAGTCATGTAAAGAAAGGACGAAGGCCTGAACCTAAATCAAAGGAAGGGAGGCATGAATGATGACCCAGAAACAAAAAATCTGCTCCGACTGCCTTTCTAGGAACCACGCTTCTTCTGCCGCTACAGTGGGGAAAGATGTGTTCAAGGTGTGTGAAGTGACTTTTTGTAAGCATGGCTTATAAGTAAAGGCATAGGGCTTTTAAGGTATGATTAATAGATGAACATGCTTCCTGTCCCAAAATGTCTCAGTAATGAGTCTTCTGAAAAGTCTTACCTTATTTCTTTGGGTTAAATTATTTTATCAAGAATAAAATTTTAAATTTTGCAAAAATGTGAAATTTGGAGTGATATAGCACAGTAAATGGGATGTATGTTTAATACTTAGCAACTTTTAAAAAGCATATAATAACAAGGCACTATGCTAGATACCATAAGAAATATAATACATCATAACTAGTCCTTCAGAATGACAATCATTTGATTTGAGTGAGTTATGTGCAAAAAAACATGGTGGAAAGTGATGCCATAGAGATATGGCTGGCTGTTGGAATTTAGATATAGGAATATTGCAGAGAATGGAGAGAGAGTGGTGGAGAAGGCAATAGTTGAATGTGTCTTGCAGGACTCTAAGATGGAGACTCTAAGATGGAGATTTTATTTTCTTGGGTTCCAAAATCACTGAGAACAGTGCCTGCAGCCATGAAATTAAAAGAAATTTGCTCCTTGGAAGTAAAGCTATAACAACAAACTTAGACAGCATATTAAAAAGCAGAGATATCACTTTGCTGACAAAGGTCTGTATAGTCAAATCTATGGTTTTTCCAGTAGTCATGTATGGATGTGAGAGCCTCCATAAAGAAGGTTGAGCGCCAAAGAATTGATGCTTTCGAATTGTGGTGCTGAAGAAGACTCTTGAGAGTCCCTTGGACAGCAAATCCTAAAGGAAATTAACCCTGAATATTCATTCAAGGACTGATGCTGAAGCTGAAGCTCCAGTACTTTGGCCACTTGATGCAAAGAGCCAACTCGCTGGAAAAGACCCTGATGTTGAAAAGATTGAAGGCAAAAGGAGAAGGGGGTGGCAGAGGATGAGATGATTGAATAACAACCAACTCAATGGACATGAGTTTGAGCAAACTCCGGGAGATAGTGAAGGACAGGGAGGCCTGGTGTGCTACAGTCCATGGGGTCACAAAGAGTTAGACACAACTTAATGACTGAAACAACAAAAGATGGAGACAGGGGAAAGGACAAGTAAGACATGAGTTTCATGTTAAGATGAGAAGCACAGGGACAATACAAGGGAAAAAAGGTCTCCTTTTCCTGAAAGAAGTTGGCAACCCACAACTGGCATTTGGTAAGCAAAGCTAAGGAATTTGATATTTATGACAGGTTCAGAGTGGATCCATTAAAACCACTGAAAGGAGTTGACTTTTTTAAAAAATTAGAATTTATTTTTTTAGAGCGGTTTTAGGTTCACAGCAAAATTGAGCAGAAAGTACAGTGAGTTCCCGTATATCCTTGCCCTCATGCTTTCATAGCTTCCTCCACCATGAGCATCTCATTCTAGAGTGGGACAATTTGTTACAACCTACCCTGACACATCGTTATCACCCCATAATCCATAGCTAACATTAGTGTTCACTCTTGTGTATTGTATATTTTATGGGTTTTGACAAACATATAATGACATGTATTGACCATCATAGTTTCATATAGAATAGTTTCACTGCCCTAAAATCCTCTGAGCTCTGCTGAGTCATCCCTTCCCTCTAAACCCTGGAGATGAATAATCTTTTTATTGTCTCCATAGTTTTGCTTTATCCAGAAGGTCATATAGTTGAAATCATATAGTATGTAGCCTTTTTAGGTTGGCTTCCATTACTTAGTAATATTCATTTGTTTCCTCCATGCTTTTTCAGGATGTGCTTCTGATCAGAGCTTTTTTAGTGAAATTGTTTTAGTTTTGATTGGTGAATAAATTTATTGTTGTTTAGTCACTAAGTAAAGTCCGACTCTTTGGCGACTCCATGGACTGTAGCCTGCCAGGCTCCTCTGTCCATGGGATTTCCCAGGCGAGGATACTGGAGTGGATTGCCATTTCCTTCTGCAGAGTATCTTTCAGACCCAGGGATCAAACCCCTGTCTCCTGCATTGGCAGGTGGATTCTTTACCACTGAGCTACCATACCAGGGAAGCCTAAAAAAATTGATTATGGGAATATTAATAGATTGTTAAAGACAGTTACTTATTCATAAATTGTTTGAAGGGCTCCCCAGGTGACACAGTGGTAAAGAATCCACCTGCCAATGCAGGAGACACAACAGACGTATGTTCAATCCCTGGGTCAGGAAGATGCCCTAAGGAAAGAAATGGCAACCCAATCCAGTATTCTTGCTTGGAAAATTCCATGAATAGAGGAGCCTGGCGGGCTACAGTCTCATGAAGTCACAAAGAGTCAGACATGACTAAGCCGCTGAGAACTCACTCATACAGTTGTTCGAAAGGACCTAGCTGGAATTGAGAAATATTTATCAAATACTTACTATGTGCTTGGCTTCAGCAGTATGTGAACTGAGAAATTCCAGATGTACAAGCAGGATTTAGAAAAGGCAAAGGAACCAGAGATCAAATTGTCAACATTCATTGGATCATAGAGAAAGCAAGGGAATAAAAAAAAATCTACTTCTGCTTCATTGATTACACTAAAGCTTTTGACTGTGTGGATCACAAAAAAATGGAAAATTCTCAGAGAGGGGAATATCAGACTACCTTACCTGTCCCCTGAAAAACCTGTATGCAGGTCAAGAAGCAACAGTTAGAACCAGACATGAAACAACTGACTGGTTCAAAATTGGAAAAGGAATACATCAAGGCTGTACATTGTCATCCTGCTTATTTAACTTCTATGCAGAGTACGTCATGCAAAATGCTGGGCTGGATGACTCACAAGCTAGAATCTAGATTGCTGGGAGAAATATCAATGACCTCAGATATACAGATGATACCACTCTAATTGCAGAAAGCAAAGAGGAACTAAAGAGTCTCTTGATGAAGGTGAAAGAGGAGATTGAAAAAGCTGGCTTAAAACTCAACATTCAAAAAATGAAGATCATGGCATCTGGTCCCATCACTTCAGGCAAATAGATGGGTAAAAAGAAGACACAGTGACAAATTTTTTTTCTTGGGCTCCATAATCACTGTGAATGATGACTGCAGCCATGAAATTATAAGACATTTGCTCTTTGGAAGGAAAGCTATGACAAATCTAGACAGTGTATTAAAAAGTAGAGACAGCACTTGGCTGAAAATATCCATATAGTCATGATCCCAGGTGGCGCTAGTGGTAAAGAACCCATTTGCCTATGCAGGATACACAAGAGACATGGGTTTGATCCCTGGGTTGGGAAGATCCCTTGGAGGAGGGTGTGGCAACCCACTCCAGTGTTCTTGCCTGGAGAATCCCATGAACCGAGGAGCCTGGCTGGCTATGGTCCATGGGGTTGTAAAGAGTCAGACACAACTTAAGTGACTTAGCACAGCACACAACCATATAGTCAAAGCTATGGTTTTTCCAGTAATCATGTATGGATGTGAGAGTTGGTCCATAAAGAATACTGAGCACCAAAGAACTGATGCTTTCGAACTGTGGTGCTGGAGAAGACTCTTGAGTCCCTTGGTCTACAAGGAGATCAAACCAGTCCATCCTAAAGGAAATCAACCCTGAATATTCATTGGAAGGACTGAGGCTGAAGCTCCAATACTTTGGCCACCTGATGTGAAGAGCCGACTCATTGGAAAAGACCCTGATTTTAGGAAAGATTGAGGGCAGGAGGAGAAGAGGTCGACAGAGGATGAGATGGTTGGATGGCATCATCGACTCAATGGACATGGGTTTGAGCAAGCTCCGGGAGATAGTGAAGGACAGGGAAGCCTGGTGTGCTGCAGTTCATGGGGTGGCAAAGAGTCAGACTCGACTTAGCAACTAAACAGCAACAAGGCTTTTTGCTAAATGCTGTGGGCAACAAAAAATGGAAGTAAGCCCAAACCTTCCTTTTTTTCCTCTATTGAAGTATAGTTTATATACAGTATTGTGTTAGTTTCAGGTGTACAGTGAAATGATTCAGTTATACATACATATACATCTATGTTTTCAGATTCTTTTCCCTTGTAGGTTATTACAAAACATTCAGTAGAGGTTTCCATGCTATACAGTAGGTCCTTGTGGATGATCTATTTTATATATAGTAGTGTGTATATATTAATTGCAAACTCCTAATTTATCCCTCCCCTCACACCCCCACAAACAGCCTTACTTTTTTAAAAATTAATACAATAGCATTGACTTTTATTCATTCATGTCATAAGTCACCTCACATTATCTGTTGCATTTAAATGCTCGTTAGTGTAAATGGCTGAACACGCTCATTTTAATGGAACTTAATCCATCAAAAAAAAACCCCTCAGTATCCCAATAAGTGAAGTCACTTCAACATATCCTCACAACAACTCCCACACTGAAAGAGTACTTTTTTTGTAAATCTTGACGCATTATTACTCCCATGTTATGGTTGTTTCAGTTGTCAACTATACACGGTTCAGTAAAAAATTTACTTAGATAGGGGTTGCATCTGAAAAATAAATTGTTACACTCCATATGTGTGCTGTGCTAAGTTGCTTCAGTCATGGCCAACTCTTCGAGACCCTACTGACTGTAGCCCACTAGATTCCTGTGTCCATGGGATTTCCCAAGCAAGAATACTGGGGTGGGTTGCCACACCTTCCTCCAGGGGATCTTCCTGTCCCGGGGATCAAACCCACGTCTCAAGTCTCCTGCATTGGCAGGCAAGTTCTTTACCACTAGCACCACCTGGGAAGCCCAAACTCCATATACATGTTTCAAACCTGTTGGGTTCCAAGTCCATCTGTGAACTTCTGGGCTGCCAGTATCACGTGCAGCATACTAAAGCAACACCTTCTGAATAGCTGATTAATTCTGCATAAATCAGGTCGATCAATATGTCAGCCTATAACAGGCTGCACTTTTTTCACTGAACGTGGCAAAATAGTCACCAATATGGCAGGAAATATTTTCATTTCACCTTTCCCATAGTGATTAATCCAGTCAGCTAACTCATTGTTTTATGCAACTTTATTGAAGAAAAGCAAATCAATGACAAGCAGAGCTGTTAGCTGATCACTCAACCATTGACAACTTGCATCATTTATTCAGTGCAATGAGCCTTACTTTGAAAGGGCTTCAAACTTTGGAGGCAAAGCATATATACAAATAAGGAAAGTTTGTACACTCAGCCATCATTCATTTGGAGAAATAGTCTTTCTTGTGCCTTTTGGATAAAATGCTTTGAGCACAGCCTAGAGCGTGTCTTGGCACCCCTTCTGTGTTTTGTGTACAGTGTGCCCTGAACACACAGGTCATGTCCCTAAAACAAGTCACTTTTTCCAGAGCTGAGGGAGAGCCCAAATGGAGTATATAGGGGCCCAAATGTTTGTTGTACTTGGGAAGAGTGAGTGGACTAATGACCTATTCAGGGATCCCTTGTTCCTCCTGCTATATTGTCCTTTCCAGGTTTAGGGTGTTGGAGTACTCAGGAGCTTTAGTAGCTAAGCTTCCCTTTGACATTCGATAGCTACCACTGAACAACAACCACTTTGTAAGTGGTCACAAAAAATAGCATTTTATCAGCTTGGAGAAGAGTTCCATCCTGGGGAGAAATCTTTGCTACGTGTGTAATTTCATTGTCAGTTTCTTAGATGTAGTTCCATTTGGAAATGCTTTAGTTCCAGTCCATTCACGTTATCTTGGAGAAATACATCCATTCTTCCAGTCTCGCTGATTATTCCTTATTCCTCTTTGATGTCAGAACTTGGCTGGGTTATTCCAGTTGCTTGTCATCAGTGCTTCAGCAAAGGCCTTAAGTAGGCCATTTAGAACAAGATAACTACAGACCTCAAAAAAGAAAGAAAGGACATTGTTCTAAGATGCAAATAAAATCGTCCAACACCAATAAGACATTGGGAGTGCACTGAAAGAGTTCTCTTCCCCTACTACTTCTCTGTATTTTTAAGCACCTCTCTATCTTCTTGGTCATAGATGAATTAAGGTGAAAAACTTACTTTTCGATCTCCTTGTTTCTGTTCAGAATATTACACACAATTATTTCTTATGCTTTCCTCCCAAAATTACAAATATTTAAGCTGAAATAAACAAAAGGAAAATTAAAGAAGAGGATCAGTGAATTCCCAAATCAATTCTTTGAAAATATCTACAAAACAGAAGAAAGGGGACAAAAATCCTTGTAAGCCCAGTTAAGGTTAAAAAGGGAGAGCAAGAAGGTTGGGAGTGAAAATGGAAATGTAATACACATCACAGTGAAATTAAAGTAATTAAGAAATAATTCCTCAATGCCAGCAAAGTTGAAAACTTACATGTATAGACTAGTTCTGTTTATAGTATAAACAATTAAGCCTCTATACCAGGCCTACCATGAACTATAGACCAAATAAAATAAACCACTTGAAGGCACTGGAAAGGTAGATTCTGGGGACAGATTTTGGATAGGCACTGAGAAGAAGGAAACAATATGGAGTGAGTTCCCTCCTCTTTTTTTTTTTTTTTTTTTGGAAGGCTGGCTTCAGTCTATAACATACAGGGTGGCAAAAACTTTGAAAAAATCTCTTGACCTTATTGGCATGTAGAACCAGAGAATTAAGAGCAACCACAGCCACAAGAAAATAAAGAGATTCCTGGAAAGTGGCAGCAAGGGAGAGCTCCAAAGTCTTGAGTGTAAACTGCTCAAATCTCTGGCTATTTCATGAGCAGACTGAGAGGCTCATTAAGGCTAGAAGAAGAGCTGAGATGTCCAGTGCTACCCAAGAGATAGAGTTTGAAGTTTGAATCCCACTCTATTAATTACTGCTAAAACAAAGACATTAAGTACAGAGTGTCTACAACTTAACAATGCAATAAGCAAGATAAAAACAAAGTTACCTGACATAGGAAGAACCAGGAAATTGTGACCCACTTTTTGAAAAAAGGAATCCTACAGTAGCTTAGATTTTGGATTTAGGACAGATATTGAAAGCAACTATTTTAAACCTGTTCAATGATATGCAGAAAAATATGCTCAAAGTTAATGAAAAGATTGGACATTTCAGCAGGTAACAGAAGCCACATTAAAGAATTAATTTTTTTTTCCATTCTACTATAATGTCTGTACCTCTTTCCAAGAGATCTGTCCTTTCCTGTTAGAAATATCCTTAGAAAGATAAGCAGCTGAATTTTCTTAGCAGTATGACATGTTCTTCTATAATTACCTAGAACTTATTTCTCCTTTCTTTGCCTTTTAGCCCCTTGTACCTCACCTCTGGCTCTTGCTACAGTGAAATTTAGAGTCATCAAAGTAAAGAAGTGAAGTGTTAGTTGCTCAGTCATGTCTCAATTTTTGTGGCCCCGTGGACTGTAGCCTGCCAGACTCCTCTGTCCATGGGATTCCCCAGGAAAGAATACTGGAATGGGTTACTGTGCCTTCCTCCAGGGAATCTTCCTGACCCAGGGATTGAACCTGAGTCTCTCAAATTGCAGGCAGATTCTTTACTGTCTGAGCCACCAGGGAAGCCCCTTAGAGTCACCAACATCTTTTTAAATCAATAACAGCAAGAGTAAAGTTGTAGGTAAGCTCCGAGGACCCTGTGCTGTATTCTTTGGTCTCCTGGTACTTACATTCTAGTGGAGTAAAATAATTCAATGCAAGGGTTCTCAACTTTGGCAACTGAGACTCACTAAGCAAGTATTTTTTTAATGCCTCGGTCCCTCTCAGAGATTCTAATTTGGGGGATCCGGGATAGGGCCCAGGCATCAGCATTTATTAAAAGCTCCCCAGATAAATCCAATGGGTGGCCAGTGTTGGTAGCCACCAATTTAGCATGTTACCCATCAAAAGAATTATGAAAAGGATGTTTGGGGCAACTGTCAAAAGAATATGCATGCGTGGATGCTAAGTCACTTCAGTTGTGTCAGCACCACTTGGGAAGCCCAAAGGAACATAATTTTGCATAAAAGGGATAGTTTGGGGTTTGGAGCCCAAAGTCTTTTTATCATCCCTCAGTTTACACAGTGTAGTGGGTGAAAATTTTGTTGATGGCTGAGGTCAAGTTAGGTGGCGAGGTGGCACTAGTGGTAAAGAATCTGCCTACCAATGCAGGAATATGACAGTTGCTGGTTCAATCCCTGGGTCAGGAAGATCCTCTAGAGGAGGAAATGGCAACCCATTCCAGTATTCTTGCCTGGAGAATAACATGGACAGATGAGCCTGGCAGGCTACAGTCCATGGGGTTGCAGAGTTGGACATACATGACTGAAGCAACTTAGCACGCATAAGCAGGGTCCACTTGACCCCAAAGCTTTCTGATCAAAATTCCTCTTGTATCCTGACTCTAGATGATACGGCAGCCTTAGTTACAATTCACTAAATGCTATTGGCACATTACATTGAATTCTCTTGGTGATTCTGCTAGGTAGGCATCATGATTTCCACTTCACAAATAAACAGAGAAGGCAAGTCACATGCCTGAGGCCACATGGCTTGGAAGGGAGAAAGCCAGTCCTTACCTCCCAGGAGCCAAAGGCTGGTGCTGAGCAGAGTGGTCTGAGGAATGCACCAAATGGAAAGAGTTCTAGCTCTACTCACCCTGGAGGCTCTACAGACCCCGCTGTGGCCAAGGTAGTGGCTCTGCTTTTATGTCCTGTGTTGTGATACCCTAAATTAAAAATAAGAGCTCTGTTCCTTCTCCTTGAAAGTGTTAATTGCTCAGTCGTGTCTGACTCTTTGCAACCACATGGACTGTAGCCCGCCAGGCTCCTCTGTCCATGGGATTTTCCAGGCAAGAATACTGAAGTGGGTTACCATTCCCTTCTCCAGGGAATCTTCCTGACCCAGGGATCAAACTCGGGTCTCCTGCACTGCAGGCAGATTCTTTACCGTCTGAACCACCAATGTCTTTTCAGAAATGAGAGGTGGAGACAGACAGTGTATTTCACACTTCCTTTTCCCCTGTCACCTGCTCTGTTAGGACCACCAGAGATACTCAGGGCTAAGCAAAACCAGGAAGTGACTGACATGTATCTTTGTGGTCACCATCCCCCTTTTCTGTGCTCTTTCTTTCCCTTTGTGGAGTCTAGAACCTTTAGGCTTTTTAAGCAAAACTTTCTTTCATTCAGGAAACGGTAAGGTCACTTCATTACACTACAGTGTGAATGACTGACAGGGTCCCGCATGCCACCTTTCTCAGGGACTGTCACATCTTAACAAGGGACAAAGAGTTCAATTTGGGAGTCCGGTACACGTGGACTTGACTCTCGGGCTACCAACTGGTTATGTAATGTTTGGCAAGTAACCTAACCTGTCTTAGTTTCAATTTCCTCATCTCTAAAAAGGGAAGAAGACCTCAGCGGGCTGTGATGAGGATTAAGAAGATTTGAGAGTGCGCCTGGCATGGTGCCTGGCACGTAGTAGGTACCTGTTAAAGGTTTGATCCCTTTTTCCTTTCACTCCGGTGGCAGGAGAGTGCCTGGGGCTCTGTTGCTTTGGAGATCCCACAAGAGCAGGCAGGCTGTGACATTCTCCACACCACCAACTATACAAGGCGTTGTTGAGGAACACATTGAACTGTTTCCCAGAGCCACACACATATACACACACGCTCACACACACTCACACTCTCTCTCTCACACACACACACACACACACTCTCACACTCCATTGCTGGGTGACATAGATGAGTTCATGTAAGAAGGCCTGGACTGTACGTCACATCCAGGCTTCTCATCAGCCCTTCCTTTCAATCCTGAAGCTTCCCCCGAAACCCACTTGTGAAGGCTCCTATCTTACCTCTGACGCACTAAGTGTCCTTATTCATTTTGGACAAAACAGCCACTTCTTGGTGTTTCTTTCTACAGAGATTGAAATGCAGTTCCTCTAAATGAAAAAACTAGTGGTTGTGTTCACACAGAACGTGGCTGAAATGCAAATAGGCTTTGGAGTTTGTACCTTGACGGCAGTGTGTTAAAAGGTGACTGTTATTAAGGAACAATCCAAAGCCATTAATTACCAAGCTTTCAAGGAAGCTGTGTGAACAAGCTTGACTTTCATTATCCGTCTCTGTCATCCTGTATAACAGCCCATTAGACTTTCTGCTAAGGCAGAGAAACCAGCTGACAATGGAAAAGGAGTTGTTTAATTGCTATTACCTTTGCAAGTTTGAAGTGCATTTTTTTTTCTCATAATCGTTTCCAAGAAAAGAAGCCTAGATTTGAGGACTAGGTTAGAGGAGTGAAGGACTGAAATGGAGCTGGCTGTTGCATTAGAATTCTGATCCCTCAGATCCTGCCCTGTTGTGGTAGGGTTCTGACTTGGGCATACCTGTCCAGGCGTAAAGCCACGGTGTGGGTGGGTTGTGTGCTCAGTCATGTCCAACTCTGTGCAACCCCATGGACTGTAGTCTGCCGGGATCCTCTGTCCATGGAATTCTCCAGGTAAGAATACTGGAGTGGGTTGCCATGTCTGACTCCAAGGGATCTTCCCAACCCAGGGATCGAACCCACGTCCCCTACTCTGCAGGCAGATTCTTTACCACTGAGCCATCTGGGAAGCCCTTGTAGGATGGTAGCCTTTGGCAAGTCATGTAATCTCTCCACACATCAATTGTCTCACCAGTAAAATCAGCAGAATGAGAGTGTTCCAAAGGTCTTTGTGAAGGTAAACGGAACTTATATAACTTACTATCACATTGCCCACAGGAGAGTCAACAGAAGCTATTGGCCTTTCTCCTATGTATGCACGCAAATGCAGTTGGTCCAGTGCAGTTACACTTGGTGAAATCAAATGAAATGGCCATCAAGGGCAGCGCTGAAAAAAGAGAGAAGCCACAGAGGGAATGTACCCTCAGGGGTGTGTGGATATATGTGTGTAAGACCCAGTTTTTGAAACTCAAGGCATAAACTGTAAAGACTCCAATACATCTGAATAGCTACCTTATGGCAAAGCGTGTGACCAGGAGCCTAAACACCAGTGCTACAAAGGGGTACCATTTGCCTGACCTGGTGATGTTAGCTCCCTTCAAATGTCATGTTTGTAGAACAGTACTTGATGCATTAATTCAAACCAAGTCAAAGCATTAAAAACCTTGTGGAATAAATAACAATGGGTCACACGTTTCTGAGACATGTTTTCTGGGCTTTTTTTTTTAAACCAAAGTAGTCTTTCCTGGCTCCTGAACACAAGCCGTCCTCATCTATTTCCTAAGATAATCCATTATAAATTATGACAGGCTCCCAAGGGCCTGGCGGGCAGCGTGGCCCGATCTGTTGCCCAGGTCTCACTTTTCTGTCCTGGTCATCTCCGACAAGTTCCATGCGTGACCGGTCAGGAGACGGCTAATTCTAGTCCACACATTTTTCAGATGAGCTTCATTTTATTTTTAATTTCCCCACAAATGCACGCCAGGCGCAGATTTCGTCAGTTACAGACATAGCTCTCTAATCTGTGCTGCCCTTCCGTAGCTCAGACACCAAATGAGTTAAGGTCCAGTTACATATAAAAGTGATTATGATCAGCGAAATGTCTGCCCAGCATGGCCCTCCCCCAAAAGGGCCAAGATTAAGAGTCTGATGCTCCCCTTTGACCATCTAGGGGCCACACACTGTTCCAGAAAAGCAATCCCACCCACAACCTTCTAAAACCTACGCTCTTTTCAGATTTTACAGCTCAGGGGCCTCCAGCCACCACGGAGCAGAGAAATACATTGTTTTCCTGGGTTGAGTGAACTGCATTTGTTTTCTGTTTTCATCCTACAAGATTTCAGGAGACCTGACCTGATCCTTTTGAAAACTTCCTGTTTCACTTCTACAGGCTCTCACTTCAAGGCAGACAACTTCTTGCAAATCCTAACCGTTGAGGGGCAGGACACTACATCATTTCAGGATTCTTATTAGGCTCACCCGGGCCTTTCTCAGGACAGTTCAGGGCTGTTTGCCCCTCAAATGATCAGGGGCTAGGAGCACATGAGATAAACACTGCACAGGGATTGTGACATTAAATCAGGACCAGGGAGCAAAGGCATAAAGGCCACCTCTGTCTGCTCACAAAGGGTTGTTAGCATACTTGAAGGAACAGGAAATATTCCAATGGGTGCATTGACTTCTCATATTAATACTTTATCGTCTTATCTTGATAAGTTAATGGGTTATGTGCCAGGCTGAGAAAACAAGGATTAGTGTAGCATAAAAAGTATTTATTAGGGACCAAGGAGCTGGATTTTGCCACCAAAGAAGTATACGATCTTGTATATGTCAATGCCTCTCTCTGAGGGTTGGTTCCCACAAATGTAAAGTCTGTAATAGTCTGGGCTTCAGTGACAACTGGGGACAGAGCTAGGGAAATCAGGAAAACCTTCCTCACTGGAGTTTCCAGGACAGGGATCACAAAAGCCTACCCAGGCTGATCCTGTGGGGACATCTCCATAGCTCCCCCCTCCACCCAATCAGGCCTCTTCCTGTGGACTTTTCCAACTTGCTTTTGCAGAAGTGGCTAAGGCGAAGTTGGCTCAAACCACTCAATCCAGTTCTTGTTGGGGTGGAAGCAAGTTTACAAAAGGCCCATCAAGCCCTCCGAAATCTAAACACTGAGCAGAGCCTGCAGTGTGGTGGTCAAGGCAGAGGAAAGGCTGCCCCCATCGGCAGAAGAACACGTTACACCCGGTCCCTTCACGCCTGCCAGGCCCGGGGCCCAACTGCCCTCTGGGACAAACCAACCTTGGTAGTCACCCAACTTGAGAATCTTTTGAGCTCTTCCTGTCGCCATGCCCCACCCCATCCCATTCCATCCTGGCCTCTTTTTTCTCCTCCCTGGCAGCCACTCTGTTTTCAGATGTTTACCCTGGGTTAGAACCTCAGTGGCCAGCATGAGGCCTGGAGGAGAGAAGGGGGGAGATGGCCCAGGAAAAGGAATTCCTCGGAGAGGCATCTAGGGAGCAGCAGATGGATACTCACTCTTTCTCTTGGCGTCTGGCAGACTGTGTGTATGTGCACGTGCACACGTGTGTTTTCACCGGTTGACAGTGGGTCTGCGTCTCTGGCTTGCAAGGTCCTTAATCCCAGGTTAGCCCAAGCCAGAGGACTTTTGGGGGGGAACACTCACCTCTGAATGCCCTATCTCAGTGGTCTCAATCTGATCAGGACATCCGGATTCTGTAACATCACTTTATAACCATCCCCCCGACCCCGATTCCATCCTTCAGAGCTCTGAGGACATGTAACTAGAAGCCGCTCCAGTTTCTCTCCCCCTCTGTGGTGGACCCGTGTCACCTGCCGCCCTGGCATCATCAGCCAGGCATGCCCTGTCACACTCCCAACCGGAATGTCAGCTTGCTGTTTGAGATTCACACCGACACTGGGTCCCCAGAGGGCTCCTCCCAGAGCCAGGGCAGCCTGAGCTTGGGAACACATAAAAGCACAGGAGTCCCCTGGCTTTTTGGCAGCACTTCAAGCGCTAGCCCAATGAAGAGATCTTGACAGCATACTTGTAAACTCCACAGGCCCCAAGGGCTCAAACACCATGATATTTATGCTCGCGGGGTGGACAGCCAAAATAGTTGGGTTGTTATGCAGACGTGGGTCTCTTAGTCAGGGCCAGCATTTCTGACACCTGTTAATTGGCATTTGAGAGAACTGAGTCGAGGGGGGCAGGGGGCCTTTGGAGCTGCTGCCAACCTGTACCTGAACAGCAGGGTGTCCTGTAAGGTTTTGGCCCACCCGATGTGGCCCAGAGCGGGGGCGGTTTGGGGTTCCCTGGAAAGGCGGGGGGGATGGGAGGATGAGCAAGTAAGTCCCAGGGTTGCCAGAAAGGATCATCAGAGAAGGAAGAAAATATGAAGGAGGGTGAGAAGAAAAGTAGGAGACAAAGAGGGAAGAAAAAAAATAGAGAGGGCAGTATTTTTAGATTTGCTAGCGTAGAGCTTTGTGCTGTAGCGCCCGGGGCCCTGTTCCTGCAGGGCCAGTTCTCCTGGTCCAGGTTAGGACAAGCATTTCATCCCAGCTGAGGTAGACCCACCCATGTTTCCAGGTCAGCTGCAAGACCACCTCCTCCCAGGAGCCTCCTCCGAAAACCCCCAGGCCCGGCTCTCTCTTCTGCCCGGTGCTCTTCTCCTCACATAAGTTTAGCACTCCCTCACTCTTCCTGAACATCCGTGTTCCTCTCCTCAACGGCCTCCTCACCCCGATGTTCACTCCTTGGCATCAAAGTGGAGACTTTCTCTGATCTGCGCTGCCCACCACTGACCTAGACCCACAGGGGTCTTCCGTTTCCACAGCTGGATGGTTATTCTCCCACCGGACGTCTTCTTCTCTTTAGTTCCAGGCTTTCTGCCTCAACTTCCACTCAGAGAAGCCCCTGCTCCATCCCCACGTAGCTTCAAGCTGACCTCAGGGCTCTGTGAACTTCTTCCCTGTTCCTACCTTGAGGTTTGGATGGTCCACAGCTCGACCTGAGGTGAGACTAGGTTTAAATGACTTAGTAAACATCATTTCTGTATTTTATTATTCACACATACACAAATGTCCAGAAAGTCCCTATATATGAACTGACTTACATTCCAAAAGTTAGCTTGCAAATTAGTTGTTTGAATCTGGAAGTTCATAGGAACAATATTATAAATGAATTCGTTCATTCATTCATTCATTCACCAAATACATCTCAGCAACATTAAAAGGCAACCTTGCAGGGAACAAAGCCCCTCTCCTCAAGGAGTGTATTCCCTTGTCAGGGAGAGAGATAACCGACAAATAAAAATATATATATATGGCAGAGGATCCAAGGTGCTACAGAAAGGAATACCACAGGGAAAGTGAATAATGGGTACTGGAATGGGGCTGGGATTATAAATAGGGTGGCACGGGAAGGCTATTTAAGACACCTGAAAGAGGGCGAAGAAAGTCCAGACACAAGGCAAGAGTGAAGTTGTTCGTTCAAGGAGCTACAAGAGGCCAGAGTAGCTAGAGCTGAGTGAGCACTGGGAGACAAAAGTACTGATTGGTTTCCTGGCCAGCCCACTGGCCGTCAATTTAGCTGTAATTCTAATTCAATGCAAGACGCACTTATTGGGTGCTGACTCTCTGCCAGGGATTAGGACTGGTACTCATTCTCTCGACTTCCATAACCTAACTCTTCTTCCAAGACACAGTTTTTCAGATCTCTGAAGACAGGTGCCTGTCCCACTGCCCTAGCCCCAACACACTCAGTTTAAGATTTTCTCCTTATCTTTGGTATACTTCAGTTTTGTCATGAGGTACTTTGTTTTTAAATGCTTCCCTGTATACAGTTGCAGGAGTCACTGGAGACCAAGTTCAATTCCTGGGCCAGGAAGATCACAAGATCACCTGGAGGAGGATATGGCAACCCACTGCAGTATTCTTGCCTGGAGAATCCCATGGACAGAGGAGCCTGGCGGGTTACAGTTCATAGGGTCGCAAAGAGTTGGACACAACGGAAGCGACTGAGCACAGCACACCATACACTGTGTGCTTTCAATCTAAGAATTTATGGCCTTCTTCAGATCTTGAAAATTCTCAGCCATGACTTCTTCAAGTATTGCTTCTCCCCCAGTCACTCTTTTTCTTTCATTGAAATGATTAGTCACATGATGGAATCTTCTTAAACTACCTTCCCCTTCTCTTACAACTCTTTCCATTTATCTCTTTCTTTCTGAGCTATATTCTGAGTGAATTGCTCAGAACTGTCTTCCAGTTCACAAATTATGTCTTTAAGTATGGCCAATGTCACCTTTACCCAATATTGTTTTACTTGTTCTTACTTACGTATTTTAATTACCTCAGCACCTAAACTCCACACAGCTATGTGAAGTTGGGGTGGCTTCTTCATCCCTCTGAGAGTCAACTTTTATTAAACGAGACAGTGATACTACATTTTTAGAAATGAGGATTAAATGAAATAATGCATGTAAAGGGCATAAATAAGTGTTCAGTAAAAATTGTCGGCACCATTTCCTTTGACTGGGTGTCATCTGAAAGAACCGTGGATGAGAAAGGAAGAAAAGAAGATGAAAAGCATGAAGGGGATTGAATGAAGGTTGTTGTTTAGAATGAAGGGGATTGTTAAGGACTTCTGCAAAAGGACCTAAAGCTACTTTGGCCATCAACAATTCATGGAAGCTAGTGGTCAATATTGGTCACCTCCAACAATTAGGGGTGGGTGGAACTCCAGGTCTTCTTCCTCCACATCCTGGCTACCTAGTGGAAGGCAACAATAGCAGCAAGTCTCAGACCCCATTCTACCACAGTCTGATATTGACCAGCACTCAGGTCCTCAACCATGCAGGCTGATCCATAAACTTGGGAAGACCCTACTCTTGGTCCTTTCAGGCAATCTGACAAGCACATTGTATGAAAGATTTACCCTCAAGCTACCAAGGCAAATTCATCAAATATTCTAATAGCAGAATCAGCACACATATCTTCTGCCAAGTGTGAGAGACAGGATAAACAAAGTTTCAGGTCAAGAGCAGCCTTCTGAAGGTAGTAGATCACCAGATTTATGCAAAGGGAGACATGCCTTTACAAATTTTCTAGGCAATCATTTATCCTAAACACCATTGATTTCACAAACGAAAAAATGTTTTATCATCCTTTATGCTAATTAACCTAGTCTCAGATACAAGTTTTTAGATCAATAGAGCTGAACTGTTTTCTATTCTTCTTCTGTGGTGTTTATCTCTGAGTATGTGTCTCCAATATGCATGATATTCGGTCACAATACACATAATGTTGTCTACATTCAAGTATTTTTAAAGGAAACTGCATGCACTATAACAAGGATAGTTAGGCAGAAGACTTGGAAAGCTTATATCTTTCAAGTGAAATCTGAAGATAAGAAATGGCAGTCACTTGTTCAGACAGAAGAACAAACAGCACATTCATTCTTGGAATGATTTCCATTTCCTGGCTTGTTTATCATAATCCCTCTTTTGGCCAGAAAACGACTCAGTTTCCACTCAGATTTGCTCATTCCATTACCATTCCACATAGTCTTCAAGAGACATTTTTGATATAAAGATTTGAATATAGACTTGAAGCTTCAGTGCTAGGAGAACAGGAATCTATTAACATTTTATTATCTATATTTGCATTTCTTTCAAATTCAAGCTTGTTCAGTGCAACTGGATAGTTAACATTCCACCTTAGGTACTACTTTTTTCAGCCCCTAAATTCTCTCTAACTAGTCCCACTGGTTTGACAGAAAGACCTTGGGCTTCATCTACTGGTGGATTTTGATCAAAGGGTGGGGAGCTGGGATTCAGGAAGCTGGCACTCACACTGACCTTGGAACCTAGCTGAAGGTTACAGGGACACTAGCAGGGTGTACCTGCCACTCTCTACTCACGGTGTAACCAAACACCCTCCATTGTACCACTAGTTTGGCTGCTTAATGTGAAGACCACTAGGTTAAGAGCCATATGTCTGGATTCAAGCTCCAGCTCTATCATATGCCAGCTGGGTATGCTTGGGTAAGTCATCTGATGCTTCCCAAGCCCATTTCACAATCCATCAGATGGGGATGGTGTGTGAACTCCAACTCACAGGATGGTCATTAGACCAAATGGCAGATTATCAAGACATAAGCTCTGTAAATTATAAACGTTAAGCAGGTGCAAAGAAGTATTTATGGGATTTATATTTGTATAAATCCTATACATGTGATTGTTTCAGGTGAACATACCTGATCTTTACAAATGGATTCTAAGATTCTAGAAAGGGGAGGCTATAAACTACAGGTCTTTGCACCACTTAACAGCACCACATACCTACTGACACTTATTGGGTAAATGAAAGGGTGAGATTCCAATAGTAGGGGAAAAAGACAAGGACTTGGCTTAATATCATAGACCCATGCGTGCTAAGTCACTTCAGTCATGTCTGACTCTTTGTGACTCTATGAACCATAGCCCACCAGGCTCCTTTGTCCATGGGATTCTCTAAGCAAGAAAACTGGAGTGGGTTGCCATTTCCCCCTCCAGGGAATCTTCCTGACCCAGGGATTGAACGCGTGTCTCTTACGTCTCTTGCATTGGCAGGTGGGTTCTTTACCACAAACACCACCTGGGAAGCCCATCACACACCTAGGAAGAGTATTCAACATCATCCATTCAATAAAACTTTATTGAAGACCTACCATGTTCAAAGTCTTGTGTAAGACTTTCAACATAAGGTGAGTGGCCTCTGCCTTCAGGAACTTAAGTGGAATAAACTGTTAAAAGGGCTAAGAAGAGAGTCTGAAGTGAACACAATGGGAACACAAAGAAGTGTTTGGGTAATCCTACCCCATTGGGTGTTGAGGGTGGAAATGAGAAAAGGAAGGAAGAGCTACATATGGAAGCTGATGCATGAACTGTTTTGAAAGATAAGTGGGCGTATGACATTTGGGGGCTCAGAAGGTCTGGGTACTGTGTTCCAGAGGAATAATGTGAGCAGAACCAGCAAGAGAGGCAGGGCCAAATCCTTACCTGTGGTTTGAAGGGCCAGAGTAGCAAGCAAGGGAGGAGTGGTTAAAAGAGATGAAACTAGGAAAGGAAATCTTTCCCACTCTCAGTTTCTAAGAAAGGGGACCCCCTACACACACACACACACACACACACACACACACACACACACACACACACACACACACACACTCCTGACTTCTCTCCACCCTTGGGTGGTGCAGTGACTTCTCTGGCTGGTAAACTGGAAAGAATAGAGAGCGTGTTCTGTTCAGCCCTTCCTTCTTCCTCTTGGGAATTGGAATGTCTGCCACATGGAAATCTGCTCCTCTGTGTACCAGCCCACACACCTGGGGCTGCATGCTGGAACTTACCTAATGAGGAGTCAGCTGGCAGGCCCCTTGGCCCTCATACTAAGCGGTGTTCTCCACTTTAGCCTCGATCAGTAGTAAAGTGATGTTTGGCCATGTTTGCACACTTTGTTTGCTTTTGCAGTTTATCCAGAGCCCACATGGGGTGGAAGGGCACTGTTTTGAGGTGCCAAGGCCACCAGGGCCAGATCATGGAGGGCTTGGAAGGCTCTGCCTATACCTTTAGAATCACGTGGACCAAAGGGTCCCTGCTACAATGAGCGTGTGACGAGAGGGCCTGTAGAGGGAAACAGTTAATGCAGCTTTTGTAGGAAGAGCGTGGATCTGGATTTCAGGGGAACTGGGAGCCCCCTGGCTCTGCCACCAACCATTTGGATGACTTTGGGCAGATCGCCTTAACGTTCCAGGTCAATTTACTCATCTGTAGAATGAGTTGGTTTATAAAAATCTCTAGTGGCTCTCTCAACTTATATAAACTTAGAACAGGGAGGATTTCCTAACAGGAGGAAGTTTGGAACACTGGAGCAGGTTGAACAACGTGGCAGGCTGTGGAATTTCTTTCCTTAAAGATCTTGAAGAAGCAACTGGTTTCACATCTCATTTGGATAAGCAGTTTAATTTGTATATGCCAGGTACTCGATCACAATAGTTATATGAATGTTCATATTTGATTCTCGGGCTTCCCTGGTGGCTCCATGGTAAAGAATCCACCTGCCAATGTAGGAGATGTGGGTTCAAACCCTGGAGAAGGGAATGGCAACCCATTCCCACCGGTATTCCCACGGTATTCTTGCCTGGGAAATCCCATTAACAGAGGAGACTGGCGGGCTACTGTCCATGGGGTCGCAAAAGAGTTGGACACTACTTAGCGACTAAATAGCAATTTAATTCTCATGCCAACATATGAAACAGATACTACTATCATTCCTCATTGATATTCAAGGAAATGGAGACTCAAGAAGACTTAGATAACTTCCCCAGGGGCTGACAAGTAGTAAGCACCAGTGCTGGACTTTGAACTTGGGAGGCCTGACACCACGGCTGCACTGTCCAGCGCTACATTTCTCTGCCTCCGTGCTAACGGGCAGCTCTGGGTCTTTTCTCAAAAGCCCATCATGATCCATGGTGTCTCTGGAGGGACTCAGGGTGCAGCTTCTCAGACACGTGCAAAAGGCAGGTGCTTGGCTAGTGAGAGAAACCAAACTCTTTTGGCTCCCTCTGAGCTCTGTGCCCTCGCTTTTGACATTCAGGGGTGAGAAGCACTTGTTTGGCAATTAATAATGCACTGCCTTGTCACATCTCTTTATTGATGTCTTTATTGTTGTTCAGTTTCCATGTGCTTAGGAGTTGTCTCCTTCCTTCATACTGATTGCATAATTACCACTTGTCAGGCACTGTTCTACACACCTCAAATATGTTATTCCATTTAACACAACAATCCTTCAGGGCAGGTACTATTATCATCCCCTGTTTACAGCTGAGAAAACTGAGGCACACAGGGAAGGATACTATAATATTGCCAATAGGACAGAGACACTGACAGCGTATACCAGAGCTTCAGTAAATATCTGCAAATGGATTGACTAGTCAAGGTTCATTTATTTCAAAGATTCCCTTTGCCCAGGTCTTTCCATAATCTTCCATTTATTCTCTACTTAGCTTTATCTTTTCTGTAATTCTTACATTGGCTGTGTCTAAGATGCCGATTGAAAACTGAAACAACCACCCAGGTGTGGAACATTTCAAAACACTTGAGGGCAGTGTTATTCTAGAAGGCCCTGGGGAAGACACAGGAAGCTCCCAATACAGAATACACACAACACCTTCCACTTAATAATTGTGCTTCAGTTGACTACCTTATTGATGGTATATTTGCTTGGTTCATGATCTGCTGATAAGCATGTTTAGTTCATTCTTTTATGAATTTCAGGCCTGAGAGAATTTTTCTTGCTTTTTTCGTTCTGCATTCATCTGACTTTTGGCTTAAAAGTAAAATAGGAGAAACTAAAATCAGCAGAATGAGGGCTGCATGGAGTAGATATGCTTTTCTAAACAGACGTGTGTGTGTGTGTGTGTGTGTGTGTGTGTATTTTGGAAGGTGACTATGGGCTGGCAGTGGCGGGAACCTCTCCTCTCTGCCCCTCGAACGTTCTGTGAACAATCTCAACTCCAAAGCCACAATTTCTATGTTTACTTTGGGCTCTGGCAATGAATGATTAGTCTTCTCCAATGGTAATGCACCCATTTTGGACACACTGTCTACACTAGCGTTATACTTTGCAGACCACCGCCATGACTGTAGCTGGGACAATGATCTACAGTGGCGGCAGCAGTAATTCACATAAACCACAGGCTAGTCAGATGTGCAAGCTGAGGTGGATGGATGTGTCCACCACCTCTTGTACCCTGACTTGTTTAAACCCCTCGTGGACAAAATTAATTTTCCACAAGAAGAGTTAAACAAGAATGAATAGAAGAGGCTCTCTGCCTCTTTACTCCTGACCCTTCTTTAGTGAAAACTCTGCTCCAAAATTGCCGTTAGAGAAATCTCAAATTCAACCCTGGGCATGTTTCTTTTGGCTTCACTTGTGACACATCTCTAAATAAATGTTAGCATCTTACAACATTGAAAAATACCAGAAATACACATTTCTCCATAAAACCCAGGAAATTCTCAGTATTAGCGCATAAGCCATAATTCCATGACTTTTTACTGGAGAATGAAGGTTCACAGTCTCCTCCAGTGCATGCTTAGGCCTCCCCAGACCAGGTGGTGCAGGTGGCCATCTGAACAGAATCACCATCAGCCCAGCAACAAATGCTCTGAAGATCCCAGGTTTCAATTTCCTAACAGGAGACTCACATTCTGCACCTGAACTGCTGGTGTGAAGAAAATATGGATACACTGAATGCATCTAAAGAAAGGTGATGCTTGTCCACACATTCTTGCGGTACAAGTGGGAACTATGTTATGACTTCTCCAAGAATACAATACACAAGAGTGAAATCTGGTCATGCAACCTATGACTTTCCCAGGATAGGTAGTAAATATATAGTTCATCTATGTTAACAATCAAGAGTAGGCCAAAAAAATTTGAAGAAGTAATTCACAGAGGAGGAAACACAAATGGCTACCAAACATAAGACGAGATGAATTTTCATGATGGTTATTAAGGAAATGCAGGTGAAAACTACAACAGGTTACCATTTTATGCCATTAGATTGGGTATAAAATGACACTCAAAGTGATAATATGGACATTGAACAACGGGAAATCTTGTCCCTGCTGGTGGGAGTATACACTGGTTCAATTACCTTAGAGAAAAATTTGGCATTGTTTAGTCAAGGTGGAGATGTGTATTCCCTCTCCCTTAGGTAGTCCACTGGTAGAATAAGTATCACATAAGTGCAGGGTAGATACATACATGGATATCTGGAGTAAGATTGTTGGTTAAAACAAAACAGTGAAAACAACCTAATGTCCATCTACAGGGCACACATAAATGGTTGTACCTTCATATAATGAACTGCTAGATAGGGCGAAAATAAGCAAGAGTGACATTCATCAATGTGGATAGAGTTAAGAGAACAAAAACCACTTGTAGACTAATAAATACAGCATGATACTGTAGACAAAAACCACTTGTAGACTAATAAATACAGCATGATACTGTAGACAAAAACCACTTGTAGACTAATAAATACAGCATGATTATTGATACTAAGTTAAAAGCAGGTACATTACCACATGTTTCTTAGGGATCTGTATGTACGCATATAATAAAAGTGTAAAGAAATGCGTGAAAATGAAACCACAAAGTTCAGGATGATGAGTTGTTCTGGGATAAAAAACACACTTGGGGAGGATGCACAGAAAGTGATATATTATCTTGGTAACTTTTCTTTCTTAAACTGAGTGGGTATTCTTTGTTTTCTACTTTATACCAGTGTGCATATATTAAATATTTTGTAATACACTTTAATTTGCACATTCCCTATGTGTGTGCGCACATACACACACACTTTGAGATAAACCTATGCTGTAGGAGACTATTATTAGCAGAATCATGCACAATAGCAACAAACCAGACACTACATATATATGTGATATATCGATATACTATATATATATATATACACATATTAAAACAAATGGGTAAAAAAATAAAAATAAATAAAATATTCCTTTGAGATGCCAAAAAATTTCAGAGTTAGAAAGGCATTAGAAATCATCTAGTTCAACAATCTCCCTTTAAACATGATGACAAATAATGAAAATCAGAAATGGAAGAAGAGGCATTATAATTAATGGCACAGAAGTAAAAAGGAGTACAAGAGGCTACTATAAACAGTTATACTCCAACAAATTGGATAGCCTAGGAGAAAAGATACATTCTTAGAAAAACATGGATTATTAAGAATGAATTAGGAAGGAATAGAAAATCTGAACATACCTATAGATAGCTAATAAGGAGATTGAACTAGTAGTCAAAAATATTTCAACAAAGAAAAGAAGAGGACCAGATGGCTTTACTGGTCCTTCAATCCTTCTCAAACTCTTCCAAAAAATTAAAGAGGAAGGACTACTTCCAGACTCCTTTTATAAGGTCAGTATTACCCTGATATCAAAGTCAAAGAGACTAAAAGAAAACTATAGACCAATATCCCTAATGAATATTGATGTAAAAATCTTCAACAAAATATTAGTTAACTAAATTCAACAGCACATTAAAAGGATTACACATCATGACAAAGTGGAATTTGTCTCTTGGATGTAAGGATGGTTCAACAGACAAAAATCAATGACCATAACACACTACATTAAATAGAATGAAGGACAAAATTTACATGATCATTTTAACTGATGCAGAAAAAAGTATTTGACATAATTTTAAATTTTTTTGATGAAAACACTCAATAGACTATGAATAGAGGGAAAGGTCAGATATTAAAATCCTATAGCTAATATCATACTCAACAGTGAAAAGTTGAAAGCTTCTCCTCTGAGATAGAAACAGGACTAAGATATCCACTTTCACCATTTCTATTCAACATAGTATTAGAAGCCCTAGCCAGAGCAATTAGGCAAGATAAATAAACAGAAGTCATTCAAATTGGAAAAGAAGAAGTAAAATTATCTGTTTGCAGATTATATGACCTAATATGTAGAAAACCCGAAAGATTCTACAAATATGAAACTCTTAGAATAAGTAACCAATTCAGCAAAGTTGCAAGATGTAAACCAGAACTCAAAAATCAGTTGCATTTCTATGCACCAATAGTAAAAATCAAAATAGAAAATTAAGAAAATGATAACATCAAAAAAATTAAAATACCCTGGAATAAATTTAACCAAGAAGGTAAAAGACTTATACACTGAAAACTACAGAACAGTGATGAAAGAAATAAAAGAAGATACAAATGAATGGGAAGAAAACCCATGTTCACTGGAAGACTTAATATTGTTAAAATGTCCATATTGCTCAAAGCCATATACAGATTCAATACAATCCTTATCAAAATCTTAATGGCATTTTTTTGTAGAAAGAAAAAAATCATAAAATACGTATAGCATCTCAAAGAATTGCAAACACCCAAAACAATCTTGAGAAAGAACAAAGCTGGAAGCCACACACTTTCTGACTTCAAAACACATTACAAAGCTATAGTAATCAAAATAGTATGGTGTTGCCATAAAGACAGACATATAAACCAGCGGAACTAAATAGAGAGCCCCCAAATAAACCCTCATGTATAAGGTCAAATGATCTTTAACAGGATACTTAAGCTACAAAATGGAAAAAGATAGTCTCTTCAATAAATGGTGTTTAGAAAGTTGAATATCCATACGCAAAAGAAAAAAGATGGACCTTTATCTTCCATGGGCTTCCCTGGTGGCTCAATAATACAATACGTGAATTACAACAAGATGTGAACTGATAACTTCCAGATGCTCAAGTTAGACTTAAGAAAGGCAGAGGAACCAGAGACCAAATTGCCAACATCCACTGGATCACAGAAAAAGCAAGAGAATTCCAGAAAAAATATCTACTTCTACTTTATAGACGACGCCAAAGTCTTTGACTGTGTGGATCACAACAAACTGTGGACAATTCTTCAAGAGATGGGAATACCAGGCCACCTATCTGCCTCCTGAGAAATTTGCATGCTGGTCAAGAAGGAACAGTTAGAACTGGACATGGAACAACGGACTGGTTCCAAATTGGGAAAGGAGTACATCAAGGCTGTCACCCTGCTTATTTAACTTATATGCAGACTACATCATGTGAAATGCCAGAATGGATGAAGCACAAGCTGGAATCAAAATTGCCAGGAGAAATATCAATAACCTCACATATGCACATGACACCACCCTTATGGCAGAAAGTGAAGAGGAACTAAACAGCCTCTAGATGAAAGAGGAGACTGAAAAAGCTGACTTAAAACTAAACCTTCAGAAAACTAAGATCATGACATCTGGTCCCATCACTTCATGGCAAATAGATGGGGAATCAATGGAAACAGTGACAAACTTTATTTTCTTGGGCTGCAAAACCACTGCAGATGGTGATTGCAGCCATAAAATTAAAAGACGCTTGCTCCTTGGAAGAAAAGCTATGGCCAACCTAGACAGCATATTAAAATCAGAGACATTACTTTGTCGACAAAGGTCCATCTAGTCAAAGCTATGGTTTTTCCAGTAGTCATGTATGGATATGAGAGTTGGACCATAAAGAAAGCTGAGTGCCAAAGAATTGATGCTTTTGAACTGTGGTGCTGGAGAAGACTCTTGAGAGTCCTTTGGACTGCAAGGAGATCCAACCAGTCAATTCCTAATGGAAATCAGTCCTGAATATTCATTGGAAGGACTGATGCTGAAGCTGAAGCGCCAATACTTTGGCCACCTGATGGGAAGAACTAACTCATTGGAAAAGTCCCTGATGCTGGGAAAGATTGAAGGCAGGAGGAGAAGGGGATGACAGAGGATAAGATGGTTGGATGGCATCACCGATTTGATGGATGTGAGTTTGAGCAAACTCCAGTAGTTGGTGATAGACAGGGAAGCCTGGTGTGCTGCGGTCCATGGGGTCACAAAGAGCCAGACACGACTGAGTGACTGAACTGAACTAAACTTATCTTACACTATATACAAAAATTAAAGTTCTAAATATAAGACCAGAAACTATAAAACTTCTAAAAGAAAACAGAAGGAAAGACTTCATGATACTGGAGTAAGCAATGTTTTCTTAGATATAACACTGAATGCACGGGCAACAAAAGCAAAAACAGACACGTAGTGCTACATCAAACTTTAAAACTTATGTTCCTCAGAGGGTACAATTATCAGAGTAAAAGACAACCTACAGAATGGAAGAAAATATTTGTGAATCATTTATCAAATAAGGCACTAATCTCAAGAATATACAAAGAACTCCAACAACAAAAAACCAAATAACCTGATTAAAAATAGGCAAAGGACTTGAACAGGTATTTCTCCAAAGAAGATATACAAATGGCCACCAAACGAAAGATGTTCTATATTGCTTATTATCAAGAAATGCAAATGAAAATTTGAGATACCATTTCAAAACTGTTAGACTGGCCACTATCCAAACAAAACAAAACCTCAGAAAATAATGAGTACTTGATATAAAGAATTTGAATATAAAGAATCCCCACTGTTGGTGTGATTATAAAATGATATACCATTACGAAAAACAATGCAAGGTTTCTCAAAAAATTAAAATAGAACTACTATATGATCCAGCAACACTACTTCTGGGTACATATCCAAAAATATTGAAAACAGGATTTTGAAGACATATTCACACATCCACATTCATTGCAAGATATTATTCACATAGTCAAGATCTGGAAGCATCCTAAATGTTCACTAACAAATGAATGGGTGAAGAAAACGTGTATAGATATGCAATGGAATATTATTCAATCTTAATAAAGAAGGAAATCCTGGCACATACTAAAACATGGATAAAACTTGAGGACAATTTGCCAAGTTAAATAATCTGGTCACAAAAAGACAAATATTGCATGATTCCACTCATGAGAAAGCTAAAGTAAACTCATAGAAACAGGAAGTAATATGGTGGCTGCCAGGAGCTGAGGGAAGGGGAAAAATAAGATGTTTTTCAGTGGGTATAGAGTTTTCATAATACAAGGTGAAAATGTTTTAGAAATCTGTTGTATAATACCATGAATGACGTATAGTTACCAATGCTTACTGTGCACTAAAAAATTATTAAGAGGGTAAATTTATGGTGACTGTTCTTTTACAACTAAAAAACGAAAGAAAAACATGAGAGCAAGGACCAGGAAGACAGAATGACTTATCCAAGGTCATGAACTAGCTAGTGCTAGGACTAGAATGCAGGCCGGCCAAGTCCAAATCACTGGCCTTTTTCCTGCACCTTGCCAACTTCTTGTCCTGAGTTATGTCTTATTTGTAATACAATTTTAGAAACTTGAGATGGCCTTTAGTGAGGACTGCTCTGAGAGGAGAATCAACTCTTTGTTGAACACGATGGCTCTGTTTAAAACATGGCCTTGTATCTTTGTGAGGCTTGCCCAACAAGCTTCTATAATTGAGTTCCTAATTTTACAGCAAGCAATCACACATTCATATTGCGCTCAGCTTTTGCTGCCTTTCCAGTATGGAGCTCAAGCCCCTTCGGAGGCAGTTAAAATTCATGGTTTGCTTACTGCGTGAAATGACAGCTATATTATAGAGAGAAAAATGTGAGGCCTGGAAAGGTCAAAGGGCCTATCTAACATTACAATGCCATGCTTAAGGGGAACACGCTTTAAGGTCAAATTATTTAAAACTTCTCTATTCCCTCCCTCACTTCAGCCTGATGGTTGCCTATCTTATTCCCTAGCAGTGGGAAGTGATTAAAATACAGAAACACAGAAGTATTCCCAGCATTCTCTTTTGCCTATGGAAATGCCTCTGTGGGAAAGGTATCAAGTGTTTCCTTGATTCTAAGGACAACTTTTTTTTTTTGCAAGTTTTCGTAATTTGGGGTGACTGAGGCTCTGAGATGAGGTGGGGCATGGGAACCCCTTTCCAGAGCGGGAATGTGGGCAGGTTACAATAAGTAGCTCCTGCAAATGAAAGTGAATGGCTAAAAGCGCCCGGAGTCATAATTCCATCTGCGCTGAGGCAGTCGTAACTCATGGTTTCCTGAACACTCCAGACCCTCCAGAGGGTAATTAGGGCTGCCTTCTCAAGGGCCCACGTGCCCTAAATGGGGTCCAGTTGGACCGACAGGCCGCCCCTTCCCCCCGCACTTGGAATTGAGACTGGGCACCTGGTCAGCCAGCCTCCTGGTTCAGCTCAGGTTCTGGGTCTAGGAAACGAGAAGCTGCCAGCCTTTCACCGTCTTCCCGGAGGGTGTGCTTCCTCTGGGTGAACTTGTCAAAATCGGCTTCCAGGAGGAAGGCCACACGCAGCAGCACACGGACAAGTGGTGGCTGCGCGGGGAGGGGCCCGGCGTGACCACTGCCGCCGAGTGGGAGCCACGTGGACCCCGACGCCATGCCTCTGAACGGGGGCGGGGGGAGCGTCCACTGGTGCCTCCTGGACCCCTGGGACCCCAGTGTTTTGGGGCTCCCTGTGCCCCGCCGGATCTCCCGCCTGGCATTCAGCACCCCGGGGCGGGCACGCTGATGTCCCTTCTCCAGCTTCCAGCCTGACCCTGACCTCTGGGTCCTGAGGTTGGTACGGATTTATAACCCTGAGCTGCTTTTTATCTCTTCGGGAAGTAGACGTTTTGCTTGGGAAGTTTTTCAATTTCCTCCTGGCCTGGACCAAACCGCTCAGATTTCCAAGGCTGAGCTTCCCCTCTCCTCCTGCCTGGGAGGCTCACTCTGCCTGCAGACAGGCCCCTGCAAATGCCTTGAAGGTGGAGCAGACAGGCCTTCCTGACAGGCCTCCTCCTTCCCAAAATGCATATGAGAGGCGGGGGCAGAACAACGGCCAGCCATCAGCCCTCCCTAAACGTCCCCTCCAAAGTAACCACAAATTCTCCTAAGCCACAATCTCCCAGGACAGGGCCCCAAAGCGACACCTTCCCCCAGTGGCCCCGGTGGTTCTGAAACACCCCAAAGTTCCATTCCCACTACTGTAGTCACTGTACAGTAGACAGAATGGTGAGAAGCAAATCTTAGTCCTCCTGCTTTTAATCCTCCTGAAACTTTATAGCATCATTCGCAAGAAAAAAAAAAAGAGAACCCAGGACAGTCCAACAACAGCATATATCCGGCTTCTCACCAATAACATTGATGCCTTTTATTTTTTTCTTTTTTGCGGAGAAGTTTTCATCCAATTACACACACATCTTTTTTTCCCCCCTCCATAAATTCCCCTCCTCTAATCCCCATACTCACCCTCCCGCGCAGTTTTCCCTCTTAGACACCATGTCATATGAAAGTCAGGGAAAGCAGTAAAGTCAAGGCATCCCTTTTATACCTTGGTGAATATCTTCTGTTTTGATGGCTCTTTTATCCTGAAACGCTTCACCCACTTCATATCCCAGGATAGCTTCACCCACCACTGAAGTACCGCCAGCCGGCTCAGGAGGGGAAAGTGGCAGCTGTTGCTCTGTTTAAGGCAGGAAGTGAAGAAGAACATGATATTCAATTAAAACTGCAGGGGGAATTCAGCGAGACAGCAGGGTCTAGTTTAGACCAATGGCCTGGGCGATCAGCCGGTCTGAGTTCTCTCCCCAGTCTCTGCCACCAGCTCCTGGGGGTGACCTTGGGCCTGTCACTAAAACGTTCTGGGCCTTCGTTTCATCTGAAAAATGGTGGTGATGATACCTGCATCCTCACAGGGATAGTTATGAGGATTAGGGAGATTAGGAAAATAAACAGGGCTCTTTTGATCCCTTCAAAGTCAGCAGCAAAGGATGGATGGATGCAGAAAGCCATCTTAGGCTGAGTGGATTCGGCTGCCAATTACAGGATGTGATCTGAGGTGTAATGAAAAGGCGGCCAGAGCCGAGACGCCTCTCCCACCAGCCCGCAAAGCTGCTCTGAAATCCCACTGTTGGAAAGACATGCAAAGAGCTGGGTTCAAATATGAATGTGACCTCTAGGAGCGACAGAACATCCACAGCCTTCTCCTGAGCTAGCTGGAACATTTTGCCAGTTTCCCCGGAGAAAAAAGGGTCCTGAGTGAGTGAGACATTTGAACAAGTCTATGTTATTGGAGGAGAGTTTAGTACAAAGAGAGTGAAATTAACATCAGCATGATGGTGGTCAGGGATGTGGGGAGGGGAGTGATAATACAGAAGCTGGTTTTTAAAAACAGTGTAATCAATGTTAGGTTATTGATAACAGTATGTTATCAATATTATTATAATGTTATTGATAACAGTAAGATCGCCCTGCTGAAGCAATGTTACCTGACGTCTATTGTCTCTGTAAGATGCTGTATGCGTCCTTTTTTACCAAGTTTTGCTTTTTGTATGTCCATGCTCACTCGCTTCAGTTGTGTCTGACTCTTTGTGACCCCATGGACTGTAACCCACCAGGCTCCATGGGATTCTCCAGGCAAGATTGCCATGCCATCCTCCAGGGGATCTTCCCAATCCAGGGCTCAAACTCAGGTCTCTCACATTTCCTGCATTGGCAGGCAGGTTCTTTACTAATAGCGCCACCTGGTAGCCATACTATGCATACATGTTCAGCACACTAGGAAGAAGAATGATAATGCAGAAAGCTTTATGAAGATGATGACTGTGGTTGTGTTGACCAGTATTATCGTTTCCACACACACATCAGGCATCACACCAGCGAGGGTGATTAAATCCTGGGGGCTTGAGTTGGAGTCCCAGCTCTATCACTTTGTTCTGGGGTCTTGAATATTTGAGCTTTCTGAAACCCAGTTTCACCATTTGGAAAATTAACAGACCTGCTTCAAAGCTCTTTCCAGAGGATCGAATAACGTGGTGTAAAGTGCAAAAGGCATATGTATATGACAGAGGGCAATTCAAAGGGGAACTGTTGTCTCAGTCAGAGTAGACTAGGTTACACCACAGTAACAAGTAGCCGGTGACACCAGCATTCTATGGCGTAAAGGTTGATTTCTTACTCCAGCTGCAGGTCTACCACAAGTCAGCCTAGGGGGCGCTCTGCTCATTGTAGTCACAGTGGGACACAGACAGAACAGCAACCTGCAGGTCAGGGGTTAAAAAAGAAGTGCCCCTGGCTCTTAAAGTTTCTGCTGCTCCTTCCTTAACCCAAGAAAGTCACAGGGTCCTATGGACTTCAGGTAGACAGAGGATTGTAGTCCTACTATGTGTCAGAAGAAGGGAGATCTGGGATATTTATTCACAGCCCTAGGGCAGGCACGGTCACTGCTCTACAAGGCTGGGTAAGATGTGGTCCTTTCATTCAAGGAGCTTACCCAGAACTAACCTCTAGATCACACCCCAGAAGCTCCAGAAACAGCTCCAGAAGAGCACATGTGCATTCTGCCCTGGATTTCCACCCTTGCCCCCACCTCCTCCCAGCCTTCTCAGACACTCATTCCCATCTCAGGAATGCCTTTGTGAAAGGAAGCTAGAACACCCTCCTGCTTCCTTGGCCTGCCACACTGGTTGTAAAATAACCTCAAGGCCTTTCTTTCAGAGCTGGTGTCCTCCCTTTGTCCTTCATCTAGACTGCACGGAGAGGTGCCCAGGCAGCAGGCCCCTCAGGACAGCTTCCCCTGGCTGCAGCTAATTGCACCAGGTTTGAAGCACAGCTCTTCTCCTGCCTCCAGCCCTTCCTGTACCTGATGCAAGCTGACCTTCCCTTGGCCCAAGCTTGGAGCTGGTATTTTGCCTTTGGGGAAGAAGCAGGCAAACTTAGGTCAGACTTTGCCCCTCCCAGTCTCCCTTAGAACCGGTTTCCAGCTCTCCGAGTGTAGATATCTCCCACATCCCTTTCTCTATCATCCAGAGATTCCTAGCACGGCCTGAGATTCAGCAAAGTTGTCCCTCCTTCCTCTTGAGTTATGTCCCTTCTCCTAGGCATTTCAATTGGGACCCAGAAAGAAAATGAAAGGGTTTAACGTAATATTCTTAGTAATGATAATAAGCATAATAGCTTACTATGTGCCAGGCTCTGACTACATTAAAGTATTAACTCATTAAATATTCACAATTCTACGAAATTGGGACAATTTACTCATTTTCAAAATGAAGAGGAAACAAACCCAGAGAGGTGAAGTCAATTGTCCAAGGCCACTCAGCTGGTAAGGGAAGAGTTGGGATTTAACCCAAGCAATCTAGTGCACAGCACATGCAGACCATTTTCCATAATGGTAGTTATTTATACAGTGTTTGAGAGAGGTGGTTGAAAGACTGGAAGACTGATTGACTTGCCGATGCCTTCCCAAGATATTATGAGGTCATCACTGTCCTCTGGTGGTCATTGGTGAGCATTACCACTCAAAATGCACTGACCCTAAGCCTCTGGCAAAGAGCTTCATTCACAGCGTTCAGAGTGAACTGGCAAATAAACATTCAGCTCACATGCCACAATGTCGTATTGACTATTTCCCTCTGGCTTGGTGTGTTTTACATTTGTTTTTCCCTTGGAGAAAAAAGAAGGGAGAACAAAAAGCACACGGGCAACTCTCCACCTCTGTGAGAATAAGCAGAAGAAAACCAAAATTATGTAACTATCAAATAACAAGTCTATGTGTTTACTGTCATGGAATTTGTGATGTAGTGTAGATGCCCATGAAATATCATCCTAAACAGATGCAAAAGCACATTTCCAGTCATTTATAACTAAGTTAAGGTGAAATTCTTGCCTTAATTAATCAGGGTGTTTTTCCACTATAGAAGGTTGCATGCAAGAAGATTCTTATTTTTAAAGTTCAGCCATTTTGAATTATCTTTGTTCAAATAGAAATCTGAGGTCATTTTTTGTTTTGGTGTAGAAAGATGAAGGTGATCATTTCTGACGGACTTGTAATCAGACAGCTTGGCCTGAGACAGTGTTTCAGTAGTGACTACAATTGCGGAGTGGGCTTCCCTGGAGGCGCTAGTGGTGAAGAACCTGCCTGCCAATGCAGGAGACATAAGAGATGCAGGTTCAATCCCTGGGTCGGGAAGATCCCCTAAAGGAGGATATGGCAACCCACTCCAGTATTCTTGCCTGGAGAATCCCATGGACAGAGGAGCCTAGTGAGCTACAGTCCATGGGGTTGGAAAGAGTTGGACATGACTAAAGTGACTTAGCATGCGTGCACACACAATTCTGGAGCTTATGAAGCTCCAGCCAAAAGGACCCCTCAGACAAGGTGATCCAGTAAGTCTTTATGGGGAGGAGGGGGAGGGAGAGGGAAACATGAAGGGGTACATGTATTCCTACTTGTAGCCACAAAAACCTGGTCTGGTCCTAGAAGCTGTGCCCTGGAAATTGCACAGATGAAGCACCTGGTAACATGTGGGAGGCCTGAGGAGTCATGGCTCCTGGAGGTGGGGTTTTCAGCCCCCAGATGTAGAATCAATAAGCCTGTCAGCTCTTAATTTGGCTAAAGTTTCCCTCCTTGAGAAGATCAAGTAAGTTATGCATGCACAGGACATTAGTCACACCAACAGCAAATCATTCACCGATCAGAATTCCTCTGTGTATTTTTCAGTTTCTGCCAACACACCTTGTTCATATCAATGTGGAAAATCACAAGAAAACTGCTGATAAGAAGTATTAGTAAGGCAGACCTACTTTCACACACTTAGGGTCTGCACTTTGCCCCACCCACATGTCATGTCTGGACCATGAACATTCATATCCTATGCTTGGGTAGTCTCTCTGGTCCATGTCCACACTTCAAATCATTGTCTTGATATGGGACATGTGCATATCCATTGTTCCTTGCTGCTGCCTCTGTCCCAGGGTCCCAATTTGCATTCAACTGCCCAGTGGCAAGTTCCACCCCGTTGTCCCCCTTGCTCAGCATGTCCAAAGCAGACCCACATATCCCATCCCTGGTGCCGCTCCTGGATGTCTTCAATTTATTTTACCAGTTTCACCATCTCCCTGTGATTCCAGATCAAACCCTGACACTCATCAACTTTGCTTCATGCTCTTGTCCCACCCTCTGGACCTAGTCACCTGCTGAGATCGCTGACATCTGCCCTCTACTTCCGGCTTCCCGCTCTTATCACCTCGGATGGCATGATGCCCTGGACGAGTATGCAGAGTCAAACATGGGTTCAAATCCCAGCTCTGTTCTTTATTATATATATGAGGGTGGACTTTACTTAATATAATCAAGCCTCATTTGTACAATGCAAGATTGATGATGAGTTCAAGGTGGGTAATCTAGGTTAAATGTCTGGCGTGGAAGGGAGGTGCTCAGTATATGTTATTTCTCTTTTTTTCCATTCAGGACTTATTTCTCACCAGGACTAACTTGTGCATGCTAAGTCACTTCAGTCATGTCCAGCTCTCTGCAACCCTATGGCTTGTAGCCCACCAGGCACCTCTCTCCAAGGGATTCTCCAGGCAAGAACACTGGAGTGGGTTGCTATGCCCTCCTCCAGGGGATCTTCCCCACCCAGGGATTGAACTCACATCTCCTTAGGTATCCTGAATTGGCAGGCAGGCTCTTTCCCACTAGCTCCACCTGGGAAGCCCAGGGCTAACTTGACAGCCTCCTAATTATCCCTTGCTCTTTTGCCCTCAAACACTAGTATGGATTGAACACTTACTGTTTGCCAGACACTAGACTCTCCACTAGGAAGAGAAACATTAAACAATTCCACAGGGTGCTGCCCCCATGAAGCTTAGAGTCCAACAGAGAAAGTTAGATTCTCTCCTTCCAACAATTTATTTTCACTCTTCTGACAAATGAATCTTGCTAAAGCACAGATCACTCATGTCATTTCCCTCCTCAAGACCATCAATGGCTCCCCACTTCCAATCTCGTGAGATATACATTCCTTTGCCTACACTCAGGTCCTCCTTAGTTAATAAGAGCCTTACCTTCTCTTGCAGCCTGATGTCCTCCACCCCACAGACCCTCCTTTCTGTCCAAGCAGAGCTGCTTGCCAGTTCCACAGTAGAGTAGATGATTATCTTTTTAAAGTGTCTATTATAAAGTCCTTCCTGTTGGGAGAAATACTCATGACTGAGAATCTTGATGAGAAGCAGAACTCTCTTCCCACAGAAGTGGGAGCACACAGTTTCTTTTTCCCACTCCCGTGGCCACTGAGCTATAGGCAAAAGACCATGGTTAGGACAGTCCAAAACCCTACTCAGGATTCTGATATTTGAGGGAGTGACATGGTATCAGATGAGACACTTAAAGGTTTTAACTGAAAAGATCTTAAGGAAGAGAATATTTACAGAAGTATGGGCAGGGTTAAGGAGGTTAAGAATATCACCACCAGGAATTGGCAATGCACTTGGGATGTATTTATAAAGACAAATCTACATAAAAGTTTATGTCTCCCCCTACCCCAACTTTTAAAAATGTGGCAGTTTTATAACTTTATCAGCAAATATGAAGAATCACATAAGAATGTATTCTCAGCTCTTTTTGCACAAGGAAGAAAGGGCATAATTTCCGCCTGTGACTTTCATTCAAGCATCTGGAAGTGATCCTAGTTGTTAGCTTGATTAATAGACTGAAGCTACTAAATGACATCAAGACAAGACAAATTCCTTAGTATGATGTAGAAAAAGAACTCAAAGACCTAAAGAGAAGGGAATGCTGGAGTGGATTTAGCATGTTTGATCGGCACCCCTCGTCTGCAACCCGCTCCAGTATTCTTGCCTGGAGAATTCCATGGACAGAAGAGTCTGGTGGGCTATGGTCCACAGGGTCACAGGGAGTTGGACACGACTGAGCACACATTACCATGATAAGCAGAAGAGTTGACTTGCAATAGGAATAATCAAACAAGAATTTTTGACTGGGAATTCCATGCTGGTCTAGTGGTTAGAACTTGGTGTTTTCAGTGCCGGGGCCCCAGTTCAATCGCTGGTTGAGGGACTGAGATCCTGCGTGCAAGTTGCATGGCCAAAAAAAAATTTTTTTTTTTAGCGAAAGTTAACTGATTCTGAATTTCCATGAGCACATGGATTATCCTATTTGCATAACTAAAAATAACTTTCATGGTAAGACACTATGTTGTTGTTGTTTGGTCCCTAAGTCATGTCTGACTCTTTTGTGACCCCGTGGACTGTAGCCTGCCATGGACTGTAGCCCTCCAGGCTCCTCTGTCCAAGGGATTCTCCAGGCAAAATATTGGAGTGGGTTGCCATTTTCTTCTCCAGGGTATCTTCCCCGACCTCTGCAGCCACATGGCTGCTAGATGGTAGGTATTCTTTCCTTCCTGAGTTCCCTCAGGGCTCACCAGCTCACTGTTGGCAGTGGTTGCAATTACTGACAACTGTGACATCTTTGTTGCATTTGCAAGTGGATTCTTTATCACTGAGATACCAGGGAAACCCAAGAGACTATAGATTGGCCTAATTTTGGATAGGATTAACATGTGGCCAGAGGGGAGCCATGCTGAAACACCACTGCTTTCTCAATTCCTGACTCCCTTAGGGATCCAGAGGCCCAAGGACAGTGGACGAGAGTGCGCCTTTGACACAGGCATATGATTGGACACCAGATTAGACATGTCTGGGGCTGCTGCGCTTGACCACCATCTGCCCTTCCTCAAAGCCAGCATGTCCAAGTTATTGGGAAGGAACCACTGGGATAAATGAACTTGAAGAGCTTAATTTAAGGTCACAGGGAAAATACATTTTTTTTTTCCTTCTTGATGTCACATATTTATGTCCAACCGAAATGATCAGTTTAGTGACAGAATTAAGACTTTCAGTCCATGAACCCCAAAGTGATAGCATACCCTGATGATTCACAACTGACCTCAGTATGCAGTAATATTTCTCACACCCAGAGGGATTGCACCTGGGAAGATTTCACTTCTGTCAGACTCAGCCCATCAGATCATGAAGAATCATATGTAAGAGAACTCAGGCCACAATCTCAGAGGTCTCTTTCCTATTGATGAAGAAGGAATTTCCCAAGACAGTTTACTGTGGAAGATCTTCTTCTTTTGTAGAATAACGAATGTGATTCTGTGTTTGGGGAAGTATTCAGTACATTGACAATGAGGAAAAGTTTGTCCTGTTGGCAAACTGGTGGTAAAGATAAAAGCCCTGACTCAGCTAAAAGTTTGAACTATTTTGATAAACTAAATTGAAAATGTCTCTCTTAGGTCCTGATGTTTAAAAGTTATCAAATATAGCTAAGTAACTAGCTTGCAGATCTTGTGACTGAGAAATGGAACATTTCCTGCCACATCAACAAACAAAACTCTTCGGAGTCATCAACAATGGCAGCCACTGCCAACAATGAGCTGGCTCCAGATAGCTGAGGTGCCTGTCAGGGGAATGACTCCAGTGAGCCCAGACTCTTGCATCTTCCCACACATGGAAAAGCACTAAACTCCCTAATCAGAAATATTGGTTTCCTTTAACTAACAATTGTCTTTTGATATTTAGGCTAACTGCCCTCTGTGACAAAACTTCTATATAACCTGGCTGTCCCCCCAAACCCCTTGCCTCCTTGGAGCAGCTCTCTTAAGGTAAATTGAAATGCTGCCTCCCAGACTTAAGTCCTAAAAATTCTCACCAAATAAAACGTAGCTCTCAAATTTAGGTTCTGAATATTTCTTAAGTGTACATGACCAAGGGTCTGACTCGAGCTAACCACTATGACAGACAGTAACAATAGACAGAAAATCACATAAAGAAGTTTGGTTCATTAGGAAGGACTCTGCAATAACATCTTGAGGACACAGCATGTCTATTCATCCGAGTTTCCCGAAGATCCCTAAAGACCATTTACCAGGGTAACTGGGTACTGGGGAAAGGCATCCTTTTGACACTGACTCTAAGCTAACAAATTCTTAGAGTTTACAGAGGGGGCTTGGGAAGATGATATGATGAGTGATATTTTATCCAAATCCACCTTGAATACAGCTTAGTGAGATCCCAAGCACATCCTGATTATTTCACCAGGCCTTGGATATATATTTAAAATTAATATTTTTAACACTTAGAAAGATCCTGATCTGTAGGATAAGATGATCTCATGGTAGAAAAAACCCAAAGAAGATCCAAAGAGCCATACCAAAATGGTAATAAAAAGAAGCAGTACCAATAGTCATGTATGGATGTGAGAGTTGGACCATTAAGAAGGCTGAGTGCCAAAGAATTGATGCTTATGAACTATGGTGTTAGAGAAGACTCTTGAGAGTCCCTTGGACTGCAAGGAAATCCAACCAGTCAATCCTAAAGGGAATCAGTCCTGAATATTCATTGGAAGGACAGATGCTGAAGCTGAAGCTCCAATACTTTGGTCAACTGACGTGAAGGGCAGACTCGTTAGAAAAGACCCTGATGCTGGGAAAGATTGAAGGCAGGAGGAGAAGGGGATGACAAATGATGAGATTGTTGGATGGCATCACTGACTCAATGGACATGAGTTTGAGCAAACTCCAGGAGCTGGTGATGAACAGGGAAGCCTGGCGTGCAGCAGTTCATGGGGTCACAATGAGTCAGACACGAATGAGCAAATGAACTGAACTGATAGCATTCCTGGGTTAGGGGAGGAAGATACTCATTTAAATTATGGCTACTTGAAAGATGCAGGAATAGTGATTCTCCAAAATAAGGATAATAATGCTATTCACCTCATAGAGAAATTGCAATCATTAAATGAGTTAATACATGTGCCTGGCACACTATAGTCGCTTAATGCAACCTAGCTACTATTTCCATAAATATTGATAATTATAAATCCTATTTTAGTCTGCATGGGGGTGTTCAGAGAACACTGAGATCTTGAAGAATTACTATAGATTAAGCATAATCAGGTAGTGATAGGCACCAGAAAGCAGACATTAACAGGGATTCTGGAATTTAGGTAAGATAATGAAAAGTAAATCCTTCCCAATTCAAAGACTTTCCACCTCAAACTTCTCTTAGGGGTTCAGCAGTCTGGGGGCACATCAGGATATCTCCTCTGAGGTAAAGGGGTGTCACTGTACTTCACACCTCCTACTAAGAGGCCTTGGGACTGAGAGGCTGGGTGGCCTGTTTCAAGTGGGTGTTGAGGCTACCAGGCCAAGATGGCATTTCCCTCCTCCTATGGATGCTCTGAAAATACATTCAAGAGACAGGCCTGGGAGGTGGGGAATGAATTGGGAGATGGGGATTGACATATATACACTATTGATACTATGCATAAAATAGATGGGCTTCCCAATTGGTGCTAGTGGTAAACAACCTGCCTGCCAGTGCAGGAGACCTAAGAGACACAAGTTCAATCCCTGGGTCAGGAAGATCCCTGGAGGAGGACAGGGCACTCCAGTATTCTTGCCTGGAGAATCCCATGGACAGAAGAGTCTGGCGGGCTACAGTCCATGGGGTCGCCAAGAGTCAGACATGACTGAAGTGACTTAGCATGCATGCACGCATAAATAAATAACAAATAAGAACCTGCTGTAGAGCTCAGGGAACCCTACTCAGTGCCCTGTGGTGACTTACAAGGGAAGGAAATCCAAAAAAGAGGGGATGTATGTATACACAGGGTTTCCCACATTGCTCAGTCAAAAAGAATCAGTCTGCCAATGCAGAAAACACAAATTCGATCCTTGGGTCTGGAAGATCCCCTGTAGAAGGAAATGGCAACCCCCTCCAGTATTCTTGCCTGGGGAATCCCATGGGTAGAGGAGCCTGGAAGGCTACAGTCCATGGAGTCACAAAAGAGTTGGACACAACTTAGTGACTAAGCAACAAATACATATACGTATAGCTAATTCATTTTGCTGTACAGTAGAAACTAACACAATATTTGTAAAGCACCTATACTCCAACAAAAATGATTTTTTTTAAAAAGAGATAGGCCTGTACATCATCCAGGTTTGCATTCACAAATCCCATGGGATGGTAGTGAACAAAGAAGCTGGTGTTAATGGGTGAACCCTCCCCATGGCTATTCCTCCAGGGCTCAGTAGAGTGGGAGTAGGCAAAAACACCTATCTCCTGAACTTTCCCTGGAAGGGATTTGACAGCATACTTTACAAACTGTTGTTGACTGAGGGTCTGACTTCTAATTAGCATGCATCTGAGTGTTGACTGAAATCCTCCGGGGAGCCCAAAACACCAGTGGACACTTTGGCCCATCTTCTCCCTCCAGGTCACTCCAACAATATAACTAAGTCACCAGTATTGACTTTTCCTGTTGTGAGACCAGCAGTCTTCTAGGAAGAGGTAGTTCCATCCCCCTGGTTCCCAGCATTAAGATGCCCTGAAGCAGAGTTGCAACAGTCCATGTAGTGAGTGAGAAACTTTTGTTGCTTGTTACTACAGCATTACTTAGCATTACTTATGCTGACTGATACTCCGTCCTTACCCAGAAGCGGTGTGCTCTATGGAATGGTAAGATGGCTTAGGCAGTAAGTAATTACAGGACAAGTTTGTTGTGTTCTTCTGCAGGTGGAGAATCCAGTGAAAAGCAATGAGTATATTATGCAATTTTTCCCACGTTTTGATTAGAGAACTGAGAAGTGGATGTAGAACCTAACCGCAAAATTTTGCCTCTCTTCTCTGAAGCTCCAGCCTCTGTCATAGTAGAGGTTATTATAAGCAGGAGAAGACTACTTCCTCCAGGGAAACCAACAATAACCACACAGACTTGGAAGCTGAGTATGCCACCTAACCATCCCACTGGATGAATAGGCAAGAGAGTCGCCATTTGCTAGACTCTTGCCAGCTATCTTCTGGTTGGGTCCTACCAAGGAGCAGTGACTGGACATTGGAAAGTGAGCAGGGAAAAGGACAAATGTGTGCTGTTTCTAGGTGCTGGATGTATCTTTCCAGCAGATAGTAATAGACACCTGTATCTTGAGTCCGTAGACAGGTGCAGCCTTGCAGCATGGAGGAGGTTTCCGTTCCTGGTCCCTGCCATGGAGCTTGGTGCCCTCTCAATGGTCCCAGCACTAGCCACACAGCGTCCCCTTGACAAACCAGTATTCTCATGGGGTGCTTCCTCCCCAGGATGTCCCAGCACCAGCTGTGGGGCCCTGTGTCCCAGGACAACTCCAGGTGGCTTCTTCTCTGCAGCAGTCCTGCTGGCTGGAGGCACTCCTGGCAGTGGGGAGGATGAGTTGTCCGCTGTGGGTGAAACCACCTCCTCTTCTTTGTTTTGCAGCCATAGGGATGGAAACCTCTTCCTCCAGCTATGATTATCGGCATTACCTGGCCTTCCTGATTTTGTCTTCTTGACCGATTTCAGGTTTTTGCAAACAGTTCCCTGAATGAAATCTTGGACATGTTTATCGTGGTATCAGTTTTCCAGATTGGACCCCAAATGATACACTCTCCATTTTAGAAGGCACATTCTGGGACATTCCTGGTGGTGCAGTGGATAAGAATCTGCCAGCCAATGCAGAGGACATGGGTTCAATTTCAATCCTTAGTCCAGGAAGATCCGACATGCTGCAGAGCAACTAAACCCATACACCACAACTCCTGAGCCCTCATGCCTAGAGCCTGTGTGCCTAGAGCCTGTGCTCTGCAACAAGAGAAGCCTCCGCCAGCTCAGAAGCCTCCACAATGAGAAGCCTGCACACCACAACAAAGAGTGGGCCCACTTGCCACAACCAGAGAAAGCCTGCGCAAAGCCAGTGAACACCTAGTACAGCCAAAAATAAGTAAATAAATAAAATTATGTGTATATATATATTTAAAAAGCACATTCCAAATGCCCTCTCCTCCCTGACGTCTTACCTGATCTCCCAGCCCAAAGTAGTCTATGAACTATTTGCAATTATTTAACACTTTTTGAACATCTTTTGACATTTGTAGTTTTCCATCTTGTATAGAATTCGCTGATTTTATCCCACTTGATTTCCCATAGATAGTAAATACATTGAAAGCAATCACTGCATTGCAGTCATTGCTTTATCTCCTGCAGCAACTAGCTCAGTACCATGAACTCAGTTGATGTTCTGAGAAAATATTATTTGATTTGAATTGCTGTTCCAAACGGTAACACTAAGATCTTATCATTATCAGCAGCCATCAAGATCGTATTGCCTTGGCTGTACTGTCTTGGTTGTACTCATAGCGATGATTAAATTTGGAGGTTAAAAAAATAACTGAGGTTAAATTACAAAAAAATTACTGTATTCATAATTCCCAAAACTGAAATGGAAGTATTTGTATATCCTATTTCCTGCCTTACACTCATCCATCCACACACAAAAAACAGTGCTGTCTGAAAACATTTAGCTCATTTTAACTTCATGTTGATGATGAGAAATAGGAATTGATACACTTTTAGTACACACAGTACTAAAAGGCAGAGTTTGGGCTCCTATCCAAAATACTAACTTCAAAGTCAAGTATTCTTTCTCACCTTTTGTCTAAAGTTGGGGTTCTGGAAAGTCAAGGTTCATATTTCTCTAAGTCATTTCTCCCTGTGAACAAACGCCACCGTTAGACAACCAGATTTCCATGTTTTATGCAAAGGTACAAAATAACAGATTATTTTTTATTCCTCTTTCCTATGAAATGAAGGGGGAAATGACCATTTAATTCTTCTGGGTTAGAGAATGTGGACAATCGTGTTGTCAATTTCACAGTTCATTGCTCGAACATTTATTAGATTAGCACCGGTTTAGAAATGCACCACCAAGCCTCCCCATAGCTTGGCAGTTGCTTTTTGATTGCTTTTTGGAGTTGTACTGCCTGTTTTCCCAAGACTACGACCAAGGTTTAGTGAGTTAAAACTGAAATGCTGCAGGCAGAAACTGAATCCAATCAGGCACGGCTCAAGTTATTACTTTTTCCCACCTGTTTATTGTTCAGTTTTTCATTGGTGCTACTTCTTGTCTCAGGGGCTGATGTTATAGAAGCAGATCTCTTTTCTAGAGCAACATTTGTGTCTTGGTAGAGAGGGGAGACTCATTCCATCACTAGCCCTGTATTGGCCCCAAGCACCTGAAATTATAGCTCCAGTAACTGATCTTGGGTTTGACTGGAAAAGACTTGTTCTGTGGCCAAGCTATACAAAGTGCTATTTGAAGGGTACTGTGAATGTCCAGGCAAAAGTATCATTCTCTACACTACACTCCTTGTTTTGCATTGTGATTGATGCCTAAATTCTACCAACAAGTCATTTTGTCCTTTCCACTGGGTTTTTGAGTCCTTATTCCTGAGAAATTATCATGTTGATTTTGCTTGTCTGATCATACTCAATCCTCCTATCTGAGCAGGTAGTTTAGGCTCTAGAACCCAAAACACAGAGTACTTAGGATATTGCCTGGTGGCAAATCCTCCAACAAGGGAGGTCATTACTGTCACTGATGTCATCATTACTATTATTAGATGTGTTTTGTTACCCAGATCAGCTAATCGTGATGGCCGATATTTATCACACACATACTATTCTAGGTTTATTCTAGACACTACTTTGCTATTTAATCATTGTAACCACACTATGAAATAGGTGCTAATATTTGCCTCAGTTTTAAGGGTGAGGAAATGGAGCCAGAGACTTAAAGCACCTTTCCCAAAGCTAAAGGCCTAGAAAGGGGCAAAATCAAAATTCAACCCTTGGCACCCTTAATAGTGTAAGAATTGAAGGGAACTGCTGCAAGATGAGTCTACCAGACATGTCCCCTACTCCTGTGAAGATATCTCCCATATAGCCTACTTACAAAATGCTGAAAGAAACTTGCCTAGACAAAAGCAGAAATTCAAAGGCTTGGGTCATTGAGGAGAGGTATAGGCCCTCTTTCTCCCCCAAACTTTCAGAATAGGGCACATAATATCTGAAAGAGCCTGGTGTCAACTGGAAAAAAAAAAAACCACAATGTGAGAGTTGTGAGTTAAGTTCTATTCGGGGCAAAATGATAACTACAGCCTGGGAGACCACATTTCAGATTGGTCTGAGAAATGGCTCCAAAGAGGCAAGGGAAAGGGCAGTATATATGTGATTTTGGTGAAAGGAAAGCACATGCAATCAAGCACACATTTTTACAGGTTACTGCTAGTCACAAGGAGCAGATGTCACCATGAAGGATTTTAAATATGAGGCAATATAAGAATTGAGCTCATGAGATTTTATCCTGAAAATATCTAACTATCTGAAGACCAGTTCTGTCAGTCTTTCCCAGAGAACAGGGTGTCTCGTTCCTGATCTCCACCCTGAATACCTTCCAGGGGGTGTTGGCAGTCAGCGGTCATAGCAGATTGGGAATTAGTCCTTGCAGAGGTAGATAGCCAGTGCCAGTTTGTAGTTGGCACTGGGCTGAGCACACCTGAAGGCAGAGGTGCAATGGGAATATGGTTCTTGGTGTTCTCTTGGTTCACAGCCAGTGTGTGCAGTGGGTGACTCCCTGGGCATACGTTTAGGTTTGTGCACAACTTCCAGCCCTCACCGATAGATCTCTCCTCTGCTCCGCCACTCAAGGAAGCACACTGGAAATGATGTGAATTAAGTTATGTCTTTGGACCAAATAACTTGGGAGTGTTCTGGTGCCCCCCTGGGCTGTCTCTAAGGGGACTTGACCTTCCCAGGCTCCCTGCGGGATATCTAGGGAGTGTGGTCATACCTACCTCAAGAGAGCTCTGGACAGAAAAATGGGAGTGAATAAAGGTCAGAGATATGACTGCACAAACCCAGATCTTATCAAGACGTTTCAGACAAGGTGGAGAAGAGCATGGTCATGTCATTTCCCCAGATTCCCAGCTTGGCAAACCCAGGCTCGACTGCCAGACTCGGGCCACAGAAGTTGTCCAGTCAACCGTTGCTTCTGAGTGGGGACTGAGCCTGGGCTGACAACCAGGAGGGCAATGTGGCTGGTAGAGTGCAATCAATAGCCATCTCTCTGGAGACCAGTCTGGCTCTCGAGTCTCCTCTTGCCTTGCTCTCCCATCCCACCTTTTCTGTTCTCATCACCTTCCATCTCAGCAGCCACTTCCCAGTATCAACAATGGTGATGGTGGGGGCCTCTGTTATCATGTTGTAACCTGCCAAGTTCCAATGTCATGTCCCCAGGCGGGGAAATTATAACTGTCTGAAATGTGCCACAACATGAAATATGAAAGCACATGAAATCAGTAAAATGGAATTCAGAAATTTAGTTGTGATGCTATATTGCACATTGTGTTTATCAAAACAAGTGCATCTCTCTGTTGGCACGATGTAGAGGGGGAAGACCTACACTATGCTTCTCCATCCCCAACTTCCTGGATTTTCCAGGGAGAAATCCCAGTCCTTTTCCAGTCTGTCTGGACTTCTTTCCAATCTTCGCATTTCCCTCCTGCTCTTACCTACCCCCCACCGCCTCCTTTTTCCTCTTCTATATTCCTTTCACTTTCTACCTCCTCTCTCTTAAAACTGCTCTGTGATGACTAATGAAAATGACAAGGCAGAAATCCGACCAAAAGTGACTCCCTCCCTTCTCCTCTTTTCCCAGAGAGCTGGAATATGCATATGTAAATATTTTTCTTTTCCCACAAGGCTTGTATACGTTTAGTTGGACGTGATTTCATGCTGTGGAAAAGTTTTGACAGGTAGATGCTATTAACTGAATTCCTCAATTACCTGTAGGTTTTACAGTGGTGGATTTTTAGGAGAAAAATGATAAGAAGCAACATGAATTTATAAAGGATACTCCTATATAGTAACCCGTTACCACACAAAGTCATGTCTAACAAATAACTGCAAAACTCAGTACAGTCAATGATGGTTGAATTTTGCTCATTCAGCTGCAGGTCAGTTACAAGGTGGCTGATCCAGGCTGGGATGAGCTGGGCTCCAAGATGCGGGTTGCTTCTGGTTCTGTTCTAATTGTCTTTCCTCATCCTTGGATCAAGGGGATTCTTGGAAAATGTTCTTCACATCAAAAAGACAGAAGTCCAACTGGCCAAGCACAGTTCAAGCTTCTGTTTGCATCATATCTTATAACATCTCACTGAGCAACGCATGTCCCTTGGCCTAACCCAACGTTAAGGGGTTGGGAAGGATACCTTGCTTCTAGTAGGAGGAACTGCAAAGTCACACAACAAAGGGTGTGAGGATGAGGAAGGCTGAAGACATGGGGCCACTAAATTCACTTCTAGGACAGCAGCGGCTGTATTTAAAGCTGTGAATAGCCAGGATTTGGAGGAAACCTTCACTTTGCTAAACTCTGGCGGCATAAGGAGCCCTCCTGAGGCAGAGGCAGGGGGTGTGAAGGGAACTGGGCACGGGAGTGGCCCACAGCCAGAAGAAACCAGTGAATGCTCTTTACTTCTCACAGTGATCACTTTCCAGGACACCATCTACCTCTTTTTGTAACTTTCAGCCTGTCATTTGTCTACCTAGAGCCTCCATTTTTCACCTGTAAAATGGGCACGAGGAGGGAGAGAGGACAGAAAGAACTGCAAGACCTCGGAGGTGCCTTCAGACTTAGGAGCCTAAGATTTTGAAAAAATATATATAAAACATCCTTACTTCCCTTGCCCCTTTCTCCCAAAGCTACATTCACCTAACAAGACCTCAATCCAACTTTCTACCTGCTCTACACCTGAAGCCAGACCAGCTCAGTGTCCTGAAGGGAACCGCACAGCAAGCTTGCCCAGCCCACCTCAAACTTAGGACCAAACACTTCAATAGGCTCTTGCTGTTACTGGGCAGCTGTTCTGTAATCTGCTATTACCTGTACTTTCCAATCTTATCTCTCCTCACATTTTCAATATTTCATCCTTGCCTCATGGTCATTGGATGATCTTACTTTATAACTTTGTAGACAATATAGAAGCAATTAAAAAAAATACCCCACTTCCCCTCCAGTTTCACCAATGGACCTACAGAGGTATTTAGCTGCCCACGGCTGACAGAAGCAACTACAGCCAGATATGTGAAGTTCACGTAACATGAGTAAGAAATAAACCTTTGTGTTCATTTGCCACTGAGATTTTGGAGTTGCTACTGCAGGACTGATGCTGAAGCTGAAACTCCAATACTTTGGCCACCTGCTGCGAAGAGCTGACGAATTTGAAAAGGCCCTGATGCTGGGAAAGATTGAGGGCAAGAGGAGAAGGGAGCGATAGAGGATGAGATGGTTGGATGGCATCACCGACTCAATGGACATGAGTTTGAGTAAACTCCGGGAGCTGGTGATGGATAGGGAAGCCTGGCGTGTTGCAGGCCATGGGGTCGCAAAGAGTCGGACATGACTGAGCGACTGAACTGAACTGAACTGCAGGATAACCTAAGCTGACTGATACATGTGTCATCTTAAATATCACATAGTCTAAAAGTTGAAAATTGCATTTTATTTGGAGAGAATTTTTAGAACTTCAAGGCCAGGAGGCAGCATCTCAGATAAGCCTGAGAGAAGTGCTCTGAGGAAGTGCTTGGGGGCCGGGGGTGTGTGGAAGGGGAGCCAGGTTATATAGAAAATTTGTAACAAAGGGCAGGTAGTCTGAATGTCAAAAGATTACTGTAAATTACAGAAAACCATATATTCCAAGTTAAGGAATTTAGTGTTTTTCAATATATGGGGGAAAATGCAAGAGTCTGGGCTCACTAAAGTCATTCTTTCGAAATGCCCTCAGCTGTCTGGGGCCAGTATCCTGTGTTTTCACATCCTGAGCTTCCTTAGGGCTTACCATAGGGAGTGGCTGAATTCTGATGGCTGCTAGATGGCAGGTATTCTTTCCTTGCTGAGTTCCTTCAGGCCTCACCTGCTCACTCTCCAGTGGTAGCTGCAATTGCTAACAACTGTGACATCCTTTGTTTACTGATAAGGCAGGAAAGATTCCATTTCTGAGTGTTTTCTTTTAGCTTATCAGACTAATACATACAATGAGACTTTCATGACTTTGTCATGGAAGAGTCCATAATCTAGAGTTAAAAGACTTCCATTTGAAATGTAGATCTGACACTGGATTTGTACCTTGGAAATATCACTTGACCTCTGGACCTCATTGTCCTTGCTTGCAAATTGAAACTAATAAAATTTCATGTTTTTAAACTATGGTTATTATTTTTCTACCATAACCAATAATAACAATTACTTCTACTCTTTGCTTTCTTGTTATTGAACTCCTACCAGGCACTGGGGCCAAGCACCTTCCACGGGTTTAATCTTCCCCACAGTGTCATGAAGTAGGTTTATTATCTCCATTTTACAGGTTTAGAGCTCAAGGCCTTGCAATGTTAAGTATTCTGGCCATGGTCACATAGAAAACAGAAGCAGACCCAGGTGACTTCCAGGGTGGTCCAGAGGTTAAGACTTTGACTACCAATGCAGAGGGCCTGGGTTCAGTTCCTGGTCAGGGAACTTGGCCTTGTATGCTACAAGGAAGATCCTGAATGCTACAACTAAGACCTGGTGCAGCCAAATGGATAAATGGAAATAAATATTAGGAAAAAAAAAAAAGAAGAGTAGACACAGGATGTTTGCTGAAGCTGGAACTATTGAACCTAGCAAGGATTTCAACTTTACACTTAGAAAGGAAAGCCCCAAAAAGAGAATTTACAAACTCCAGTGCACACACTTTAGAGATTTAATGTTTTTAAGATCTATTTTTCATAATTAGCTTACCTAACACAATGGCACCGTGCATAGGTGAGAACTACGTAACATTTGTTTCTATTTTTTTAAAAGGTTTTCTTGCTTTTGGTCACTAGATGGTGCTCAAAGTCAACAACCTCTACCAAGCTTTCCCTGTTTGGCCACAAGTCACTTCCCAGCACAGCTGTGCCAGGTATTCTGGCATTTTCACAACAGGCCTCACGCCTTCCTCACACCAGAGGGCCTGAGCTGGAAGAGCTGATCAACATCCATGGGGTTCCTGGCATCTGGAGACCTAGGCCAACACTGGGACTATATTCGGAACTCTTTCCCATAAATTTGTTAACATTTTTCCAAGCCAAATAAATTACCTTGGAAACTCCAGTTCAGAAACTTCAGAGGGCCCCAACCCAGAAATGACATGCCTGTCCACCTCTGGCCAAGACAAATTATCACAAGTGTTACCGTTTAATGCAATGGAATAGGTATTTATTGGGCTTCCCAGGTGGTTCAGTGGTAAAGAATCTGCCTGCCAATGCAGGAGATGCAAGAGTTAAGGGTTTGATCCCTGGGTCAGGAAGATCCCCTGGAGTAGGAAACGGCAACTCACTCCAGTACTTTTGCCTGGAAAATTGCATAGACAGAGGAGCCTGGCGGGCTACAGTTCATGGAGTTGCAAGAAGTCAGACACAACAGAGCACGCACGCGTACACACAGAAGTATTTATGCAACTTAAACTTTCGAGTTTACCATTACATTAAAGATCTGACTGTACTATCCAAGCATGGCTCACTGTAGGCAAAACCCAGGAGCTTATTTAAGATGCAGAATTTCAGGATCTGCTCTGGACTCACTGGATCAGAGTCTGCATTTGAGTAAGACTGGGTGTTATGTGGGATCACATTTCAGTTTGAGAAGCACACAAGAGCCACTAGCCCATTTGTGGTCTTCCTATAAAAAAATTTTTTTTAAGTGTCTCCTTCCAGGCAGATGAAGCCATAAAGTTCTAAGCACAGCAGAATTTCAGTGCCCACTAGCCAGGGGCTCTTGAGCTGGGGTTTAATCTGCACATTACACAGTGAACTTGATGATTGATTTTTTGATGGTCATATTCTGTTCTCTCTCTGCTCTCTCTCTCCTTCCCACCTTCCATTCCACATTCTCTCTTTGGTATATGTGCCAAAGATCCACCATCATATACTTGTATAATAATTGTTTAACCAGTACACAACAGCTTACCTTTAAAAGGTGTCCCTGAAAAGCACTTTTCAATTTTAAGCTCCTTGGAATATTGATGTTGCATCCATTAGCCCTGATAATCAAGAGCCAATTATATACTGAATCCTGTAATAAACATACACCCACTGACTTTCTTAGTGGTCCAGTGGCTAGGCTAAGACTCTGCATTCCCAATGCAGAAAGTCTGGGTTCAATCCCTAGTCAGGGAACTAAGAGTTTGCATGCCACAAGTAAAGATTGCACATGCTGCAAAGAAGATCCAAGATCCCATATGCCATTACTGAGACCTGGTGTGGCCAAATAAACAAATAAATAATTTTTTTAAAAATAAATAAAATTGTAATACAACATACACTACTTGCAAACTTACACTGCAAAAAGGATGACGGGAATTGATTATATATCCAGCTCTTCCCTGCCTGCCACATTGACATCATGCGTGTGTGCTCACTCGTGTCTGACTCTTTGAGATGCTATGGACTGTAGCCCCCCAGGCTCCTCTGTCCATGGAAGTTTTCAGGTAAGAATACTGGAGTGAGTTGCCACTTTCTATTCCAGGGGATCTTCCCCAACCAGGAATCAGACCCTCATCTCTTGTGTGTCTTGCATTGGCAGACATGTTCTTTACCTCTGAGCTACTTGGGAAGCCCCATCACGTTCACATCAACCCAATACAACTTGCATATTTCTTCAAATGTTTTGGGGTCTTGTTGAAAAAAAATAGCAACGAAATATCCTTGATGGTCTTTGCTTTAACTCTCATCTTGTTCTTCCTAAGCCTTTTCTGTCTGATGCCCAGCATCTGAGGAATAAGGTAAAGGCCTGGACTGGGCCAGTCTTCCCCTTGGATCATTCCAGGGGCAGTGACCTTGGTTTCATGTGCCACCAAAAGAGAGTAAAGTATTACCTAAAAGAAGAAGAGTTATAGAAGGGTAAGAAGGATCTAGAGGAGCACAGGTGAAGAGGCACCGATAGATGGGGAGAGAGAAGATGGGCAGGGGCAGTGGGAAGGTAGGAGGAAGGACGAGCGAAGAAGGACTGAGAAAAAATGCTGCTGATACAAGGTAATAACAATTAAAATTAATGATAAAAATAATATGCCCATCTCCTGCACAATTAAAACCAGGGCCCATAACCTCTCCTCTTCACATTTCCCCAAACACTCTCAGTTTTATCTCCCCCTTTCCCCTGCCCCCACCACCCACGCCACATAGCCACATTGCTGTGGCCACGCCTCCCTCGGCCCCCAGAATTCCCATGCTTCTGTGGCCACCCTACCTCACCTCAGTCTGGGAGCACTGCCAGCAGGCTCTCGCTACAGGGATTTTGCATTAATCTTATCTGTGTTGAAAAAGGCTTCCCCCAAATATCTACCCGCCTCACTTCCTTCCTTAGCGTAGTTTTCTGTTCAAAATCCCTCCTCAGGTCCACCCTACGGATAACTTTACAAACACACCTCCCCCATCCACCCTTAATACCGCTTTATTTTCCTTTTCGGCCTTTATCACCTCCTGACAATTTACACATCTGTTTGTTTCATTCTCTGACTTGCTGGACCAGAATGTGAGTTCTAGGAGGCCTTGTTTTGCTCAAGATGGGACCTCCAGCACCGAGGACAGTGGCTGATGCAGAGTCAGGGGCAACAAACCTCCACACAGGTGAACAAGGGTTTGCTGCATTCTTCTGAGTCCGCTATAATCACCAACCTGTTTAACCCTCAACAGAACCCTGTGAAACCAGGGTTTGCACTGAAGAGGAGCCTGAGGCACCAAGAGAGGAGGTAACTGCCCAAGGTTTCTTTGTTTGGGTTTTTCTCTGACTTGGCCTTAACCGATCTTTTTCTGGTACAGGGCAAGGGTGAGAATGCTACAGCTCGCTGGCCAAATCCAGCTTGCCATCTTGTTTTTGTAAAGAATGTTTTAGTGGAAAGCAGCCAGGTCCAATTTTTACATATTGTGTGTGACTGCTTTCTGGCTAAAATGTTAGAGTTGAGTGGTGTGACAGATACCACACGACCCGAAACGTATTTACTATCTGACTTATTACAAAAAAAGTTTGCTAACCCTGGTTTTTGAAAGTAACCCATCAGGAAAACAAAGCCAAATTACTGGTCATCTGCTTGAATGCAGTGGTTCAATAACTGTGTTTGATCATGTCTTTAGGTATTCAGATGAATTGAGGGAAAAGAATTCCAACCTTGGATTTAATAAGTATGTGTTCTCATCTCTGCTCTGTTCATAATTAGTTCTGTGATCTTAGGTCATCATTTCTTGTTTCTGGATCTGTTTTCCCATAGATCTGTTATCCCACAACAATAATGTGTATGTGCTAAGTAGCTTCAGTCATGTCCCACTCTTTGCAACTCCATGAACTATAGCTTGCCAGGCCTCTCTGTCCATGGGATTCTCCAGGCAAGTATACTGGAATACATTGTCAAGCTCTTCTCCAGAGCACTTTCCCCACCCAGGGATTGCACCCGAGTCTCTTACATCTCCTGCTTTGGCAGGCAGGTTCTTTACCACTAGTGCTACCTGGAAAGCCCAACAGTAATATGATAACAGTAATAATAGCTCTTGCTAAATGCCAGGCTCTCTTTTTGGCATTTTACTGTAAAATAATAGTGTTTGATATTTGAGTTGGGCTTTTTGTAAATATACTGACTTTACATATGGTAGAAGTATGCTTCCACACCCACTGGAAAATAAGTGTAGCTATGGATTTGCTTTGGTGAATAAAGTGTTAGAGGAAGTGGCACATGTAAGTTTGATTCAAACTTGAATAGCCTATGCACACATTTTTTCATTCTTTTTTCGTGTCTTTCTACCATGGCAACCAAAGGTGTTTCAAGAAGTGGATATTATGTCAGTTGGGTCTCAGAGTATGAATAATGAAGAGAAGAACCCCTGGTTTTTCCTCGTAGAGCATAAGTATTTAGTACACCTGGATTTTTTTGTTTGTTTCTAAGCCACCAAGATTTGGAACTGTTTCTTACTGAAGCACCAGCTAGCCTATCCTGACTAATAACACAACCATTAAGATTCTCTTCAGATCAAATTCTGACGTCTTAAAAACAAAACTCATTCCCTCCTCAGGGGTAGGATCTTTGTTGTTTTTGTCAAGGAAATGTGACTTGTGTGTGTACCGTGGAGAAGGGGTGGCAGAGAGTACAGGGGAGATGGACAAGGAACAGGAGGGAGAGCAGGTTCTCTCCGAATGACGATGGTAGCAATCCGGATTGCCTGTTGCCATTTCAGTTGTAGTTTTAGGCAATCTTATCCCCAAATATCTGCTCCTGTGGCCACTTAAAAAATTCTATCACTGCTCATTCCTTGGGTAAGACAGTAAAAGCTCTTATCAGAAAGTGCACACATACAAGTGCATGCAGGTGCGTTGTTTTCTGAAGGGTGGAGAGTTAAGTTATTAGCCCTCACAATAAAAGACAACTTGTTAAGTTATATTCCCTGGAAGGCAAATGAAGGGGGCCTAAGAGAAGTATATTTTGCAAAGGAATGTGGGGAAATGTTCACACATACACATTTCCTGCAAATAGAGAACCCAAATCAGCCAGGGAGTACAACCTTTCTGGGGTTGAGGGAGAACTAAAAGAGAAAGAAGGAGGATGAGAAGGGAAGAGACACACAATTTTAATTGTCAGTCAGACCCAGGATTGACATGAGTTTTAAGATGAAGAATATGAAAGAGAGAAGTTAAGAATTTTGTTATTTTTGTCAATTCCACTTTTAAAGGTTCAGATTGGCACCAACATAGGTGAGGGGTGGGCAACAAATATTATTTGAATTATAAGCATGCTGTGTCATCTCCATAAGCCATTTTTTTTCCTTTCCCTTTTTCCAGCAGAATGCCATCAGTTTGCATGCTTCAGTTTATAGTACAAGGACATCTGGTGGGCACAACACTCCTCTGGCTCATATTGGTAAACTTTCACCACATTTGGACATCGGGTGGAATTATTTTACAAGTTGAAGGGGTTTTGCAGTCTTCTAGAATGGGCAAATAATGTCTGTTTTAAGGTGAACCATAGGCCACCTAAAGTCCTTTTGTGTGATCACTAAGCATAATATGCCTTGTGCTCTGTTGTGTCTGACTCTTTGTGACCCAACAGACTCTAACCTGACAGGCTCCTCTGTCGATGGGATTTTCCAGGCAAGAATACTGGCGTGGGTTGCCATGTCCTTCTCCAGGGGATCTTCCCCACCCAGGGATTGAACCTGTATCTCCTGTGTCTTCAACATTGCGGGCAGATTCCTTACCCGCTGAGCACATTCGGGAAGCGTGTGACCAGTACAGACAAAGCTAAATGGCAGCCACATTAGAAGGCCAGGTGTCTGAGGAGGCGATGAGCCATGTGACTGTGTGAGCTGCTGCCCTGACCCCCAGTGCCCCAATAACAGCAAGCATATCCTGAGCACTGACTCTGTGCCAGCCCACCATCGTCCTCCGAGAACGCTGGCCACCAGGCCCCACGTTGCACAGATCCCGAGGGACCACCCACTCCTGTCAATGGCTGCATGGGTGCTCTCCAGACAGAATGCAGAGCGAATGTTTTCCGGGAGTGGTACAAAATGGTGACCTTCTTCATCCCTAACCTCTTATGAGCATCTCACCTCCCAGATGTCCTGGAGATTGGCAAGCTTTTGCAAGCCATGGACCAAGTTTACAAAGCCAACTCTCCTGGGATGAAGGCTGGAGGGAGTGGAGTCTCCCGAGAAGCTGAGTGGGTGGGAAAAGATGGCATGTGACCTTGCACTCATATTGTATGTAGGAGACAAAGGAGCTCTGGGGCTAGAAGGGGATGAGGAGCTTTGGAAAGAGCAGGAACTTCCTCCTTCTGCACAGACAGAGGCAGGGACCTCCTTGGGAAAAGTCTCAGAGTCAGGACACTACTAATATTTCAAGGTACCCACATGAGTAGCATATATGGTTAACAAATTTCAGGAATTTAGAGGAATGAGAAAGATTTGTGGGCTAAATGATGTTATTTCTTCCAGTGTTCTAATTTTCTTGTTTACTTTCAGTGTATATTGCTTTTATAATCAGAGATGGCAATAGCTATTTCTTTTTGACAAAATTAACTCAAGTGTGCGGAAAAAAAGAGGTGGCAATATAAAATACACCATTAATTCTTTATTAATTATTTACACTGATTTTAATGACAATAATTACACACACATATATATAATTATATAGTAATTATAATTTTGAAATAATTATTAAATTAATAATTAAAATAGTTAATTTATACTAATTATTGGGAATACTAAGAATGAATGAGCATTGGCTATGATATGGGATGTATTCATTATTTTCCAGATGTGTATTGAAGGATAGAAGGTATTTCTGGCATCTGAACCATCAGGATATGTGAGCTTCTTGCTTCCAAAAGTCTGTCATATCATATGAACATCTGTGCCTGGCATATCCAGCCCCTCAGTAATTATCAACTGAACTGAAAAGCACAGTTTTGCTATCCAGTAAACCTCTGGTTTGAAGTAAGGTTTTTTATTATGAAAATTTGTTTCCCTGACCCTCCAGTGTTACTTTGATGTGTTCTGGTTTGAGATTCAGAGACCTGACTGCTACCCAGATTTCAAGCTGACAATCTTTGGAACATCTAGTATGTCCATTTAGAAATGTGAGCTTTCAAATAAGTAAGATTTTGCCTTAGTTGTTTGAACTTGTAATGCATTCCATAGCAACGAGAAGCCCCATCATGTCTGAAGCCCTGGGCAGCTAGGATTTTTAGCTTACATTATTCTCTTACGGGGTAGAATTTCTTTATATCAGTATACACATGAAAAATGTGGAGAAAAGCTACATTTCATGTCATTTTTTCCTTGCATTTTCCCCAAGTTCCTTTGGCTCCTGTTTTTATAATTACAGATGCTTTGTAAAGTGCTTAGAGATACTATTCATAGGGAAGTTGTCATATAAAATGAAGTTGCTGTACATGTGGCTCTGCTATTGCAATGTCAAACATTTTGAGCCTGAGGAAGACGGATTTTTCAGCAGCAAATGAAAATGAAATGAACAAAATGCTTCTGATTCATTCCAGTAACACTGGCAAGTGATCTCCTGTAGCACCATGAAGTGCGAAGACCATGCTTACTTTCCTCTACAAGATGGATCAGAAATGTAGAAAGAAATATTAGGTCTGAAATGGTAGTAGCTTCTGAATTTGGAACTAAAAGGAAACTTGAATTCACTCAACCTTTTCATAGATGAGAAAACATACTTGATGCCTACAGAGGTCAAAGGTTTTGCTGAAAATCATTCAGGTAGTGGAAAAGTCAAGCTCAGAACCCTGGTCTCTGAGTTCCCAGCCAAGAATTTGTTTTAGTAGATTATATTACCTTAGTCGACCTGCAGCACGGGTTTGAGGTCATACAGCCTCTCTCTTCCACTAGGATGTGCTTCATAGCAGCATCAGAATTTGGGGACCATCTTGACATGAACCTTAACAGACATAGGCTTCCAATCTTTGTAAGTTGTATAGAGGGCACTGGGAAAAGAAATGCCATCCTGCTGGCTAAACCCACATAATAGAAAAAATGAGGAAGAATTTCATAAAAAATGAAAAATATGAAGACATTGGGTTGTAAGAAACACTGATATCAAAGCTTTGACTTATGCTCGTAAACATTGCCAAGCAAATTTTTTATGTTCTCAATTCTACCTCTTCACAGACTGAAATGTTCACTAGTTGAATTCCATTTCAAAGTTAAAATTCCAATTCGGTTAAGTTGCAGTGAAGATCTGAGTTGACTCTTGTTGTCGTGTGACCTAAGTTTTCTATCCATGCCAACTTTTTCATTTTTTCTGTTCTGTGCATTAATGATGGCCTCTTTTCCCCTTGAAGTTTAACTCCATAAAATATCCTCTATAACTGTTCTACTGGTCACAGTCTAAACAATTCTCCAATCAAATAGTCCTGCTTAGTACAATACCTCCTCTCAGAAAGCCAAAAAAATAGATATGGGGCAAACAAAGTGCAGCTGTGTTGAAGCTGTTTAATAGCCCGCCAATGTACAGCCCACCAATGAGGGGGCGGGCCGTGGAGGGGGCGGGTTGTAGAGACCCACAGAGACATCCAAAGAAAGAGCAACCATTTTGATTTCAGAAACAAAGTTAAGGAGCGCCTTTTTTTCAAAAGATGCTTGGGATAAGAAAGTAAATGGTGATCTAATAATATAGGCTCCAGCAGTAGGGCTGCCCAGGGAGAAAAGCCTGTCTTCTCAGGAAATGTTAAGCTGTTGCCATGGAGATCGTTAGCTGCCTAGGGAGAAGCACTCTAGGAGTCTATGTGACATTCTGAGGTGTCCATTAGGTGGATGAGGGTGTCTTACCAGCCCTGTAAGATCGAAAGGGTCAATCCCAGTGGCTTAGCCAGAAAGTCTTAACATCCCTGAAACTGGTTGCACATCGTCAGGAAGTTAATTCTTTAGTGGTCAAGAAAAAGAAAGGGATCTTGTTTGGGGGGAGGGGAGTCTGGAGCTGGCTGGTAAAAATGGCCTGAAGCTAAGGAAGAAGTGTTTTACAATAAGCCATTGATGACACAGAATGTCAAATTGAGACAGAGATGATAGGAATGAAAACCATGGATGGGTTGCAAGACAGAGCAGAATGGGATTATATCAAGTGCCCCCCATACAAATAGTGTTCTGACTTTTTCATTGTTAGGCTTCTGTGGAAATATGTATTTCCCGATTCACATGGGCAGATCGGTCAAATGTCACAGAAAGAGATGTGTTCTCTCTCCTATGGAGTTCTATGAAGCTCTAGATGGAGGGGTGCTTTGAAGTCAAACTGTAACCTTTCCTTTGGTAAGATTCACTTGCTAAAAATGCGAAAGGCTTAAAATATTGTTGAATAATGTATCAACGGTAAAAATTGAATTCTTGAGGTTTAATTAGTCACTTGTATTCTATTTTAAAGAAAATTAAATCATGGTGTTTTTCTCCATTGCTAGGGTATCTTTTCACTTCATTTGATAAGCTTGGTCTGGGTGACTCACAGATATTTGCGATCCTCTTGCTGGTTTCATATTTCTGAGCCAGGCTCAATTTTATAGACCAGTTAGTTTTACCATCTGTCTCGGTAATTCTCAAATATTACAGTGTATCAGTATCCACTGAAAATCTATTTTTTGTTGGCTTGGTTTTTAAAAAAATTTTTAATTGCAGTATAGTCGCTTTAAAATATTGTGTAAGTTTCAGGTGAACAGCACAATAATTCAGTTATATATACGTACATATAAATATATTCTTTTTCAGTTTCTTCTCCTTTATAAGTTAATACATAATATCAAGTATAATTCCCCTTACTATATAGTAGGTCCTAGTTGGTTATCTGTTTTATATAGAATAGTATGTGTATGGGCTTCCCAGGTGGTACAGTGGTAAAGAATCCACCTGCCAATGTAGGAGATGCAAGAAATACTGAGTTTGATCCCTGGGTCAGGAAGATCCCCTGGAGAAAGAAATGGCAAAACACTTCAGTATTCTTGCCTGGAAAACTCCATGGACAGAGGAACCTGGTGGGTTACAGTGCGTGAGGTCAGAAAGAGTCAAACACAACTGATGATGCTTGCAGTGTATATATGTTAATTCCAAACTCTTAATTTATTCCTCCCCACTCCCACTTTTCCTTTGGTAACCATAAGTTTGTTTTGTGTGTCTGTGGGTTTATTTCTGTTTTGTAAATAAGTTCACTTGTATCTTTTTATTTTTTTTTAGATTTCAGATATAATCAATGTCATATGATATTTGGCTTTCTCTATTTGGCTTACTTTACTTAGGAAGATAATCTCTAGGGCCGTCCATGTTGCTGCAAATGGCATTATTTCATTCTTTCTTATGATTCAGTAATACTCCATGTGTATAGTGGTGGTGGTGGATTAGTTGCTAAGTCATGTCTGACTCTTGCTACCCCATGGATCGGTAGCCTGCCAGGCTCTTCTGTCTGAGGGTTGTCCCAGGAAAGAATACTGGGGTGGGTTGCCATTTCCTTCTCCAGGGGATCTTTTCAGACCAGGTATTGAACCCATGTCTCATTGCAGGCAGTCTCCTGCATCACAAGCAGATTCTTTTTTTACAACTGAACCACCAGAGAAGCCCTCCATCAGTCAGTGGACACTTAGGTTGCTTCCATGTCTTGGCTGTTGTGAACAGTGCTATAATGAACGTTGGGGTGCGTGTATCTTTTGATTTATGGTTTCCTCTGGATATATGCCCAGAAGTGGGGTTGCAGGGTCATATGTTAACTCTAAGTTTAGTTTTCCAAGGAACTTCCACATTGTTCTCCATAGCGGCTGCACCAATTTACATTCTCACCAACAGTGTAGGAGGGTCCTTTGAAAGCCTGTTAGAGTGAGCCCTACTGACTCTACTATTCTTGAGCTGTATTACCAGAGATTCTGGTTCAGAAAATGTGAGACTAAGGAACCCACATTGTGACAAATGCTGTAAGTGATTCTGATTGCAATGCAGTTGGTCCAGTGGCACTTTGAGAAGCCCTGCTTTATCCTTTTCTAGTTGCTGTCTCATTCTGTATGTCTTGCCCTCCCTCTATTTCCCACCACAGAATTGTTTCATGATCTATATCAAGGGGAAACCATATCAAACTTCCTCAAAATCCATTACATATGTCATCAGCACCCAGCTACTTTCCCAGTCATTCCAACTCCATCCTAGCTATCTTCCATCCTTTGTAATCAGTCTCTAGAATGGCCTCTAGAATCAAGAGGCTTAGTTCTTCTTCACTTTCTGCCATAAGGGTGGTGTCATCTGCATATCTGAAGTAATTGATATTTCTCCTGGCAATCTTGATTCCAGCTTGTGCTTCCTCCAACCCAGCATTTCTCATGATGTACTCTGCATGTAAGTTAAATAAGCAGGGTGACAATATACAGCCTTGACATACTCCTTTTCCTATTTGGAACCAGTCTGTTGTTCCATGTCCAGTTCTAACTGGTGCTTCCTGACCTGCATACAGGTTTCTCAGGAGGCAGGCCAGGTGGTCTGGTATTCCCATCTCTTGAGGAATTTTCCACAGTTTGTTGTGATCCACGCAGTCAAAGGCTTTGGCATAGTCAATAAAGCAGAAATAGATATTTTTCTGGAACTCTCTTGCTTTTTCAATGATCCAGCAGATGTTGGCAATCTGATCCCTGGTTCCTCTGCCTTTTCTAAAACCAGCTTGAACATCTGGAAGTTCACGGTTCACGTATTGCTGAAGCCTGGCTTGGAGAACTTTGAGCATTACTTTACTAGCATGTGAGATGAGTGCAATTGTGCGGTAGTTTGAGCATTCTTTGGCATTGCCTTTCTTTGGGATTGGAATGAAAACTGACCTTTTCCAGTCCTGTGGCCACTGCTGAGTTTTCCAAATTTGCTGGCATATTGAGTGCAACACTTGCACAGCATCATCTTTGAGGATTTGAAATAGCTCAACTGGAATTCCATCTCCTCCACTAGCTTTGTTCGTAGTGATGCTTCCTAAAAGCCCACTTGACTTCACATTCCAGGATGTCTGGCTCTAGGTGAGTGATCACACCATCGTGATAATCTGGGTCGTGAAGATCTTTTTTGTACAGTTCTTCTGTGTATTCTTGCCACCTCCTCTTAATATCTTCTGCTTCTGTTAGGTCCATACCATTTGTGTCCTTTATTGAGCCCATCTTTGCATGAAATGCTCCCTCGGTATCTCTAATTTTCTTGAAGAGATCTCTAGTCTTTCTCATTCTATTGTTTTTCTTGATTTCTTTGCACTGATCACTGAGGAAGTCTTTCTTATCTCTCCTTGCTATTCTTTGGAACTCAGCATTCAAATGGGTGTATCTTTCCTTTTCTCCTTTGTTTTCACTTCTCTTCTTTTCACAGCTATTTGTAAGGCTTCCTCAGACAGCCATTTTGCTTTTTTGCATTTCTTTTCCATGGGGATGGTCTTGATCACTGTCTCCTGTACAATCTCATGAACCTCCGTTCATAGTTCATCAGGCACTCTGTCTGTCAGATCTAGTCCCTTAAATCTATTTGTCACTTCCACTGTATAATCATAAGGGATTTGATTTAGGTCATACCTGAATGGTCTAGTGGTTTTCTGTACTTTCTTCAATTCAGTCTGAATTTGGCAATAAGGAGTTCATGATCTGAGCCACAGTCAGCTCCCGGTCTTGTTTTTGCTGACTGTATAGAGCTTCTCCATCTTTGGCTGCAAAGAATATAATCAGTCTGATTTCGGTGTTGGCCATCTGGTTCCACGTGTAGAGTCTTCTCTTGTGTTGTTGGAAGAGGGTGTTTGCTATGACCAGTGCATTCTCTTGGCAAAACTCTATTAGCCTTTGCCCTGCTTCATTCTGTACTCCAAGGCCAAATTTGCCTGTTACGCCAGGTGTTTCTTGATTTCCTACTCTTGCATTCCAGTCCCCCATAATGAAAAGGACATATTTTTTGGGTGTTAGTTCTAAAAGGTCTTATAGGTCTTCATAGAACTGTTCAGCTTCAGCTTCTTCAGCATTACTGGTCAGGGCATAGACTTGGATTACCATGATATTGAATGGTTTACCTTGGAAACGAGCAGAGATCATTCTGTTGTTTTTGAGATTGCATCCAAGTACTGCATTTCAGACTCTTTTAGGAAAAAAATTATGGTGATGTGGACAAAGGTGGCAACAGTAATGATAAAGATAGATAGATTGGGGATGTGCTCTGGAAGGAGAGTTGACAGGATGCTCAGTGGATTTGTCATGGGAGATGGTGAGAAAATCAGGGTTCTCTTAGCTTTTTGACTTGATTACCTGGTTGTAAAATAGAGTCATTTACAGAGATAGTTAAGATGGAGGAAGGAACACCTTTGGGCTAAGGAGATGTAGAAATCAGTAGATTGTAGATTTCAATGTAGAAACCAATCAGTCCTCTTTCCATACCTTATTACTCATCCACACAGATATTAATATATCAAGTCCAAAGAAGGATACAGGTGTGCAGTTGAGGAGAGAGGCCGAGGCTAGAAATGTAAATACAGGCATCATTAGCACATTAAGGCTCTTCATGTATTTGTTTTTATTTATTTGGCTGCACCAGGTCTTAGCTGTGGCATGTGGACATTTTCTTTTTAGTTTCAGCATGTGGGATCTAATTCCCTGACCACGGATCAAATCCAGTACCCCTGAATTGGGAGCATGGTAACCACTGGACCACCAACGAAGTCCTCACTGATGCTATTTAAAGCCAGGGGGGCTGACTGAGATCAGGGAGAGAAGAGTAGTTGGGAAAACCAAATGGGTAGAGGCAAAGCCCTCAACAGTCTCTGTTTGGAGAAATAGAAGAGATGATGGAGCTGACAAAGGAGACTGAGAAGGAGATACCACAGACAGGAGAACCAGGAAGGGTCTGCATTGTTTACATGAGCTTAGAGCATGCTGATGGGAACAGATGAGTAGAGGCAGGGGAAAGGCAGAAGAAAAAATAGAAATAACCACAGGAGTAAAGACCTTGAGAAGGTGAGAGAGGGGGTTCAAGCACAAATGAGAGCTGGTTTTCCATAGGAACTAGGAAACCTTTGTGACTGGCCAGAGTGGGGCCAGACTGTGCCTGCACACAGACTGCAGGCTGGTAGATATGCTGTGGGAAAATGAGAATCTGGCTTGAGTCACTTGCTCTAAATCCACTTGTTTATTTTTTTTTATAATCCTATGGAAAACTTCTTTGTAGAAGCCAGCTGGTCTGGGAGGATCAGAAGTTGCATTAGACATTGTTCAAGGCATTTGTATTGCAGAGTTAATAAGCTCAGAGCTAGGATGGGCACCAGGTAAATGGTGAGGTTATCACCATTTATCTTCAGAAATCCTCCCTCCCCCAAGTCCTTCACTATTTCTCCCACCTCCTCATCCCTTTGTTCAGTGTTCTCAGTACTTTGATGACTCAGGTCAAAGAGAAAGCATCAAACTTCTCTGTCCCGAGCTATAAGGGCTTAAGTGTCAGCCTTCCCAGGCCTGTTTGCCTTTTTAAAAGAGAGTTCTGGGAAAAGAGAAGACAGTTCCCAATGCAAATTCCCAGTGGAGGAAAGGCAGGTATGGGGAGGATTTGGGGGAGTGGCCTTCCTCCTTCAAATCCCAGTGGGGACAGCAATCATAAACAATTATAGGACTGAGAAACAAAGCATCAACCTAACTACTGTTTACAAATCTGATTATTGCTCACAGATGCTTTCTGTTTTATCTTTCAAGGTATTTAATTGTGACATACTGTGACTGTGAGCCATTATGGTGGGGGACGAGAGGAAGGCAAGGAGGAAGGAAAAAAGGAGGAAGGAAGAGGGAAGGAGAAGGAAGAAAAGGAAGAAAGTATACTGATTGGTATATCAATCAATGTGGCTCTGTAATAATACCTCTCTTTCTGTCCACGAGATTTCCCAGGCAAGAATACGGGAGTGGGTTGCCATTTCCTTCAGTCTATAGCGTCACAAAAGAGTCGGACACGACTTAGCAACTAAACAACAACAAATAATAGCTCTCTAACAATCCACTGGTATATTTAGTAGCAACGTTAGTTGGAGTGTCCAAACACCAGGATTCTAGAAGAAAATGGACTTTTAATGAAAGTTGGTTTGGTGATCACCATCAGCCATCACACTAGTCTTTAATAATAAAATATAAAATTTCAGTTAAAGTATTGTCAGCTGTATCAGAGACAAAGGAAAGAAATAGAGCTTGACTTTTTCATAATAAGGAGAAAAGCAGAATGATCCTAAGAATGATAATGGCAGTAGTATCAGCTATGATAGTGGGCAACCACCGTGTGCCGGGCACAGTGCTTTATTGTTGTTCAGTCGCTAAGTCATGCCCGACTCTTTGTGACCACATGAACGGCAAAATGCCAGGCTTCCCTGTCCTTCACTGTCACCTGGAGTTTGCTCGAGCTCATGTCCATTGAGTTGGTGATGCCATCCAATCATTTCCTCCTCTGTTGCCCTCTTCTTCTCCTGCCCTCAATCTTTTCCAGCATCAGGGTCTTTTCCAGTGAGTCAGCTCCTCACACCAGGTGGCCAAAGTATTGGAGCTTCAGCTTCAGCATCAGTCTTTCCAATGAATATTTAGGGTTGATTTCCTTTAGGATTGATTTTGGAGCCCAAGAGAATAAAATTTGCCACTGTTTCCATTGTTTCCCCATCTGTTTGCCATGAAGTGATGGGACTGGATGCCATGATCTTAGTTTTTTGAATGTTGAGTTCTAAGCCAGCTTTCCCACTCTCTTCTTTCAACTTTATCAAGAGGCCCTTTAGTCCCCTTTCGTTTTCTGCCATTAAGGTGGTGTCATCTGCATATCTGTGGTTGTTGGTATTTCTCCTGCAATCTTGGTTATTCTTGCTTCATCTTGTTGATATTTTTAAAGTCTATACTTTCATAAGGGAAGTGGCTGTAAAGTCTGCAAACTTGGAAAGGTCAGGAATAAGGTGGCCCTCGAAATATATAAGGGTAAAGGGAAGGACAGTGATATATAACAGTAAGATTTTGTCAGATTCAAAGAACACGTGTTCCCTGTGTTGATTTCTACCGCAACTGTCCCTTCTCCACTCAAGTCAAAGGAAACAACGTTTACCATTGGCATCTGCCTTTTTTTCGTCTCACATCTAGATTTCTGAATATTTCCCAGACTCTCAACAGATGGTGAATGTGTGAAATGAAAATAGCTTAAGGTTAACCTACCCTTAATGCAGAAAATTATCACTCAACATAAACCCACACGTGGCCCCCTCACTGTTGGCCAACAGCTGACGCTGAGGGTTATGCTATTTTGCATGGGGTGGCTCTGGTGGACAGAAGCCGACAGTATCAGAGTCACGTCAAGCCTGCATTTGGATCTCATCTCTGCTATTTATCAGCTGTGTCACCTTGGGCAAGTTCCTTAGCCTTTCTGATGCTCAACTTTCTCTTAAGTAAAGCAAGGAGACCCTGATCTTCTTGTGAGGGTCAAGTCAGAGAGTATATATGAGCATACAGAATTTTTCAATGAGGAAAAGGACATTGAAGGAAGCAGGGCAGTTAAGAAAAAGATGAAGGAAGAGAGACAGAGAGAGAAGCAAAAGGGGGAGAGGAGAAGGGGAGGGGGAGGGGAATGGGAAAAGAAAGTACTTTGAAGACTGGCAAATTGTTTTGCATGTATGGGAAATATTTGTTTACTGGCTATAATGATGAATCAATTTCAGTGAAAATATCATAAAGAATAGCTAACAGTTCTCTCTTTCTCTCCTTCATCCCCAGTAGTTTCTGTTAGCTGCCCTACCATTTATAAGGAGGTAAAATCCCAGGGTTAGAGTATCATCTTCTTGGGGCAATCCTAATGAAGAGGGAAAAGAAAACAGCATGGAGGTTTTGGATAATTCAAAAGCTGAACGATCAGCTCCTGAATAATTGAGAGCGGCTCCTTCTGCGCATTGCTTCAAGATGGTAAGAGAGCTGGTGGACACACAGATGTCAGGTGGACACACAGCGAGGCATTGTGCACCCCCCATCCTCACCTGTCCCCAAACACGGGGCACAAGTGTTTGACCTTGATCCAAACTCCATCAAGCCCAGAACAGTCTGATCTGCATTCGGTGAGCAGGCTCTGCGCATGCTCATCATGTATACAATCATACATATTTACAATAGTCTGCCATTCTTTCTAATGACTGCAGGGAAACTCAGGCTATCTGTCTGCATACATCACTTACCTGAAACAGAATTAGGAAAATATTTCCACTTGATTTCCTGAAAAAGAGTCAGTGGAATGATTCTTAGGTTATAAATTTAGTAACAGGCAATAGTGTTAAATATTAAGTGAAATCTATAATATATATTGAAACTATTAGTCACTCAGTCATGTCCGACTCTGCAAACCCATGAACTATAGCCCACCAGGCTCCTCTGTCCATGTGATTCTCCAGGCAAGAATACTGGAGTAGATAACCATTCCCTTCTTCAGGGGATCTTCCCAACCCAGGGATCAAACTTGGGTGTTCTGCATTGCAGGCAGATTCTTCACCATCTGAGCCACCAGGGAAGCCCATAATATATAAGGGCTTCCCAGGTGACTTTAGTGGTAAAGAACCTATGTGCCAGTGCAGAAGACTTGAGAGACGCGGGTTCAGTTCCTGGGTTGAGAAGATTCCCTGGAGAAGGAAGTGGCAACCCAATCCAGTATTCTTGCCTGGAAAATTCCATGGACAGAAGAGCCTGGTGGGCTATAGTCCATGGGGCTGCAGAGAGTCAGACACAACTGAGAGACCAAGCATACATATACATATATTTTATATCTATTTAATTATGAATTAAATATACATAATACATGTAATTATAAATTAATGTATTACAGATTTAGAAAATAAATGAATATATAATTAAGAGAAATCTTTTCAGATTTTCCTGGAGTTGGTTTTGCCATCTTCAATTCTGAATAAAAATGGGTATTTAAACTCCCATAAGAATCAGTAAAAAAATAAAAGCTCTCCAGTTCTTGTATTCTTCTGAATACTACCGAGATGCAATAAATAATCCTATCAAACAATGCTTGTGCTATGAAGCCTGTGATTTCTTTTACTCTGCAGCAGAAATCACTTGTTGGGGAACTCATTAGTACAGGGCAGATGCTGATACCCTTTCAGAAGAGTGTGGGCACCGAGAAATAAAATGCTTTCTTAGAGTAAGTGGGCCAGCAGCCTCTGCTGTATTTCCACATCTTTGGCCTTTCTCCTTAGTCTGGGAATGGAATGAGGTGTTTTTCCCAGAAGTCAGTCTCTCACCTTCTTTATATCACAGGAGGTGAGAACTCAGCCCTGAACTAGAGGTGAGGTGGTGAGCAGGCACTGGAGTGGCTCCAAATATGGGTATGAAGCTGTAGCGTGATGATGTCCGGTGAAGCCAGCCCATGCAGGGTAGGGCTCCATCACTGCCTTGTGTGTGCGCTAAGTCTCTTCAGTTATGTCCGACTCTGTGACCCCATTTACTGCAGCCCGCTAGGCTCCTCTGTCCATGGGATTCTCTAGGCAAGACTAGTGCAGCGGGCTGCCATGCCGTCCTCCAGGGAATCTTCCCGACCCAGGGCTCAAACCCAGGTCTCTTACATCTTCCTGCATTGACAGGCAGGTTCTTTGCCACTACACCCCCAGTTCCCTTCACTCCTGTCAGGTTACAGCAGAGGAACCACCTTTGGCTAAAAGCAAATGCTTGGATTGCTCTGCTGCAGTCTACCTCTGGCACTCATGGGAACAGAATAACTGCTGGAGGTCAAAAAGGGACAGGTCATGGGGTCTGTTTGAAATGAAGCAAGTGTGTTTGCTGTGGAATGAAGTCCTTGGGGCTGTGACGCTAACTAAATGGGGGCTGAAATCCTAACGTCCGGTGCAGACACCCCTGCTTTAGGTCTTGACTCTGTTGTATCTATAAATATTTCTGAGATCAGAATCAGGCTCTGTCCGTGAATTAGCCTATGCTGCTGCTGCTGCTAAGTCACTTCAGTCGTGTCCGACTCTGTGCGACCCCATAGACGGCAGCCCACCAGGCTCCACCATACCTGGGATTCTCCAGGCAAGAATACTGGAGTGGGTTGCCATTTCCTTCTCCAGTGCATGAAAGGGAAAAGGGAAAGTGAAGTTGCTCAGTCGTGTCCGACTCTTAGCGACCCCATGGGCTGTAGCCTACCAGGCTCCTCCGTCCATAGGATTTTCCAGGCAAGAGTACTGGAGTGGGCTGCCATTGCCTTCTCCGGAATCAGCCTATAGAGGGTTACTAAACCTTCAGAATATAAAAGCATCAATGACCAAAACACACACTTTCTCTCAATGTGAGAATGAAAATGAAGACCTTCAGATTTAGTCTTCAAAACAGCTCAGTGCTCATTCACTCTGTTGTGACCCTCACGTGTTCTTTCTTTTGCAACTATCAGGTCTCACCGAATGCAGGGCAGGGCGGGAGCATCAAAGGGAGACCTCGGCAGCGCCAGAGGACCAAGGACAAGCTTAAACGAGTATTAATCAAAAGGCTGAACATTCATCCGAGGACTCAGGTTCTAAAAAAAGGCTTCTTGGTATCTAAATTACCAAATTTGGATAAATTCTTTAAAAAAAAAGTTCATTCACATAAAACCATTTTCCTTAAAATCAATGATAATAAGCTTGTTTATAGATGAATGTTTCCTCTCTGAAGTATATAGTAAGCACCACTTCAGGACTTTCTTCCACTCTGTTGCTTGAATCACAAAGTCTCCTGTGGCAGAGGCTGGGTGATCTTTCACTGAACCATTTCCATTTTCCTCCCAGGCACGCAGCTCTTTTACCAGGAGACTTAATGCAATGAGCCATGGAGCACTCCATAGCATTCTCTCTCTTTCCTTTCAAAATTAATATTTCCTTCACTGCAGAATCATTGCTGCTAAAAAATGTGTTTTTATTTTTAAGTTGGTTTTAAAACAAACAAACAAAAAATTCTGATGTGGTCATCAAATTTGGTAATTAATTGAGTGAGGAGATTGTGATTACCAGTGGCCAAGCATATGCTTCTTATTATAAGTTTAGCTGAAAATGGCTTTTTCTTTCCTTTTCTTTTCCTGATTTAACAGAATATTTTCCCATGAACCTAGTTTAATGGGCTCCTAGTGACGTTCTAAGTGTTCGCTTGTGTATTATTGGAGAGCAATGGGTTTATAAGCTTAGTGAGGTTGATGATTATAGAAATTCAAACCAGAATCACTTGGGTAACATATGCAATTCTTTTTTAACCTCAATGTATTTGTCAGTATCTAATGCATCAATATCATTTGACTTTTAGCCTTTCACACAGGCAAACAAAATAACTACATTTTTAGGTTCCCAACAGTGAAGTTTCAAGGAAGCATTATGATGTACTTAAAATTGACTTTGTAATTTAATTTATTGTTTGAGTGGACAATGTAATGCATGCAATATCCAAACAACATAAAGGATCACCTAGTGAAAAATTGAGTTCTTTTCTCTCCCTTGCCTTTTAGAAACTCAGTTTCTCTGAAAACTGCCACTATTACCCATTTCTTCTATATCTTTTCAAAAGTATTATATGTATATTTAAATAAACATGTGTATTTTATTTTCCAGAAAAATGTGATATTATACTTAAATACTTTTTTGGACTCTTTCTTTTTTAACTTAACCATATCATCTAGAAGTTCTTTCCATACCAATACATATACAACTTTTCCACTTTCTGTACAGTATTCCATTCTAGGGGTGTGCCATGTTGGCTAACCAGTTCCTATTAATGGACATTTATATGGTTTCCAATACATTGCTATTATAATATTACAATTGGGATATTCACCCAATAATGTCACTTTGCATGTATGAGAGTGCCCATCTGTTAACTAAATACCAAGGGGCGGGAGATATGAGGATTTTTATTCTGAGATATACACATACACATGCTTATATAACCATGTCTTTAAAGTGACCAGTGTTGGACTCTCCTACTTTGGAGGAAACCAAACAATTTTCATGCTGAAAGAGCCAGCCATTTGCTTTGCCTTTCTGGGCCTAGCTGTAGGGTTAAGCAGATACAAAAGCCTAGATCTAAGGATGGTCAACAAATTTGCAAGATGCAGGGATGTCGGGAGCTTGGAGTAAGGGAGGTAAGAGAGGAGTGACTAACGACATTTAGAATTAAGATCACCTGGCTGAAGATGCTAGGAAATACACAGGTTAGGGAAGGGCAGCTACCTGAAAATGATCATTGTGTAGTTGTGGTGAAGGGGGAAAGATAGAGATGAAGACAGATGTAGAATGAACATGGAGCCTGGAGTTAGAAGACCTAGCTTTGAATTCTGGCTCCACTAGAATGAGTGATCTGCGACCGATTAAGATAGCAAGGCTTACTTCACTAGGGTTTTGTAGTGGAGAAAAAGGAATGCAAGTGAAAATGCCTGGAAAATTTTGAACTTAATAAGTGTTCGTGGAATCTGAATGAATTTAGTTTTCAACATGTTTAGGCAAAAAGCAATACTAACTTCAGAAAATTTCCCAGAACATCAGCCCCATAAGAGCCAGGCTGTGTCAGGCTTGTTCATTGTTATGTCCCCTCTGCCCAGAATTGTGGCTGATTTCTAATGGGTACCATCTCTACTCCACTGAGGAAGGAAATGAAAAGGCATAGAGAGAATCTGGTTAAGGTTAGAGATAGAGTTTAAAAAATTATACACTTATAATTATTAGTCCTAATCATTCTTTATAAGGAAAACCTAACAATGTAGGCATTCCATGAAAATTTGCTGATTGCATAATTTAATGAAGACATGAAAGAACTTTTCAGAATGCTTTCAGAAAACATTTCATGAAGTCGCCGGGGTCCCCAAACCCTACAGGGAGAAAAGTATTATTTTTATTTGTTATTGGATTGTCCAAAAAGTTCATTCAGGTTTTCCCGTAATATCCTACAGAAAAACCCAAACTTTTGGGCCAGCTCAATATTTATATTACAATGGCTTGAACTGTTGACAAGTTATTCCATATTTTACTTTTTTTGTATTTTTAACTGTTTTTTGACATGTATTTTGCTTGGGATAAATTAACACATATGCTGTTGGCCACATATTTCTAAAGCTTGTTTTGCATAGTCATGTAGTTTATGTTGCCATATGGAAATACACAGATAAGGAGAAAATTCCTCAAACTTTCTCACTGACCAGGTTTTCGAAATTAAATAAGAAAATTGAAGTAGATGACCTTGCATGTCCTCTTTTGGCCTAAAATTGTATAATTCTGTGAATAAAAGTACCAGGGAGAGCAGAGGTTAAAAACAAGCCCGGGATCCCTGTGGGACAGAAGCCCCGTTACACTTGGAGTATGATAATAAACACCTCTCTTTTATAGAGTGTTGACTAAAGGCCAGGCCTTACATACCTTGTTTCACTTAATCCTTACAATCCCTATAAAAGGGGTGTTGGAAATTCTGCCTGGTGTCCAGCAGCTGGAAAGGAGATCGTTCTAAGCACAGACTATAATTCGAAGCAGTGAAGTTGCCAATAATAACAAGCTTTGTAAAAGTAATTGCTACTTCAAGTCGAAGAACCGAACCATTCCCCTCCTCCCCGCCCCCACCCCCACCACCCCGAAAGGGCTATTAAATCCAGGGGTGGTCCCTCTAGCTATAAGACACACAGAGATAGTGTCACCTTGAAGGGCAGGGTTCTATGTGGTAATGACTTCACAGAGCAGGGCTTTTTTACTTGCTTTTTCACTTTCTCTAGAAGCAGTTCTTCTTTCTTGAATGGGTGATACTCTTTCTCCCTTTTAGTTTCTGCTTCTGTTGTGAACTTGCCTAAGCCAGTGTGGTAGCACAGAGTTCTTAGGCTCTTTTTGTTCATATCGGGTGTATATCAACAGTCAGAGGTAACTGGGAACTGCAGATCTCAGTGCTCACGTCTTGCTACAGGTAATAAAAGCAAGACTCAGACAAACTCTGTTCTCACACAAACATTTACTGACAAGCAAGCATCACTGACTTCGATTCTTGCCCTTTTGGCTACTCCCATTACTCCCTGTTTAAATGGCACATTTGGGGCAAATGCCATCACATCTTACAGGGACGGTTCAGGTGGCCTTGTGGTTGCCATCAGGCAACCAGAATCCTCCAAGCCAGTGGTAGACTTGGGACAATTTTAGAATTCAACCTTAGGAACCATTTTATTGTGTGAAGAGATTATATTCTTAAACCCATCCATTCAAAGGCAGGCAGTGTGTCTACACTATTTTAGACTAGCAGCTGGCAAACTTGGTGCAAAGGTCAAATCTGCTCTGTGCCTGTTTTTGTAAATAAAGTTTTATTGAACCACAGCCATGTCATCTCATTTATATGTTGTCTAAGACTGATTTTGTGCTACCAAGGCAGAACTGAGTGATTGTGACAGATTATTCACCTGCAAAGCCAAAAAAAATTTGTCATTTGACCCTTCCTGGAAAAAAAAAAAAAGTTTTCTGACCCCAGCACTGGCCAATCCACATATATTGAAGTGAAAGTGTTAGTCTAGTTGTACAGTCATGTTTAACTCTTTGCGACCCCATGGCTTGAAGTCCACCAGGCTTCTATGTCTATGGAATTTTCCAGGCAAGAATACTGGAGTGGGGAGCCATTCCCTTCTCTAGGGGATCTTCCTGAACCAGGGTCTGAGTTTCCTGAATTGGCAGGCTGGTTCTTTACCACTAGCACCACCTGGAAAGCCCCCAAGTATATTAAGCAGGACTATATTCAGCAATAAAAATCCATTGCTATTAATAATATCCATTTTGCTAATTAGCAAAACCTCTGGTGTGGATTAGAGATAAATATAGCTGAAGTGTTTACAGCAGCTACCTCTGCTTGGAGGGTGGCCTGCTTATTAAATATTAAATGACACCCCCATAATATGCATGTTCTATTAGGGCAATAGTAGACTCAGAGTATTTATTAAAATTAACACACGTTTATAGAACATTGTCAATTTTGACATTTTAAAAGTAAGTTGCAAGTCATCTTAGATTTTTTTATTGCATCTCAAAGCTTATATTCGTTAATGATTATGATTAATTTTGGACTTTCCCAGTGGCTCAGTTGGAGAAGGCAATGGCAACCCACTCTAGTACTCTTGCCTGGGAAATCTCATGGAAGGAGGAGCCTGGTAGGCTGCAGTCCATGGGGTTGCGAAGAGTCAGACCCGACTGACGCGACTTAGCAGCAGCAGCAGCAGTGGCTCAGTGGTAAAGAATCCACCTGCAATGCAGGAGATGCAGGAGACGTGGGTTCGATCCCTGGGTTGCGAAGATACCCCAGAGGAGGGCATGGCAACCCACTCCAGTATTCTTGCCTGGAGAATCCCATGGACAGAGGCGCCTGGTGGGCTACAGTCCATAGGGTCTCAAAGAGTCGGACATGACTGAAGCGACTAAGCATGCATGATTAAATTTTAGATACTCTCATATCAATAACAGTGTTCAACCCAGAGTTTGAAAAGTATAGTATCCAATTGGATCTCAGTGCAATTGCTAAGATAAAGCATGTTTATATAATCCCATTTTAGAGAATAAAAAATCTGGGGACTTCCTTGATGGTCAGTGGCTAGAACTCCAAGCTCCCAATGTAGGGGGCCAGGGTTCAATCCCTGGTCAAGGAACTAGATCCCACAGGCTGTAACTAAAGATCCTGCATGCCACAATGAGGATAGAAGATCCCACATACCTCAACTAAGACCTGGGACAGCCAAATAAATAATTTTGAAGAAACTAAGGTCTGAAAGTATATCTACTTTTCTCACAGTTGTAGAACTGGTGAGTGATAGACTGAGGCTTGAATCTGAATCTATTCATTTTCCAGATCTTATCATCTCTTCTCTATACCATTATAACTTCCCAATAACAGCAATTAATTAATTTTATTCTTGAGCAAACTTCAGATTTCAATTTAAGCCAATGGAAATATATTTCTAGTAAATAGAAAAAAAAATTCTTAGGAAATTGACTACTTTGCAAACTGTTTCTACCTCTTTTTCTCCACATTTTTTATTCTTAAAGTTTTAGAGCCATCATTGGGTTGCAGGATTGGTTACTTGAAGTGGGGAGAAATTTCACAGGGAATCAAAGGAATGAAAGTAAATGCTTGAAAATGGATCCGTTTCATCAACTACATAAAATGAGACCCTACAGTGTCAAAGAAGTCTTTGAAGGACCACCCTGGACTTAGAAGTCTGTAACTGGCACAGTATAACAAGGCTCCAGGGCTGCTTATAGGCATTAGAAGAGGAAGAAGCTCATTATTAGGTTAGTGAGTTCACCCCATCTTGCCTTACAATGCTGGGTTGTTCTTCCAGCTGTGTTGGGCTGCATGGGAAATTCAGTTGTTAATGACTGGTGGTGGGTTATGTGACCTGGTGTAGCGTCTCCTCGGCCTTTCCTCAGTCACTATCCCCCATGACTCTGACCCTCAGTTTCCCATGATCTATTGCTTCCCATCCTATGTAACCATCTTGATTGGATTTAAGCCCATAATTGGTACTGGTGCATTTTGCTTCTTCCACCTGCAGGTTCTGAGTTGGAGACAGAAGAGGCTTTCCTCCAAGACATCCCTTCATCTACATGGGCTCCAATAGGCCTCAGTCATTACCATAACTTTAGGCGAAGAAGGGCAAAGGGCAGGTATCATGTTCAGGAATAAGAATGTTAAGGTGTGAGTCCAAAAAGGAAGCTAGAGGGCATCTTTCCAGACCGTAGTGTGATTGATTGTCTGCTACTGACTTGGATGACAAGTCATAACCATATGGATTATAATAGCCAATAAGAGCCCTCATTGGAGGCTTTTAAAAATAGCTTTAAAACAACAAGTCAGTAACGTAAAGAGACAAAAATGAGTTTAGGTGTGAGTCCACCAGTAGATGGTAAAACAGCAGCAATGGTAGGAGAGAGAAGTCGCTGTACGTGCTTTTTTGAGAAGACTCAAATCTCTTAAAGATAGCTTCTCATGTCTGAACATCTGGAAATCTTCTTTGTGATTCTTCCAGTTGACTTTTGATGATGATGGAAATAGCAGAGTCAATATTGGGAAGAAGACAAAACTTTCAAATTTAGGGTTTGAGATGACATATTTATGGTCTGCCCGAAATAGAAAAGTGGGGAAAACAATGAAATCTTGAGTATTGATTTTGGGGGAGAAGACTTCCCTGATAGCTCAGCTGGTAAAGAATTTACCTGCAATGCAGGAGACCTGGGTTTGATCCTTGGGTTGGGAAGATCCCCTGGAGAAGGGAATGGCTACCCATTCCAGTATTCTGGCCTGGAGAATTCCATGGACTGTATAGTGCATGGGGTTGCAAACAGTCGGACAAGACTGAGCTACTTTCACTTTCAAAGATAATTTACTTTTCACATAATATTAACTTTAAGACTATGTAGTCAATCATTCAGAATGGGTTAGGTTATCCTGTGGCAACACACAACTGCAAAATCTTAGTGGTTTAAAACAACTGAGGTCTACTTTTCATCCAGAGAATAAACCCCTTGAGAGAGTTAACTTCACTCTGGAACCCAGGATTGTAGAGAAGTAGCTCTGTGGAACAAGACTGAGCATTGTGATAGAGGAATAAGAGCTTTGGAAAGTTTGAACCGGCAATTAAGTGCTTCAACCCAGAGTAACATTTGCTAACAACTCATTGGCCAGTGCTGGTCACATGCCCCATTCAATCATAAAAGCCCAGGAAGAATAATCTTATCAACTACTCAGAAGGCAGCTAAAAATATTTATAAAATAGTACTAATGATTTCATGTCATTAAGATCAACAGGGTAAAATATGACCTGGAGTATGTTCAAAATCATGTATACCAAATTCTTCTGTTAAGGCTGACTCTTAAAAAACAGATTACAATAGCCAGGGCATGGAAACAACCTAAATGTTCAATAACAGATGAATGGATAAAGAAGTGATATATATAAAGAATGGAATATTACTCAATCATACGAAAAAATTGGGTCATTTGTAGAGATATGAATGGGTTTACAGTCTGTCAGACAGAGTGAAGTAAGTCAGAAAGAAAAAAACAAATATTGTATAGTAATGCATGTATGTGGAATCTGGAAAAAATTATAAAAATGAACCTATTTCTAGGGCAGGAATAGATACGCAGAGACAGAGAATGGACATGTGGACACAGGGAGGTAAGGGAATGGTGGGATGAATTGGGAGATTAGGATTGATATATATATATTACCATATAATATAAATGGGCTTCCTTGGTGGCTCAGCAGGTAAAAAATTGGCCTGCAATGCAGGAGATGCAGGAGACACGGATTAGATCCCTGGGTTGGGAAGATCCCCTGGAAGAGGGCATGGCAACCACCCCAGTATTCTTGCCTAGAGAACCCCATGGACAGAAGAGCCTGGCGGGCTACCATCCATAAAGTCACAAAGAGTAGGACATGACCGAAACAAGTGAGCACAGGTGCATATAAAATAGATAGCTAGTGGGAAGCTGCAGTATAGTTCAAGGAACTCAGCTTGGTGGGTGACAACCTAGAGGGGTGGGATGGGGTTAAGAGTGGGAGGGAGGTCAAGAGGGAGGGGTTATATGTATATATATATAGCTGATTCACTTCATGGTACAGCAGAAAGTAACACAACATTGTAAAGCAATTATACGCCAATAAAAACATCAAAATAATTTGCAGACACTCAGAGTAGTGAGAGGATCTACTCAAAGTTTCTCTGCACTTGGAGAGTGAATATGGGGATCTCCTGGAAAGTGTGAAAAACATTTATGCCTGGGGCCCATTCCAGAGATTCTGATTTAATTAGTTTGAAGTGCACTTGGGCATCAGGATCTTTAAAAACTCCCTGAAGTGATACTAAGATTTGCCTAGAGTAGAAAGCCACTGATCTGATTTACAGGTCGGGGTTTTATGGTCATTTTCAACTCTAGAGTTCTGTGTGTCTGTGTGGTCTTAAGTCAATTAACCATTCTGGGTCTCTGTTTTACTATCTGTGAAATTAGGGGTGGAATACAATGACTTCTACAGATCCTTCCAGTCTTAAAAATCTCTCCGAGACCACTGACTTCTATTTAGAAGGCGTTTCAGAGCTCAAGTTAATATGTAAGTGCAGCCAAATCACTCTGTAAGGTCATCCGGTTAATCGCCTCTATCTTCGATAATGGAAACAGGGCAATAGTTGGCAGGAGTCTTTACCAGGTAAGGACTTGTGGGGTTTTTTTTCCCACCAAAACAGAAAGCTTGGCCAGACTTGGGGCTAAAGTCATGCTATAAGAGAAAACATGAAGTTAAGTTGATCTCTTGGTTCTGTGTGGACTGAGGGTGAACTTCCTGCTCTAAGATGAAAAAATTGTATGACCTAAGGCTATTCAGGTAAAAATAAATTTTAAGAAGCCACTTCCCTCAATTCTTCTTGCTGAAAATGAAAAAGTGAAAGGTTTCACCATTTCTTCACTGTGTAATCCTATCTCTGCGCTGTCAGTCACTTAATGGCATATTGATTGGCCCACACGCCTGCTGTCTTTAAAGAAGCATTATTACTGTTAGGCCCAACATAAAAAACTACTTTTAAAAACCTTTTTAAGGTTTCTTTTTTTTTTCAAAAGCTTCTTGGGGGCATATTGAGCTTCTGTGGCAGCTGGAATTAACTCTACAATGCTCTTTCTCTATTTCTGACGCAGTGAATCAGCTGAAGAGGACAGGTTATCAATGACTCATAGGAGGGAGATGATAAGAAGGCTCCAGAGATAAATTAACATGATAATTAGTTACATGGATACCTGTATTTTTAGGCTCTTTCTAAGTGCAGCCATTGCGTTGGAAACTCATGATAATTATCAACTGCCATCTTAAATATGTGAAGTTGACTAGTATTACAGGGGAGAAAGTGAACAGAGGAGAAGATGGATTGTAAAAATTAAAACTGTTAGATGTTAATCTGGTTTTCAATTATCAAAATGCCTGACAAGTTGAAAAAAGACAGAATCTTCTTTTAGAGCCCTGCTATATTTATTCAATGTCTCCATCTCTCTTCTTCAGTTATTAGAAAAAAAGCATGAGAATAATTTTTATTGAATGCTTAGAAAAATATATGATGATAATAAACCAAAATGTTGTCATTGTGGGTGATGGTATTGTGGATAGGTCTTTTGTTCTTCCTTTGGGAATCTCTAAGTTATACTACTTTTCTCCATTAACCCAAAAAAAAAAAAAAATTTAACCTCACTCCTTCAACGTGTTTTTTGGAAAATTACTTAACCATTCTGAACCTCATTCTGCAACTCAAGATGAAGATAATAACAGTATCTGTCTCAAAGAACTGAGGTAAATATTAGATTTAATCACCTGAAATAGCTGATACTTGATCATCTTTTGACCTATGAACATGGCAATTTGAAATGGTTCAGCATAGCATTAAATATTTAGCATTGTGCCTGACAAATACTAAGCACTCAGGAAATATTCACAGTGAAAGAATGTTAAGAAAATACAGAGAACAAATTTTAAAATAGAAAGGACATGATATGCAATTTGAAAAATTAGGTTTATGGAGGTATTATCTGCATGTAGCTTACAGTTCTAGAAAAGATGACAAACACATACAGTTGAATAACCACAGTCAGGATACAGAACAATTTCATCATCCTCTCAAAATGCATTACGCCTCTTGTAGCCAGCCTCTCCCCTCTCCATAGTTCCTGGTAAGTGCAAACATTTTTCTATCCTGATAGTTCTGCCTTTAAGTGAATTTCCCCCTTAGTTTGGGCTTCCGTTGTGGCTCAGCTGGTAAAGAATCCGCCTGCAATGCAGGAGACCTGGGTTCGGTCCCTGGGTTGGAAAGATTCCCTGGAGAAGGGAAAGGCTACCCCCTCCAGTGTTCTGGCCTAGAGAATTTCATGGACTGTATAGTCCATGGAGTCACAAAGAGTCAGACACGACTGAGGGACTTTCACTTTCACTTCACTTTACCCTTTAGTTTAATTAACTAAATACTCATTTGCCTCCTTCTTACATGGACACACACTCAGAGGCAGAAGGGAAGTTCCCTACCTTTGGCCAGCCGCTAACTTCCACAGGGGTTCAAGGTGTGGAGGGGGCAGGGACAGGCATTTGCTGAGGCTCAACTTCCAGGAGTAGAGGTTCATTCCTCATGAGAGGAGGCAAGAATGTATACAGGCAGCCTGTTCTGAATACTTTTCCTGGGATCCCAATGTGTTTATGGACTCTTGACTTTTCTGTTGATTTTAACAGGTACAAATGCTTGTAGGAGGTCTCAGGACCTAAGGTCAATTTAAATTATTCCATATCTCCAGAAAGTGTTTAGCAAAGAGCACTCCTCAGTCCGGTTCTCCTTTTAGAAGAGTGCCCATCCTGTGGGTGTAGGCAAAGCCCTCACTACCTAGAGACTGGGGTACTTTTATGAGGGTCAGGGTCATGGTTGTGCTCTTTGAGGTATTTTTTCTTTCCTTCTAAGCATTTCTTCATCATGAGATCACTGAGAATAATGGTCTCATTTCACATTTCTGCAAGTCTCTTTAACATCCAGTTTAATAGAAGATGGGGCTTCCTTGGTAGCTCATCTGGTAAAAAATCCGCCTGCAATGCAGAAAACCCCAGTTCGATTCCTGGATCAGGAAAATCCACTGGAGAAGGGATAGGCTACTCACTCCAGTATTCTTGGGCTTCCCTGGTGGCTCAGCTGGTAAAGAGTCTGCCTGTAATGTGGGAGACCAGGGTTCGATCCCTGGGTTGGGAAGATTCCCTGGAGGAGGGCATGGCAACTCACTCCAGTATTCTGGCCTGGAGAATTCCATGGACTACAGTTCATGGAGTTCCAAAGAGTCAGACACAACTGAGTGACTTTCACTTTCACTTAATATAAGATGGCAGTATGCTCACATCTTCTTCTGCAGTCCATCTGTTATCACAGGATATGACACGCAGCCTCTGAAAACCCCACTGAATTCTCGGGAGAGGAGGCAAGTCAAAACAAGCAAATCACATCTTAACATTATAGGAATAGTTTTAACCTTACAAACCCCACAAGAAGGTCTCAGATACCCTACTCAAGGTTACCCAGCATTATCTTTAAAAACCACTGCAATATATCACTCTTAAGAATCCTAGAAAACTCTGCAAGTTATTACATTAATTCCAGAGTTGGGCTTTATTTAAAAAATAATTTTATCTGTTTATTTATTTTTGGCTGTGCAGGGCCTTTGCTGCTGTGAGGGCTTTTCTCTAGTAGCAGTGAGCAGGGGCTACTCTCTAGTTGTGGTGCACTGGTTTCTCACTGCTTTGGTTTCTCTTGTTGCAGAGCACAGACTCTAGGGTGCCTGGTCTTCAGAAGTTGCAGCATGTGGGCTCTGTAGGTGCAGTTCCTGGGCTCTAAACCACAGGCCCAATAGTTGTGGTGCACAGGCTTTGTTGCTCTGTAACATGTGGGATCTTCCCAGACCAGGGATCAAACCTGTGTCTCCTGCATTGGCAGGCAGATTCTTTACCATTGAGCCACCAAGGAATCCCCAGACTTATAAAAAAATATTTATTTCTCTCTTTATTTGGCTGTGTCAGGTCTTAGTTGAGGCACAGGGGATCTTTTGCTGTGGTGCACGGACTCTCTAGTTGTGGCGTGTGGGCTCCGGAGGACTCAGGCTCAGTAGCTGAGGAGCACAAGCTTAATTGCCTGGCAGCATGTGGGATCTTAGTACCCCAACCAGGGACCGAACCCATGTCCTCTGCATTGCAGGGTGGATTCTTAACCACTGGACCATCAGAGAAGTCCCTGGAATTGGGCTTTTGATGTTTTGTACAATTTCTGACTTCTAAAATTCTGTGAGGATACTCTTTCTGAACCTAGATTTTGTTTTTATTTCAGTTGCAGTTTCCTTCCTCATCTTCATCCTCTGATGGTGTCTGTCTGATCATAGTCTCAACACTGAGGAGAATCTCTTCAGAAAATCACCAGCCAAAGAGGTAGTATTCTCTCTAGACAGAACATTTGATAAAGATGGATGTCAAGTGGATAAACACACTTTATTGAATTCCTTAAAGATTTTAAAAAATCACTTTGGAATAGGTCACCCTAGCCTCATGTATTAAATGACTTAGAGTATGATTTTTTTTGTTGTTATACGCGTTTACCACACTTATCTTTAGTATTTTTTATTCAAACATGGTTTCACAATTTTTTTAATATAAAATGTGAACTAAAATCATTTGATTTGCTTAAATATCATATGTCCATTTTTTGTCCCTGATTTTTAATACTCTTATGCCTGGATTTCTAAGTTTATACCAGGTCTTCTCAGAAGAGCTTTAGAGTAGGCCTCTGAATTCTTTGATGTGAACTCTCCTTTGAGCTTGGAAATGTTTCCTTAGTGTATTTGCTTCTCCATTGGATCTGTATCAGCTTGACTCCTCCCGAGTGTATATTGAAGGAGTTGTGCTAACTGGCAAATCTGTTGTTCATCATTATGTTAGGGCTAGAAAAGTGGGACCCTGTGAGTTCAAGCCTTCAGGCACTCTTTCTCTGCAAGATTACCCTCAAGGCTTAATGCTCTCAATTCAGAGAATCATAGAATATTAGGATGAGGAGAGATCGTCAAGGTCATCCAGACCCATGCCATTCAAGAGTTAAAGCACAGGTACCATCTGGGAACTTGCTAGAAATGAAGAATCTTGGGAGCCACTCAGACCTACTGAATCAGAATCTTCATTATAACAACAAGATTGCAAGAGATGAAGCATCCATGTTAGTGTCTGAGAAGTGCTGCTCCAGACCAGCCCCTTATCCAGTGGAGAAATTGTTATCTGCAGCATCTTCCATGTGGTGGTCCCCTAGGGCTCATAAGTCTTCACCTTCAGGCTTTGGGATACAGATCAGTGATTCTAGATCAAAGATTCCTAACTTTGATTGCACATTAAAATCACCTGGTGAGTTTTTAAAACTTCCAATGTTGAGGTCTCACCTCGGACTAATAAAATCTGAACCTCTGGCATTTGTGTTTTATGAAGTTTCCCCACAATAGTCTAACATGTAACCAAGTATGGACCACTGATCAAGAGCTATCCATTTGCAACTTAGGCCATTTACTTCATTCCTGCTTTGATTTTCTGTGAAAATGCAAATATTCCCTAATTTCCTAGAAATAGGGTTTTGGGTTTTTTGTTTTTTTTTTTTTAAATCATTCTAACTAAATGATGGCAAACTCTTTAGTAGCATGACAATTCACATAGCATTATTCTGGGTTGGAGGAACCAGCAGTTAGGAAACTTCATGATCAGTTCTTGGTCATGACAGTTCTTGGTCGGCTAAACTGCCTTGGGCAGAAAGGGGCTGGGTCAAACGGAGAACAGGATGTTCTTTGGGCAGCCCATTTCAGGTTTCTGGTCTGTTCTCTTGCTTCTTCATGCACAGTCCCTGGGGTGAGGAAGGTGTAAGGAGGCAAGAACCTCTATAGCTGCCAAGCTATTGGGCCCCCTCAGCTGAGTATGGGGTCCCCAGTCTAGTCCTTGGTCTAAGAGGTCTAAGGCGAATTTTGCTAATATCACAATCTTGTTAGCCTCAGAAGCAGTTGGTTGTTTTTCTTCACTCAATAATCCTCTTGAGTCATAAGCACTTTTGTTTGTGACGTGACTATTGAGGAAACTGAAACTTGCTTATATTACTTTTTTGCAAGATTTGTGGGAGAATGATTTTGTTGACATTTATTAGCTTTTAAACTATCCAGTTTTATTTTGATAGTACTACATTAGACTAGTTGTTGCTTAAAAGTGTATAAATCATGTTAACAGTAATTCTGAACAGACTAAATTCATGATCAAGTCAAAAATTTGAGGACTTTGGGAGAGAGTATTATTTTAAAAGGAAATTCAAGTTATCACCCATAGTAATTATAATTTACTATTAATAAAAATATAACAGAAAACGAACTCTTAATAATAAATAAATTTGGAAGTTTTAACATCCTAGAGTCCAATGAGTATCATTCACATATTAAAATAAAATTCAGAAAACGTATAGCTTACAAACTTTCTTTTACACATGTTTGAGGATGAAATGCCATCACATCTCCTTCTTCCTCCCATCACTGCTTGCATCCTTGCTCAGTTGCCTAACTATTTGTGACCCTATGGACTGTAGCTCACCAGGCTCCTCCTCCACGGCATTTCCCAGGCAAGAATACTGTAGTGGGTTGCCCTGCCCTCCTCCAGGGGATCTTCCCAACCTACGAATCAAATCTGCATCTCTTGCATCTCCTGCATTGGCAGGCAGATTCTTTACCTCTGAGCCACCTGGGAAGCCCCATCCCTGCTTACCTAGCCTTCGAATCTGGATATACAAATTGAAGTGTTGTTTAATCATGAATGTGACACATTAGATTTATAGATGTGTGAGGGTTTTAACGTTTCGATTCAGAGTTCTTTAAACATCCCAAAAAGTAGTCTTAAAGATAATGTTAAAGTTTACTTTATAGACTAAGCAAGTATTGTAGGAAGAGAAGATTGTGTCTTGGGTGCCTGAAAAGTATGGAGAATTTTAGAGCAATTCTGTTCTCCCTTAAGGAACACGTGGTTTGTCTTCCCAAGAAAACGTGAGAGAAGAAGATGGAGAACATTTTAAGAAGGGTATTTTTTTTAAGTATAATTCTTTTCTTCTACTACTATAATATTGGAATTTAAAAATTGTTAAATAAAATCTCAATTTTGTTGCATATATTCTACTTTTTTCACTAGCTTACATTTTCATTTCAATAATGCTTTATTTTTGTATTTGAAGGGGACATCCCTGGTGGCTCAGACGGTAAAGTGTCTGCCTACAATGCAGGAGACCTGGGTTCAAACCATGGGTCGTGAAGATCTCCTGGAGAAGGAAATGGCAATCCACTCCAGTATTCTTGCCTGGAAAATCCCATGGAAGGGGGAGCCTGGTAGGCTACAGTCCATGGGGTCGCAAAGAGTTGGACACAACTGAGCGACTTCACTTTCACTTTCACTTTATATTTGAATACATATGAGTTGAAGCTAACACTTTAGTTTGTCTATTATACTTTAAATTAAAACATTTGGGAAAATTTCCCTGTGGTGACTTTTATAAATTTTTTTTTAATTGTGAAAAAATTCCAATCATGCCCCAGATAAATCTTCTACATATGTTCAGATTTCTAAAAGAAGGGCATACCTGCAAAGAGCCATCTATCTGAACAGGTAAGTTTACTTATTTACTTGACTGGTGGGGCTTCCCTGGTGGCTCAGATGGTAAAGAATTTGCCTGCAATGCAGTAGACCTCGGTTCGATTCCCGGGTCAGGAAGCTTCCCTGGAGGAGGGCATGGCAACCCACTCCAGTATTCTTGCTTGGAGAACCCCCATGGACAGAAAAGCCTAGCAGGCTGCAGTTCATGGGATCACAAAGAGTCGGACATGATTGAGCAACTAAGCACACACACACTTGACTGGACATTGGGCTTCCCAGGTAGTGCTAGTGGTAAAGAATCTGCCTAACAATGCAGGAGACACAAGAGATGAAGGTCCCATCCCTGTGTCAGGAAGATCCCCTGGAGTAGGAAATGGCACTCCACTCCAGTATTCTAGGCTGGAAAACATGCTAAATTGTTAAAATGTGAAATCATGCTATTAAACTTATGAACTAATTCAGTGAACTTTTGAGAATATACGTGAGAATGTTCTTGATCTCAGTATCTTCCACTTCTATTCCTTTCTGCTCTCCCAATTTGTTTGCTTGACTTCTAGGTTTCTTCTTAGTCCTAATTTCCTTACATACAGCTCTCTACTTTTTGAGAAGGGCCCAGGTGTAAACCTGCATGGGTGAGGATCTGTGGGGACACTTTCTTACATCTTCAAATTAAAGTCACTATATTGCTACCGTCTGCTTTTCACACTGGTGCAAGTGAACAGCTTGAATTGTGTGCTCTTATTATTGTTATTTCAACTCAACTCATGATTATCATAGACTCTGGGACCAAAGAGCAATTAAAGCCATCCCTCTCCTTTCACCACATAAATACTTTCAGGACTGTCTTCTTCCTGCAAGTTGACATCTGACATTCTTCATCTGCTTCTTGGGTCTCTTTCCCTATCATCTGGACTCAGCAACCACTTTGGTCTAATCCTTCAGGTCAGACAGCAGCGCCATGGTACATTTCCCAGGATAAGCAGTTGGGATCTGGACGTAATTGAGGAGGATGTGCCTGAGGCCATGTTGCCCAAACATGGATGCAACAGTGTTCAAGCTGGGAAAGATCTTGTGCTCCTTCTAGTTCATCCCAGGAAACTGCTGCCAGGGAGGCAATGTGACTCATCCAGGGACATATAATAAGTAATAAACAAAGAAGAAAACAGGGAACATGGAAAGCACGCATACTGGATTAATTAAGAGGCACTAAAGCTGAAGGAAAATATGAATGGGGCTCAATGTTCCCAGGAACAGAGGACTAATTGGCGTGCTACCAGTGGTTAAGTGTATCCTGTGTATATCTTTATTCATCTTGAAGGCCTAGCCATTATTCCTTCCCTAGAGAATCTCTATCTTGTATATCATTATCTTTCTTGGAGATATATTTCGCTGTCCCAAAATACAAACCTTGACTTTTTTCTTATTTCCAATTTACATTGAAATTGTTAGGATCAAAGCTTTATCTCTGGCCTCGAGTATTATTTGCCATCCTAGCAATAATCCACTAGTGATTCTGGAATTTAACTCTGGAGAAGACTTAGCCTGTCTCTGTGATAAACATGAGTGATGCAATGAAAGAAAGCCAACATTTAATGAATGCCAAGGGTATGGTATGTACAGTACCCTGGGTTATCCCATCTGATGGTCACAGCCTTTGAAGTAGGCTGTACATCCCATTGGCTTCCCAGGTGGCACTAGTAGTAGAGAATCTGCCAATGCAGGAGACATAAGAGATGTGGGTTTAATCCCTGGGTTGGGAAGATCCCCTGGAGGAGGGAATGGCAACCCACTCCAGTATTCTTGCCTAGAGAATTCCATGGACAGAGGAGTCTGGTGGGCTACAGTCCATGGGGTCACAAAGAGTTGGATGTGACTAGTCTTGCTTCTTCTTGCCTACATTCTATTACACAGGGGAGAAAAGCGAGGATAATTTCTCCCTCATCCTTCACCACTGATCTTTCTTTATATTGACAAATAACTTAAACATGTATCTAAGCCATTTCCTCCTATGTTTTAGAAGTTCCTTCCTTGAAGCAGTGCTGCCATCTTGACAGGCCACACAATTTCTCCTCTGGCTTAAATCTTTTCCTCTCACACCTCTCCTCCCAGAGGCTGGGAACAAATTGGGTCTCCCCTTCCTCAGCTATTTTGCACCTTCTTGACACCTCCCACCTGGTGACATCAGACATATCTTCAAACCTCCAGTCCCCCGCCCCCCCCCCTCGGCTTCCTCCTTTAAGAAACACTCAAATCCAAATATAATCAAACTCAGATGGAAAAACTGGCATTCTGCTTTTTTTTCCACAGGTTTTCTTTTGGCATCAGAAAATCTGCTTTTATTTGCACTGTCATTAAATAACCCCGAAACTGAGCCAGGCTTCCTCTGCTTCCTACGCCCACCTCTCCAGAGGGGTCTCCCCTACCCCTCCCTTTTCACAACTCCCTATTTCCTCTGTCTGGGCAGACTGGAGATGACTTGCTTGGAAACACTGGGTCTCCACCCTAAGCCTTCTCAAAGGCTTTTGTCCTGCTGTGTGTGTATGTATATTAAATGTTGCATTTTGTCTTGTCTTTCTCCCTCCCTCCTTCTCTGTTTCTTTCTTTTACAAGAGACCCTGCTTTCCAACTTCACAAAGTTTTTCTGAGAATAAAATTTTTACAAGAGTTCCTGTTGTTTTTAAGTACTGACATCTCTCTATCCTGGAAAAGTAAAGAGGTTCTTCTGTGGACTCTGAAACGGTGAGCCCCAGGACAAGGACAAACGTCGTCTCATCCAATACCCTCATTTGATAGAGGAGAAAAACAAGGTCTAAAGAGGTCGGCTGGATCACTAAATCCCATTGACTGTTCCAGACAGGGCTAGAGCCAGAGGGCAGGTCTCCTGACCTCGAGTCCACCGGGATTTTCTTGAGATCATGTCATTTCACAAACAAGCCCTGCATTTTGAAGCTGCCTGCTGGCTCTTGAAATAGCTGTCCGTTAGTCTGCTGAGCAGTTGCCTGCGGCCACTTCGGGGCTCCTGCATTTTGTTGTGTTGTGTGTGTGTGGTCGCTGGTGACCACACAGCTCTGGAGACCCCAATGTCTTTAACGTGTGTGTGTGGGGGGGGGTAGGGTGGGGGGATTCCCTACATTTCCAAGAAGATAGTAACTCCTGTTCTCTTTCTTACATTAAATTTGGCAGCACCAGATAGAATCATATGACCCATTAGGTCTGCCTTTCATGTCCCACTCTCCTCTGAACAGCCTCCCTGTCTCAAACTTCTTCTCTCCTTCTAAGATGTCTGGAGCCTGTATCTCTCCTCTTGGTTTCTCAGCCCCTACCATTCCTCCTCTCCCACCAGATACTCCAAGTAGGCAGCCCTATGTTCTTTTAAAATGCATTCATACTTTCTTTTTAACCCAAATAAAGACATTCCTGGGCTACCCATGTGGCGCTAGTAGGAAAGAACCCGCCTGGGTCAGAATCCCTGGGTTGTGAAGATCCCCTGGAGGAGGTCATGGCAACCCACTTCAGTATTCTTATCTGGAGAATCTCATGGACACAGGAGCCTGGGGGTTATGGTCCATAGGATTGCAAACAGTTGGACATAACTGAAGCGACTTAGCACACACGCAAAAACATTACAATGATTACAAACATAAGAAGTAAAAACATCACCCCAGACTCCCCAGTCCCCTTCCCATGCTCAATTAACCCTGGCACTCTGTTCTGCATCTTGTTTTGTCCACAAATTTGGGAATATCAGGTGACTCCAGTCCTGTCTCTGGTGAGTCCTGTTATGTATGCAAGCATGATTTAAACATTTGTGATGCTGTATTTTATAGTATATGATTCCATAGCTTACCATTTGAAATCCAGGATCTTCCTCTCCTGACATACCAACAACGTGTTCACTCTCATCTGGTGCCTCCTTTGCTCTGTTTCATATGCACTGTCTTCTCTCAACAAAACCCCACTCTTCTTGAGTGTGGAAGATACTATTGTTGTTTCTTTCCTATGAGTCATTCTTTTCTCAGCACAGAACCTAGCACATAGTGGGATCACACCTCAATTAATGCTTGCTTCATTTTGAGGATGGGGCGTGTTTACACTTTTTGTTGATCTATTTTTATTTGTGTATTTTAAGGAAATGTGAAAGGGAAGTGTAAACTCTCCTCATTCTTCTTCTTCAAAAATTTATACACGGACGGATGAAGCACGAGGAGGGATTCTTGGGTTGACGGTCATGTTCTAGTTCTTGGTCTGGATGGTAGTTACACATATGTGCTCACTCTGCTATAACTCATCAGTTGGCACACTTCTTGTTTGTGCATTTTTCTGTACATGTTGTATGTCATTTAAAACAGGTAATATGTATTATATGATATATAGTTCTGGTCTCATAAGACACTGTGTTGGTGAAAGTTTGTGGAAATAGTCATGCTCATGTATTGCTTGTGGGAGTGTAAATTGTAAAATGTCCTTAGGAGTAAATTTGGCCATACTATCAAAATGAAAAGGTACTTACCCTCTGGCTGAGCAATGCCTAGCCTAGAAATGTACCCCAAATCTATTATAACATGTGTAAACTGTTATACATTCAAGGTCATTCATACAATGTTGTCTATAATAGTAACACTGGAATCAACAAGAGGAAGAACAGATTGTTGTACATCATGCAACAGAATACTATTCAGCAGTCAGTAAGAGGGAGGCAGATCTGTATCTGCTAATTTGGAAGGAACTTCAGGTTCAAAGGGCTTCCCTGGTGGTTCAGATGGTAAAGAATCTGCCTGCAATGCAGGAGACCCAGGTTTGATCCCTGGATTGGGACAATCCCCTGGAGGAGGACATAGCAACCCATTCCAGTATTCTTGCCTGGAGAATTCCATGGACAGAGGAGCCTGGCAGGCTACAGTCCATGGGGTCAAAAAGAGTTGAACACAACTGAGTGACTAACATTTTCACTTTGGGCTTCCCTGGTGGCTCAGACAGTAAAGAATCAGCCTGCAATGTGGGAGACCCGGCTTTGATCTTGGGTCGGGAAGATCCCTTGGAGAAGGAAATGGCAACCCATTTCAGTATTCTTGCCTGGGAAGTCCCATGGACAGAGGAGCCTGGTGGGCTACAGTCCATGGGGTTGCAAAGAGTTGGATACTACTGAGAGACCAGCACTTCATGTTAAAAAGTATGTACAAGATGCATCTGTTTATGTTAATGTATATATAATACATACATACATGTATATATATATATATATATTTGCTTGTATGTTCATAAAATAACTGTAGAAGGACACACAAGAAAGTCTTAATATCTATTGCTTATGACACAGGAAAGGGTAAAAAGAAACTTATTTTTCACCGTTTACTCCACTTGATGCACATTTCAAATTTTATATGTACACACAACCTGTTCAAAAAATTAATTAAATCCAAAGCTGCTTCTTTGCCTCTGTCTATTTCTCACTCTCATTCATGGACTTCCTAAACATCCTATAATTGGTAACTTTGCCTTTACTTTCTTCTAACAGCCTCTGAATCCACTCCATGGAGGAAAGATCATACTCTTCTCCCATGATATTGAGCAAAGCAGGTAGGTCACTCTTCTGCTGGTGACCTTATTAATTGAATTTAGACCTCAAGTGAATTTGCACAGCTTTTTTTTTTTTTAATGAAACATTCAAAGCCTCTTTGCCCTCTTTAGCTCCCCTCCTCCCAGAAGGCAGAAAGAGAGTCAAAGACAAGTGTTCCATTTGTCTTTAATCAGATTTACAAGTGCTGTAAACTGGTTGTCGGACTAGAAGAAGAGAAAACTTTAAGGGGTAATTTGACAAGTGAAGGGAAGAAGTTGGGTCTAACATGTGCCCTAGATTTGTAACAAGCAGATCTCAAGAAGGTCTTATCTCAGTGGCCTGAGAATCTGGAGCTATTAGGGGCCCTCAAAACTAAAATATAACAATATAACCAAAGATAATCCCAGCAAAGCAGAAACAAAGGGGACTCTGATAGAACCAAGCCTGCCTCCTGATCACCCACGGCCAGCTGCAGAGGATGGAAAGGCCAAGGGTGAGGAGGTGTATAGGTGCTTGTTGAGGATGTCAGCAGGAAGGCTGAAACTCAGCCTTGCAGAATTCGCAATGGATAATTTGTTTAGATTTTTGAAAAGAGACATTCAAACCTACTGTAGAGTACAGGGAACCCTACTCAATTCTCTGTGGTGATCTAAATGGGAAGGAAATCCAAAAAGAGGGCATATATGCATACGTATAGCTAATTTACTTTGCTGTACAGTAGAAACTAACACAACGTTGTAAAGCAACTGTACTCTAATAAAATTTTTTTTAAAGAGAAAAGGAACGTTCAGAGAAAAAGAGACTTGGATTGGATGGTGCCGTTTTATTAGATAATAAAGAGAAAACAAACCCCGGAACATAGCAATGATTTCATCTAGTTCCTTCATTTTGCCAAGATACACCACAAGTCGAGCCTAAGATTAAACACATGGATCTCCGGATTTTTGGTCCACTGCTGTGTCTGCTCACACCTGTCTTCTTCAAAGTCTGGACTCTGGAACCAGACCACCTGGATTCAACTGAAGCTCTGATTCTCAGAAGTTGAATTATTTAGAGTAGGTCACTTTTACAGGTTTCCCAGGCGGCTCAATGGTAAAGAATTTACTGCCAATGCAGGAGACACAGGAGATGCAGGTTTGATCCCTGGGTCAGGAAGATGGCTTGAAGGAGGAAACGACATCCCATTCCAGTATTCATGACTGAAAAACTCCATGGACAGAGGAGCCTGGCAGACTATAGTCCATGGGGTAGCAAAGAGTTCGACACGACTAAGCATGCACACAGTTAACTTTCACATGTTTCAGCTTTCTCATCTGTCAAATGGGGATACTACTACTAATAATACCTAGCTGGTATGGCTGACAGTGGGATTAAACGGTCTTTTAAAGAGGATCTGGTACATGGTAGGTTATATATAAATGCTAGCCATAATATTAATGGTTAATATTACTTCCAATTTTTACATCAGGGAGAATAATTTTTAAGTGGGAAAGAGCAGAACCAACAGGGAGATAACTTCGGGGTAACAGTTATTTGGTTCTGGGTGTCAGCTTAGGTCCAACCCCTTCTCAGCAGGTGGTAAGGCAGACGCTCTTTATCACAGGTGAAGCTCAAGGCAAGGATGCTGATGGCAGATTCCTGAGTGGAATGGAGGTAGGGCCTAGATGACCTCTAATCTTAATTTTCTGCTTCCTTTGAGACTAGCAGCTTTGGGGGGCAGGCGCATTGCCTGGCTCCCAGACATAGATTTGGTATCACCTTCAAAGTGAAGGGCGCAGTCTGTACGAATTTCCCCCTCCAGCTCCGTGTAAAAGGACAAACTCTGGTGTCACATCTAAGACTTCCAATCACTCAAGTCGGAGTGGGCTTTGAATTTCTTTAGGGACGGTAGTACACTTGAGAACGCGAAAACAAAAGGGAACTTATTCTCAGCTTTGCTAACAAACCAGATCCGGCCCATTACAAACCCTTTAACCAGGGAATAGATACTTCACTTCTCAGAGAAGAGTAGAAATCTTTGCGGGGAGGAGGCGGAGGGAGATAGTCAACATCGTTCCCTCCGGTTCCCTGAAGCCAGGTGAACAATGAAGGGCTTGGACGCCAGGGGCCTCCCGGGCGCGGCTCGGTGGGGCGGGGCCGGCGCGGAGTCCCCCAGGTCAGCCACCCAGGCTCCCTCTGCGGGGTACTTCCTAGGGCCTTTGATCTTCCCCCAGGAACTGGCGAAGGCTGCGTTTTCCTCCAGGTTTGTTCCCTCTTGTTTATTTATTGTATCCGCCTTCTCTTCTCTTTGGCTTGAAGATCAGCACGCGGCTGTGCAACAGGACTGGAGTCTCGGCGTCTTTCCTCTCGTCATCTGGAAATCCGGCAACAGGCGCGTTTTCCTGAGTTCTCCGCAGCAAATCCGGAGGAGAAAGGGTCTTTTTTCGGAAATAGGGAGCCGATCCGGGACCCTGGTCCCAGGATCAGTGGCCAGGACCCCTGTTGGCCTCCAGGCCCAGCCCGGCTGGCGCGCGCCCCCCTCCCAGCCGTGTCTTCTCGGTCTACCAGGGAGCTCGAGCTCGCTTCCTTACTCCCAAAGCCGGGCTAACCTGAAGCTTCATCTCCTCCCCTGGAGGGTCTCCAGTTGCCTTCCTCTACCGGGAGGGCACCCCACTGCCCCGCGCCGGGCCCTAATCTCCACCCGGCGTTTCCAACCGAGTGACCGGCTTCAGCTCTCCATATGCGCGCCTTAAATCCCACTTATCTTCTTAGCGCCTGGGTCCCGGCCGGCCCCGCCCCCTCTTCCTCCTAGCCTCCCTCACTGCAAACCTCAGACCCTCGCCCCTCCCCCCTCCTACGCCCCTTACCCCGAGGGTGGTGGAGCGGCTAGAGCCACCTTTGGAGGTGTTGGCAAAAGTGCCCAAGGAAGGTGAAAGCGACCCAGAGGGGCGCAGCCCGAGGAGAGTTTACTAGGGGCGGGGGGGAGGCCCCGCAAGATTTCAGGATCAGGACCAAGGCAGAGGGTCCTGGACTCGCAATCACCTAAATCCTGCCCTGCGTCTCTAGAGGTTGAAGTCGGCCCCTCCTAGCGCGCCAATCTAGGTCACCAGCCGGGAAGGGCTGCGCAGGGGGTCGCTAGAGGGGTGATGGGCGGGCTGTCTGCCCCAGCGGTGGGCGAAGAGTCAGTTGTCTCAGGGCCTGCCCCTCTCACTTCCACTCGATTGTAATTCCATCTCCCGGCGGGTCGAGCCTTCCTCCCTCCCTCCCGCGGCCAGCCAGTCCCTCCCCGTCGGCTTCCTCAGCCGCCCTCGCCCCCCCCCCCCCAACTCCCGCCCCGAAAAGCCCTGCCGCTCGCAGCCGGCTTCACTCCAGCACGCCGACCTCCCGGCTGCTGTCCTGCCTTTTTGGACGCCTCCTGGTCCAGCTCCCTCAGCCCTTCGCCTGCTCACCCAGGTCAGGGGCTCCGCGGGGGCCGCGTCCCCCACGTCTCCCAGGAGACGCCCTTTCCGTGTGCGCCCGGGACTTGGTGAAACTTTCCAGACGCCCGCGGTGAAATGGATTTAATCCGAGGCGTCCTGCTCCGGCTCTTGCTCCTGGCTTCCAGCCTCGGACCCGGCGCTGCGCCGCTCAGATCAGCGCTCAGAAAACCAGGTAATGCTGTCAAATGCTCCCGGGAGCACCGCGTCCGGAGCGCCCAGGGCCCCGTCCCCAGCGAGGAAGCGAAGCTGGCGACGCGCCTTCTCTCTCACCCCTGACCCGCCGCACTTAACTGGGTTCCTCTCTGCCCAGAGCCCAGAAGAGACGCGAACCTCGCCCTCCCCTTCCCAGCCCAGGCAGTTCCAGGGATATTTGTTTGTTGAAAGAAGGATCTCTTTTCCAGACACAGTAGAGGTGGAGGGCTCTGTATTTGACCACAGAGAGCTGAGAGTTGTGGCAGCGATCACGCTGTCTCAATTAGAAGGATTGCAACTGTGCAGGAAAAGTCAGACGACTCCTCCTGTGTCTCCAAACAGCTTATTGAATTCATACCGTCCAGAGCCCAGCCATTTCCTGTTAAGTGTCTGAAGATTTGCCTGGTGTGCCCTGTGCCCATCTCCGGTCCTTCCCACGCACTGTGTCGGGATGTGGCTTCAGATGTCAGGGCCTTCTTCCACTCTGGGGCTGTTTTCTCGGAAAGGAGCGCCCAGTGGGTTAATTTTATGCTATGTTTTGAGCTCCTGTCTTTGCGATTTAAACAAAGATATATAGCCTCGTGGGCAATTACAGTGAACTGGAGCGAACTTGAAACACAGTAACTTGCATTTCCTCTAGTTACACAGGTAAAAATTCTTGTGTTTTTCTCTACTTTGGTTTGGCCTGTGTGATGAGATTATTCAAAGTAGAACATTCTAAGCAAGAAAGTTCTTAACATTGTTTCTCTAATGATTTTTATTCCTCTTCGCTGAGGTTATATTTAGAATTCTGAAAAATCTGTTTTTTCTTAGTTTACTTTGTAAGGAGGGGGTTGTCTTATGGGATTAATTATATCTTATGAACAATGGAAACAATATAACTTTATTTGAATGCAGTCTGCAGAACTTTGCAGAAAGTGCAGTTTGTCTTCACAAATAATTTTTTTCTGTAAGAAAGAGACAAACCAGGAAAATGTTGCTGCTTTTTACTGGCGAAGTTGTGTGCAACTCTTTGAGACCCAAGGACTGTAGCCTATCAGGCTCCTGTCTCTGTCCATGGGCTTTTCCAGGCAAAAATACTGGAGTAGGTTGCTGTTTCGTTCTCCAGCGGATCTTCCCAACCCAGGGATTGAACCCACATCTCCTGCATAGGCAGGCGGATTCTTTTACCACTGAGCCACCAGGCAAAGAAAATAATCTTGGCAGATTCCTGTGTAACTGCTTAAATATTTGCACTGCTCAAGAATCTGTTCACTTGGAAATATGACTTGTTGCTTTTCAGTTCTGGAGACACCTTCACCCTTCAAGCTGTAGCTGTCATCACCTGCGCCTTACTACCTGCTTTGAAATTTATAGTTGTTATTATTATCTGAAGCACACTTAAATTATGAGCTATTCTATTCCTACCGATCATTGACTTTGGAGAAAACAGCAGCAGTCCCAGGTCATATTACATTACGTTGTTTCTCTTCCTAATGCACACAGACACATATCTTCAAGCATTTCAATGAAGGAATTCTTCCTAACTTTGCTCCTTAAGATATGCAGATTGTGATCAACTCCCTTCTGTGGATTTATTTACATAAAACCATCTAGTCACAGTCTTTTGAACAATGCATAGTTATAGCTGTAGTTCTTTAGCATGAGCAGTATATGTAATATTCTTTTAAGGATAGATTTCAATTCATTTAAGCAGAGTTTTTTTAAAAAACTGTTTCACAAAAGCCTGCTGTGTAAAACTGCTCATATGATTCACCATATTTCCTTTCTTATTTTCTGTAGTTCCTGTCCTAAAAATATTTCCTACCTGCTTCATCCAGGGTCTCATTCTGTTATTCATGCCATGAATATGCTGTGTTGGTCTCTGGTTTTATTTGAAGCATAGATAGGGTTTTGATAGCAGAAACTCTACCTTTTAAATATTTTGGCACATTAAACATATCAAACTGGAGGTAGAAGGAGTATTCGGACTAGGTTCAGCCTAGGAGAGTATTTCATTACTTTATAATTTTATCCAGACACTGGCTTTCAGGTTGGAAGGCTGTTCAGATTAAAATGACAGCTACTTCATAAACTTCGGGGAAAAATATCCTCCTGGGCTCATTTACATCCCTTGGAAAGACTGGTTTTTGATCCGGAAAATTGGTCCAGATTAAAAACTGAATGTGCCCCACTTGGCTCTGATGTGAACAGCAACCAGCTAATTTATAATCTTCCCCAGACACCAGCAAATCCTGCGAGTATCCATGTGGGAGTTTCTTTGTACCTTGTTTCCTCAATAGAAATTGATTTGTGTGCAGTACTTTGAAGGTAGCATGGCTACCACCTAAGGCATACCGGAATAGTCCTGTTTTATTTGAATGGCCCTGTCTTTCTCCTCACACCCCTAAATCTATCTTTGACAAGTATGGCTTTGTTGAAGTCTTGGATTCAAAATCCACCTGAAAATTGCCCACCCCTGTCTAATTCTGGTGAGAAAGAAAATAACTATGCAGCTTGAAACTCAGTTTTGAGTTTCATTTGGGTCTAACATAGGCAACCTTTCCCTCCACCCCCAGATGGCTACTCCTCTGTCATTAGTGTCAATAAAGAAACCTCTGCACTTGCTGAGACTCACAAGAAAGGACAGTGTGCAAGTTAAGTCATATTAAATAATAATAACACTAAGTAAGTGCTTGCTACTCTGTCTGAAGAACTTGACACATAATGATTTATTTAATCAACCCAACAGGTCTGTGAGATGGGTACTGTTATCATCCTTGTTTAACTGAAGAGGAAGTTGTGGCTTAGAGAAATATCTTACCCAGGATCACTCAACTAGCAAGCGGGGGAATGGGAATTAAAGGCTCTGATATTTAGGAGCAGAAAGAAGTCCTTAATGGCCTGATTAGCAGAGATGTGCATCCCTTCAGAGAGGGCGTCCTCCTCCTGGATGAACTGGGGGGCTCCCATGGGGCTTCCAAATTCAAATCACAGACCTGGCAGGAATTGAAATGCCCTCACTTTAGAGCTGGGTTGAGCGTGACTCAGGGACGTGCCCCAAGTTAACATCAGAAGTCGAGCCTGGAACTAATACCCAGACCTTCTTGAGTGATCTCCAGCACTTTCCTTACCCAGCATCTCACCAGCATGTGCAGAGAGGACTGCTGAGCCTCTGATGTGGGGCAGGAGGGAGGGAAAGGAAAATCCAGACAAGACACATCTGCTGGGACCAGCATGCATCAAGCCATGTGTGTTCCCACAAGCAGATTTGCATCTCACAGTGTTAGCTTAACTCTGGCACACAGACAGAGCTGGAGGGCTCCCTTGCCTTTTCCCTTTCCAGCTGCCTGAGGTCTCAGGGTCAGTGGGACAAGGTCAGGTCAGTTCAGAGTTCAAGATTTTCCACTGGAGGACTGGGGTTCACAGTCATTTTCGGGGGAGATGCAGGTCTGTAATCGTTTCCTTTCCACCTTTCCCTCAATATTTCTCTACCGAAGTGGACTCAAACAAAGATCCAGGGAAACTCAGCAAAACAAAAGCGTAGAGGAACAGAGCAGATTTAGCTCAAGGGCACTGTGCCTTGGGGGTTGATGGTGGGGAATACAGGCGCCTCTAGGTGCTTTCTGCTGCTACTAGTGTGACAGTGAGTGGCTAGAGGATCAAACAGGTCACGGGTCATCTTATTCTACTTCCCCACCTGCTCAGAATAACCTGATATTCACAAGAGTTTGCTTATATCCTTACTTGAAGCTCTCATCAAGTCCCTTTCACAGAGCATGTAATTTGGGGGACTCAGCTCTTCCAGACACCCCCTTCCCTTTCCAACTAACCCTACTCCTCCACGAGGCTGATCCAGATTACCTTGCTTCTTGATGAAAACTGGAGCCACGAATGCTACGAGGGAGATTATGTGAGTATGTGTACTCAGTCTCTCAGTGTGTCTCACTCTTTGTGACCCCGTGGACTGTAGCCAGCCAAGCTTCTCTGTCCATGAGATTTTTCAAGCAAGGATACTGGAGCAGGTTACCATTTCCTCCTTCAGGGGATCTTCCTGACCAAGGGATCGAACCTGTGTCTTCTGCATTGGCAGGTGGTTTCTTTACCACTGGGCCATCTGGGAAGCTATATATATATATCCCCCTCCCCGCCCCGCTCCTCCTCAGCACCTAGCTACCAGTGTCCCATGCAGTTCTGGCACCATAGCAGAAATATTTCCCTCCAGCCCATTCTTCCATCACCCCTCCTACCCTCCTGTTTGTTCCCACTTCACAGCCAATCCCTATAAAGAAGCCCCTGCCTCTCTTTTTCTTTCCTTTGATTCTCTATGAGGTAAAGGGACCTCTGTGAGGCCACGATCAGGAGTAAATGTGTGTAACGTGCTGCTGCTGCTAAGTCACTTCAGTCATGTCCGACTCTGTGCAACCCAATAGACGGTAGCCCACCAGGCTCCCCCGACCCTGGGATTCTCCAGGCAAGAACACTGGAGTGGGTTGCCATTTCCTTCTCCAATGCATGAAAGTGAAAAGTGAAAGTGAAGTCGCTCAGTCATGTCCAACTCTTGGCGACCCCATGGACTGCAGCCCACCAGGCTCCTCCGTCCATGGGATTTTCCAGGCAAGAGTACTGGAGTGGGGTGCCATTGCCTTGTCCAGTGTGTAACATGAGGCAGTACTTTTTTCTCAGAATTCTTTCTCATGGAAGAGTGACTTATCAGAAAGGAACTGATTGGTGTTTTTTGTTTGTGCTTTTTATTTCTTATGCTGAGATCAGGGCTTTAATAACCTTAGAATTCTTTTGGGAGTAGTTGTCCATCTGTTCATGGTTTGCGTGCATGTGTGCTCAGTCGCTTCAGCCGTGTGCGATTGTTTGCAACCCTTTGGGCTGTAGCCTGCCAGGCTCCTCTGTCCACGGGATTCTCCAGGCAAGAATACTGGAGTGGATTGCTGTGCCCTCCTCCAGGGGATCTTCCTGACCCAGGGATCAAACCTGCATCTCCTGCATTGCAGATGGATTCTTTACTGCTGAGCTACTGGGGTAGCCCATTCATGGGTTACTGTAGCTCAGAAGTGGTCCAGTGACCCAGAGCTAGGTTTCTGGAAAACAGGGCTCGGCTATCTGAGGCAGAGTTGGGATCTCAGCTCCTGCAGGGTTATCCTGGGGAGATCCTGTCTTCTCCTGCCTCTCCCCCTCCACAAGTGGAACTGTATTTCTCCCAACCCACTAAGTGGATGACATGATGTCTTGATTGCAACAGAGAATCTTCTGAGCTGGTCAGGACCCTTGCCACTTGTTTTGGTCACAGCTAGTTGCAAGTATTAGAAGTGCACCTGCTATTTCAGGGATTAAAAAAAAAAAATAGGGGAAAGATGAGGAGATACTGCAGAGTGTAAATGGCAGTTTATAGGAGAAACCCCCCCACCCCCACCCATCTTTGACTGCATTGGTTGTGAACTACCATTTTGAAGAAGGACCTCAAGGTGTGACTTTAATCTCCTGAGATGAGCTGAAAGACATGAGCCCTCTGATCTCATGGGTTGGGGGTTGGGCGTGGGGACAGGGAGAGCCTCAGGTGAAAAAAATCAAATCAAATTGCGGCCACCAGAGGGCACACTTTCTAGTGTTGGCTCAGAGAAGATCTTAGACCTCTGACCCAGGCGGGTCATTCCTGAACTCCTGTGTGGATAAGAATTCTTGGAGTGCATCCCAGACATCTGCTTTTTAAACAAGAACCTCAGGTCACGTGGTTCATGTGGGTCACAGTTCACACTTGGGGACATGACGGAGGAGAATTTGGGTTCCTCCACTTCCCCTGTACCTCCACCCTAGGAACTTTCCAGTACCCCGACATTCTCCAACTTCATAACACACGTGTGTGTCAACCGGAACAAACCAGTGTCTAGACACTCTGCAGGGTTTCTGAAGATTGGATTTAGGCCTTGAGATCTTCGAAGGTCACTGAAGGACATCTCTTGAGAGCAAGTCCTCCTACTTATCCTCTTTCCCCAGCCCTGTCACCGAGACAGGGCTGCACCCAGGAGGGACGACCTGCAGGAGCATCAACAAGAAGCCAGGCTAAACTGTACATGACCAGCCCTTTCTCCGGGCTTGGGTGAAAGCACAGACTCTGCTCTTCGACAATTTTGGGTTCAAGTTCGGACACTTTTTTTGTGGTTGTTGTTTTCTTTTTCTTTTTTTTAAAATTACCTGGTGACATTAAGGCTAGTTATACTAACTCTGTAAGCCTGGGTTTCCTTGTCTGTAAAAATATCGGGTTGGCCAAAAACTTGGCTCCGGTTTTTTCATAGTGTCTTACAGAAATAGGATAAAGAAAGAACCAACCAATTAAGGATTAAATGAGGTAATGTATACACCAAGGCATTAAAAAGGATTAGAAGCCCGAAGCTTGAAGGCAATGTTTATGAATTTGGGCTTGTTTAATCTGGATGGGGGTGGAGGGGAAAGGAGGAAAAAATATGTGTTATTTCCAGGCATCAGAATAATTAACACAGACACGAGTTCATGTACTTTTTATCCTTTCTTATGCGTGTTGATGTATACTTGACAACATAATTTTAAGTTTACCGAGTTGTACAATATTTTTAGGTAAATTGGCAAATCAGAAAGACTCTTTGGTCAACCACATGCCTTGATTTGGGGTTGGGAGATGTAACTGTGAGGTTTGTGGTCTTGCTTGAGTGGATTCTTTTGAGAAACACTAACCCCAAGGGTGATGGACGGTTTTTGTCTGGTAATTGTCGTGTGGAAGTTTTGTAGGGTGTTGGGGATGGGGAGCAGCTATTCCTGAAAGAGAGTTATCCAGACTGACGTGTGACTGGAGGTTCATGAAAATCTCCACGAAGCTAGATAGCTAAGAAATGGCCAGGGTTTGCTCATTGATCAGCAGATTGGAGTGATTCATGGCCACTACTGGTGACATAGAAAGATAAGAGACTGGACACCAATGGCTCTTGCATTTCTTATTCATGATTCTGCATTTCCAGAGCTGTAAGAAAAACCCCACTTACCCCAGATAACCCCACCAGCTTATTTTAAGAATCAAAGGAAATCAGACTAGTGCTTTGAAAGAACTAAGGTGCTACACAAAGATAGGATATGATTATCTAATAATACTCACACTAATTATTATTATCTTAACTAATGGGACCAACCTTACTTTCTGAAGCTTTGATCTCTTTTCCAGTCTCTTCCTCCTCATTTCTGCTAAAGACACGTGAAGACTCTTTCTTTGCCTGAGTCTGCAAATTCTGAGCAATTTAAATCTTAACACTTGTGTTTGCCGACAGGGTACCCAAAATCCCGAATCAGATTTAATGCAATGTTAATGCTGTTTATTTTCCTTGGTGCAACAAGTTTATATTAGCCAGTTAATGGTTTACATTGTGCAAAAGGAGTTGTATCAGCAGGCACTTTTCTGTAACATCTGGGCAGTTGGAAACGTAATACTTAAATACAACCTGAGTTTAAAGCCTTCCTTGGACAGATGGCTAATTTTACTGATCTAATCTTACACTTAGGGATAGGTCCCATGATCCTTTGCTGGTAATTCTTAGAGTGAGCAGAGACAGAAATAAACTGGATGATGTCTGTGAATTAGACACTTGTTTGCTTGTAACTTATTCTTTAAATACTTCAGTATAAACAGTCATGGTGTGAATTACTTTAATCTCTACCCTAAGGGCGTTTAATTAACATTTGAAGTTATCCAGGGTAGAAGGTACACTCCAGCATAAGAGTCTACATCTTTTTTTTTTAATCCCTTGGTAATGTGCAGTACCAGTGGTTAAATATTTTGAACGTCACCTCTGTGCTGGCCAGGAGTCTACACTCCAGGGCTAACTGGTTCGTAACCACCTGAAGAACTTTGCTGCAAGGTCCACTTTCAAAGGTGGTTGGGAAAAGTACTTTGAGTGATGCTATCAAAAATCCAGGCTAGAGGGTTTGGTAATTAGCAAAAACTGTGTTAGAAATGTTTTCATTAGCGAACTATATGATAGGCTAGAAGGATTGTGTGTGCCCCTCTACTTTTGCATGGACAAAGAGTAACAATCCAGCACGCCCAGTGGGTCAAGCTGCCTTGGTGTTGGCTCAGAGCCCCATTTACTCCTGTATCTTTCTCACTTAACGGTAGACTCCTTTGCCCAATGGCCCTGGATGACTTGCTTATCCTCCCATTAGAATACTGATGCAACTCTGTATTATGTGATTCTATAATATCTGCCTCAGCAAGGTGCTTGCAGCTGTAACAAACAACTTCAAAATCTCAGTGACTTGACCTAAAATTTATTTTTCATTTACTCCAAGCCCAAAGAGAATGTTTCTTCTTGGACAGCTCCCCTGGGCTGCTCTCCTCCAAAAGGTGACTTGAAAACCTAAGTCACTCAATCTTTAATACCTCCATCTTGTACTACCACCATCTTTAAAATGGGCCTCCAAGGTGTCATGGAAGGTAAATAGAGGACTTGTATGGGAGACATTTGTGTGCTGGGTCAGAACAGGGTCACTGGGCCCCAACCGAACTGTAATAAAGCTGGGAAATGTAGTTCAACTGTGTACACAGGAAGACAGTTACCAAATGTGGTGAATTTTCTCTGAGGCAGTGCTTTGGAGCTCCTAAGAGAACAAACAGGGATGTTAAGAGACTAAGTTATTTGAGAATTTTTGTGACTTGCCCATGAATATCTGTATATGTGGCAGATGTGGGTCTGAAATTTGCTTTCATTGTACTGTATGTGCTCAATCGCCCAGTCGTGTCTGACTCTTTGCAACCCCATAGACTGTAGCTGGCCAGGGTTCTCTGTCCATGGAATTCTCCAGGCAAGAATACTGGAGTGGGTTCCATTTCCTTCTCCAGGGAATTTTCCTGACCCAGGGATTGAACCTGTATCTCCTGCATTTCAGGCAGATTCTTTACCATTGTGCCTTCTGGGTAACTAAATACTATTTGTTGCTGCATATTTCCCACATTCTACAAAACGTAAAATTTATCCCTTTTAAAAAGTGAAATAACTCCTTGGTGGGTTAAATAGAGTGAATTTCTAAGGCACATCAACTAGAATTCCAGTTTTTTATCACAGTTTTCTAGAAGCTTCTTCTATTTGTGTCCCATAACAAAAAGGACTATTCATGGTAGAATAATTTATTCAGTGACAGATGCATCTTAAAATACAAAAATCATATTTTAGACACCACAGCCTGCTTCGACGGGGATGAACATGGTGTGGACTGATCCCAAGAAGATAAATTGATACATTTTGTTGAACCACTGTGTTTTTCAAAGCACTTTCAAAGAAATAATCTCACTTGATCTTGTAACCCTCGCCCCACTGGGAAGTCAAGGGCTGATGACTTTGCAAAGAGGAAAGAGGCACAACCCAGGACGTGAGCCTATCCCCTGATGCGTTCCATCAATCCAGAGGTGCTCTGGCAGCTGCTGGCTAAGAGCATGACCACGGTGACATGTTTAGCTCTGCAGTCAGGAGGGACCTTTGTAATAGAACTCGGTTACCTTTCACATGCAGAGGCTCCATGCATGCCATGGGACACTCTATAGAATGAATTGGTGCTGCTTTCAGTTATACTTCTGACTGGTTGATGAGTGTTTTGCAAAATACATGATGACTGAGGGGCTATTTGCAAATGAGAAGCAGTTATCATGGCTGGAGGATGGCCCCAGAATCCCTCTAGTGTCCCCTATAGAAGACCCTTCTGGGGTCTCAGGAACACCCAAGATACTCAGCCTGGCTTTGTCATTCCTCCAAGCTTCCGATTCCACCAACATGTAGCCATTTTCTTTAGTGGAAATGCTATTTGCTAGACCTTCAATGTGGCATATGTCACGCGTTTATCATTCAAGTCTCAAGGCTTTCTGGTAATTTCTTAGGCATTTTTTTGGTGTTCTAGAAGTTCCTAATGGGTGTAGTTAAACAAGAATATCGTGAGGTTGGGAAAAGAAGGATTCCTTTGATAGCTGTTTGAGAGTAATTGATGGGCTTTGGCCACAACCTGTACACATAACACACATCCCTGCAGCTTGGAAGAATTATAACAAGAATCCAATCAAACAGACAGGGGTTTCAAGCCTGGCTTTAAAAGTTATGGCTGCCTGATTCCAGACAGAGTATTTCATGCCTTAGGCTCATAATACCTATCACAAAGGTATTACCTATCAGATAAAATCTTATCTGATAAATCAATGAGATAATGACTGGAAATGCAGCTAGGAAAGTACTTAAACATTTGGTACACAATGGGCACTCCAGAGTTAGGCCATATTTATTAGGTCATTATAGTTTATAGAGTTTATCTAGTGGTAGAGATGGTAGTTTTTCCATATATGATATAACCCAAAATATTGACAACATTGACACAAATGTATAATTGAGCTTAGGCTCCCATGAAAATGGAACTGAAAGGAATTTCATTTCCTTGATTTCATATTCTAGATTCTTCAAGTGTGCATTATCAAACAATAACTTTTGGTATCTAGATCAGTCATAAAGTTCATGTTGTTGATGAAAGATCTGGAATCAGTTTAGAGTTTAATAAAAAAAAAAGCTAACATTTGTTTTGGGCTTTTTATAAAGCCAGGAAGAAAGAATCAAGATGCTGTATCAAGATTATATATAGCTACTGTAGTAGTGATAGATTTTCATGTATCATCTGTATGGCTTCATACCCAAAAAAGAGGTTATTTGCAGTTAGAATATAAAGAAAATTTTCCTTATCTACATTCTTTGCTGTGGTATTAACAGAATAAATATGAAAGATGCTATTTCTATGATATCTGCTCTCTGCCTGTTTTGAGTCAACTATCCTCCCTGCCAGAATAATCTTTCTAAAATGCAGTTCCAATCCTGTCACTTTTGTGTTTAATATTCCTTTCTGGCTCCCTACTACATTCCAGACTCTAAAGCTGAACATCCAAGGTCTATCACAGTATGGCCCCCACTTCCTTTTCCTGTCTTCTCACTGAATACATAATATGTACTCCAGCCAAGTTCGGTTATTTGCTCTTCCATAGACCTCCTCTTTGCTTCCCAGTGGTGAACCTGTCCACATGTTGATCCTCACCCTTGGAATATCCTTTCCTCATCTCTGCCCAAGGAAATGCAATGACCCTTCCAAGCTTGGCTTAGTTTCCCCTATTCTTTGAGGTCTTCATGCACCCTCCCAGCCAGAAGCCCTTTCTCTTTTCTCCCATTTTGCTTTGCTTTATGTTTTTGGTGTGAGGAGCTTCCCTGGTGGCTCAGATGGTAAAGAATCTGCTGCACTGCAGGAGAACCAGGTTTGATCCTTGGGTCGGGAAGATCCCCTGGAGAAGGGAATGGCTACCCATTCCAGTATTCTTACCTGGAGAATCCCATGGACGGAGGAGCCTGGCGGGTTACAGTGCATGGGGTCACAGAGTCAGATAAGACCAAATGACTGACACTTTGGCTTTCATGTTTTTGGTGTACTGAACCATGCCTTCTATTAGATGGTATTTTGTGAAGGAGAGCACTATGATGTCTTCACCTGTGTGTCCCCGCCATGGCCTGCTGCAGTGTCTAGCATGCGGTTGGTCTTTCCCAGACAGTTATGCAATGGAAAACAATGGCCTTATTTGGGGCAAATACATTTTAACATGGTGTGATTAATTTGATCATGCTCCCAGCTCCCAAATCCATTTTCTTCCTCCCTCATGATACAGAAAAGGTGTCACTTCTCTGTGCCAACATTTTTTCTTAACCTGAGCAGGCATTTGAAAACCCACACTGAAGTATGATTTAGAGAGGGAAATGGCCCAGGGGTCAGTGTGCAGCAGTATGTAATTTAAATTCTACCTCTACGTTGCCCGCAGCTATTGGAAATGTGGGTTTTTAAGGAGCGTCTGATTGAGTCCATTCTGTGAAATAGGTTATTTTCGATACCCAGAGAAGAGGTAGAATTTGAAGTAACAAGTTGGACTACCTCAGATAGGCTTTTTATCATGGTTTGGGAGGTTAAGAAACAAAGGCAATAATACTGTTTACTCATACATCAAAAGATCGTGGGGGAGGAGGAGTTAAAGCAGGCCAGTGTTCAGTTCCTCTCCTTCCTCCATCTGTCTTTGAAACCAAAGGAACATGAGACTTGTGTGGGAAAGGCATTGGCGGTATAATAGAAAAGGTCAGGTTGCAGAGGAGGGGATAAAGTCAGTCCATCTCTTGTAACCATATCTGATTGTGAGGTTGGGAGGAAAACAGTACTCAACAACCTTCTTTAGTTTTATTGTGTTGACCCTGGCTTGCTTACCAAGATCAATTCTGTAATCCTTGGAAAGTAAAGCAGCCCAAAGCTAGAGTCTGTTTTGTAAGGACTGTTATACCTGATAAAATGAATGCCCCTTTGTGGCCAAATTGAAAGCAACCAAATTGATTGACCCATTCACTGATTGATTTCTTGATATATACATATACAAGTGTATTATGAGTGTGTGTGTTAGTCTCTCAGTGTGTCTGACTCTTTGCAATCCCATGGACTGTGTAACCCGCCAGGCTCCTCTGTCCTTGGAATTCGCCAGGCGAGAAAACTGGAGTGGGTAGCCATTGTCTTTTCCAAGGGATCTTCTCAACCTAAGGATCGAACCCATGTCTCCTGCTTTGCAGGCAGATTCTTTACTGTCTAAGCCACCAGAGAAGCCCATATATTTGTGTGTGTGTGTATGTTCGCTAAGTTGATTCAGTCATGTCCCACTCTTTACAACCCCATGGCTTGTAGCCCACCAGGCTACTCTGTCCATGGGATTCCAGGCAAGAATACTGAAGTGGATTCCCATGCCTTCCTCCAGGGGATCTTCCCGACCCAGGGATCGAACCCACATCTCTTAATGTCTCCTGCATTGACAGTATATATAAAGTAGAGCTGCATTATAGTAGCATTATAAGCTGCATTATAATAGCAGTTTAAAATGAGCAAAGTAAATGATTTGATGCCGAAATATTTAAGAGGAAATGATGTCTAAAATTCACTTTGAAATATCAGTACATCAAAAATCAGATTCACTGATGGAGACAGGATTAGACTGTTGATACATGCTGACTCAGACAGTAAAAAAATCTGCCTGCCATGCAGGAGAGCCTGGTTCAATCCCTGGGTTGGGAAGATACCCTGGAGAAGGGAACGGCTACCCACTCCAGTGTTCTTGCCTAGAGAATTCTATGGACAGAGGAGCCTGGCAGGCTGTAGTCCATAGGTCACAAAGAGTCAGACACAACTGAGCGACCTTCACTTCACGCACATGTGTGATGAAGCAACTATAGTAAAAGGTTGATGGTGATTATACATATGTTCACTCAAACTCTCACTTTTCTATAATTTTTTTATTATTTTCACAATTTAAGTGAAAAGATGAACTAAGTATTAAGGAAATAAATGAAATGACTACAGAGTTTTCCCCACAAAGAGTGGGGTTCCATCATGTTCTGCTCTGCACTCAAATAACGGTGGGTTTTCTACTCTTGTCCTGCTCCCCGCTCCACGTTTCCTCTCTGCTCTTCTCTGCCCTGCTCCTTGCTCCCTGGGGCTAGGCTTACTGCATCACTCCGGCTACTTTGCTTGGCTTCTTGAGTTCAGCTAATGAGAGACATCGGAAGGAGATCAGAAGAGAGCAGGGGAGAGACTCTGGTGTACTTCTGCCCTGATTCCACCCTCCTTTGGAGGCACTGCATTCCTGGCAGCAGTCACGTTTCTCTAAAACTGCATCTCCGGGCCGTCCATGTCTTCTGACTCTGGCTGGCTCCAGGAACAGTTTTTTCTTCAGTTTGCACTTTCTGCCCTGGGGTATTGGCAGCATCTCACTGGTGCTGGCCTCTGGGTGCATCACCACCCCTAGTTGTTTCTCAGAGCTGTTCACAAGTCTGTTAAGTAGTCTTTTACTTACCATATTTTTAGATCAAATAAATTCTACTTTTTACTGGGACCCTAATTGCTACCTTTGGTACCACTGCTGCACGATATATCCTCTATTTCTACTATTTTCCTCCTTAGGTGTAACCATGAGGTTATGATTTGTGTTTAGCTTGCATTCAGAACTCTCAGAGGATCAGGTCTGATTTAGCTTAAAGATGCCTGCTATAAATTCACGGAGTATGTACAAGAGCAATGGAAACCTTGATCTTTTGAGAATGAGCTTGTCCTCTGGGCCCAAATCTGCTGGCTTCTTGGCCAAGAGCACATTGAGACTGACCTATCCTTCACTGCATGGTGTTGAGAAATTACTGCAGTGATGTCCAGGACTTTTAATAGAAATTCTAGGAACTCAAGTTTCTGGAACACATATGAAATGAATGCAAGATAATTCTTCATCTGTTGAGAAAGTTACCATGAACCTAAACTAACCTCTTAGAACTCCAGGGAATTTGACCTAAAGGGGAAGACCACAAGCTTGGACTTTTTCCCACCTCTGTTAGGTTTGTTGCTGGTTTTTATGCTAATGATATTTTTTCAATTCTGTTCTGATTTCTTGGCTATAAATATCTTGTACCTGATACTCTGCTGATTAATGTTTATTATTCAAACTTTAAAGAATTAATTAGTTAACACCTATTGTCTTCATTTGAATTTCCCAGAAACAGACCATAGGATAAATATTTGAATTAAAATCATTTATTTAAAAAGTAAAACAAACCAAAACAGAACAACAACAACAAAAGGACAGTGGGGAAGTGAGATAGGGAGGAGTCCATTGAGAAAGCATACACACAGTGAAGGTTTTCTCATCAAATGAGTTAACACTGTGAGTAATTAGAGCTTAGACTTATGGAAGAAACTCTGGGAAATGGTGTAGAAGAGGTGGCTCAGAGTTTTCCTACCTGAGGCATGAGAGCTGTGGTATTTACGTCAATTCCATCTGTCACCAAGGGAGGCCTGCCAGGATTATGGGCAGAGGAGTTTTCTGGGTCTTCATTGCTGTACGTGGGCATTGTCTAGCTGCAGAAAGCAGAGGCTACTCTCTAGTTGCCGTGTGCGGGCTTCTCACTGCAGTGGCTTCTCTTGTAGAGCATGGGTTCTCGGCTCGCAGGCTTCAGTTGTGACACGTGGGCTCTAGAGTACGGGCTCAGTGGCTCTGCCACACATGGTCTTAGTTGCCCTGGGGCAAATGAATCTTCCTGGACCAAGGATCAAACCTGTGTCCCTTGCATTGCAAGACGGATTCCTAACCACTGGACCACTAGGGAAGCACTGAGAAAATTCTTAAGGCAAAAATTGCAAAGATTGGTAGCTGGAAGTGGGCTGGCCGGTCTGAAATGGCAAGGCCTGAGGGATTTTGGTGGGTACTAACAGTTTTTCTAAACCCATAATCAACTAATTTTATTTGGAAACTGAAGACTGAATTTCATTTACCATTTTGTTGGACAACCTTGCCTCCTCCCCCGCCCCCACGAGGAGTTTATATATCATGAGAAGATGGAAAAAGATATTTGGATACCCTAAAAAATCCTAGTCCTCAGTCTCAACCTATTGATATCACAAGATTTTCAGGGGAAAATTTTTTATATTGCATTACAAAATAAAGGCCTCAGTGGGTAAAGAATCTACCTGCAATGCAGGAGACACAGGAAATGAGAATTCGATCCCTGGGTTAGGAAGATCCCCTGGAGGAGGAAATGGCAACTCACTCCAGTAATCTTGCTTGAAAAATTCCATGGACAGAGGAGCCTGGTGGGCTACAGTCCAAAGGATAGCAGAGACTTGGACATGACTGAGCAACTAAGCATACACACAAAATAAAGACTTTTGATTGAACCAGTTCTCTAATTGGAGATATTCAAGAAGGGTGACTGTTTGGGCTTTAGATTCAAGAACTACCAGCACCACCAACTACCTTCTTCACCTAAAAAAAGCTTTATTCATTTGTGCTAATTGAGAAGGCCAGTAGAAGTTGGAGACTTCATTGCTTATGGTTACGTTCTGTTGTTTAGAACTTGAGTTTAGGTTGTTGATTGTTACAAAGGGGAAGAACCCACATTAACATTTAAAGGCATGCATGTGCCTTCACAAAACAATAGTGATACTTAATGCTTTTATAGTGCTTGCGATGTGCCAGGCACTGGTAAGAGCACAGCCTCCTAAGGCTGGCATCATAGAATCCTAGAATCCTAGCGCTAGAAGGAACCTTAAGGATAGCTGGCTAAGCCTACATGGCTTAGTGAAGGTAAGTCACTTGCCTGCGGTCGTGCATTTTGTTAGTAGCACAATCAGCACCAAGACCGGAACCTCCTGACCACAGACCTAGTACTCTGTCTACTAGACCCACCAACCCTGTGACCATGGGGGTAGGTAGAGACTCGTGTTCTCTTTTCATTGACTAGCTCTTTCCTTTTGAATTTGATTGTGTTTATATGTTTAGAAGTAATGAACCCTTCGCCCAGGCTCCTGTGACAGTGTCATGCTTGGAGAAACAAATGATCTGTGAAAAATCAGCCCAAGCTACCTTCTCAGTTCAGTTCCTTGTTTGCTGCAAAATACAGGGTCTGTAAAAAGCACCATTTTCTAAGCCACGGAGATCCATAGGTAGACAGAGGTACTAGAGTGGAGGAAAAAGTACATTTGTACAGCATCAAAATTCCCATCTGAAACTATCTCCACAGCATGATTTTAAGAGAATTCTTCTAGGAGGCACCCTTGAAGGGGAAATTGAGGGGAAATTGGTGTCATAAGACATTGTCAGTGGCTTAGTTAATCACTTGGCTTGCTTCTCATTGTTGGGGATAACCTTGAGGAATTAATCCACTATGGCAAAGTTCCAGGACATTTTATAAAGCACCATTATAATCATACCTTGTCAAATACTGCCTCGGGCAGAATTGATCCTTTAGAGCTAAGGTTAGCAGACTTTTTCGGAAAAGGGCCAGATAATGAATATGCTATTTATTTCATTTTTACTTGTTGGGTCTGTATTGCAACTACTCAGCTCTGTCATTGCAAAGCATAAATAGTCATTGATCAATATGTAAATAAGTGTACATAAGTTTCAATAAAACTTTATTTACAAAACAAGCAGAGGACCACATTTTGCCAGAACCCTAGTCAGCCTAAACCTTTAGATACTGCACATCACCTGGCCTGCTGCTTCCTTTTGTTTGCTCCTTCTGTGGTGTCTGTATTCACTATTAACATTATTGATAATTTTTTATTTTCCTGCTGAAAGTTTCTTGTGTCCTGGAAAATAGCTTGTCAGTTCCCAAACACAACAAAGATGGGGGTATTAGAACAAGTCCAGGGAGTTTAGCCTTAGATAGATGTGAGGTTATCCCATAAGTTCTCCATCTGAGGTAGATAATGGGCCATATATGACTATGTCCAAAATACACACACCTAGAAAGCATTACAGACCTGACCCACATCCTAGAACTCCCATTCTGCTTATGTTTTAAAGTAATGACAATAACTCTGTCTTAAAGGAAAAAAAGGGAGTTCCCTGGAGGTCCATGGTTAAGACTCCACACTTCCACTGCAGGGCACAGGTTTGATTCCTGTATGCCGTGCAGTTGTTATCAAGAGTAATTATTCTCATGTAATTATGGTAGAAACTCTCTTATCCACTCTAATTTGGAGTGGTCAGTTCATAGGAAGAGTCAATTAGGAGGATGATTTAAATATAGATATATTTTATTTTTGGTTGAGAGATAATAATGGGAGACTTATTTCCTAATATTTGGATGTAAGGATAATGCTTCTTTTTTTAAAACATGGTTCCACTAATTAGAGTTCTTGGTCATCCGTCACACCTAGACTGCAACAACAGGGCATTATCTGAGTGCAGAAAGTTTCCAGATATTTCAGTCTTTTAAAGTAGCTGCAGTTGTTGCTTGGAAAGTACCATTACTGAGTTATCCCCAAGCAGTCAACCTAGTTTTTACAGAAAAAACTTTTTCTCGTTATATTTGTATTTCATCCATTTACAGAATGAAAGGTCATGTAATTAAAATAACAACTGGGAGCAATGCAACTGACTCTTGGTAAATAAGCACACCGCTCAGTTGTGGGGGGAGTGAATGCCCAAGGGCCATAAAGAGAGTGGAGCCCTGCCAGCCCAAGCCTTCCAGGAGCACTGGGGCCATCAGTATCAGAATCCTTGAGAGAGAATGGAGGATGTTGGTTAATACAAGAAATAAGTTGGACTTTCTTTTGCTCAAAGTACTTTAAAAAGTTGTTTTGTTTGGTTTTGTTAAAACAAGGTTCCTGCCCACTTGTTCATACTCATATTTTGCACAGGTAATTTCTTCAAAGTAGACTGTACACAAGCTTCTGCCAAACCCTGATGAAATTGTCAGCTAACTTGGCCTTGATGAAGTTCAAATCAATGAACTTAATCAATGAGCTGAGTACCCTTCCAGTTGGCCATGAACCTGTGTCTTCTGTTAAAAAAAAATACAGTGATTAGTAAACTATTTCAGAATCAAAAAAACTTAAACACATATAGCTTTACTACATACCAAGCATTATTTCAAGTGTTTAGAAATAACAGACTTTTATTCTTAACATGCCTTAGATGTAGGTCCTGTCCCATGGTCATTTTGCAGATGAAGAGACAGAGCCAGAAAGTTGAGTGGCAAAACTGGGCTTTGAGCACGGCAGGCTGGGCTTTCTTCTTAACCCTTTCTTTCTGCCTCTCCAGGGCTGACGTTGTCCTGCAGAGGATGGGTTTGAAACTTGACCCAAATGAGTACTCTGACAGTCAGATCCTTTAGATCCTTTACGTCTTATAGTTCACTCCAATAAGTACAAATGATAGGTTCTCAGTAAAGTGTATCATGAGGTATCAGCCTGGGAGGTGTAAGACAAGCTCAACTTCCCAAATCCCTAGCTCCTCAAGGAGGACTTGGTGGCCATGGTAGATTTACAGTCCAGAGGACGTCCTGCTAGGCATGGCCCTGAGTAGGAGTTGACCAAGCCTCTAAAATCCTTAGCCATGGACCCTGAAACTCCAGCATACTTGGCTTTTATGGTTATAGAATTGGCATTAGAAAGCCAGATCGCTGGACTAAATAGCTGAGTGTAAGTGCCACCAGCACCATGTTGCTCTGCTTTACCCAGATTATAAAATTGTGAGCAGACATAACTCCTGGGTAGTGACTTGGCACCTATGAAATGATGAACAACATGTGAACATGCCCACACAGTCATGTCTGATCTAAACAGATCCAGAAGGGGCTGAACACAGCAGGCGTGACCAGAGCCTACCACAGAGATCAGGCAAAGTAAGGACTCCATCAATATATTAAGTGGTTTTTGTTGTCTTCAAACAAGAAGTATCTATGAAGGCAATGATAGAAGTATTGGAGACTGCAGATGATATAGTTACTCTTGTCTATATCATCAGCATTGCTACTGGTGATTGATTTTGGAGTCAGAGCTATTGTACAATCCTGCCTGTTAGATTTGTGACTTTAGGTCAAGTTCCTTAATTTTTCTGAAGGTCAGTTTTTTTTTTAATATATAAAATTTGGATTCATCTTTTACCTTTTGGAGTTTCCTGGGTTAAACTTGTAATGTCTAGGTTATGCCTAGCTCAGAGCTTAGTTTGCAGGAGGGTCAGTGATCTCCTTTACACAGCTCTTTGCACAGAAAGAATCACGGAAGCGGCAGAACCTAACCCTACATCTTCTGACTTTAGATCAAGTGTCTTTGCTCTTTATCACACATTCTCTGAAGGCAGGAATATTTATGTAATGAACTGTAAGGCAAAGGAACCATCCAGTCAGAATGTGCGCCCAACTGATCAGAAGAAGATGGATTGGTGCTCTGAATTGAGACACAAAGTGAACGCCATTCATGTCCCGATTGGGGGCAGACGGGAACAATGACAAATGAACGTGTATGTGCTAATCACTTATTTGTGATTACATATTCATTTACTTATTCAGCAGTTGTTTATTTAGCAAACACTGTATGCCAGGTATTGTGCTAACTGTTGGGAATAAAGTGAATGAGAAATAGAAACATTTCTCTAAAACTCATTAATGCTCTGCAAAATTCCAAAGGTATGATTCCTGTTGGAAATAGAAATTACTTAGTTGGTAATTTAACTGTGTTAGATTTAAATCATCTGATTACAGATTACAGAACTAATTATAAAGCTGAAAGGTACATTATGAACCGCTTTTTAAGTATAATTTCTTAATATAGACCATTATTAATGTATTTTTATTTAAACGGGAATTCACTGTGCAGGTTAGATGGTCTAGAGATTTAAAAAGAAACTGTTAAAGATAAAAGGGCTTAAATGTATGGTAAGGCTGTTTTATTGTATTACTTAATTTTCTTGTCATCTTCTAGCACTTTTAATATAATTAGTAAAATAGCTGTAGGCTTCTGAGGTTATGAAAGAAAGTAATTTTGAAAACGATAAAATGAAGAAAACATTACTGGGGAGGAAAGGACCTCCAGTTTAATAGTATGTGCCTCTGTGGGGAGAAGGCATGGGAAGGCTTCTTTAGATGGTATGAAGAAGAATCTCTTTAAACTCACATCTCATACCAAATCAGCCTCTCCAGGATCCACTCTTCCTCTAGACTTGCCTTTTTAAGATACCATCTTCCTTCCAATTTTCCAAGCTTGAGTCTCTGGAGTCATATTTAAGTCCTTTTTTCTTCTCTACTAACTGATTCTTCTTTCTTAAAAGTAGCTTTTCTATTTCCCTCCCTTTACATTTCCAGTTTCTAGATCCTACTTCAGACTCTTTTTACTTGAGGCTTGCAGTGGACTCTTAACTAATCTGCCTTCAGTTGTTCTGTCTCTTTCCCATGCGTACTAGTCAGGGTGAGTGAGGTTATGTTACAGTGACAAATAATCAGAAAATCTCAATGGCTTAAAACAAAATTTACATGTAGTTTGTTACATGGTCATCATAGATTCCAGGGCTTGATTTCCATTGCATGTTCACTCAGTGACTCAAGCTCCACTCTTTAGGATTTTGTCAGTTCTCAAAGGAGAAAGGGGTGCAGTATCATTTCACTCTGATAGTTAAATGTTCTGTCCCGGAAGTAACACACTAGCTTCCACCCATAGCCTTTGGCCAGAACTAGTCACATAGCAGAAACGTGGAGTCCTCTCATGCAAGTGGAGAAATGAATATTGGGGAACATTAGGGAGCTGCACTGTTCTATCCTACAATGAAGGCCAGAATTCTCCACTGAAGACCAGGTCCTCCAACGAAGGTCATTGGAATCTCTGCAAAACATGCCATTACTTAAAACCTTTCACAGTTCCCACTCTATCAGACAGCCTAGAATTCATGGATCTCTAACATGTATGGAATAATCACTATTTCTCAAGCCCTTATTATGTTAGACACCCTGCTATATTCTTTAATCCATTATATTATCTCTCACAACTGTTCAAAATAGGCATTATTATCCTCATGTGACAGATGAAGAAACTGAGACTTAAAGAATGTTCTAGCTTGAACTTCTCCAAAATCAGACCACGTGGCAAGGACCTAGATACTCGGAAGCCCAGTGAGGGAGGGGAGTTGTGATAACAGCAAGAGAGGAGTGTCAATGATGGATAATGAGTGGTTACCAGCGGGGGCAGCCACAGACCCTCTGAGAGACTGTACAGCAAGGCTCTACACTGAGGGCGAGGAACTGGGCCAGTTTTCCACTAGCTCCTACACATCATTGCTTGAGGGCTGCTCTAATATGTTAATTCCCCGGCACCTTTCCCCGGCCCTACCCACAAGCCAAGCACATGTTGTCAGCCCTTCTGCAGAGGTGAGCAGGCTGTCAGCTTTCTGGAAGTGTTGATTCCCCGAGGGGATATGGGCATTGGCAGCTAATGCTACAGAGAGGTGGAGCTTCTTGCATAAGGAATGCAGCAAATACTCTTGTCCACCACTGCCCACAAGGACCTCGCACTGTTTACTAACTAACACTGGAGGTGAATCCGGGTATCGGCCAAAATGAATCACTGACCACTCTCCAAGCCATCTTGTCTTTTTTCTTTCTCTCCCTGTGTTCATACCATTTCTTCCTCAGGGAGTTCTCTCTTTTCCATGCCTCCTATTTAAATTCTGTGTTCTCTGCTCAGCTCAAACACCGCCTTCTCCATGAAGCTTTCTTTGATCACCCAAAAATCTGCTTTCCCCTCTCAACCCAACTGTGATCAGTATGTTCTTTTAACACGTCCCCTGGCCTGTCTTGTGTGACAGAGATGCATGGACAGGTCTTTCTCTGGATTAGACTATAGACTCTTTGAGGGCATAAATCCTATTTTATTCCATTGCTTCAAATGCTTGGTGGAGTAAGGCAGATAAATATGACTGTACATGTGCACACCTCCATAGGCACATTCCTTTCACTTTCAGTCCAGGTTGGCTAACTTTGCCAAACATCACACTGAAGTCTGGATTTCAGGAGGAGGTGGTTTTCTACTTTTCTGCTCAATGCACCACCATCAGCTTCTCTACTTACCAGACTTCTGGCATCTGTGTTGCCACTTGCAGTGTCTGCTTCTGAGAGGGACAGGAGAAGTTGCTGACCGATGAGGACAGGGTAGTCTCCAGCAGCCTGTGGCAGGTTCCTTTTAGGTGTCATATCTGGGGGATGCATTGTTGTTCTGGGGGATGCATTGTTGTTCAGTTGCTAAGTCATGTCCGACTCTTTGCGACCCCTGGACTGCAGCACACCAGGCTTCTCTGTCTTTCACTATCTCTTCGAATTTGCTCAAACTCATGTCCAGTGAGTTGGTGATGCCATCCAACCATCTCATCCTCTGTCACGCTCTTATCCTCATAACCTCATTCTTTCCCAGCATCAAGTCTTTTCTAATGAGTCAGCTCCTCCCATCTGGTGGCCAAAGTATTGAAGCTACAGCTTCAGCATCAGTCCTTCCAATGAATATTCATGGTTGATCTCCTTTAGGATTGAATGGTTTGATCTCCTTGCAGTCCAAGGGACTGTCAAGAGTCTTCTCCAGCACGACAGTTTGAAAGCATCAGTTCTTTGATGCTCAGCCTTCTTTATGGTCCGACTCTGACAGCCATACATGACTCCTGGAAAAACCATGGCTTTTACTAGGCTGACCTTTGTTGGCAAAGTGATGTCTGGGGAATGCATACTTCTCGTTGTTATTCAGTCTCTCAGTCATGTCTGACTCTTTGTGACCCCATGGATTGTAGCACACCAGGCTTCCTTGTCCTTCACCAACTCCCGGAGCTTGCTCAAACTCAGGTCCATTGAGTCGGTGATGCCATCCAACAGGCTCATCCTCTGTTGTTTCCTCCTGCCTTCAATCTTCCCCAGCATCAGGGTCTTTTCTAATGAGTCGCCTCTTTTCATCAGGTGGCCAAAGTATTGGAGCTTCAGCTTCAGCATCAGTCCTTACAATGAATATTCAGGACTGATTTCCTTCGGGATTGACTGGTTTGATCTCTTTGCAGTCCAAGGATCTTTCAAGAGTCTTCTCCAACACCACAGTTTAGAAAGCATAAATTTTGAATGCCTGTCATTATTCCCATTCAAAATGGCAGTGGAACGAAGATGGTTTGCCTCATTCAGGGGACATGACCAGGAGAGTGTGATTAACATTTCTGGGAACACATCTTACTGCCATAAACCGTACACCAAGGGTTGCTAATAGACAGGAGGCAACAAAAATCTTCAGCTTTGTGTGTTCAGAATTGGAAAGAGGAAGCCACTCTTGAAGCATCTTCATTTGCACTTTCAGTGGTGCAGGCTGAAGAAGGGAATTCTACCTGACCCTCTCTCACTTCCAAAGAGATACTCTCGTGTTCCTGAGGATCACCTTTCAGGTTTCCATGGTACACCGGAGCTCCATGATAAATAACAGCAGGATAGGTGGTCCTGGCATCCTCCATGTGAGAAAACTTTGTGTCGAGGTTTTCTCACATGCCATCTGGACCGCTCCTTGGGAATATTGCTGTTCAGTTTTGAAATGCTGAGCCCAAAGAGGCACTTTGGCCACAGGTAGTAGTAATTCATTCTAAATAAAGAATGAATCTATCTCCTCTTTTCCCCCAACAAGGTTATATTCTTAGTCAAATTCTTTTCTAAAATACTATAGCTAATAACTGCTTTAACAATTTCCTGCACAGCAAATTCTTAATTACATAGTGGACTAAGAAAAAGGCAGCATTTTCTTTTATCTGTTTTAAACGAGTTGACTTTCGATTTCATTGACTACCCCTTTGTTCTTACAGGGCTAAGAGTTTGTTTGAAGGGTGGCTTTGTCATGTTTCATGTGACTATCTCCATGGCCTAAACAAGAAGTCTACCAGAAAAACCTTGAAAAATTCAGCTTCTTAGTTGTGAGTCTCCCACAGGAGCAGGCAACCTTCCAGTTAGCTTTTATCTCTCAGATTCTGCAGTCCATCCCATTTATAAACCACTCGTGTCCCCTCAGTTTGCTGTTCAACAGTAACCAAGTACTCATAGTCAGTGAGTTAATTATTATTCCTATATCAAAGCTACATAAAGACTCCAGACATACAGAGAGGACAGTGCTCACATGTACATGTATAGGCAATTGAAGTCCACTTTGCAAAGGCACGTGTTGATATTAGGAAAATTTTGTATATACATGTATAAGCAGGTTGGCCGGGGCTCGGAGGGCGGGCAGTGATTAATCAAGAGGAACATTTGGAGGAGTCAAATTTTGGGCCAGTGTTGGAGAGAAAGGGCATAATTTTATAGCAAGTCATATAAACATTTATTATTATCATTCTTGGTGAGATAGTTGATATTTCTATGGAGAACCATTAATAATTGTTAAAAATAAATCCATTCCTGCTCTCTATTTGTCTCTCTATGGAACATACAACAGAAATTTGCCCTTGTGAAAAACTGCTCTGTTGGAAAGCTCCTTTCCTGTTTGTTTTTAGGTTGCAGCTTTTATTTCTGCCTTTAAGCCTCTGACTCCATATGTTTTTCATTTCCACTCAGAGGAGTTTGTACTGCGGTCGACCAGAACTTCTAGTCTAATAAGGTTTTTTATTTTTGACTTTTTAATTTGTCTAGTGTTTCAAAGTACAAAGACCCTTTGCCTTCTAATCTGGGCTGGGTTGCAGTTGTCCTGATAAGTGGTGTGGTGAGAAGAACATGGGTTTTGAAGGCAGAAGACCCGGGTTTGAATCCCAGTCTTAGCTGTGTGACTTTAGATAAGACCTTCAACCTCTCTGAACTTCTGTTTCCTTGTTTGCAAAATAATGAGAACAGTACTTATTGCCTCCAGAATGACAGCAAGTATTAAATTTAGTCACATACGTGATGTAAATTTTAAATGTGTTATTTAAATGATTAGTGCTGTAATTGTACAGGCACTGCTTTGAGACTTGGCTGCCAAGAATTCCCCCTTTAAGGTCGTCTTCTATTTCTGAAACACTTTAATTGTAAACAGTTACCCACACCAGAACCATGTTTTTCCTTATCAATCCCAAAGACACCTTTGGGGACCTCGTGTGGTTCCTCAAGGTATAAATGGTGGCGTTATAGGTTTTATGGGGTTATTGCCTAATGTCAGTGCATCTTACCAAATTACACAAGAAACCAACATTATCCTTGCAAGTCTTTATTATTTTTCTTCATAAAGTATAGTGTATAAGCTTTGATGTCTACACATGTGACTCCCATTTATGGAGCCATTTGTAGGAAAGTATTAGCATTTCTTGGTAAGCAGTCTGTGGGGTTGATACTCACACTCGGAGATGCATGTGGAAATGGGTATCTATTAAGGAAAAGTAGATTTCAGGCCCTGGTCTCACGCTCAATCCAGGTGCACACTCATTAAGAATGCTTCATATTGATGTTTCTTTCTTTTTCTTTATTACTCCATCTGTCAGCTGTAATATTACTAGATAGCAAACTGCTCCAAACTCAATGATTTATAAGAGCTAATTATTTATCCTCACTCATGTGCCTGCACCTTGGCTGGGGATAGACCCAGGCTGGCAGTGCTGTTTGAAGGTGCAGGTTCTTCTGGGCTTGACTCATTGTAACATTTTAGACTTGAGTCAGCTCCACATTTGTCTTAGGTCTTTTCTGGTTGAAGGGGCTGCCATGGCGATAACAGAGGCACAAGGCGCAAGCCCAAGTGCACAGACCATACCAAACTTCTTATAATATCATGTCTGCTGTCGAAGTAATACTGCTAAGCTTAAAGACAAGGAACGGGTCAGCAGATACACTCTGCTTACCCTGAAGCCAAAGCAAAGTGCATGGCCATACCCAGTGTAAAAGGGGTAGGGACATAATAGTCTTTCCATGTTGGAGGATGGGGAGGTTGAATATTTTTTGTCAGTAATCTAATAGTCTGATTGCCAAGTACATATGTTGAATTCCTATAAATAAAATATTTATGTGTGGTGAGACTCTACAGTATAAACATAAAAGGTCCAATGCACCTCTACAAGGGCCATCCTGAAATGACACATACAGGATGATTCTCCCACACAGAACCATTTCCATTGTTAAGAAAGATAAGAAAGGCTGTAGGTTTTACAGGTTTGTCTTGGGTCTAGCTATGATTCTTCTATTCCACTCCCTTTCAAGAAAGTGTATCTACCTTGACTTATTTTTTAAAAAGCAAATCATTCTTAAACTTTGGTCCTGTAGGTATGATTAATCATGAATTGCTTGTAATAAAGCTCACACTGATGGCAACATGCCATGACTTAAGACCTACAGGTAGATTCCACTAACCAGTAACCAGAGTGCCTGGGCAGTTGATTACAAAACAAAATCCATGGAATGCTGCAGTGATCTGGGCTCTATGATGAACTTTTTATGAGTTTGAATTTGAAAAGGAAAGCATGTTTGTGCTAGTAATCAAGACAGAGAAGGACCATGCTTGATCTTTGAATGAGTGGGTGTTTTAACATAATATACTTCAAAAGTTTAAAAATATATATGACTGATGAAGAAGGTATAGATGGACAAAATGTCTAATGAGGATGACCAGGAGTGTGTTAGGAGAGTTCCAATATTTTACCACACGGAAAAGGTTAGAAAAGAATCAACTGCAAATAAAAATTTAATTGATATTTAAAAAAATTAGGCTGAAACCAAGAGGAGGATCCTGACTTGAAATTTATAACTGTATTGTTGTTGCTGTTCAGTCGCTAAGTCATGTCTGACTCTTTGCAACCGCATGGACCTTAACCTGCCAGGCTCCTCTGTCCATGGGATTTTCCAGGAAGAATACTGGAGTAGATTGTCATTTCCTTCTCCAGATATAATTGTATACCTTTTTACATACCCAGAATGTACCCAAATGATAAATAAGATTACAATGATGGTCATCAAACAACTAGTATAAACTACCTCCCACACTTCTAGTAGGAAAAATGCTTAAGTAAGGCAGAATGTATTCCATTGCTAGGCTAACTTTGTTTCTCAATTGACTGTGGATTGAAAGACCACAGTTTTATGCTACCTACTTTGTGAAGGCAAATATCACATTATAGGTCATACAAGTAGCAACTCTGAAATGTAGAGGAATACTTGTTATGTATTTAGGGTTTGTGCTGTTGAAACTGCAATATACAATCAGAAACAAGCCCAAGAATCATTGTTAAGACACTTTGGGAAGTTCACACATCTACATCTGGTTACACCCAACACTCATGGTCAGGAAATTCATTAGAAATGATGTGTGGGTGAGAAAAGAATGTCTTTGGGGTATTGATAGCATCAGGTTAGAAAAAAAGAGTGGTTTCCACCCAGTCCCTTTATAGGAGAAACCCAAGCAGAAAGATAGAAAATCTCTCGACTCTTATTGCTTTAACTATATTAAGTGAAGCTAAAGAATTGTTCTACAGGAAGCAATTATTAATTTTTTATGATGATGATCATAGAATCAACTTACAGATATGTACTCTAGTAAATTGAATCATTTGAATTCCAACAGAGGTCAGTTTAACTCTAAAGTTCATTTCAGTAGATTTAGTGGCCTCACAATATACTCAGCTGCCTCTTATTTAAAGAGAGTGGCATCTTCTTTACAAAAGAATTCCAAGTAATAAATGTCAAAGGAATGAGAGAAATAGAAAATCACTGTTCGTCAAACGCTTCAATAATAATGAATGCAGGCAGGATCCATCAATGAACATTCCCAAAGTTTGAAGAGAAGCGGAATAAAAATATCTCCCCACCCAAAGATACTTATTAATTCCAAAGGGAAAAAATAGTAACTTTACAATGGAAAACCTTGGCAGACAGCACTGTATCCAAATGACCCAGGTTAACATCACCAGTAATAAGACATATTGACATTCTGTAACCCTTGATATAATGAATTAAGAAGGATGTCACTTTTGTATGGTTCTTGCCCAAAATATATGACCTCAATCGAATCACAAAGAAATTTCACAAAACTGAATTGAGGGATATTCTACAAAATAACTGACCAGTACTCTTGAAATGTATCAGAGTCATGAAAGACAAAGAAGGATTTAGAAATTATTACAGATTGTAGGAGTTTAAGGAGACATGACAGTTTAATGCAAGATAGGATCCTAGACTGGATTCTAAAACTAAAAAGGGCATCAGTGGAAATATGGCCAAAATTTGAATAAGGACTCTAGTTATAAATGTTGAAACCAACTAATTTCCTGGATGTTATCATTGTGCTAAGGTTATGTAAGATGCTGACATTAGGAGAAGCTTGGTGAAGAGCATATAGGAACTCTCTGTACTATTTTTGCAAATTTTCTGTTAAGTCTGAAATTTAATAAATAAATACAAAGTTTAGAAAAATAAAAAGATAATGTTATAGCTTAAATTAGCTCAGTTGGTAAAGAATCTGCCTGCAATGCAGGAGACCCAGGTTCAATTCCTGGGTTGAGAAGATCCCCTGGAGGAGGAAATGTCAACCCACTCCAGTATTCTTGCCTGGAGAATCCCATGGACAGAGGAACCTGGCATGCTACAGTCCATAGGGTTGCAAGAGTCGGACACGACTTAGCTACTAAAGAGAGAGAGAGGGATCTTATTGTATTACTAAAGAGTCATCCTTTTACCCAATAAAGACATTTATCATTATTATTTACTTATTCAGAAACAGAAATTTCAAGGATTTAAAAAATATCTTGGCAGTGAACTTCAGATTACACAATTTTGTTTTGGCATTAAAGCATTCATTGGGTATTTTATTCCTTTTGATTTTGTCCACTGGATTTTGGACTCTTTGTCAAGACTAGCATTTATGAACCATAAATCACATCAGAAATAGGAGGAAACCTTTTAAGAAAGATTTCTGTTCTAACCCAAATTTGCTTGACTCTCTGAGTCTGTCCTGACTCTTTGGGAATTACCTGATGTTTAAAATCTAGCTTCTCAGGTGGAAAAAAAAACAAAGCGAGAGCCATTCGTTAGTAAGTGCGATTAGTCCTGAAGGGCTGCACGTATTGTTCCTGGGTTCACTTTCCAAATACCAGCACTGGGAGATGTTCCAATAACTTCTGAGTGCTGAAAGCCTCAAACCATCAGAGCTATATCTGGGCAACTGCCCCATTCCTTGCCCCTGGTGTCAGGTAGAGAGAAGCAGCCAAGGAGGAGACCGCCTGCAGTGGGGTGCATACTCCATGAGTGACCAAAGACAACATTTGTCCAGTGATTTCAGTCAGGATCCAGTGCCGTTCAGTCCAAAGCCACAGTGTGTGTAGACCAGGAGAATGGCTTCTAGAAAGCTGGTGTCTTCAAGGGTTTATGAAGCTTTGAGTGGAAAACGTCTCTAAGCTCGTTAAGATGCGTATGAGAGGAGCTGTGGCTGAGAGGAGGGGACAGGTGACTTGGTAACATGCTCGACCTAAGGACCTTTACTGGTGACGCGTCCCTGATGTTTCCTTCTTCTCCTTCTGTACCACAGTCAGCATTATTCAGAGGCTTCGGTTTTGACTGGGGCTCCAACTGTATGTGAACAATGTCTGAGTTATCTTTGGAGATGATTTCCTAGCTACTCTTTTGCACGGCTATCTGATTGGAGAGACAAAAGGCATCTCAACTCCTTGTACTTCTCTGTTGCTCCCTTGCAACGTGGCAGCCTACAGACAGCTCCCTTACTCAGTCCTAGTGAGCCCACGCTTTCCCAAGCCTCTGTCTTTGGACCATCTCGGGGGCTGTAAAACACTTAATGGAAGTTCGTAAGTTGGGGCTTTAAGTAAATTTAAGGCATTAAGTACTCTATTAGATAACTATTTGAATGCCTATGAATATGAAAGTTTACTTCCATTAAGTTACGCAAATACATATAAACAGTGGTTCCCAACCTTTTTGGCACCAGGAACCAGTTTCGTGGAAGACAATTTTTCCATGGACTGGAGGTGGGGGATGGTTTTGGGATGATTCAAGGGCATTGCATTTATTCGGAACTTTATTTCTATTATTTTTATTTTATTCTATTATATTTTGCATCAGTTCCACCTCAAATCATCAGGCATTTGATCCAGGAGGTTGGAGACTTCTGCATGTAAATATAAAATCTCTATACATTTATCAAACATTAGCCAAAATCAATGAATGTTTATTAGAGATTAAGCACTATTTTGAGTACCTTGCACTAATTTAATCCTTATACAAGATTGGGATACAAGTACAACTATTATTGCCATTTGATAGTTGGAAAAACTGAGGCACAGAAAAGCTAAGGCAGTCCCCTTAGTAATTACAGCTGAGTAATTACAGATGAGTGATAGGGACAGGTTGTGAATGGAGGCAATATTGCCCAGGGACTGTGCTTGGGGTCACTACAGCCCTGGGCTTTGGCTTGTATTTTGCAACATGAAAGAAAAGATGAGTGTAGGCAAGACTGTGCTTCCTCAGATGTCCATTACTGTGAAAAAATAAAATTTCTATTTCTATAGTGTTCCCTTGTCCACTGGTTATTCTTTGCCTATAAAGCATCCACGTACTATGTAGCTTACATAAAGAAGTTAACGTAAACCCCAGTGAGTTGGAATAGAATTCATGACATCCTGGCAAACACATAAGTGTGGCTTGTCTATGGCCAGTCTCCTAGCCAGGTGGCAGACAGGAGTCACCTGACAGCTATTTATTGAGCATCTGTTACGTGCTGGGCACTGTTCAAGATACAGGAGATGCCTTAATGAGCAAACAAAGACACAGATCTTTGCTATCATAAAGCTTCTATTCTTGAGGGAAGAGAGAGACAATAAACAATAACCTGCAAATAAATACATAAATAGATACTAGTAGTGCCATAGAAGAACTAGAAATACTGCTGAGTTAGGAATAAGAAGAGCTAGGCAGGGACGGATATGAGGCTGCCATTTCCAGTAGGATGGTCAGGTCAGTCTCATGGAGAAGATCAAACGACTCCAAGGAGGTGAGTGAGTTAGCAATATAAAGAACCGCCGGTAAAAACATCCTAAGGTGGGAGTGTGCCTGACAGGTTCCAGGAGCATCGAAAGGCCAGAGCATCTGGAGCTGAGTGGTGGGAGTGAGAGAACAGAGTTGCAATCAATTGGGGGTCAGATGGGCTAAGAGCTAGAGAATCACATTCATGCTGAGTAAGTGAGGAGCCACTGCAGGGTTTTGAACAGAAGAATCACCTGGTTGGATTCTCTTTTTAAAATGACACTCTGGCTGCTGTGTGGACACTAGATGTGAGGGGGTTAAACATAGAAACAGGGAAACCTGTTAGGAAGCAGTAGCTGGTGACTCAATCTGGGATGCGTTAGCAGAGGTGGCGAGGAGTGCTTGAGTTGTAGCTGTATTTTGAAGATAAAGCCAAGAGGATTTTCTGATGCATTGGATGTGGGTGTGAGTAAAAGAGAGGAGGCAAGAATGATGCCGAGATTTTTAGCCCAAGCAACTAGAAGAAGGACTACGTAAATTTGGATGAAGGAGACTGTAGGTGAAGTGGGTTTTGGTGATGGTTGGCATCAGGAGTTCTGTTTTGGGTGTGTACCATCTGAGATGGTTGTTAGACATCCACATGTCAGGAAAGCAGTTGAATGCATGAGTCTGGAGTTCAGAGGAGAGGTCAAAGCCCAAACAATGGTATTTAAAGCCAAGTGTAGAAGAGATCAGGCTTCCCAGGTGGCTCAGTGGTAAAGAATCTGCCTGCCAGTACAGGAGATGCAGGAGATGTGAGTTCAATCCCTGGGTCAGGAAGATTCCCTGGAGGAGGAAATGGCAATATTCCAGTATTCTTGCCTAGAAAATTCCAGGGACAGAGGAGCCTGGTGGGCTACAGTGTATGGGGTATGGGGTCTCAAAGAGTCAGACACGATTTAGCAACTGAGCATTCACGCACATGGAAGAGCTCATCAAGAAAGGGAGTGTAGGTACTAAAACATTAAATCAGAGATAAGGAGGACTCAACAGAAGATGCTGAAAGGGAGTGAGATGAAACCAGGAGAAAGCAAGGAAAGGATGGTGTCCTAGAGGCCAAGAGAAGGAAATATGTCAGGAGGACAACTGATAGATTGGCAAACACAGTTAATAAGTCAGGTGAGGTGGGGACGCAGAACTGGCCATTAGACTTAGCACAGATAGAGGACATTGGTGACTTTGAAGAATTCTGACCAAGGTAGATTTAAAGGAAATTGAGAGGAGGGAAGACAGTGACTACAGACAGCTCTTTCTGGGGAGTGTTCCTGCCAAGGGGAAGAAAAATGGTGATAGTTACCAGAAAACAGTTGAGTCAGGAGAAGTTTTTCTAAGATGAGAGAAGTAACAGTAGGTTTAATTGGCTTATAGCTCAGGTTCTTTAAATAGCATTATGACATCTAGAATTCATAGAGAAAATCTGCTAAAATACTACTGCTGGTGTCATGCGAGAACTGAAAGTAGGGAGGATGAAGGAAGCTAAAAATGATATGGGAAGGAAAAGAGAGGGGCCTGAGGATTGATACCTGTTAAATTCTGTGAGTTTGGGGGGAACTGGTTATCAGCAATGGCTAGATCCACTCATTGTGTTGTGCCAGGCAACTTATCCAGTGCCTGTATGCAGTTGGCATCAATCTCCCCCATCCTGATAGTCCCCCAAATCCAGCTTAATCCTGTGATAGATCACTCAACTAGATGCATAGATCTCATAATATAAACCTGAGATCCAGGTCTGAGATTCCTCTGAGGTAATAGTGATGGACCTGGCATAGACTTGGGAGTCAGGCAAGTTGACATTCAAGATCTTAGCGTGGCCACCCTCCTGCTGTGGCCAATAAAATCTTCAGCCTTCATTTTCTTATGTGCATGAAGGGAAGGATAATAATGACTACCTTATAAGGTTGTATGGCTTCCCTTGTAGCTCAGCTGGTAAAGAATCCACCTGCAATGTGGGAGACTTGGGTTTGATCCCTGGGTTGGGAAGATCCCCTGGAGAAAGGAACGGCTACCCACTCCAGTACTCTGGCCTGGAGAATTCCATGGACTGTATATCCATGGGGTTGCAAAGAGTCAAACACGACTGAGAGACGTTCACTTTATAAGGTTGTGCAAAAATAATGAAAGAATAAATATAACCATAAATGTTGTCACACAAAAGAGCCAATAAATTAATTTCCTGCTTCCTTCTAAAATATAGCTTAATTATATTTCTATTCTTTGGGGTCATCTCTTCCCAACAATTCAGAGGCACTTCTTCACTCGGACTCTTGAAACTTCAGACTATTTCTTTAAGAGATTTGTTTTTGAGTTGTCTGAGAATAAAAAAAAGAGCACCTTATAAAAAGCCTTTCTTCCTATGTTCAAATAACTGTAAAATAGACAATATAGATTTTTCAAAAGCTTCCCTCATACCCGGTAAGAGGCAAAGCCTTATTTCAGTTATTTCAGCTCCAGGGTAATTTTCTGAACAGGCTGTATATACCTGAAGTGAAGATTTCATGAGTAGTCTCTACTCTTGCTACTCCCTAATAGTCTTTATGCCCCAATAGCCCAGATTCAACAGTGAGCTCATTCTGGACTCTTAGAATCCCAGGGCTTAGCAGCTATCATCTAACTCATAATGCATAGCTGCTCATGAGAAAAGAGTATGGGAAGGTCTTCATTCCCATTTCACAGAGGAAGTAAGAAAACACTAGCAAGTTGTGAAATTGTGTAAAATATACCTATTGTACCTGAGATTTACCCAGAAGACTTCTGGGGGTATCTTTAAAGGAATTCTTAAAGAGAAAAACATTTCCCAAGTCTAACTCCTCTTATCAGTCTACTGTAGTTTTCTCATTATTCCTCAGTGAGGATTTAAGGAGGGAGGCAGCTGAGCTATTGCCTAAAAAGTTTTAAACTATCACAAGGATGTCAAAATTTCAGTGGAAATATAAGATGAAGACAATTGTAGTTACCAGAACTTCTCTCATCAGTTCAGTTCAGTTCAGTTGCTCAGTCATGTTCGACTCTTTGCGACCCCATGCACTGAAGCACGCCAGGCTTCCCTGTCCATCACTAACTCCTGGAGCTTACTCAAACTCATGTCCATTGAGTTGGTGATGCCATCCAACCGTCTCATCCTCTGTCGTCCCCTTCTCCTCCCGCCTTCAATCTTTCCCAGCATCAGAGTCTTTTCCAATGAGTCAGTTCTTCACATCAGGTAACCAAAGTATTGGAGTTTCAGCTTCAGCATCAGTCCTTCCAATGAATATTTAGGACTGATTTCCTTTAGGATGGACTGGTTGGATCTCCTTGCTGTCCAAGGGACCCTCAAGAGTCTTCTCCAACACCACAGTTCAAAAGCGTAATTCTTTGGTGCTCAGCTTTCTTTATGGAGAAGGAAATGGCAACCCACTCCAGCACTCTTGCCTGGAAAATCCTATGGACAGAGGAGCCTGGTAGGCTGCAGTCCATGGGGTCACTAAGGGTCGGACACGACTGAGTGACTTCACTTTCACTTTTCACTTTCATGCATTGGAGAAGGAAATGGCAACCCACTCCAGTGTTCTTGCCTGGAGAATCCCAGGGACGGGGGAGCCTGATGGGCTACTGTCTATGGAGTTGCGCAGAGTCGGACACGACTGAAGCGACTTAGCAGCAGCAGCAGCAGCAGCAGCAGCTTTCTTTATAGTCCAACTCTCACATTCATACATGACCACTGGAAAAACCATAGCTTTGACTAGACGGACCTTTGTTGGCAAAGTAATGTCTCTGCTTTTAAATATGCTGTCTAGGTTGGTCATAACTTTTCTTCCAAGGAGCAAGCATCTTTTAATTTCATGGCTGCAGTTACCATCTGCAGTGATTTTGGAGCCGAAAAAATAAAGACTCTCACTGTTTCTATTGTTTCCCCATCTATTTGCCATGAAGTGATGGGATCAGATGCCATGATCTTAGTTTTCTGAACATTGAGCTTTAAGCCAACTTTTTCACTCTCCTCTTTCACTTTCATCAAGAGGCTCTTTAGTTCTTCGCTTTCTGTCATAAGGGTGGTGTCTTCTATATATATGAGGTTATTGATATTTGTCCTGGCAATCTTGATTTCAGCTTGTACTTCATCCAGTCCAGCATTTCTCATGATGTACTCTGCATATAAGTTAAATAAGCAGGGTGACAATATATAGCCTTGATGTACTCCTTTCCCAATTTGGAACCAGTCTGTTGTTCCATGTCCAGTTCTAACTGTTGCCTCTTGACCTGCATATAGATTTCTCAGGAGGCAAGTCAGGTGGTCTGGTATTTCCATCTCTTTAAGAATTTTCCACAGTTTATTGTGATCCACACAGTCAAAGACTTTGCCATAGTCAATAAAGTAGAAGTAGATGTTTTTATGGAATTCTCTTGCTTTTTTTATGATCCTGTGGATGTTGGCAATTTGATCTCTGGTTCCTCTGCCTTTTCTAAATCCAGCTTAAACATCTGGAAGTTCATGGTTCACGTTACTGTTGAAGCCTGGGTTGGAAAATTTTGAGCGTTACTTTGATAGCGGTGAGATGAGTGCAATTGTGCAGTAGTGTGAGCATTCTTTGGCATTGCCTTTCTTTGGGATTGGAATGAAAACTGACCTTTTCCAGCCCTGTGGCCACTGCTGAGTTTTCCAAATTTGCTGGCATATTGAGTGCAGCACTTGCACAGCATCGTCTTTCAGGATTTGAAATAGCTCAACTTGAATTCCATCCTCTCCACTAGCTTTGTTGGTAGTGATGCTTCTTAAGGCCCACTTGACTTCACATTCCAGGATGTCTGGCTCTAGGTGAGTGATCACACCATTGTAGTTATCTGGGTCATGAAGATCTTTTTTGTATGGTTCTTCTGAAGAACTTCTCTCATAGAGAGTACCAAATCCTCAAGGGAGTTCTTGTTAACAAAAGAATTCCTGAAATGCCCTGTAAAGAGATGAGTCTATTGACCCATAGGGCTTCTTAGTTTTTTTTTGGCAGGGGGTGGGGTTCCAAGTTTTGCTGAGTGAGCTATGCAAGTTTAGGGCCGGAGTTGAATTGCTGGGCAAGACAACTAAAGCTAAGCCTGTGAATCACTGGCCGTTCTTCATAATCCCCTAGGCAGTGGGTAGCTTGTCTTAAATAAGTATTGATCATATATATGAAGAATATTGATTTGAGTTTCTGCTCAAATGTTTGGGACAATGGGTAGAGGTTAAACACACAGGTACTTCTACTTCTACTCAAAGCCCCACTAAAATGATTTCAAAGTATTTTTTTAAGTATATGTTTGTGTTTTTTAAAAAATAGTTAATTTTATTTTGTTTACACTGGGTCTTTGTTGCTGCATGGGGGCTTTCTCAAGTTGTGGTGATCAGGGGCTACTCTTTATTGCAGTGTGTGGGCTTCTCATTGCAGTGGCTTCTCTTGTTCCAGAGCACAAGCTCTAGGGCACATGAGCTTCATCAGTTGTGGTGCATGGGCTTAATGGCTCCGTGGCACGTGGAATCTTCCTGGACAGGGATCAGCCCCATGTCTCCTGAATTGGCAGGCAGATTCTTATCCACTGCACCACCAGGAAAGTCCTCAAAGTATTTATTTATTTAAACAAAACGATCAACAGAATTGGAGTAGGAAACCTCCACTGAATTCTTGAAGCTGAAAGGTATGAGTAAGAGTAATAAATGACTTAATAGACTTAAGAAACTACAATCCTAAGCTGGCAGTAAGGAAAGCTAAATGCCTATCAGATTTACATCGTGAAATCTCTTAAGTTTCCAGAGATTGGAAGCACTAGATTCTTCTGAAAGTAGGAGGTGAATGGAAAGCTAAGATAAAAAGAAGAGACGAAAGCATGATTAAGAAGTAGTCAGAGTCCCAGGTATCTTTTTAACACTTACATAGCTGGGCAGTTCCTCCCCATTCCTTTCCCAGAAGATTAGTAAAGCAAAAGTTCTGTGGCACTCATCACAGTTAAGATGGGTACCATACTGAAAAGTATATGTACATAGGATGCTGAGACTTCATAGTCTTCTTCTTTACTCAGCCCCCATATTTTTGGCAGACAGACTTTCCCCTTTGGGTAGGATATAGGAGAATCCTTCTTTGCGATTTGACTAGCTTAAGAGGAAAGACTTGATGTTGATTTTGAAAACTCTTGAAACAGCCACAGTAAAGTTCACAGTCAAGAAGTCCACTAACACACAAAGTTTACAATGAGCTTTTGATCCCTGAACATTAAATTGTGAGCAGATAATCAAGGCTTCCTAGGCATCTAAAGAATGCCTCTAAAATGAAAAATAGAAACAAAAATTATAAAAAAGAAATAAGCAACTTGAAAGGAATAGACTATGTGAAGAAAAGAAAATAGAAAAGAAAGAAAAAAATGATTCACTTACATCCCTAGGAAGATCAGATACTGCAACCATAGAACATGAGCAGGATATTAGATAAAAGGAAATAATAACCAGAGGGCAAAAAGAGCTCTGGGATTTTAATAATATGATATAGAAATCAAAACTCACTGTAAGGATTAAAAAGAGAAATTTTTAAGGGCTTCCCTGGTGGCTCAGCTGCAATGCAGGAATCCATCTGCAATGTGGGAGACCTGGGTTTTATCCCTGGGTTCGGAAGATCCCCTGGAAGAGGGAACAGCTACCCACTCCAGTATTCTGGCCTGGAGAATTCCATGGACTATATAGTCCATGGGGTCGCAAAGAGTCAGACACGACTGAGCTACTTTTACTTTCACTTTGGAAGTGATAAAGAAATGGCAAAAGGAAAGGAAAGAGAGTTAGTGCCCCATCTGGGATATCAAATATACAAATAACAAGTATTTTTCCATGGAAGAACAGGGGAAAAAAAACACAGGAGATGTCACCAATGAAATAGTTCTGAGATATTTTCTAGAACTGAAGGGCATGAATTTATAGCTCAGAAAGGTCCACACATGAAAACAGATCCAAACCAGAGGGTGAAGACAAAATGCTACAAAATTCTAGAATGTAAAAACAAAAGCATAGAAAAAGTCAAGAGGTGGCTTTGGACTTCAACAGCACTGACAACAAAAAGACTGTGGAGCAATTACTTCAAACTTCTGAAGGAAAATGATTTCTACCTCAAAATTCCATATCCAGCTGAACTATCAATCAAGAGTGAGGATGTAAGACTCTTGATACATTTACCTCTCTCATGCCTTTCCTCAGGAAGCTACTGGAGGGTGACTCCACCAAAACAAGACAGGTAACTTAGAAGAGGCAAGAGGCAGGACACAGGGTACAGGGAACAGGAAATCCAGCCCAGGAGGGTGATACAATGAATCCCAGGACAATGGTGGAGAGGAAATGCTAGGATGATAAATACTTTAGATAAGGAGGGCAACCAGTCCAAACTGAAAGAAGTCAACAGGCTCTGGATGGTATATCTTCAGCAAAATGAAATTGATAAAATATTGATATAAAAATTGATAAAATTGACATGTCTTAATGTCTTGAGAAGAGATTTATGAATTAAATACAAAAACAAACTACTAACAGTAAAAAATTGTGTATTACTCCAGGGGACACAAATTAGGCATCTTAGAATACTAGGATGGATTTATTATGTAAGGCCTGCACACTGTGATTCCAGAAAGGGTCAGAGGACACTTCTTTCACCAAAGCATGAGGAAGTCATTCGTTAGGTGAGCCCTGGCATCCTTGAAGAGCTCTGCTGCATAGATCAGAAATGACGATGGGAACTGCTGCCATCAAACTGAGGTCCCTGAATTCAGCGGGAATGCTGGAATTTCAGGGTTACATGGACCAAGAAGCAACATTTAATGATCAGAGATTTGGTGGGCATGGTCATCATAATTGACAGCAAGCTGAGTAGTAGTCAGGTTAGTCTTCTGACTTACTGAGATCTTTGATGTTGGCTAGTTATCATGGCAATAGGTGGGAGCCTATTATATTGTTACTTGATTTGTAAGAGTCTAGGCCTTGTGAACAGAAATCTAATTTGAATCATCACAGTTTTGTTTTTTACAAGACACTATTCCTTTGAAGGAGCACCAAATTATTAGTCAATTCACAAATCTAAATTCAACATTTAGTTACTTGGTAATCTCTGTTCTAAGACAAAGGGAATCAGCAGAGCATATATTTTAGGCTCAGTGGCTTCTTGGTTTAGGCTGATGTTTTGCTTGTTTGTGACTTACTCTCTAGGCTCACAGAGAAGCTACAACCCTTCTACAATGTTGACTATTAAAGTTTAATATCTAATGTTCAAGGCCACCTCACTGAAATACAATTGCTGCCATTGTTGCTGTTCTGTAATTTATAGTATTTTTACTTTCATGTGGCTTTTGTTTTATTTTTTATTTATATATGCACTGAAGTTATACTGCTGAGTTTGTGACATTTCTCAGACTAGTGAGAAATTGTCTGTTACATTGACAGTCCCTGATGAACCATGACTCCCTGTGGGTATTTATGCACTTCTACAGCCTCTCCTGGAAGATGATGCCGAAGTGATGCTGAGTCAATGTCGTGCCTAAGTCTTTAGAAGTCCTGAAAGCTCCTGTTTTTTTGCACTTTGGAAAAAGCCAGCTACACATGGAAGTCTAACTGCCCTGAAAGCACCACATAATGGGAAAGCCCAATATAAATACCACATGAAGGGGCCGCATGTAGGAGAATCAATAAACCCAGCTAACAGCAAGAACCAAGATCTTGGTTGCCAACCCCAGCTAGGCTCCCAGCCGATAGCAGAACCAGCAAGCCACCATGTGAGTGACGGTCCCCATCTTGAAAGGGAACCCTCCAGCCTCCAGCTGGGAGGCCAGCCGAGCTGACACTGTGTGAAACAAGAGACAGCTATTTTCACAAAGCCCAGTCCAGATTGAAGGATCATGAATAAATAACTAACGAGGTTATTTTGAGCCATTAAGGTTGGGGGTTGTTGGAGGTTGTTATTAAGTAACAGATAATTATAATACTATTTTTGTTTGTGTGTTGTACTTGGCACCTGGTTCATGGATCTGTGTTAGGCTCCATTTTCTTAGGCAGCTGTGAAAAAATTGCTGCTGATCTTTGCATATAATTCTCTTGGCAAAGATCAGTCTCTTTGGGTAGTTGTCCAACTAAGGAAATATTTCAAACTGCTTAGACATTCAAGAGAACATATGCCGAAGAGTCTATGACCTCAATAGTCAGAATTTTCTAGTATTTTGGACCAGCAGAGTTACACTGCACTCGGCCTTGTAGCTGAGTCTGGCCTGTGGGCTGGATGTGGCTTCTCGTGACCTTCACTGCTCTCTTGCTATTTCTCTGATCTGCTCGTACTCTTGGTTCTCAATTTGCTTTCAGCTTCTGGGGAAGGCCTACTGATTCCATCCCCTTAGTTTTGTGTGGGAAAGAATACTTTCCCAGAAAAAGATGTTAGAGAGATGTCCCCTTAGGAATAAACAGACTTCTTCTTCCATGTTCTTTTTCTTTTTTTAATTTATTTATTTATTTCAGTTGGAGGCTAATTACTTTACAATATTGTAGTGGTTTTTGCCATACGTTGACATGAGTCAGCCATGGGTTTACATGTGTTCCCCATCCCATCCCTCTGGGTCATCCCATTGCACCGGCCCTGAACACTTGTCTCATGCATGGAACCTGGACTGGCATTCTGTTTCACATATACATGTTTCAATGCTATTCTCAGATCATCCCACCCTCACCTTCTCCCACACAGTCCAAAAGACTGTTCTATGCATCTGTGTCTCTTTTTCTGTCTCGCATGTAGGGAATATTACTCAGCCATGTTCTTTTCAAGTAGCCTTTTTAAAAACCTCTCCCCTCTAACAATCACTATAAAGGAGAAAAAGCTAGTGTTTATCATATAAAAGTGACATGGCCAAAATGTTCTTTTAATGCTTGAAAGTCAGCTGGTCCCATTCCTGCCCCTTTTAGTCCATCCTTCTCAGGGATGGGAGGCCCTGCTGACCAATGGGGCCCCTCTCAGCACTCTCACAACTCACTCTCTTCTCTTGGTCAAACTTTGACTGGTGTCTTCTGCTCATGAGCCCTGCATGTGGTGACAGCTGGGTTGTACCAAGAGATAGGAAGCTTGACAACCAGGAGATAGGTGCATGGAAAAGAGCACCAAATTCTGAACGAGACAGATCTGGGTCAGGATGCCAGCTCTGGCATTTCTCTAGTTGTGTGACCTTAAGCAAGTTGCTTATAGTCTCCGGAGTTTCCTTATCCCCAAACTATCATATTTAATGCTTACTTTATAGAGTTTCTCTGAGGTTTAAAAGTAAATTGTATTAAGAACCTAAACCATAGAGTGGATGGTCAAAAAAAGGTAGCAGTGATGAAGATGATGATGGTGATTGGCTTTAGAGAAAGAAAGAAGGGCGAGAGAATTCTTTACTGCTTCTTTCTATCAGGGCCACTTTACCAGGCTTGACAGATTGAAGAGGAATAGGGGAGGAGAAAGAATCTGGTGGGAAGAACCAGGATTTGTTCTGGTCTCCGTATCACCTTCAGGTCTGTGTATTGCACTAAGCAGGTTGGGTGCTGCGTTGCCTACTGTACAGCAGTACATGGTGACCACCTCTTTGTTGTTTAGTTGCTCATTCATGTCCAACTGTTTGTGACCCCAGGGACTGTAGCCCACCTGGCTCCTCTGCCCATGGGATTTCCCAGGCCAGAATACTGGTGACCACCTAGGGATCCAAATTCCATGGTGGCAGCTGGGTGGAATTAGTCACAATGGTGTGCTGGGACCAGCTCTCATCAGCTCACAAGAGCCAGTTGTTCAATTTTTAGGAATTTTGCCAGCTGTTAAACACAGCTATTACACAATTTAAATGATATGAGCCTACAATCAAATCCTCAAAACTCACCACTTTTCTGATTATTTTACTGCATTTTCTGTTATCAACATTCTTGAGATTATTTACATCTAGGATTTGCACTGTGAAAATACTGCATAATTATGTGCTAAAGGGACATCTCTTTCCAACTCTGTGTTCAATAATATTTCACAGGTGACTTAAAACTGGCCACAGTGTATTTACACCATCGAAATTGGCAAGGGCTACAAATGAGGGCATTTAAAAACCTTTACCAACATGCCACTGCGTGTAGACAAGGCTGAGAGAAGAAATAGGAACAAAAGATTTCATCCTTCTGGAACTCACAGTGTGTTAATTATATGTAAGCCAATCACTAACACTAGTGAAAGAAAGAAGGAAGAGGAAGGAAGGAAGAGAAAGGAAGGAAGGAAGGAAGGAACTACTGAGGAGTGCAAAGCAGGGTATGTTGCGCCATCTTCTGATCACTGTAACTGGAAAAAACCCCTGTGCAGCAACCAGCCAGCCAAAAAAGACCCAGCACAGCAAAAAAAAAAAAGAAAAAAACCAAGCAAAAAACCTTATAAAACAAACAAATGAAAAACTTGGGAAGGCGACAGACAGTCCACTTCAGGACAGTAAATTCAATTCTTTAGGGTCAGGTAAGGTCCAGCCTGCATATTGCTTATCACCATAATGAAAAATGATAACCCAGCACCATACAATGACACCAGACACCACCACCATAGCTCCCGGCATGGACTGTGACAGAGAGAGGCTCAAATAAATCATGATGGGGAATTCCAAGTCACTCATACAGTTCTGATCCTTAAGGGTTGCCAGTTGCTTGAGGTACGCACAAAGCATGGACATTAGATGGTATTTCATCTCTGGAACAGAAGTTGATTCTTACCTTTTAAAGTGCGTCAACAGATTTGACTGACCTTTCACCCCAATCCTTTTCCACCTCTTTGTTCTCAAAAATTCCCAGAGAGTCTCATCTCTCCTTCTGCCCTTGTAAGTCACTGATTTGCTCTGAGGTTGTGTTCTTTAGATTAGCGAAGTTGGTAAGAGCTTTGGGCTCTGGGGTCAGACAATCGAGTCTAAATCCTGCTGTCCCTTACTAGCTGTATAACTTTGTACTAGTTTCCTTATCTGTGAAATGGGAGTGATGATAGCACCTACAATGTGTAATTATTTTGAGGATTAAATTAATTATACATATTAACTTGAATTTGAGCAGGCTCTGGGATATGGTGAAGGGCAGGGAGGCCTGGCGTGCTGCAGTCCATGGGATTGCAAAGAGTCAGACACAACTGAGCGTCTAAACAACAGCATAATAACTTATTGAGTTAAATCATTCAGATCTTATGTGACACATAGGGCTCAGAAAGTGTCTGTGATAATGTTTTCTTATTAAAAGCATTTCTTTATTTACTTTTGGCTGTGCTGGGTCTTCTTTGCTTCCCCTTGGTTTTCTGTAGTTGCAGCGAGAAGTCTCTTCTCCAGTCGTGGTTTGAGAGCTTCTCATTTTGGTGGCTTCTCTTGGTGCGAAACATTGGCTGTAGGTCACATGCTCGGTAGTGGCGGCTCACATGGGCTTAGTTGCCCCATGACATGTGGAGTCTTACTAGACCAAGGATCGAACCTGTCTCCCCGCTGTATTAGCAGGCAGATTCTTAACCCCTGAACCACTTGGGAAGTCCATGTTATAATTATTCTTTCATTATTATTATATGAAGCTATTCCATGCTTCACCCCTGTAATATTTCAACCTTCCTTCCTGCCTTTTTTATACTTATTCATCTTCTCTAGGAGTCTCTTTGTTTGAGTGTTATAATTTAATGACTAAGAAGAGAAAAAAAAAAAAGGTATCAATTTTTTCCTAGTGCCTTACTATACATATTAAGGCCATTATCATTTACCTTCCTGGCCTGACTTTTCAGACAGTTTTCAAACATAACACATTGTTGCAAATGTAGTGACATTGACCTTCATTAATATTCTAATCTTGGAGGCATTTTATCCGACATTCCACTCTTTAAACCAATTTGACTAGTAAACTCTTTGCTTTTGCAAAGAACTGTTCATCTATAGTAACTACTGAAGAATGATGCTCTCTGTGTCACTGTGTGTCAGAAAGCCTGGGAGCATTGAGAGATTACTTCCAGCGGTGGCCAGACGTGGAGATAAGCATCTCCCCCTTGTTCAGTTTCCTGTTGCGCCCCCGTTACCCCCAGCCTTGCTCTGCCTGCCCCTTGTCTTTCTCCCTCCTACTTAGAAGCACTGGGAGAGTGTGTTGTGTGTGTGTGTGTGTGTGTGACTAATGGCATTTTGGATGCAGCAGCCACCTGTCCATTTTTTTTAAATTTTTCGTTTCAGTAGAAGCAAGAATGGAAATAAAAACATCTACAAAAACACTGTAAAGTATTTACACTCCCCTCCCTGTGAAGGTCTTTATCAAATCATGAACTTGAAGCAAAGTTTGCAAGCCTAGAATTGGAAATGTTGAGAAAGGAATGCGAAGAAGGAAGGGAAGCAAGGGTTATTAAAGGTCATGGACCGTCCATGCCCTGGGAAACCGAGAGTGTAGTTTCTTAAGTAAGGAAGAGGAGCAGCAGAGGGAAAACGAGAAAAGGAGAGCTGTGTGTACTAGTTATTTAAGGAGTGAATGTGTCCAGTAGCTAGGAATGGGGGTGGAGGGGCAGCAGAAGGCAGTATTCTAGAGTTGGAATGACTGAGTTCACACAAGCTCCTTTCTAATCCTGTGACCACAGTCACTTAACATACTCAAAGCCTCAGTTGTCTCATCTGTAAAATGGTATCCATCAGGTTGTTGCAATGGACAATGCAGGAGTCACTGTATATTTCCAAGAGCTGGCTTTGGAACACATCTGTTTTGGTTCAGATACTGGCTCCATCACAGACTCGCCGGCTGTGTGATTTTGAAAGAGTTACTCAGTCTCATTAAGCCTCGGGTTCTTAACTGTAAAATAGGAACATAACAAACCTAATGATGGGATAACATAGGGGACCAGTCAGAGCATATCTGACATCTAGTAAGTGTTAGATGTTACTCTTCTGCCTTTAGCTGTACCAGTGTCTGCCTTGATTCTGTAAAGTACCCAGTATAGCACTTGACACAGTCAACACTCAGTTATTATTAGCAATTATTTATTAAGATGCTTGTTTTTCTCTCATAACGTAATACATACTCTTTAGAGAAAATATAAATATATGGGAAAGTAGAAAGAAAAATGAATCACTTTGAGCCAACTGCTCTGAACTTTTGATGATCTTTTCTTGGGGTTTTGCTCTGCATATTTCTGTGTGTGCATTCATTTTGTGGACTGGTTTGTTTATGTAACATAATGAAAGCATTTCCTTATTTTATTATAAACGTCATTTTTATGACAGGCCATCATTTACATATATGTTGCTATAATTTACTTAAATAGTCTTGCCTGAATTCATGTTTTTTTAAAAAATTTTTCAGTATTATAAATATGTTGAGATGAACTTGCTTACATAAAACTTTTATATTTTATATCTGTGATATTTCTTTAGGATAGATCATGAGAAGTCAGACTACTATGTCATATTTGGATATATTCAAGAATCCTCAGATATTGCCCAATTACTTTCCAAAAGAGTTGTATAAGTAAAACTACAGTCAAAATGTATAAAAACACATCTTCATTGAACTGGGTTTTTTTTTAATTAATTTACTTTTTTACTTTACAATATTGTATTGGTTTTGCCCATTGACATGAATCCACCATGAGTGTACATGTGTTCCCTTTGCACTGGGTTTTATCATTTAAAAATTCTTTCAACTTGTGGATAAGCAATGGCCCTCAGTATTGCACTAAGTTCTACTTCTTAATTACTCATGTGTTTTGAATGTTTTTCTCTGTGTGTTTTCAAAAAAACGTCATCTTTTTTAGTAACTTGTCTATTCATGCTTTTGTCCATTTTTCTCTATAAATCATAAAATATTTCTGTTGTATTTCATATAAGTTCTTTATATATTAAATCATATTAATGTTTTTTCTGTCTGTGAATATTTGTACCTAGGTTGTATTTTAACTTTGGTTGTTGTTTTAACAGGAGGAAATGTGTTGAAAAGTTGTATAACCTGTTTATTTTGCATATGATTTCTCTTATTAACAAAACTTAAAAATAAATATGCTGGGGTAGATGAGGGTGAATGGGGAGCATCTTGTTTATGTCTTTACAAATATAAATTTATCTAATTTTTTAATCCATCTGGAGTTAAAGTTATGTTTGTGTGTTGTATGAATTAAGGCTAGAAATTGATTTTCTCTTCTAATTTCCTAATCAGTTGTCCTAGTGTCATCTGTTGAATAATTCTTCCATTACCCATTGATCCAAGATGCCTTTCTTAACATAAATTAAGTTTTTTACATTCTAGGGCTATCTGTTCTGTTTTATTGATCTGCTTGTCCATTTCCATGCCAATACCATGGTGTTTTAATTATAGTTGAAAAGTATTTCAAGTCCACTGTTGTAAGAGAGAGCCAGAACAATTATGTGAATGTGAGGATATGGGCAATAGGTGCCTAAGAGTTTTGTTCTTCTTGCTGTCTTTGGGCTCTGAACAGGTCACAGAGTGACTGGTATTTGTTGAGAGGAGATACTTAGGGATGCAGCCATGTCACGATGAAGATTCCTAGGCACCAGCTCCCCTGGACAGTGCCTAGGTGGTTATCACTGCCATTTGCCTTTCTGACCCGCTTTTCCTGTGTTCCACATGAATTCTGCATGCCTGCCCCCCGAACCCCGGGATAGCATCTTTTTTCATATCTTGGTAGAGTGCTACTGTGGAAGCAATGTGGAGGAGAGCTGCAACCAACTCATGGTGATTTTGTGAATGAATGGTAAATAGATCCTTGCTGTTGTAAGCCTCTGTGTTTTGGGGGTCAGTTATTACAGCAGCACAATCTAGTCTATCTGAACTGAGTATAGGAGTCACAATATTTAACAAATGATCTGACATGAGCATTGACTAATTCAAACGGGTACCAGCAGGGGCACCATGGAGGTGCATACTGCCTGATCGTTGGCCAAGTACTTTATTTACGTCTTATCCTCCCATTTCTTTAAGGTGACTTTGCCTATCTCAAATCTCATTTACTGGGTATTGATTTTCTAACTTAGATTTTATAGTCCTTACTGAGCCCAGTCCCTCTTCTCTATTATGTATGGCATGATTTGCTGTGCCGGACAATAGACAGCTCTTCATATTTTAATGTTTCAGTTATGTTTGTCATTTTTCCTTAATCAGATCATAAATCCTGATAGGCATGGTCAATGTTTATGCAACTTATGTCCCTTCACTGGCTATAGTGCCACACTGAACCTTCCTTTTTTCATTCCACAAATATGCTTTCTGTGCATTTTATGTTTCCAAAGTCTATATGTGAGACATTCTAATCTTACTTTCTTAATTAATCATAAGATCTTACATCCCATAATTAAACAGACCTGGAAAGTTTCCTGGCAGCCCAGTGGTGAGGGTTCTGTGCCCCTACTGCAGGAGTCATGGGTTTTATCCCTGTTAAGGAACTAAGATCTTACATGTGCTTGCACAGCCAAAAAATAAATAAATAAAAATAAACAGACCTGCACATATGGTCTGGATCTAAAAGCATTAGAGCGGGACAAGGACTTTGGCATTATCCTTAACAAGAGAGACTGCTGTAGAGCTTAGTTATTGAAATGCTTGGTTTTTGGAGACCAGCTTACCTGGATTACTAGCTGCTGCTTATGGGTGTGTGATTGGGGCAAGTCATTATATCTATCTCAACCTGTTTTCTCGTCTGCAGAAGGAAGTTCTCTGTGAAGATTAGATGCAAAAATATGTGTAGAGAACAGAGAGGGTCAACTATGAGTTATAAATGGTATATAAGAGGTATTTTGTTATACATCCAGATTTGTTGATAATAAAATATGCTATACTGTTTTTTCCTGATAAGAAAAGACAGCAGATTTTATAGAAATAATGTCCATCTCTCAATGAAATTATGTACCCCCAAAAGGATAGTTTTTTTTTTTTTTAATGTGGCTTAGAAATACTAAAACAATGTCACAGGCCCATATGATTTTAGTAATGAATTTTGGGCTACCCTGGTGGCTCAGATAGTAAAAAATCTGCCTGCAGTGCAGGAGACCTGGGTTCGATCTCTGGGTCAGGAAGATCCCCTGGAGAAGGGAATGCATTTTTGCCTGGAGAATTCCATGGACAGAGGAGCCTGATGGGCTACAGTCCATGGGGTCACAAAGAGTCGGACATGACTGAGTAACTAACACTAAAATGAATTTGGATTGTCTTTACTGGGGATAAAGAGTTTAAGCACAGAATCTGGCCCTTAAAGCACAGAATCTGGTCCTTATATTTATTTGTTTTTGTTATTAGTGTAGCTCAGATGTCTTTGCTCCCCTCTTCCCCGTTTCTTGATTGGTCAGTCACATTTGGCTCCAAGACCCATGCGTTACTCCCCAAGGCTCTGGAGTTGTCCTTGGTTCCTAGTCTGTCTCCCTCACCTTGCAGTAGCTACTTAATCTCTCTTTTTCAAATTCCTTACCTCTAAAATAGAACAATAGTAGTGCCTATCTCTCAGAGTTGTTATGAGAATTGCTGAATTAATACATCCAAACTCTCTAGAACTGTAACTGACAAATAGTAAGTAATCAACAGAATTCAGTTACTGTTACTGTCTACTCCATATTTTTGTTAAGTTTGGCATTTTTTATTGAAGATTTGGCATCTCCTCCATCTCGCAGGCTCAATTCCTCACATTCTGCTGCCTTCCAAAGCACAGGTTCCTACAACATGACCCTCATCACCCCATGAATCTCCTTGAGACGTGAGGTCCAATTCAGCTGATCTCATTATTTCTCTTTTGGGGAATAATCTTGCCAGATGAGATTGACCCCTAGCCCCAAACTAAGGGGAATAAAATTTCTCCATTTTTTAATGATACCTTTTAAGATGCTACTAAGAAAGGGTGGAGGGCAAGGGGAGAGTTGCTGCTTTGGTCCAAAGGCAAAATAAGTAGGATATGATTTTTGCCAGTAATCACTGCCCATGGAGTAAACCTATTTCTTCCCATCAACATTCCAATGATTCTTCCATCACATAATTTTGGAAGTAATTGAGAACATACATTTTGGGGTTGGAGAGGCCTGAGGTCAAATCCTGGCTACTCCACTCTCTATAGTCGTGAACATGGCAATAATTGTCTGTTCTCAGTTTCCTCATTTAAGAAATGGGTGTAATGACAGTATCTTGCAGAGCTATTGAAAGGATGAAAAAGAGCAACTTAATGTCAGGCCTTTGGTTTGCAGTCAGGAGTTGCAGAGATTTAGAATCCAGTTTGGAATTACTGTGTTAATGCATGAATGGTTGAGGATGCAACAACCTCATGTGGAAATTCCATCCTCTTTCCCTGGCCTGGGGATCTGTGTCGCCCAGAGGAGGAATCCTTTCCCTAGTTGTGTAAAAATGACCTATGGGCTTGAAAGTGGTGGAAGGGACTCTCTTTGTAAAGTGCTGATGAGTGCCAGGCTTAGAGATAGTGGTCAGCAAATTATAGCCATTATCATCTTTAGCAAATTCATATGCCAAATCTATGAAACTACTGTCTTTAAGACTACCAGCATTTTGGGAAAGGGGAGGTGATTGGTTTCATTTCCATTCTGAAATGACTACTATTCTCTATTCCCTAACTTCCTTGGTGATTCAGTGGTTAAGACTGCTTTCCAATGCAGGGGGTGTGGGTTTGATCCCTGGTTGCGTAGCTAAGATCTGACATGCTTTGTGGCCAAAAAACCAAAACATAAAACAGAAGTGATATTGTAACAAATTCAATAAAAACTAAAAAAAAAAAATGGTCCACATAAATTAAAAAAAAAAAATCTCTATTCCCTGAAGGACAAGACATTTTAAACCTTTTTGTGATCACATACAAGCTAATTCAGTCTACTGATCATTAAGCTTCATGTTCTACTAACCAACCCCATGGCTTTACAAGGAAGAAGCCACGGGTGAAGTTTTGGCCGAAGGCCTCTTGCCACCACCCTGAAAACTGCAGGGGCCAGATTCGCAGGGAAAGGGGGAAGCTGCTTCTCAAGCACGTGTAGCCTGGAGACCCGACCAGATGTGCTGCCATATAGTGCAGGGCCAGGGCTGGCAGGAGGAAACAGGAGAGAAACCCTTTCCTGAGGAAAGGAGGGAGAGCGAGAGCTGCTCTTCTCAGTCACTGTGGCTGTGCAGGCCCTGCAAGTCAGCAGGGTGGGGTGATATCAGCTTTCTGTGGCTGATTTTCAGGGCTCAGGACAATTCTGCTCCAGCAGGGAGACAGCCTTGCCTGGGAAAGGGACTCTGCCAGAGCGAAAAGGGTCTCCTTTCTGGGATTATAGTGAAAAAAAAAGGAAGGATCTGTATTTTTTCTTCGGTAGTTTTATTTTGGGATTAATTTTAAATTTACAGAAGAGTTGTGGCAATGGTATAGAGTTTCCGTACGTCTTTCACTCAGCTTCCTGTGATACGATTATCTTATGTGGCCATGGTACATTTATCAAGGCTAATCCTACAATGCTACTAACAAATGTAAAGTCCTTATTCCAATTTTATCAGTTTTTCACGATATTTTTTTGTCTGTTCCAGGATCTACCCAGGGGAGCACACTGTATTTCATTGTCATATCTCCTCAGTTTCATTCAATCTGTGGACTATTCTCAGTCTTTGTCTTTCATGACCTTGACCCTTTTGAAGAACACTGATCAATTACTTTGTAGAGTGTCATTCCATTTGGATTTGTCTAATATTTTCTAATGATCAGACTGGGGTTGGGCATCTTTGGGAGGAAAACCAGAGAAATGAGTTATCCTTCATATCCCACCAAATCAAGATGATGTCAACATGACTTCTCACTGGTGATGTTAACCTTGATCACATGGTTAAAGTGGTGTCTTCCAGGTTTCTCCAGGGTTAAGCTACCATTTTTTCCCTTTCATCTTCTATTTATTGGAAGTAAATCACTAAATCCATCCCATACTGACGGGGAGGAAAGCTAAGTTCTACTTCCTGGAGGAAGAATATTAAAGATTTTGTGGACACATGTTAGAAACCACTATGGTCATTGAAAGAAATGTGTGAAAGTCACTCAGTTGTGTCCAACTCTTTGTGACCCCCATTGACTGTACAGTCCCTGGAATTCTCCAGCCCAGAATACTGGAGTGGGTAGCTGTTCCCTTCTCTGGAGGTCTACACAACCCAGGGATCGAACCCAGGTCTCCAGCGTTGCAGGTGGATTCTTTATCAGCTGATCCACCAGGGAAGCATCATTAGTAGATATTTTTGATGAGCTACCTTGAGGCTTTCTTTGTAAGTACTCTCTCTCTCTTTTAAAGATATTTATTTATTTATTTGGGCTTCCCGGATAGCTCAGTTGGTAAAGAATCTTGCCCGCAATGCAGGAGACCCTGGTTCAATTCCTGGGTAGGGAAGATCCTCTGGAGAAGGGAACGGCTACCCACTCCAGGCTGCGTCGGGTCTTAGTTGCATTATGCAGCATCTTTCGTTGAGGCATGCGAGCTCTCTAATTGAGGCACACTGCCTCCAGAGCCCATTGGCTCAGTAGTTGTAGAGCTCAGGCTTAGTCACCCGGAGGCATGTGGAATATTAGTTCCCTGACCAAGGATCGAATCTGCGTCCACTGTTTTGCAAAGCGGATTCTTAACCACTGGACCACCAGGAAAGTCCCTATAAGTATTCTCTTTATCAGAGTTTCCCCCACCAAAGTTTGCCTTCCCCTGTGGATTTTGCCTGCAGCAACAATCACTGTGATGTTTTAATGGGGATTCTTTCTTTTCTCACAAAGACCCCCACTGACGTCACAGTAATCCCCAAAGTCTGTTCATCTAGCAGTGAGGCAGAGGACTGCAGGGAGGGTTGCCTTCTGTGGGCACTGGCCATTTTCTCTGAAGTCATCAGAGTGGACTTTATAGGAGGTTGGTTGCAGACATCATCACCCAGCCCTTACAAGGACCTCCTGCATGGTGGTGGCTTCAGGCCTGTGGGATGGGGAGAATTCACAGTACAAGCAAATGGCACGTTGGTCCTTCCCCAATGTCCCCTCTATACCCTCTTGGAAAGATGACCCTAATTCCTGCAGCAGACCCCTGCTGCTTAGGGCTTGGTGGAATGAGGCATTCTCTTTAGACCACAGACAGGGAATGACCCACAGGACTTAGCGGGTCTGATCTCGAGTAAATGGCCTCTGGTCCCAACCAAGACAGGAGTCTTGTGGCAGAGTGGCAACCCACTCTTGCCAACTGGGATTTCTTTTTTCTAGTGGCCCTTGTGGTACCTTGGGCATCTAGGACAATAAACTGTGGCTAATTTGGGGATGTCAGTACAGTTTGATAGGAGGCTAAACTAAAGTCGTGGCAGTAGAACTAGAAGGAAGATGTGGATTTATTTGATCAATCATTTAGTAGATGACAGCAAATATTTCTGGGCTGCCAATTATATTCTAGAGAATACTATAGGTGCCAGGGATTAAAGGCTGATCGCAAAAGGCCTGGCCCTTATGGAGCTTACATTCTATGGGCTACTGGGGGCAGCGTGTGGGGGGTGTGGGTTGCATCTGGAACATAAGAGAGAGGGAGGAGCTAAAGATGCTCCCTGATTTTTGGATTGTGGGGAACATGGGAGAGGAGATTTGGAGACTGAAGATGGTTTCAAACTAAAACATTTGGAGTTTGGAGTGTCTATGAGCCATCAAGGCTGAGAAACCCAGTTAGATATGCAGAGCTTACTTGAAAAGATACATCAGGCAGGTGCTTGGGGACACTGTGTGGATGGATGAGACCACCTGGAAGAATGGAACTCACAGTGGGGCTCAGCCAGGTGTATATCAGGACCACCTGCAGAGCTTCTTCAGACTTCATGCATCAGTGTCCTGGACCCAGACATTGAGAGATTTTTGAGATACCCTATAGGGGCATCCTCCTGAAACCACACCATTGACATGCCTCCTTAGGGGAATGTGATTATACTGAAGCAACAAAGGAGCAGAGAGTTACTGGCACACCTGATTGGAGACCAGCCTCCAAATGAAAGCCACTACAGCTTCGTGAAACTTGGAGGTGCTGCCAGATGCTCTGAAGCGTCTGACGAGGGACTGAGCAGACCAAGATCTTAGTGTCAGCTCTTTACCAGCTGCTGAGATCTCACATGATGCTTAGCTGCTCTGAGTTTTAGCTTCCCCATCATTAAAATCAGAAGTTAGGGCAAACCAGTGGTTCTCACACTGTGGTTTAAGAACCAGCAGCATCGGCATCTCCCAGGAGCATGTTAGACATACACATTCATGGGCCCCATCCCTCACCTAGGGAATCAGAAGTTCCAGGTGGGACCTGCAATCTGTTATTCCAGCCTGCAGGGTGATTCAGATGCTCCTGGACATCAGAGAACCACTGGATTAGATATACTTGGATCTCCCTTCTGAGGGCTTCCCTGGTGGCTCAGACAATAAAGAATCTGCCTGCAACACAGGAGACCCAGGTTCCATCCCTGGGTTGGGAAGATCCCCTGAAGAAGGAAATGGCAACTCACTCCAGTATACTGGCGTGGAGAATTCCATGGACAGAGGAGCATGGAGGGCTATAGTCCATGGGATTGCACAGACTCAGACATCACTGAGAGACTAACACTTTCACTTTACTTCTAGCTTAAAATCTTCTCTCTATATTTCTGTCTAGGTGCTTTTGTCAAATTTCATAGTCTACGTTTCTTTGTCCTCCCCCATGTTAAAAGATCTTAGCATTTAATTATTGTTAATAATGAATCACTGTGAAGTGATTTAAACGATTTTTGCTTGGGATGGGGAGGAAGTGTGTGCACGTGTACATGTATGTATATATGTGCGTGTTTGTATGTATGTGCAGGTGTGTGTGGCAACAGGCAGCTGATTAGTAGAGGCTCACAGCTTCCACTTGCTTTTCTTGGTTGATGTGATCAGAAGCGAGCTCCCACCAGTGACAGCAAAGGGTCACAAGGGCAGTCTCGCACACAGTAGGCACTTGACAGCTGGTTTTTGCCTTAACCCTCTCTAAAACACCTGGAGTTAGGGAAGAGCAGAGCCTTGAAGTCCATCATCTAGTTGTTACTCTAGTAGGTTGCAAGCTCTGTGGTGTCCCCACTCTCTCCAGCATCCCTCTCCATTTCTGGCATCTGTGCTATGCTCGGCTTGCTGATTCCTTTAAAAAACATTTTTTTGGAGTATAGTTGCTTTATGATGTTGCGTTAGTTTCTGCTATACAATGAAGTGAATCAGCTATCTATATACATATATCCTCTCTCTCTGGGGCTTCCCTCCCACCCTCCCCCATCCCACCCATCTAGGTCATCACAGAACACTGAGCTGCGCTCCCTGAGCTATGCAGCAGCTTCCTGCTGGCTATCTGTTTTACACATGGTAGTGTATATATGTCAGTTCTACTCTCCCAATTCGTCCCACCCCGTCCCCCTGCCCCCGTGTCCACACGTCTGTTCTCTACGTCTGTGTCTCTATTCCTGCCCTGCAAATAGGTTCATCAGTACCATTTTTCTAGAGTACACATACATGCGCTAATATACGATACTTGTTTTTCTCTTCCTGACTTCACTCTGTACGACAGACTCTAGGTCCATCCACATCTCTGATTCTTAACAGGAATGTTGTTAGAGGCTCGCAGCTAAATTTCCCTCTGCCAGAAGTCCCCAGCTGGGCCGGAAGGACTCCTCTGCAAGATCCCCTCACAACCCAGCTGAACCCCTCTTTATGAAACAGTGTGATTCTTGGAGGTGGGCCTGCCCCTCCTGCTAGTGCATCCAGAGCAAGAGTTCAAATGGACACCTCCATACCACCTGTAAAAACTTACAATCCATTCACCAAGCAAACTATTAGATATAGTGTTTTCTCTCTTTCCGCCCTGACCATGAGAAATCATGATGACTTGGAAGACCAGGTTCAAATTTAGATTTCTCAGACTCCTTGAGTTTTACTTTGAAAGAGGCAGTGTGGCCAGGACTGGCCCCTAATGCCTGGTCTGGGGCTCCTCTTGTTCTGTCCCTCCCTGAAGGCTGCGCATTTGCACGCATGTGGACACCCCAGCCAACAACCCTAGCTCTGTCCGCCACCCATCCTGGCAAACAGCAACCCACTGTCCACCCTGTTACTGAGGGTGCACCCACCAGCAGCGTGGGTCACCCTCAGAAGAGCAGACCCAGGGAAGAGGCCACTGAAGACCAGGAAACATGCTCAGGACTATTCGGGCAGGGAACCCAGTGTCTAGGGTGCTCAGGAAGTGGCGTACCTTTAGTGTTCTGGGGATGTTCCCATGTGGTATTTAGGGGAGTAGAATGTCAGAGTAGGGGGGACGTTAGAAATCATCTAATCCAGCCTGGTGGTTAGCTAATGAGTAAACCAAGGCATTGGGCAAGGGTGAAGTACATTCTGGAAAGGTGGCTTACTCTCTGGAATTATACTCTGGTGCTGTGGATTATATTCTGGAACTACACCCTAGAATGGTAGATTTCAGAGGGAAGCATGATTGTGATGTAGACCACATGCTGTGCTTAGTCGCTCAGTTGTGTCCAACTCTTTGTGACCCCAGGGACTGTAGCCCTCCAGGCTCCTCTGTCCATAGGGATTCTCCAGGCAAGAATACGGAGAAGGCAATGGCACCCCACTCCAGTACTCTTGCCTGGAAAATCCCATGGACGGAGGAGCCTGGTAGGCTACAGTCCATGGGGTTGCTAAGAGTCGGACGACTGAGCGACTTCACTTTCACTTTTCCCTTTTATGCACTGGAGAAGGAAACGGCAACCCACTCCAGTATTCTTGCCTGGAGAATCCCAGGGACGGCGGAGCCTGGTGGGCTGCCATCTATGGGGTCGCACAGAGTCGGACACGACTGAAGCGACTTAGCAGCAGCAGCAGCAGCAGCAGTAGCAGCAGGCAAGAATACTGGAGTGGGTTGTCATGCCTTCCTCCAGGGGATTTTCCCAACCCAGGGATTGAACCCAGGTCTCCTGCATTGCAGGCAGATTCTTTTACCATCTGAGCCACCAGGGAAACCCAATATAAACCATAACTGCCCCACGAAAAGAAGTTAGAAGGGCTCTGGAAAACAGTTTGTGCTGCTCCTCAGTGTGTGAGAATTTTTCATCCCCAGGTAACTAGAACAAACACTGTTCTCTGTCTAAACCTACATTTTTAATGCTGCCTTGAAGGCATTACCTTGAGAGTGGCTCTAGTGGCAGATCTTGATAGTGCTGCTTTAGTAATAATGGTTGGAGCAAACTTCAAAAAGATGGAAATAAGATTTTATTCCTATTCAGAATTTCTTGATTATTTTTAGTTAGTCTGGGCACTTTCCATTGCATCAGTGAATATAACTTGGTTCATTCCGTGAAAGTCAAATAATTAAAAAGCAAGCAATGTATTTCTGTCACAGGTGATATTTTTGTTTGCATTTTGGAGTGTTTTTATGAATTGGATTGCAAAACTAATTGAATCAGAGATGAATTTTGTGCAGGAAGTCAAAGTATTTTATGAAATAAAATTACCATGAGAAAATGACCTAATCATTCAGAAGTTTCTAATGCAAAATTCTAACACAGTTTTGAAAGACTTCCAAAGAAGAAAGCCCCTCTAAAGAATACAGCTCTCTCATGGCCAAGAAACACACTTTTTTATTTATCTCTTAAGAAGCGTAGCTTTTAGCTTACAAAAACACAGCTTCTGGATATATTGTATAATTACATTATATAGTTTAAAAGGCTACAGTTCTTCAAAACTAGCTTTCTATCGTGTAATATATAATCCAACATTCTAAGCATTGTTGGTTAAATATGAGTGTTACTTTCATATTTAACTGCTTAAATCTTGTTTATTCCACATGTTAGTGACCTACCACTTTGATTTCTTTTTTAATATTGAGGAAGCACTAGTATGTTTTTATATCATAATAGATAAAATCCTAGAGGAACTCAGTGTTCCAAGCATTATCAAATTTTTTTTTGCTTCCGTAAGAGTTTTTGGAGAGAGTAGCTTGGGTTTGACTTGCCCTGTCCAATGATAGGACATTCTCCTGATGACGCGCAGGTTGTAGAGATGCGAGGCCAGTCTCATTAGTTTCACTCCTAATCTTTCACTTCCCTAGCCAGAAGAGATTTAGAGAAATACTTTGATCGGCTCATTCTGGTGGGGACCACCCTCCGATGTCCCTTTATCTCCCAAACTGGTACTAGGCCAAGCCTCAAGACTTTCCAGCTGGTTTCTCTGGCCTTTCCAGGTCCACCCCCACCTGCCTGGACTCTTGTCTCCAGCTCAGAGGGCCCCACTGGGTGCTGTGCTTCTGCCTTCAGCCTGCCCCCTATATGGATACTCCAACGATCCTACAATCTCTGTGTAAATATCGTGCTGACTCTGCAAAATACAGCTTCAGATGGCTCCCAGCTGGAGACCTGCCCTTCCTTCAAGGACACTTCAAACAAACACACAAAGAGAAAAATGCTGTGCTCAAAATACAAATGTGCCTTAAGACAAGGCCTCTGATGCTTACTTTTGACAAGGTGACCCTTCATACAGCCCTCCTACTCCTAAGATTTAGAGTCATCAGTCCTGTGGCCTTCCACTGCTTTGCAGAACAAAAGTTACATTTATTGGTGTAATAGTTTATTAACACACATTCTTTTGAGGAGGGTGCAGGCTGAGCAAGCTGAGGGGGAGTAACTATACTCTTTAGGGTCTGAAAAGGCCAGAGAAACCTTAAGGGAAGTCTTGTGAGTGTGTGTGCTAAGTCGCTTCAGTCATGTCCGACACTGTGACCTATGGACTGTAGCCTGCCAGGCTCCTCTGTCCATGGGATTCTCAAGGCAAGAATACTGGAGTGGGTTTCCATGCCCTCCTGCAAGGGATCTTCCCGACCCAGGGATTGAACCGGAGTCTCTTGAGTCTTCTGCATTGGCAGGCAGGTTCTTTACCACTAGCGCCATCTGGGGAAGTCTTGACAAGTGGCAGATAGGTTCCATTGCATGCGCAGCTCTGAACAGGTGGTGCTGCTGCTCCAGGCAGTGGATTGAGGAGAATTCCGAGGCCTCCATGAACAGGAGAGAATGGACTCCATGTGATCAACTTGATGCTGAGGGTGACTTCCAGGTTTCTGGAGGTCATAGTGGATGGTGATACCATTTACTTGAACAAGGATTTCTGGAGGGGCTCAGGTTAAAGAGAAAGATGATGGATTTAGTTTGGGTGTGTTGAGTTTGAGAGACCCACATGACATCTGGGTGCACTTGGCAGTTGGGTACATAGACCTGTCCTCTGGGAGAGTGGGCTGGCCTGGGGAGATGGACTGGTGGGGCACCAGTACATGTGTATACGACGGGGAGAGATGAAAGCACCTGGGAAGAGAGTATAGTGGAGCTGAGAAGAGGAAGTTGGCATAATCACCGAGTTGTTGTTTTCAGTCGCTAAATCGTGTCTGACTCTGCAGCCCCCTGGACTGCAGCACGCTGAGCTCACCTGTCCTTCGTTATCTCTTGGAGTTTGCTCAAACTCATGTCCATCGTGTCAATGATATCATCCAACCATATCATCCTCTGTCACCCCCTTCTCCTCCTGCCCTCAATCTTTCCCAGCATCAGGGTCTTTTCCAATGAGTCAGCTCTTTGCATCCGGTGGCCAAAGTATTGGAGCTTCAGCTTTAGCACCAGTCCTTCCAATCACCGAGTACAGAAACTTTAAGGGGTAGAGAGAAGAAGATCCTCTCTTCTTTGTTACTTATTGTCTCTGTCTCCTGCCCCACTGATGAGATCTTATATCAACAGACTCTTGATCTCAGTTTCTTCATCTGTGGAGTGGGAATAATGACTTCTTTCTCTGTCCCATACTGTTACAAAGATCAGTTGATTTCTAGTGAAACATGGTGGGTTGAAAAAGCATATTTACTATTGGTCCCTCCAAAACCCCACCAAAATACTTGTAAATTGGGGCAAAGGCATTAACCTGCAGGAGAAAAAAGAAACAGACAGAGATAGAAGTGATGAAATATGGAAACCAAAATGCACATGGACAAACAGCAATGGATTTAGAAACTAAAGAACGATGGGTTTTAGGCCAGGAGTGAGGGGAAGAACAGAAGCTGACTTTTGCCCTATTTCTAGATATTTAGGCTGTTTATGATTTTTGTACATCACAGATGATTCTCTGAAGAACATCTTCATGGGAGCAGCCTTCTCTTAGTATTCTTTCCTCAGGGCAGACTGTAATCCCACTTCTGAGAGTCCAAGGGAAGAAAAATACTTATGGATAGTACTGCATTTTGCAAATCGCCTTTCAAAATGCCTGTGCTGATTTACTCTGCCATCAGTAATTTTTTGAGACCAGCACATTTAGGTAGTCTTGTCAGCATTAGTTACTATCATTTAAATGTTTTGGCTAATTTAATAGGTGAAAATGACATCTCAATTTTAAGAAGTTGTATTTATTTGATAACTAGCAAATTGGAATCTTTTGCCATGTGTATTTACCAGCTGTATTTCCTCTCTGGTGAGTTCTCTCTTCATATTTTATTTATTAGGGCCTGGATATGTTTTTTTCTCAGTATGTATGAGTTTTATTAGAAAGATATCCCTTGGCCTGTCATTTTGCTGCAATTATTCACCCTTTGATCTGTTGTTTTGATTTTTTCTTTTGTGATATTTGAAAAGCATAATGAAGTTTTCTGATGTGGAATCCATCACTTTTCTTTTGGTTTCTTTACTTCTTTTAAAGTTAGGAAGGTTTATCTTAAAAAAAAAAATCTGATTTTCAATTCTTTTCCCTAATGTGATTTCCCATCTTTAACCATTGGACTCATCTAGGATAGCTTTGGTATTTGCCCCAAATGTCTGACCTGGCCACCGCTTACTCACCAGCTGCTGATGACCACACCTCCTATGTCAGTAGCAGTCAAAGCAGCCTTTGTGCTCCTAGACAGTGGATGGTCCACACCTCTCCCCTGTGCTGCCCAAGGCAGAACTCCTGGAGCTTGCATCCTTCTCATTCACTACCCACATCCACTCAGTTATGGCCCTCTAGGGTTATACTGGGCTTCTATGGTGGCTCACTGGTAAAGAATCCACCTGCAATGCAGGAGATGTGGAGATGTGGGTTCAATCCCTGGGTCAGGAAGATCCCCTGGGGAAGGAAATGACAACCCACTCCAGTATTCTTGCCTAGAAAATCCCATGGACAGAGGAGCCCGGCGGGCTACAGTCCATGGGGTTGCAAAGAGTCAGACATGACTTAGTGGCTGAGCACCAGCAGATATATTTAATATTTGTGGTTCTTCCCCTGACTCTTTGAAAAAAGTGTATACTGCTCACTCTGCTTGGGATGCTTCTCCATCCTCACTTTGTCTCATTTTTGCTAGTCTGCCAGGTAGAGTCAGATGTCTACTTGCTATGTGCCACCAAAGTGCTCCATCCTTCTCTTTACGCTCCTCACACCAGACTGTGATGTCCTGCTAACTTGTTTATGGTCCTCTGTCTCTCTTCACCATTAATGTTGCCTCACTGATTAAGCCAGTGCCTGATACGTATGGGAACTCAATACATACTTGTTAGGTATGTGGAAGATTAAATAAATGGAAGACTATACCAATAAAATAGAAATCATACCTGTCTGTGTCCCAACAGGGCTTTATCTGAGCACTTTCCTAGAGAATATGAAAGTAAAAAGGGATAGTATACTGGAATTCAGGCTTCTTAAGGTACCAGTATGTCATAGATCCTGTGGACTGGCTTGTTCAACAGTAACAATTTTACCCTCCTTCTAGGCATCATTATTATAATGCAAAGCTGGAGAAATAAAAACATTTCCCAGACTGCCTTGCAAGCAATATTCTACATGTAAATTAGGTCCAGTACAGTTAGATGCACTCTTTTTTTTTTTTTTAGCTGCACTCTTGGGACTTAAGGGCAGGTGGGAGTGGGAGGAAGGCCACTTTCTGGCTGCTGTTTCTCCTGCCAAGAAAGGCCAACAAAACACAAAAACCTTTCCAAGGTTCACCACCACTTTCGTGTGTTTCTGCAGGCAGCTGTAGCGACAAGAATGGCAGGGTCGAGTGTGAAGGCAGAAGCTTCTTGGTTCTGAATCACCACTATAGTGAATTAGTTAGCTATCACCTCTCTAACTAGTATCTTTCTCTCTCTCATTTATTTATTCACATATTTATAAAATAGAGCTAATAGAGACTCTTGAATTCCACTCCCCTAGTCTTTCCACCAATTTTGTAATCACCTGTCTGTTTAAAATACCTAGAGAGTTTTCTGTACTGAACCATGGCAGATACACAAAGGATACAAGGACTGCTTCCCACTCATTGATCCAAGTAGCCCAACTTGATTGATTACAATTTTTCCCCGTTAAAGACAGCAGTGCTATTCCTAGGATCTAAGCGAAGAAGAACTAAAGAGCCTCTTGATGAAAGTGAAAGAAAAGAGTGAAAAAGTTGACTTAAAACTCAACATTCAGAAAACTAAGATCATGGTATCTGGCCCCATCATTTCATGGCAAATAGATGGGAAATCAATGGAAGCAGTGAGAGAGTTTATTTTGGGGGGCTCCAAAGTCACTGCAGATGGTGACTGAAGCCATGAAATTAAAAGACACTTGCTTCTTGAAAGAAAAGCTACGACCAACCTAGACAGCATACTAAAAAGCGGAGACATTACTTTGCCAATAAAAGTCCATCTAGTCAAAGCTGTGGTTTTTCTAGTAGTCATGTATGGATGTGAGAGTTGGACTATAAAGAAAGCTGAGCGCCGAAGAATTGATGCTTTTGAATTGTGGTGTTGGAGAAGACTCTTGAGAGTCCCTTGGACTGCAAGGAGATCAAACCAGTCAACCCTAAAGGAAATCAGTCCTGAATATTCATTGGAAGGACTGATGCTGAAGCTGAAACTCCAATACTTTGGCCACCTGATGTGAAGAACTGACTCCTTGGAAAAGACCCTGATGCTGGGAAAGATTGAAGATGGGAGGAGATGGAGATGACAGAGGATGAGATGGTTGGATGGTATCACCGACTTCATGGACATGAGTTTGAGCAAGCTCTTGAAGTTGGTGATGGACAGGGAAGCCTGGTGTGCTGCAGTCCATGGGGTCGCAAAGAGTCAGACACAACTGAGGATGAGATTGTGCTAACTGGTTATTCTGTGGTCTGTGAGGGTTCTGTAAATCATTTCTACTATCTTTTCCTCCCATTCTTGGCTTCTTTTGAGATTTCATTAACATAGACCTCAACTCAGCAATAAAACTGGCCTGTAGTAGATAATAGTACAGCCTCGTCTAAGTATAAAACTACATAGGAAGAAATATAGGTAAATGATTCAGATCTTTAACATATTAAGAGCTCTTTTCAATCATTGAATAAAAAGAAAGCTAACCTGATTGAAAACTGTATGAAACACATAAAGGGAAGAGGAAAAATAGCCAAAGAGAATATTAAAATATTCCTCTGTTTTTTCTGATCAATGTAACAAAGATTTTAAAGTAATATTCAGATCTGGTGAAGATGTGATTCTTATATGGGGCATTCTCATACACCTCCATAAGCTTCTAAAATTCCTTAATTTTCTAGATGTAAGTTTGGCTACATTAGAATCTGCCTGCAATGCAGGAAGACACAGGTTTGATCCCTGGGTTGGGAAGATTCCCTGGAGAAGGGAATAGCTACTTACTCCAGTATTCTTGGCTGGAGAATTCCATGGACAGAGGAGCCCAGTGAGCTGCAGTCCATGGGGTCACAAAGAGGCGGACATGACTGAGCAACTAACATAAACATCTTTAAAATATTCATTCTGTTGGATCAGCAGTTTTCAGTTGGAGTCATTTTTGCCCACCACGGGACATTTGGCAATGTCTGGAGATATTTTTGGTTTTGACAACTATGGTCAGTGGGTGCTACTAGCATCTAGTGGATAGAGACCAAGGATGCATCTCAACATTCTAAAACAGGAGAGTCGGCACAAAGAATACACAGCCGGAAATGTCAGTAGAGTGGAGGTTGAGAAATTATGTCTTAGACACTAAAGTTCTACTTTGTTTACCCAAATTAAAACATTGAATGTACTCCAAGATTATTTATTTAATCCTTTTTGGAGAGCAACAAGTCACTAGCTATTAAAAATTAAGATACATTTACTCATAATTTTTAATAGATATCCATCTTGGAAGTGCTTGGACATGTGCATGAAAAGGTGTGCACAGACACTGATGTTCTTCTTAGCATTATTTTCAGCAGTGAAATTTTGGAAATGACCAAATGTCAATCAGTGGAGTAACAGTTAATACATGTGCATGCTCTGAGTACCAGAGGATTTAGCTATCTCAACACTCACTACTCTTTTCCTAAGGTCCTGTCCTCCTTTAGGGAGACTTGTATGCAGTAGATAGGCTGGTAGAAGAACTATTTCCCAGACTCCATTCATCCTTTTCCAGTTTGGAAACCAGAAAAAACCCAATATTTCTTTTCTTTTCCTTTGGTCACGTGACCTGTTTGTCACATGATATTGCTTTGGCTAATCAGATGGGACTTTAAATCTTTAACCAAGCCAGAGCCGGAGAAGAGTTGAAGATCAAATCCCTGAGTGGCAGCAGTGGTGGGTGTCTATGGGAGTTCTTGCCGATTGATGGCACTGGAACTCTGTAACTTGGTCTACCAGAAAGGCCTTTGCTTCTGTTATTGAAAATAATGGTGATGGAAGGCCCGGCAGTAACCCAATAAATAGACACATTAGATTTCTGTGTGTAGAGAGTATCCCAACTGATATGTTGGAGAATTATACACAGTCATTAAAAAGGAAGATCACCAGGACATATTAGTAAGTGTAAAATCAAACTGAAGAACATTCATTCAGTCAAGGAGTGTTTGTCGAGCCCTTCCATTAATTAATCTCTGCGCTCTGAATGGGACATACCTAGTTTCTGCCCTCATGGAGCATTATTTAAAATAGCAAAATATCAGAAATAAGTGCAACAATAGTAAAATGAGGCAAATCGTAAATTATGGCGCATGTATTAAGTGGAAGAGCTAACTTCCACTTATTTTTTTAGTAAATGTATACTATCAGTTTTTATATGTATATGTGTGTATTGTATATACTAATTGAAATAACATGAATATATTGAGTATATGTGCATATTATATATAATGAACATGATAAAACATTACAATTATATATACATTGTATAAGTAAAATATATAAATATGTCTTTATGTATATATATCTATATATCTTTCAAAAAATTTCTTGTAATCAAGAAGAGGTATGAGTAGTGTATTACAATGCTGGCAGGATTCCGAATGATGGAAGTTTTTTTTGTGTGTTTTCTAAATTCTGAAATCTGCATATGTTTTTATAAACGTAAATTTTATTATTTATTACTATAAAATTATTTAAGATAAGAATACAGTAAAACGTTTGAAATTTCCTAAGCCCATTTTATGACTACATTAAGCCACATTTATTAAATATTTGACATTAAGAATATATGAGCTGTATAAACAGATGTATCTATATAACATGTCCATAAAACATATATGTTACTGAGTAAAAAAAAACACCATTACTATCTTCCTTTAAAACATTCCACACTCCTTGGCCTACATGTGCTGTTCTTAGTCACTCAGTTGTGTCCGACTCTTTGCGACCCCATAGACTGTAGCCCACCAGGCTCCTCTGTCCATGGGGATTCTCCAGGCAAGGATACTGGAGTCGGTTGCCATGCCCACCTCTAGGGTATCTTCCCAACCCAGGGATCGAACCCAGATCTCCCTCATTGCAGGCAGATTCTTTACCATCTGAGCCAGCAGGGAAACCCATGAATACTGGAGTGGGCAGCCTATTCCTCCTCCAGGGGATCTTCCCAACCCAGGAATCAAACTGGGGGCTACCTGCATTGCAGGCGGATTCTTTACTGGCTGAGCTATCAGGAAAGCCCTCCTTGGCCTATGCTGTCCTGAATTTCCCTTTGCTGGTCCTTGAGATATTAGCAGTTACAGAGGGACTGTGGGCAATAGCTGGGTTGATTTCCCTCCCATTGCCCCAAGGGGAGGGGCCAGCAGAGGTCTGGAGCAGTCACCTGCCACAGGAGTGTCCTACTAGAGAGCTGACTGCATTTCTGGCCTCTGGAATCATCTTTCAGCATGCTTTCCATCTGTAAGCACACACTCTTACATCTTGTGTTAAGTGTACTCACGGTGGGATGCATGCAACTTCTAACACCATCTCTTTTGTTTTGGAGCAGGCAAGGTAGGACCACCTCTCGATATCACGTTGGATGCTCTGAACTGTTCAGCTTTCAGCATACAGTGGAAGATGCCTAGGCACCCTCCGAGCCCCATCATGGGGTACACTGTGAGTACCTGGGCACGGGGATTTCTGTAGTGGGTGTGTTGGGGGAACTGCACCTCCTCCTCATCATTGCTCCTTCTGTATCTGGCCTCCTGATATCATCCCTCTTATGTCGGGGGAGCCTCATTGTCCCTCCTTGAAACCAGAGAAGATGTTTCCCTTTTAAGGGCCTTTGTAAGTGTCCTGAAAGTCAGTTTGATCTACTGGGTCCTGACTCTGTTCAGGGATGGGGAAATATAAACTCAGTAGAAGACTTGCTTCTTGCTCTCCAATTGCCCACAGTCACATTTGGAGACCAAAGCAGAAACATGAGAAATGATAGGGAGTCACTGTAGTCAGTAAGGACAGAATAATGTAAAACTCGAGTGAAAGTGACAGGGTGGACAGGTAAAGTGGAGAAGGGGACAGAGAATGCATTTCTACCTCTGAGAGGTGACAGATTGGCCTTTTAAAAAATATTTTCTTTGAGAAGTGTTTTTAAAAATGTCAACTGTTAGAAGTTAGGAGATTTCAGATAAATACTTGGAATTCTGAAATCTCTGTGGATATATCCTCACCCCAGGCCCGCAAGCCTGCTGGAGCTGAGCTGTCCACTGGGCTGTAAACTTCCCACGAGACCCCAGACCCACCATTCCCTCTTGTCTCCCGTTCACCAAGGGAGAGAAGGCATTTATCAAGCCCTTGTCCTGTCGTCATTTTAAAGCAGAGAAATGTATTAGATGCAAAAGTGGAAAAATGAAAGACTACCTGAGAGAATGGTGGTTTCAGAAAAAAAATACTAGGAGGTGGGTCAGCCCTCTCCACCCCACTTTACAATGCATCTTCTCCCCGGCTTCTACAGGCTTAGGAGTTTGCGACCCTCGCCAGGTATGTCTGATGTTTGCTGACAAAGGGCTAGCGTGTGAGAGGTGAGACAGCTCACATCGAGACCCACTGTGGTTGTGAGTGCAACTGCAACCTTGGGTCCTCGGTCTGGTGGAGACGTGCTGGCCCCGCTCTCACCTCGGATGTCTGCCTCTTTTCCAGGTCTTTTACTCTGAGGTCGGCGTAGATAAATCCCTGCAGGAGCGGTCCTATGGTGTGCCGCCCGGCCTGGATACCCCAACCACTGTGAGTAGCTCCATCCTGGCAGCCCCCCAAAAGCATACCCTGTGAGTGACATTTCACTGATGTTCAGAAGGATTTCTAATTTGGCGTTATGTGTGCCGCTGTATGTACAATAATAACTGTTTGTATAATCCTTTGGAATTTAGAATGTCTTTCTTGTCCATAACCCCATCACATACATCCTCCATCCTCAGAAAGACAGCCATGTGAGGAATGTTTCCATGGACTCAGTCCACCCCATTTATCCTGTGAGAAAACAGCCACCTTACAGCTGTTTCCACCCCCACCCCCCCTTCTTTTCTCTATAAAATTCAATTCTGGGTTTTTTACAATCTCAATAAAGCTTTATAAATAAATATGATACATTTGTATCTTCTCAACTGCCTGGAGACATAATGCAGAAGCAAATGATGTAATTGGAAATGTATATTCAAATGGTGCAAGTTGTTTGTTTTTCTTCTCCAGCCCGCATCCTGTCCTTCCACTAACCAACTGCTGGCTCTTCATCTATTTCTCTTCTGTTTCCTGTCAAGGTCTCTCGGGGTGAATTTCTCTGCCTTAGGCGTGTTCTGTTTTCTTTTCTTTCACTTGCCATCTCCTTCCCCGTTCTACTACAATTAATCTACAGACTAGAGCCTTTTTAATTGCTCTGCAAGGAGTTAGCATCAGTGCCCAGAATACTGCAGCTTTAACAGCACTGGTGGTGGAGGTGGTGTCTGTAACTCCTGTCTAGTAAATGCCTGCCGGACGCTGCACCTAGAAACCTCCTTGTCATCTGTGATGAGTAACCATGACTTACTGAGAATCTGTCACCTGCCAGCCATGCTCCCTCATGCTTTACAATTCTTTTGCCGTTCAATCCTTACAACTATCCTATGACCTGACAAGGATGCTGAGACTCAGAGAGGTGAAGTGACATTCTTCACATCATACATTAGCAAGTAACAGTTGACTGTAAACCCAGGGCAGACTGCATTCTGAGCCCTGCTCTGGCTATTTTTACCAGAGCACTCATGACTCAAAAAGAAGAGATGCATGTCTTCAGCTTGCTTGTATTTTGCATGCTGCTTTATTCTCAGACTTTTGCTTAAGTACCCCTCAGTTGACTCAGAAGTCCTCAGCCCCAGCATTTGTGGTTTATTCTGTCTTAAGAGGGGGTAATTGGGGTGACCCCACCTGTTGTTGTTGTTCAGTTGCTCAGTCGTGTCTGACTCTTTGCAACCTCATGGGCTGTAGCACGCCAGGCTTCCCTGTCCTTTACTGTCTCCCAGAGTTTGCTCAAAGTCATGTCCATTGAGTCGATGATGCTATCTAACCATCTCATCTTCTGCCCACACCTTCTCCTTTGGCCTTCAGTCTTTTCCAGCATCAGGGTCTTTTTCAATGAGTTGGCTCTATCAGGTAGCCAAAGTATTGGAGTTTCAGCTTCAGCATCAGTCCTTCCAATGAATATTCAGGCTTGATTTCCTTTAGGATTGACTGATTTGATCTCCTTGCAGTCCAAGAGACTCTCAGGAGTCTTCTCCAACACCACAATTTGAAAGCATAAGTATTTTGGCCCTCGGCCTTCTTTATGGTTCAGCTCTCACATTCGTACATGACTACTAGACAAAACCATAGCTTTGACCATACAAAACTCTCTGAAAGGTGATGTCTCTGTTTTTTAATAAACTGTCTAGGTTTGTCATATCTTTCCTTCCAAAGAGCAAGCGTCTTTTAATTTTGTGGCTGCAGTCACCATCCAGTGATTTTGGAGCCCAAGAAAATAAAATCTACCACTGTTTCCATTTTTTCTCCACCTATTTGCCATGAAGTGGTGGCACCAGATGTCAAGATCTTAATTTTTTTCATATTGAGTTTCGAGCCAGCTCTCCTCTTTCACTTTCATCAAGAGACTCTTTAGTTCCTCTTTGCTTTCTGTAATTAGAGGGTATCATCTGCATATCTGAGGTTGTTAATACTTCTCCTGGGAATCTTGGTTCCAGCTTGTGATTCATCTAGCCTGGCATTTTACATGATTTACTATGCATATAAGTTAAATAAACAGGATGACAATATACAGCCTTGATGTACTCCTTTCCCAGTTTAGAACCGGTCAATTGTTCCATGTCTGTTGCTTCTTGAACTGCATACAGGTTTCTCAGGAGACAGGTAAGGTTGGTCTGTTACTCCCATCTCTTTAAGAACTTTCCAAAGTTTGTTGTGATCCACACACTCTAAGGCTTTATTCTGTCCATTAACTATACCTAGGTGTTAGAATATGCCACCAAATTGTAGTATTTGATTACCTTGCTGATTTCAACAAATGTTCACAGTTGCCACTCTGCCTAGCACAATATCACATACGGTTGCTGTTCTTGGGCAGCTTTTGGGAAAATCACATTTACACTGGGTCTCCCAGGTGGTGCTAGTGGTAAAGAACCTGCCTGCCAATGCAAGATACGTAAGAGACATGGGTTCGATCCCTGTGTAGGGAAGATCCCCTGGAGAATGCAATGGCAACCTACTCCAGTATTCTTGCCTGGAGAATCTCATGGACAGAGGAGCCTGGCAGGCCACAGTCCATAGGGTGACAGAGTAGGAAGACTGAAGTGACTTAGCAACACGCTCACACACCTTTACAATAGATAAAACAATTAGAGAGCAACATGAGACCAGATCATTCACATGCCACTTACCAGACAGACTGAGGTTTTGAAGATAGAGAGATTAGTGTAGGAACAAGTGTTCAAGAGGTAAAATTTGGGGCTGAAAATTGAAGCAGGGGCAGTTTCTGGAAAAGACAAAGAAGACAGAGAGGAGTTCAAATCATTTGAACCAAGGGACTGAACACTCGAGTGTGCATACGCGTTCCTGTGCTTGTGTGTTTGGGTGGGGGAGAGGGAATTGCATAATACACAGAGTGGAGAGAGGAAATGATGACTAGAGATAAAGGTAATGAGTCAGGATGGGGGAGGGGAGAGGTCTGGTATAGCAGAGTGGGCTGACATGCATTCAGATTCCTGTATGACAACAAACCACCTGGGGGACCTTACTGGGTCTCAGTTTCCTCATCAAGAGAACAGGGATTTGAATAGGATCTATATCATGGGGAGTGTGTCTGTGGTTCCTAGCCTGCGTACTATGGTACTTCAGGGCTCTGTAGCAAACTCACAGGGGCCTTGTGGAATATTTGAAAGTTGCACGGGAAATAGCAACATCTGTGTAAACTACCACTACCAAATCTTTTGGGTATAACTATTGAATAAATGGAACTGTTAGGGAGTTTTTTTTTTCTGGATTAGTGGTGCTGTTAATCCAGTATTATTTTATACTGAGAACAGAAAAGTTTGGGACCCTCTGTACTCTCATCATTCTACAGCGTAAGGATGTTGCGGACATTAAACAAGGTCATGGTCACAGAACCCTCAGCCCCACAGCTGGCACGGAGTAAGAACTGAGTGAGGGTGTGGGAGAAATCCCATTGCCAAGGTGTGTGCTTGCTGCCCTTGACTGTACGTGGCAGGAGGGCAGCTACTCGACAGGTTCATTTTAGTTCCTGCAAGCTTTACTTTCCTCTCCTTTTCATGTTTGTTTGTTTTTTTCCTCCTGTCCAGGGACGATTGGATCATCAGACGATTTTTGTAAGTATGCTTCAAAAAGTTAAACCCTTGCCCCAACCCAGGAGTCAGGGGGTCTCTTTTCATCAAAATATCGATTTTCCTGCATCTGCCTCATTGATTAAGGCCCACAGAGAGTGCTTGATTCAAGTGGAAGCAGCAATGGCTGGGCATACAGGTGAATTTTTAGTCATTTAGAAAGGAATGGCTTGTATTTCACCTGGAAGAGTAAAGTTAAAAGCAACATTTTTAAAGTTTGAAGTAATTTAAGTTCTGTTCCCAGACAAGGAGAAAAAGATTTAAAAGGAGAGAAAATATTTCAATCAGTAAGCTCTACTGCAGGAAGCGCTCCCCCACCCCGCTTCTTCCTTCCTCACTTTCTCTAACAATTCTAGACTTTGTCGATGAGACCGGACTGGGTACCTAAACCTGGTTGATTGACTTTCCGGACTGATTGCCAAACAGAGGATTGGGTTGACAAATGGTTAGTCTGATTCAAATGAAGAACTGACCAAAATAACCTGGTTATTGCTGCTGCTGCTAAGTCACTTCAGTCATGTCCGACTCTGTGTGACCCCATAGACGGCAGCCCACCAGGCTCCCCCGTCCCTAGGATTCTCCAGGCAGGAACACTGGAGTGGGTTGCCATTTCCTTCTCCAATTCATGAAATTGAAAAGTGAAAGTGAAGTCGCTCAGTTGTGTCCGACTCTTAGCGACCCCCTGGACTGTAGCCCACCAGGCTTCTCCATCCATGGGATTCTCCAGGCAAGAATACTGGAGTGGTTTGCCATTTCCTTCTCCATAACCTGGTGGAGTAGGTGGAATTCTGATATCTTCTTTGATACTCTGCCTATGTAAAAGCTTCTGATTTGGTTAGCATTTGGTATCCATACTTGTTAATCCCATGGACTGAATAGCCTGGTGGTCTACAGTCCATAGGGTTGCAAAGAGATGGACACGACTGAAACAACTCAGCACACATGCACACACCATCAGTTAAAAATTATATGAACATATACCAGTGTACCAATATATGCATGCACTTATAAATTATATATCTGCCACTCTACTAATATATTGTGTACATTCTAAAATCCTACCAAATTTTAAATGAGGAGATAAAATAGAAATAGAAAGTTCTTATGTTTCCTTTGGGTATTTCAGTAGATTTTGTCTTGCTAACTACTGGAGAATAAACTATCACCCTGCTTTGGAGTTCACTGGTCAGGCTGACCCAGAATAGTGATGCTATTTGGGTCTTACCCAAGGATAAGGGATAAAGCAGACAGGAATCATGGGACTTGCATCTAGTCCCAGCTCTGTCACTAGAACAAGGGTAACCATGGGAAAGTCTCTGAGCCCCTGTAAACATCTCTTGACTGTAAAACAAAGGGGCTGGTTAGTAATGGTTTCCACCTAGGGGTTTCTTTGTTCCCTGTGGCATATGGAAACATCTGGGCATTCTAGTGATCAAGCCTCAGGGATACTGACTGTCCTGTGATAAGAAGGGTAGATCCGTATGAGGGAGGTCTGTTCAGCCCCAAAGCCAATGCTGCCCCTTCTTGCAAAATTCTGAATGATACTCTAACTTTCTGTGACCACTCAGGAAATGGAAATCCTTCCAAGTCTTCCCCCGACTCTGGCTTGCACTGCCTTCCTTGGGACCTTTGAAAGAAGGCTGTTTGGGAGATAACCCTTTTCTATTTCCCCGTGCCTCCCATCTAATGATGCTAAATATTCCCAACTTCTATTAAGGCAACCAAAGCACAGATTTGACTTGTGAAGTCAAATGTGATGTTGAATCCAAGGTCACTAGCCACTAGTGAAGGTTATTTTAAAAGAATTATAAAATTTCCGTGTTGAAACTCTGGCCTAGAGAAGTTAAGTGGAATCCCTGAAAGCACACAGCTCTTTGGCTGCAGAGCCTGGGTCTCCTGGCCCCCTAGTCCAGTGCTCCCCCACTTCATGCCACCTCTCCGCTGTGCTCACTGGATGCCCTCCTGCACGGACAACCTGACCAGACTAGTGAGCAAGACAACATCCAACTTCATTTCTGGAAACAAATGACTTGGTTTTCCAGCAGTAGGAAGAAAGTCCAGCATGACTGGAGTTAAAGGTGAGGTCTGATTCAGGGTCAGAGATTTAAGTTCAGAACCATTTAATATAGTTTCATCATTGCAAAGGGAACAGAGATTCAGTTAAGAATAGTTCAGTCTTCTCAGGGGCTCCTCTTACATAGCTCTCCAGGTTGTTTTTGTACGTTGGGTCTAGTATGAAGCAGAATGAAAGTTTAGCGGTCCCCAAACCCAAGGGTAAAGGGTGGCACAAGGGTAAAGAATCTGCCTGCCAGTGCAGGAGATGTGGGTTTGATCCCTAGGTTGGGACGATCCCCTGGAGAAGGAAATGACAACCCACTCCAGTATTCTTGCTGGAAAATTCCATGGACAGACAAGCCTGGCGGGCTACAGTTCATAGGGTTGCAAAGAGTCAGACACAACTGAGCACATGGGAGCGTGAGACAAATGCAAAAGAAGGTTATTTTGCAGCAGTGCACCCATCTTCGCTCCCTCTCAGAAAAGTATGGGAGGGGCCAGAGAGGCTGTGGGATTCATTCAGGCTTCTCCTCCAAGAAAGCAATTTCTTTTTCTTTGTTTTTCACCATTTTGTGCGGAAAGAGGTCCAAGAGGGATAAGTATTTTGACTCATTTTCAAACTTCCACAAGACAACAAAACACTTTGTTTTTCTACTTTGAAGAGGGTATATTTAGCATCTTATCTAGTTTGATGCAAGGCTGAAGTAGTTGCCGTAAGACATTTAAGGACAGCAATAGAAAGATTTGTGGAATTATGCAACATTTTACTCAAGAATTCAAGGGTTATCACAAGTCATACTATTCTGAGCGATTCCATTTGGAAGGAGAGATGCAAGAGGAAGAAGTGATGGTTAAAGCACTGAATCCAGCTTCTCTTTTAATAACCCCAGCTACTCAGTCCCCTTGACCCTCACTCCCTTATGCTCACCTACCAGCCTGTCAGTTCAGGAAAAGACCAGAAAAGACTGGAAATAATTTCTGGGAGGGTAACACTTCACCTTTCAGAATACCTGGGCTAAAGGTCATACCAGTAACTCCATGTCTAACAAAAAATTAGTTGTTTTTTCATCTGCATTAAGAACTTCTATTAGTGTAATTTCCCTTGATTTTTAATGATCACTTTTACATTTCTGATAACATAAATTTCCTTGTTTACAGATAAAATAATCTGATCTTCAGTGTTTATGTTATAAATTTTTGTTGATTTAAATATTATTTGATATTTTTCACTCATGTATTATACAATTAGAACTTTGTCCATGGAGTCAAACAAAGCAGGGTTCAAATCCCCACTTTGCCACTTAGTAAATATACAGCCTTGAGCAAATCATTCACTTTTTCAGAGATTCAGTTTTCTCCTCTGGAAATGAAAATAAGAGTGATACCTACCTCATAGGGCTGATGGAAGAATTAAATCAGTCTCTATATGTTTCTGGAGCAGAGAAAATGCTCAATAAATGGTAATTAATGATAGCTCTGTTTGGTATTGACACATAGCTAATATCTACAGTAGTCTATAAAACCACATATCACTCCCATACTTCATACAGTGTAATAAATTCACGGGAGGAAAGAATTCTAAAGCAAAAGCCTGTGAGAGCATTGGATTGGTTTGAAAGTGTATTTCTGCTTCTCTGGGAAAAGCCTGGGAGTGGCATTTGGGAGAGTGAAACAGCAGTCTTGTATACATGTGCTGCCTCCGGCCTCTTAACCATCCAACTTGACATGCAATCAGGAGACAGACGGTAGAACTGGGATGCACAGATGCAGAGAATTAGAGCAAGGGTGAGGGTGGGGGCCATGGAGCTGGGAAAACAGGACCATATGTTCAGCAAAGACCCTTCATGCAGTTACATGTAGAATGGAGCCGTTGGGGAGAGAAGGGACGGAAGATGGGAGACACACACCCACCCTGGAGGCTGTAGACATGGCCCAAGTAAGGATTCAAGGGAAATGAAAGGAGGGAGCAGGTCCAGAAGGCATGTGGATGTGGCTGGGGACAGATTGATAAAAGGAAGTCAGCCTTGTCTCTGTATTACTAACTCCGGGTCTAGGGCAGAGATGTAGAAGCTGATAATCCACTTGGAGGGGTTATTAGGAGAAGCTGGTTCTTGATGAGGTAATCTGTTTATGTCAGACATCTCGGCTTCATTTCTTTCATTCATTCACTAGTTCATTTATTCATTCATCAAGAAGCATTGCTTGAAAATTTGCTCCGTGTCTGGTAGTGCTGTTCTAGGCTTTGGCATGCCAGAGGAATACCAACTTGTCTTGTGTCCTCAAGTGGGTGGGGAGAAGGTGACAATAAGCAATTACAGTCTAAGGTGAGTGTTGCTACATTGAGGTACAGCAAGGGCACCAGGGCAGCAGAGAGGAGGGACACCTAACCAGACTGGGGTCTGGGGGTCAGAGAAATGAGGTAATGTCTCAGTTGAACTGAGTCATGAAGGATGAGCCAGGCAGACATGGAGAGAAGGGCATTTCACATAGAGGGGGCAGCAGGTTCAAAGGCCCAGAGGCAAGGAATTGAATGGCATAAATTTGAGCCCTGCCAAGTTCTTCAGTATGACTGGAATGTAGAATGTAAGGAAGGAAGGTGGCACGAGATGATGCTGGAAGAATAACCAGGGGGACGCAAAGATGATATCGTAAGTGAAGAGTGACGTGATCGGATTTGGGGTTTAAGAAAATTGCTCTAGCAGTGTGGAGTCCAGTTTGGCTGTGCAGAAAGTATTGGAGGCTGGGAGGGTCAGAGGCATTGCCATCATTATGGGGACTTGGACTTAAATGGCTGTGAAGATAAAACGACATGGACAGATTCATGTGATATGAAAGAGTATTGGTACTCGACTGAATGATGGTTAGAGAGCAGGGGTGAACAAGTGTTGAGAATTTCTGGTTTGGGTAATGAGGGAGAGAACACAACAGTGAAGCAATTTTTTGTTTTGTTTTTGGTGGTTGGAGGAGACGTGATTAGTTGAGCTTTGGTTATGCTTAACTTGAGTTGCATGGTTGTTGAGTAGAGAAGCTCAAGAGGCAGTCATAAACTCATGACTGGAGATCAAGAGGCAGCTTAGAGCTGGGGATGGAGGGAGGTGACATTCGAAGGTGCCAGAAGCTAAGGGAGTGGTAGCTGAGCTCGCCTGAACGAGGCTACACAGTGAGAGGAGATGGTGAGGGGTGAACTTCTGGGAAAGACCAACACTGAAGGGGCCAGCAGAGAATGGGGAGTGGGTGAGGGATACTTGAAAAGAGAAACAAAAGAAGTAGAAAGAGACGAGGAGGAACAGACACGGTTTCCAAGGGAACTGAGAGATTTAAGAGGCAAGGGTGGGTCACAGTATTGAAAGCTGCAAAAAGTCAAGTAAAGATGGAGACATCCCCACTTGGTGGACTGCAGAGTTGTTGTGGCGACTTTGGTAGAAACATCTCAGTTGTTTGTAGTGAGGAGAGGCCAGATGGGAGCAGGGTGAGGAGTGAACAGGAGATGAAGAAGTGGAGACAACTTCTTCAGGAGGGTTGTGTCTCTGGAGAGGCGACAGGGGTGCATGCGTGGTGGTGAAGAATTAGTTGCTTTGAAGATGAGAGTGACTTGAGCACAGTAATGATGGATCTGGTAGGTAAGGGAGAGGTTGGAGATACAGGAGGAAGAGAGGAGGGGAGACAGGTGGAACTCAGAGGTGAGGCAAGCCCAGGACCAGTGGTTCACAAACCTGGCTGCCCATTTTAGCATCACCTGGAGAGCTTTAAACAGACGCAGGCCTGCCCTCCCAGAAGTTCTGATTTAAGTGGTCTGGAGTAGAATCTAGCATTGGTATTTTATTTTTAGATCTTTGAGTGATGTTAAAATGCTTTCAGGGTTAAGGGCTACTATAGTAAGTATTCAATAATTATTTGTTGAATCTTTTTAAAAAGTTTTGTTGATCAATTGATCAGTTCTCCTTATCAACAATGAATATTTAGTCATTTGCAGGGGATGTTGTGAAGAAATATAAGACAGGATGCCTGCTCTCAAGTGGCTTGTAATCCCATGGGAGAAATAGTAAACATTTTAATATATGAAAGTGCTAATTTAGTGGCATAACACTTAGTGGGATAAGATTGAGTCTGTGTGGTCAGGTGTCAAGGGGATATTTGGGCCTCAGAGAAGTGGTAGGACCTAGTTAAGTGGAGAAGAGGAGGAGTTTCGAGGAGGAGTTTCAATGCCCAAGACAATAATCATTACAATCCTGTTTCTTGAGCATGGCCGTGGAGCCAGTGACTTTACATACATTACCCCAAATGCTATAACTGTGCAAGATAGTTATCCATCATCCCCTTTTACAGAGGAAGAAACTGATGCTCTGAGTATTTAATATGAAGTCCGTAGCTAACAATAAGTGTCAGAATCAGGATTCAAGCCCAGGACTGATAGATTCCACGTCAGTATCGTTTTCACTACAATGTGCTGAGACCATTGCGACTCAGGCTCCCACTTACTATATAGTACTGTAGCCTCCAGTTGGGGCTTCCCTGGTGGCTCAGGTGGTAAAGAATATACCTGTAATGCAGGAGACTTGGGTTTGATCCCTGGGTCAGAAAGATCCTTTGGAAAAAGGATTGGCTACCCACTCTAGTATTCTTGCCTGGGAGCTCCATGGACAGAGGAGCCTGGAGAGCTACAGTCCAGAGTGTTGCACAGAGTCAGAGTAAGCACACGAGCACACGCCAGCCTCAAGATGGAGTGAGTCCACTTCAACTGGGGCTTTTTGGTCAAGGCTTTTGTGCAGGTGAAGTTCACACGCACACATTCCGCCTAAGTCCTAGTGGTTTTCAATGTGAAAGTGTTAGGTGCTCAGTCATGTCCAACTCTGCGACCCCATGGACTGCAAGGATCCTCTGTCCATGAGATTCTCCAGGCAAGAATACAGGAGTGGGTAGCCATGCCCTTTTCCAGAGGGTCTTCCCAACCCAGGGATCAAACCCAGGTCTCCTGCACTGCAGGCAGGTTCTTTAACATCTGAGCCACCAGGGAAGATCCCACCATGACCCACCAGCAGCATCACTTGGGAACTTCTTAGGAATGCAGATTCTCAGACTGCTTCCCAGATTTACTGAATCAGAAACCTTGGGGGCCAGACTTAGCAGTTTGTTTTAAGAAGCCCTCATGGTGACTCTGATGCAATTTGGGAACCAAAGTTTGAGTCCCTCCTTTATGGATGCAAATCAAGACCTCAGTTTGCTGTTGTGGCCAGTACCTGAACATCGGTGATGTGCAAATGGAAAGAAAGGACTGGGGGATTCCAACCCTGGAAAAGATCCTTACCTGATTTCCAACAGCCTAGTACTCTTATTGAAGAACTCAGATGTTAAGAGCAACAGTTGATAAGATGAATGAGTCCCAGTTCTAGGACAGTGTATATAGTCCAATAAAAAATAATTCACTAGTCTTCGGAAATATGACATTGTGCTTTTCTCTTTGCAAATTAAAATACTTGGCCAATCCTAGAGAAAGCAAAGGACTTCCCAGGTGGCTCTAGTGGTGAAGAACCTGCCTCCAAATGCAGGAGACATAAGAGACGTGGATTTGATCCCTGGGTCGAGAAGATTTCCTGGAGGAGGGCACAACAACCCACTCCAGTATTCTTGCCTGGAGAATCCCATGGACGGAGGAGCCTGGAGGGCTACAGTCCATCGGGTGGCACCGAGTCAGACACGACTGAAACGACTTAGTACACATGCACGCAGAGAAAGCAAAACAGTCTCCCAAACAAGTTTCACAAGGGCCTCAAGATGCAACCCTCATGGAAATGGTCTGGTTTGCCTCAAAGGAACTTCTGATTACTGATACATTTCATGTTTGGTCATCGACAGGAGGAAGTGATCACAGATTTGAAAGCAGGCACTGAATACCGTGTGAGCATGGCAGCTTACAGCCAAACTGGCAAAGGGCGGCTTAGCCCTCCTCAGCATGTTACCACTTTGCCCCAAGGTAAAATGGGTCCGATTCATTAATAATAAGAACTGTTACTTAGGGCTGTTCATTTATTCCTGCATTCAATATATACCAATGAGGACCGACTCTGTGCCAGGCACTGTGCTACATTGGGCTCTGGGAATTCAGTGGTGAAAAAAAAACGGACAGTTTTAACAGACCCTGCCCTCTTAAAACTTAGTGGGATGGGTCAAGATATTATCTTATTTATTGTGTGGCCATAGATAGTGACAAGTGTTTTCCAACAAGATACAAGATCTTCTTTTGTAAGATCCGATGTAGAGGTGCAGTAAGAATTCCCTAAGAACATAACTGCTAAGTAGAGATCTGATAAGTAAGTGGGAATTAAGAAGGTGAGGAAGAGGGGTGGGGAGAGATTTTACAGGCCAGAGAAATCTAACAAATGCTCGTTGAGGTGGTGGTGCGGTAGATACTGGGGACAAAGGTGGTCTGAAAGCATCGTTGCTCTCAGGAACTCCCTGGGGAGGGAGAGGTGCATGGTTAGCATGTAACTCAGTATATCTGAGTCCACTCATGGCTCTGGAGCACTCAGAGGGAGCAGTTCCTCACCCTAAGTCTTAGGAGGGTTTCAGAAAGAACCATATCTTTGGCCTGGCTTTTGAAATCTGCATAGGATTTTGCTAGGAAGAGGAGGCAGGAAAAATATTTCTGGCCGAAGCAATAGTGTAAAGCTGGCAGATGTGAAAGTCTGGATATGAAAATAGTAACAGCAGTGACCTTGGGGTGATAGAATCATCCTACATCTTCATACATGAGAGCTTATCCAGATGTCCTACCATTGGTATGTATTCTGATGATGGGGGTGGGGGGAAGGGAGGAGATCCACACACAGAAGAGTGGAAAGTAAGTGCCATTACATTAAGCATTTAATTTGCCTCATAAGTAAATATCAAGGGGCTTCCCTGATAGCTCAGTTGGTAAAGAATCTGCCTGCAATGCAGGAGACCTGGGTTTGATCCTTGGGTTGGGAAGATGCCCTGGAGAAGGGAAAGGCTACCCCCTCCAGTATTTTGGCTTGGGGAAGTCCATGGACTGTATAGTATAGTCCAGGGGGTCGCAAAGAGTTGGACATGACTGAGCAGCTTTCACTTTCAAGTAAATATCAATTCCAACGTGTGCACAGAGGTTTTAAAGGGTACACAACACTGTGTGTCCTGGGGTCAATAGTCTGCACATAATTTAGTTGGATTTCCAGTTAGGGGTGCTTGGGAAGGAAGGGAAGACCAGCTCTCATTGATAAACCTTATACGAATCCAGTGGAGAATCCAGTTATGATTTTTGGGTATATGCTTATTTTGGTTTGGACTTTGAGAGGCTGTTCTGAACAGAGATGTTTAGGTTGTAGGAAGTGCACGTGTTTTGGATACATGAAACCTCTCCAACAGCAAAGACTACAGCCAACTCCAGTTGTTTGCTGTCCTGCCTAGGTTCCTGCCTGCCTCCAACAGCCCCCCAGCAGCCGCACGTCATTGTGGTTTCCGATTCCGAGGTGGCCCTGTCTTGGAAACCTGGAGAGAGTGAAGGAAGCTCTCCTATTCAGTACTATTCTGTGGAATTCACCAGGTAAGTCTGTGTGTCACATTCAAAAGCCAAATGTATTGACCTCAGGTATTCCAAACACCATAGAAGTGTCCATTGCATGTGTATTGAAGAGATGACAAAGGCTTGGAGGCCTGACTCAGGCCAGCACCAGCCTCCAGCCGTCATCTGGTGAACCTATCTATACTCACCTTACCTCTTCCCCACTTCCCTGCCTCAGTAAGACTGTCCTAGGCTCTGAAAACTCCCGAGGTACCACTGCCAACAAGCTTTTCAAGCTCACCACTGCATTTCAAGCTCAAAACGTAACTCCCTGGCTCTGAAATATTATGATTGAAGTGTATGTTTGATGGTGACTTTTATTGAAGGAGAGGAAAAAAAAACCTTTAAAAGCAAGTGCAATGCCTTGTTGTCTTTACATCCATATTACTGTGGGGCAAGTTTCTTGGTTTGGTTTCAGCTTTTTTCTCTCATCTACTTCTCCAGCTCTCATATTCAGCTTATCAGAAGGTAGAAGAGTGATTAGAAGTTCTTCTAAGAACTTACAGATGTAAAAATATGAATTCTCAATACTGCTATGTAATTTTAAGCAAAAACAAAAACCAGAAGAACACCCCGACCAACCAATGAGCAAAAGTAATTCCCCATCGAGGACTCTTCCTTTGAGCCCTAGTTGCAGCTGAATTTTGAATGGAGCACCCAGCTGAGGAAAACGAAGTTTGTGGAGTTGGTGTTCTCTACATTAAAAGTGACAGGGTTTGTCTGAGGCTAGTTGCTTCATGGATTCATAAAGAGACTTGTTTAGCACCTCATTCCCGAGGCTCTCTGAAGCTGGGACAAAGGATTCTGCCAAGATTTGATTAGCTCTGCTTCCATTTCTTGACTTCCTAGCCTGGTTTGTGGTAGTAGAAAACAGATATTTGTTTCTTCAGAGAAGTCCTGCACTGAGTCTCTTTAATGCTTGAGTACAGAGCTCATTTCGGGAAGGACTTATTGAACTGCAAGTGGCAGAAGCTTGAAAGATGAGACCATAATGTACTGGTCCCTGTGACGGTCAAGCCCTGTGACAAATCTAAATTCAAGGAAGACGAACTCCACGTCACATCAGCAGTCTGTCTCCCTCCATCTTTGTGCTGTGTTTCCCTCTTTATTGGCTTTATTTTCAGGCTCTTCCAATAGTGTGGCAAGATGGCCACCAGGCACTGAAAGCTTGCTGTCTACTAGCCTGGCTCCCCACTGGAGAAGAGTGGCTCTTTCTCAGTGGACCCATTAGAGCTTTAGTATTTATTCTAGTTGGCCAAGCTCTGGTCCTAATCATAGTGACCAAGGAGAAAAGTATCCTAATTAGCAAGGCACTTATATTCTGAGCTCTGAAACTAAGGACTGGTGGGTCACTCAGATCTGAAGTATACGAATTGAGGGTTCCTTAAGGTTGCATCCATAAAGGAAAATTGTGCAATGAATGGAAAAGGGAGGAACAGATGCTGGGAAAATTTAAAAATAACTAAAAGATGTTCTCAGCAAAGCTCCAAACCAATGCCCTTCATTGAAGATAATCTACAATCCTGCTGTTGAACAGATTTGGTAGGTAAAGCCTGGAATGTGCCTGGAGTAGAAAGATTCTGAGCCTGGTTCAAATAGTAGTAAAACTGCAACAATAGAAGGTCTTAAAACTTAGCTTTCTCATCTGTAAAACTTAGAGTGAAACTTATAATTTCTAATTTTCTTGTCCCACACAAGCAAAGCAAAATGTAATACTGTCAAATTTTGAAAATGTGCAATGTTTTTCGTAGTAGCCCAGCAGATCATCTCTGTAACTTCCATCAAAGATGATGGCTATCATTTACTGTTAATTTTGTGGTAAAACCTGTGGTTTTTAAAAACTTAAGTCTAACATATTGGTAAAAGGTGAAAATTACAGTTTCTTGACCTGTGTGTGGGCTTCCCCAGTGGTTTAGTGCTTAAGAATCTTTGATCCCTTGGTCAGGAAGATCCCCTGGAGAAGGAAATGGCAACCCACTCCAGTGTGCTTACCTGGGAAATCCCACGGACAGAAGAGCCTTGTGGGCTGCAGCCCATGGGGTTGCAAAAGAGTTGAACATGACTTAGGGACTAAACAACAACCTGTGGCAACAAATGGAAGTAGATTATGAAGGATGGAGTTAGAACCAGAACTGGAAGGGAGTGCTTGCTGCCTCCTCTGCCACCAGCAGGGGGCACTGTGTAAATCACTTCGCCTCCTTCAGCCACACACAATGCCTTCTACAGTTTGAAGTCTCCAAAAGGAGAATGTTTTAAGAGGACTTGGGTAAAAATAGTTTACTTTATTTGGAAGAGGGAATGAGAAAGTCAGGAAGGGGATGGAGGACATATGACTTGTGTTACAGAAGTCACTTCTACAAGCAATGGGGTTTCTATAGGGGTCTGACTCCATGGAGTTCTCTTTGGAGCACAGATTTCCTCTTGAATTTGCTTATCAAAAAGACAGGAGCCATTTTCCCCCGGTAAAACTTCCCACCCTTCCAGGGTTGGCTGGCCTGTGGATTAAGGAGGTAGGTCTAGGGATCGAAGAAGCAGTGATGTGAGCACAGTGTATGCTTTAGGTTCTATGCTGGCCTTGAGAGGCAAGTTAGGCTCGCAGGAAACTGTATTGCAGCTGCTGCTCAATCAGAACAAGGGCAGGTGATACAGGCCCCAAAAGCCTTGACTACGATGTCCTTATATGGGTGATAAATAAATATGGGTGATAACTTCTTCCTGCCTTATAACGCATCATGAGGAGGACCAAGTAAATTCACATACGAGAAAGAACTTTGTAGATGTCAAAAATCTGAACAAGTGTAAGGTGTATATGGGTGTTATGTACCTCCTACATTTAACAATTATAATTCTTCCCCAACAAAAAATGCATCTTAACACTGAGAATGTTATTACCTCTAACATTTGAGGGACTCAGGCCCCAAAGTCTATATATAAATATTTTAAAGGTATATACCATTTTAACAAACGGTTAATTTTTTTTTTTTTAATGTTTATCTTAACAAGTATGTCTTTACAATGTCCTGGAAAGCTAGGTTCAAATTGAAGTGTTCCAAATGGAATATGGTGGCATGGGTAAAGCTAGCTTCTGGTTCCAGCTCCTATACTAGGGATTCTGCTTCTGTTATCTCTTCCAAATATGTCCTCTTAGTTAAGTTAGTTTATCTCAGAACCTCCATTTCCTCATCTGTAATATTAAGCTAATGTGACCCTCATTGAAGACTTGTTACTTATAGTCTTCAAAAAGTTTATTCATAGTAGACATTCTGTATCTGTTTCCTTTTCCCCGTACCACTATTTCCCCTTTACAAAGAAAGAAATTGGGACTCAGTTGCTTAAGTTGCTTCGCCAAGGTAAAATGACTGGTTAGGGACAAAATGAAAATTAAACTTCAAGTCTCCTGATTTCCAGCCCAGTGCTTTTTCTACAAAGCCCCACATCCTCTTTGCATGTGTGATCCACCTTTGGAGAGGTAAGCATGGACTCAGCCCGCCTGGAGCCCTGCTGGCTGGGGAAATGGGAAGCCTCATCTTAGGCTGCTGTTTGCTGTTATTCCAGAAAGAAAGCTCTCACAGCTTGTTGTGCATTTAAAGTTCGGCTGCAAAATAAATCCCCGCATTCATTTGTAAACATCTCAGACTCTACCCCATTTCAGTCGAGAGCCTGAGGATATGTGTTTAGAGAGAGCTTTCCTGGACTCTCAATCAGAAACTGCAGTTAGTGTGAGGGAGACTTTGGGGGTCTTCAGTTTTCTTTTTTCCCAGAGAGGTCTGTTTAATGCTTAACACTGAATTTTTTTTTGCCCAGATACCTCACAGGTGTACAGAAACACCTGTGACAGGTCTCTGTGTGAGCCAAAAAGTTTATCTTGTATCCAAGAGGCAGGCTTTTGACAGCCCAAGGCTAAGAAATTGTAGAATCAGTGTATTGCCAGTGGTTCTCCTCAGGTTTCACCTACCTGAATGTGAAGTTCTTGTTTGAGTTCTATCACTGGAAGAGGAGATTCCAGTCCTCTCTCTTGGTAGGCGCTTGTACATCAGTTGCTCTTCTTATTCAACAAGGATAATGATATCAAAGGCACTGTTACAAAATAGACTAAAAAGTTTTTGAGGAAATATTTAATTGGCTAATAAGAGATTAACCTGAAAAACTATAGATAGGCTACTGACTGCTTTTCTGCTAGTTTTGTTCATATTTGGACATTTTATGTATTTGTGATGCTCTGAAAGGGGGCTTCCCTGGTGGCTCAGATAGTAAAGAATCTGCCTGCAATGCAGGATACTCGAGCTCAATCCCTGGGTCTGGAAGATCCCCTGGAGAAAGGAATGGCAGTCCAGTATTCTTGCCTGGAGAATTCCATTTGGACATTTCATGTGTTTGTGATGCTCTCTTCGGTTACGGGCTTTAGGACCAAGCACATTTTTGTTCCTCATCCAGCTTCTACCTCCTGTAAATTGGAGGATGCCTACGCATGAGCACCTTAAACAGGCCCTCTCAGTATCAGAGATGAGGTTTGGTTTCTGGCTCAGGCAGGATGAAGCTTTCAGATGAGAGTAATCTTCATAATCCCTCCCAAGGTTGCCCTGGGGGTTATTCATCAGCTTCCTTATTTACAGTACATTTTAAATTTTTAATCAGTGTAGAAAATATTTGAAGAGGCAAATTCTAAGTAAGCCTGCAGGCTGTAACATATTTTGCAATGATTTTAAAACTTTCTCTCCTGCTTTTCTAGAACAGAAAAACCATGCATTTGAGGTAGGAAAGATATTTTATTTCTAAAGCAATACTGAAAATTTCTTTGTGGGCAGCAATCTTAGTGTTCGTTAAAATACGAACCAAGCATAAATATAGCTACCTATGTTTTGAAATATTTTGGCTATAAATATCTGAGAAACTTTCCTCCTTCTGCCTAAGAATTTCCCTAGGGTAAGTGCTTTTCTCATAAGCAAAAAATATATACTATGGCGGCAATGAAAATCCAAAGGCCTGGAAAAATAGTCCTTTGAAGTTTCAATCGAGGTAACATGTTCCATATATGCTATCTATCAAGTTGGTTAAAGGTGGAAATAGTTCTTGTTTAACTTACCTATACAGTAAGTCCCTTACATATGAACCAGTTCTGTTCTGAGAGTGCATTCATAAATCCAATTTTCTTCATAAGTCCAACAAAGTTAGCTTAGGTACCCAACTAACACAATTGGCTATATAGTACTGTACTATAATAGGTTTATAACATTTTTCACATAAATAATATATAAAAAAACAAATAAAAATATAGAAAACATTTTTAATCTTACAGTACAGTACTTTGAAAGTACACTAGTACCTGCTACATCGCCACTGCCTTTGTGCTTGCTTCTGGACATCTTGAGCTTGAAATAAAGATACTGCACTACTGTATCCTATACAGTACTGTACAGTAAAGTACACAAAAACACAGCTACTTGTAGCAGATATATGCATGTGACACCAGACATGTGAACTAACTTACATGATAGGCCATGTGAACACATGTTCACATTTTGAAAGTTCACACCTTGAAGGTTTGTATGCAGGGAACTCACTATGTAGCTTTTTCTGTAGGTGTAACCTGATTGGTTAAAATTGCTTCAGAGCTTTGCACTGTCCACTGTTAGAAAGGGCAGATTAAAACTCTTTTCAATAATTTTCAATAAAACTATTTTCAATAAAAAGGCCACTAAGGCTAATTTTGAGTGCATGTGAAAGTTCAAAATATTTCTGTATGTTTCAGGGACATAGGTCAAGAAATGATCTCTAAATCTCAACGCAAGACAGGAATACTAATAAATATGAAAGAGAAGTGCTTCCTCTCTTTTCTCTTTCACACATTTCTGCCTAAATAATTCCCTGGTCCCTTGCAGATGCCTTCCCTAATAAGACTTGCAAAATTCATCTTCACGCAGAGCTGCTTTTAAACTAATTTTAATGTCTACATATTGGTTTTACTTGGGAATCTCAAGGTCATGCACACCTGGGTGGGTTTTGAAAATTATTTTACAAATTGATATTTTTGTCAAAAGTCATCATCTGTCTTTCCATCCCATCTTCAACTTCCTCGGGCTACAAGTAGCAAACGAATTTAATTAGTTTCTTCTTAGGCATTGACCCTGCAAAGACTGTTCCTGAAATGAAGATCAAGTTTGGGATTCAGAGTGGAAGCTGAACGGATTATGGATTTTCCTTGAATAGTTTTAAGGCATGACATGGTGTGACTCATGGTCAAGGTCACTGTCTTTGAAGGTTAAAGGAGTGTTCCATTCAGAACTGAGTCTTACAGTCCAGTGCGTGGTATCATCTCTCGGGTTCAAGTTTGACCACATGTGGAATCAGAAGACACAGTTCTGAGCTGGCCCCTAATCTTGGGGACAAGTGGCTTGATTCCAGTTTTAAGCTTTCTTACATGTGAAATAAGGCTGAACAGTTTGACTTCTAAAATCTGGTGACTTTGATTTTCTGTCCTTGTGACAAAGGTGAGGCAGTGTAGGCAGTTTACTGCACAGGGCTCTGGACCTTGCCTCCTTGTCCAGCTCTAGTCTGTGCCATTTTTAAAGCATAAGATCTTAGTTAGATTACTTAACTTCTCCATGCCTCTGATAGAAGAATGAAGATAATTTCCTTACCTCACAGAGTTGTTATGAGATTAAATGAATTAATGCACATGCAATGCACAGAATACTTAATGCACTTGTTATACAGTAAGTGCTCAGTCAGTGCAAACAATTCTTAGTAAGGCTTTTATGATAGGTCTTTTCTGTTTTCCTTTATAGCCATGTTCTTTCTTGTGTAGAGGTCTTTATGCTTGCTATCCTCTGCTAGGATGGTTCTTCTATTTCTTTACCTAGCTGACTAACTCTTTTTCATCCTTCAGTTCCCCTGCTTAAGTACCATTTCCTATAGGAAGCCTTCCCTGAATCCCTGCCCCCAACTCAGACTAGGTTAGGTATACCTGCAACATTTACTAGCAACACTCAGCACACTTGCAGTTAATTACTTGTTCAGTGTCTGTCTTCCTTGCCAGGACATGAAGGTAACATCTTGACTTTCTCCGCTCTACGGAATAAGATACCTAGCATGGAGGAAACGTAGCACATGTCAAACAGGTGCTGGACAACATTTGGACATAGGCAGTCATGGGATTGAATTCAGAGAATGTCAACAACTAGCTGCCACCTTAGCAAGATCCTTAACCCTCTGAGCCTTACTTCCCTTGGCTGTAAAGTAGGGATGACAATAGTGGATACTTCAGGAGGGTTGTGAAGATAATTAGATGTCTACTTCCCAGGTGGTGCAGTGGTAAAAGTATCTGCTTGCCAATGCAGGAGATGCGGGTTTGATCCCTGGGTAGGGAAGACCCCTTGGAGAAGGAAATGGCAACTCACTCCAGTATTCTTGCCTAGAGAATTCCATGGACAGAGGAGCCTGGCGGGCTACAGTCCACGGGGTCACAAGGAGTCAGACAAGACTGAGTGACTGAGCATGCACAATATATAGAAGAGTGGCTTGTGAAAGAATGTTTTTAAATGTCAGTTCTTTTCTTTAACCTGAGCCACATGGAAACGTATGGCCACACTAGTCATAGGAGATTCAGTGAATCCTTTACCACTAATTTCCAAGGCCACAACAGTAACCAACATCCTTCCTTAACAACTATAGAAAAGCCTCTCCTTCCTCCCAATCCAAAGTTGTTTATTGCATTTGTTTTCTCATCCTATAAGGGATAGCGGTATGTGGTAATGCTTCAAATAATACTTAATATATAAGACTAACTTAAAGGCTCCCATTGTGATAACAGGCAAGTGAATTGCCAATTGCCAACTTGCTTCATAGTGTTTTACTAGAATTTATAGCAATAACTGGGCAAATGGCTGTAATATTTAACAGTGACGTAGCTCTGTGTTGATTTTCCTGCCCCCAAAAGTATAGAACTTGGTATGTTTAAAGAATTGTCCTTACACAATTAATTAATTTTGGAGAGAATAGGAAACACCAACGACAACAACAACAAAAAACTCCCTTTCTTTTCAAGAAATTATTAAGACAGTTGTGCTAGGTATGAACCTTCCTTGCCACCAACAGTAGAAGTAGAAATAAGCAAAAATATGCTTGTCTGGATGTCAGCTACCATTTCATGTTAAAAAGTGGTGCTTTGTGAAAAATTCCTTTTTCTTACCTTATTTTCCAAATTGAAAATCTCAGAATCACCTTCCAGAGTGGTGCCTAGTCCTAGAAATTCTGGTAGCCATCAAGTTTCTCCACTCAGGCTCAAAAGGAAGGGCAATTCTGGACGTTTTTGCAGAAGTTTCACCTACAGTTTTACAAATTGATCGCTTAAAGCTTCAGTCCCTCCTACCGTGAGCTTTCCTGATGTAATCCCTGGTCAGATTGATGGGAGGTGACACAGATCGAATTCTTGCACTGGGAGTCCTTCGTAAACTGTAAGTGAAAGGCAGCTCTCTAGTTGCCCCACCGGGGACACATTGCCAGCTGAGTTTATCATTATTCCATTCTGTCCATCTGTTTGTCGTTTGGTTGGGTTGAACCAATTCATAAATGAAGAAAGCTGAAGGTCAAATAATACGCTGTTTATTTTTTTTCCTTGACTGTGATTACTCAGCAGTTTTGGACTTCCTCTGCAGTTCATTTTAATGTAGAGCAAAATCCTGCATAAAACCAAGTCTGTAAAATTGAGAGAGACTGAGGTTTTCTTTCACTCCTTTCTGTTCATTCTGGATAATCTATGGGATCTTAAAGCAAGGTGCTTAACCTGCAGTCTTGTGTGTCCCCAAAGGGTTCATGGATAGAAGGCTAGGGGTCCCTGAACTTTGGTTGGACAAAAATTACATCCTTAGTTTTACCAGCTGAAATTTAATTTATTCAAATACAAACGTAGTCAACAAACTGCAATGGCATTAGCAATTCCAATGCCTTGGATTTGCTCGTTAGAATCATAGATATGTTCTTATCTCGTTACACTTGTTGCATATATCTCAAAATTCCATTTATGCATATCACTACGATGAAATTATTATAGTTAGTGAATCCATTTCTAGGTATTATTTAATGCATTAATGAAGTATAATGATACGTATATTGACTTATCATAATTTTATTCTTATTTTGGTAATTGTTTCTAGTATATTTAATCTGGTATAGGTTTCCTTTGTAATCCTATGCATTTTATTTTTGCATTTAAAGATATTATTTTAAGAAGGGATTCCAGGCTTCTACAGATGGTTAAAGTAGCACAAGCAAGGTTAAAGACTGTTGTCTTAGACCAAGGGTTGGCAAACTCTTTCTACATGGCCAGGTAGTAAATATTTTGTGCTTTGCCAGCTGTATGGTTTTTGTCTCAGCTATTGAATTCTGCCTTTGTAGCAGGAACACAGTCATAGATAATACCTAAACAAATGGGTGTGGTTGTGTTTCAATAAAACTTTATACAAACTGACAGCCAGCTGAAGTTTGCCACCCCTTGGTTTAGGGCATCATGTTATTCCCAATGTCCAAGCCTGAAAATATTTCAGTTCAGTTCAATTCATCCTTATGTGCACACATTCATCCAAACATGTACATACTGAGTATCCTCCATGTGCAAAACATGTGCAAGAGATTTTGGGGTGAATCAGCTACTACCTTTGGTTGGACAGTCCAGTGGGGAAGGCAGAGGAGCAGAGTCCAGAGTGGTGAGTGTTGTGGGCAGGAGTAGGGGACCAGGGGCCTAGGGGAACACAACTTTGACATTGAACCCAGTTCTGAAGGAATCTGGGAAGGCTTCTTACAGGAGCCAAGGAGGATAGATCAATGATAATGAGGCACAGGGAGAGAGAGGAAGCAGTGTGGAACAGCTCAGGCTGGAAGAAACTACTCTAGCAGTGTCTTGGAGGCAAAAGGAAAATGCTCTTGGACTTGCTTAGAAGCTTGGAGCTCTGTTTGGTGAGAGATAAGCCTGGGTAGGTAAGTGAGGTTTGGAGCAGCAAAGGCTTTATAAAGGATTTCATGTTTGTCCTGAAGGGAATAGAGAGCTATGGGAAGTGTCAAGCGGGAAAGGGACTGATAGAATTTGCATTTTGAAAGATCATGCAGACATTCCAAGGATCACAGACAATAAGCATGTTAATGAGCTCACAGCCTAATAGGGAAGACAGAAATATGAAATTACATTAGAAGGTAATATATTCAGTGTAATGGTAGAATCAGATTTAAGAGGTGAGAGAGTCCAGAGAAGAATTGTTTCAATTCTCTTCCGGAAATGATGCTTGGAAGGAATAACATGAAAGAAAATATTGAAGGAAGGAGCTTCCAAATAATCCAGGGTCCTCCAGGAAACATTAAACCATGGAATGCTAGGTCCCATATTGAGGTAAGGAGGACACACATATTTTGGGTTGTACTGTAATTAGGCTTTTGGTCCACTCTATCTCAGGCCCAGAACGGAGTGGCCTCCACCGTCACGGCCATTCTGGATGTTCTATGAATCCCCTAGAGGGCCGTTTTCTGCTCCAACAAATTCCACTCTCAAAAGCATATTCTTAGCAGGATTTAACCATTCCTAGTCCTGTTTCCTAGTTAATGTCGGTAACATGCTTGAATGTCACTCCTCACCTCAGCTCAAACTTTCCAGAGAAGGGATTCTCAACCCATGGACTCACTACAAGGTAGAGAAATCAGTTGAAGCTGTCCTGGCCAACAGTTTTTCGAAAGTAAAGTTGAACAGAAAAGAAAATATCAGAGGGCATCACACATAATAAAAGTAAGAATTATTTTGTGAAACGTGTTTCAGTTGTGTTTGTGTCACAATGTTCAGTGTATGTCTTATTGTGGATCATTCAAAAATGTTGAAAAACTGTAAAGAGTGCTGTGTCTGGAGCCTGTATGCTGTACGGTGCTGAGTTTCTTCAGTCATGTCCAACCCTGTGTGACCCTATGGACTGTAGCCTGCCAGGCTCCTCTGTCCACTGGATTGTCCAGGCAAAAATACTGGAGGGGTTGTGCCCTCCTCCAGGGATCTTCTCTACGCAGGGATTGAACCCAGGTCTCTCACATCTTCTGCATTGAAAGGCAGGTTCTTTACCACTAGTGCCACCTGGGAAGCCCTTAGTGGAATCTTACCAGCATTAAAAAAAAAGAGAGAGAAAGGAAAAGAACAGAAAATAGTAAAGTGAATAACAGTAAGGATAAGTAATTTTTCTTAAAATTTTTCTTTCAGCTTTGTACTCACATTTAAGTCATATACTATACGTATATGAATAGGTATATTGGGTTGCTTTGCAAAAATTTCTTTCTTACAGTGAGTCGAGGTCAGAGATGTTGAATGGAGTCCAAGCTCTGACTGTTCAGAAAGTAGCTGGTTACATTTCTGATTGATCGTCACCCAACCTCTGCTTCAAGACAGCCACCAATGAAGAGATCAGCCCTCTATGTAGTTCACTTCATTGTCAACCATGAATTGCCGTCGAGGGGTCTTCCTTATAAAGCACTGCCATTGGTCTCCTTGTAAGGAATTTTTGGGTCTCCTATTCTGATAGGAAAAACACTGAAGGCGTTTTCGCCATCTTCATGTGACCATCTTATCTCTCATCTAAAGACACTAGCCTGTGTTCACTGTATTCTCTCTAACTCAAGTCAGACAATAACCAGCCCTTTGAACTCTGCCTCAGTGGAGATGGGTCTAGAGCACTTCTGCCAAGTGATCAACCTAGAAAGGCATTTTTTCCCAGGATATGAACACTGGACCGTTTCAACAGCAGGTTGTCCAGAGAATTCATATTGAGTTTGTGACCTGTACCCCCTGCTTCTCCATAGATCTTTGTCATACTGGGTTTTCTCTACCATATATCTATGCCATTTGCTTTCTAAAAAAACCCCGAATGTAAGATTTTACATTTATCATTTGAGGTGGCTTTCCCTTTTTGTTTCTGCACACAAGATCATCTTGAATTTTTGTTTTGTCATGAATGTCTTATGAGGCCATGTTCCAAGCAACTATTCACATTGCCTAAAGCTCTTCTTTTTCAGATAGTTGGTTAGTGTATAGAAACAGAACTGATTTTTGTATTTTTTTGTATCTTGCAACTTTACTGAATTTGTTCATTAGTTCTGGATGAAGTGTTTTAAGGTTTCCTTTGTATGATACCATGTCATCTGTAAACAGAGACAGTTTAGCTTCTTCCTTTCCAATTTGGATGGCTTTTATTTCTTTTTCTTGTGTAACTGCCGTGGTTAGAACTTTTAGTACTAGTTTCATAGAAATGGTCAGGGTGGGCACCTTTGTTCACCCTGTTACTGATCTTAGACGAACATTGTTTAGCTTTTGACGGCCGAGTATGATATTAGCTGTGGGTTTGTCGCGTATGGCCTTTATTGTTGTTGTTCTAGTCACTGAGTCGTGTCTGACTCTTTGCGACCCTATGGACTCTAGCCCACCAGGCTCCTCTGTCCGTGGGATTTCCCAGGCAAGAATACTGGAGTAGGTTGCCATGCCCTTTCCAGGGGATCTTCCCCAACCAGGGATTGAGCCTATTTCTCCTGCATTGGCAGACGGATTCTTTACCACTGAGCCTCTAAGGAATCTCATGGCCCTTGTTACATTGAGGTAAATTTCTTCTGTATGTAACTTGTTGAGAGTTTTTACCGTGAAGCATGTAGAATTTTGTCGAATGCTTTCTCTGCATTTATTGAGACGGTCATCTGTTTTTCTCCTTCGTTCTGTTAATGTGGTGTATCAGTTCAGTTCAGTTGCTCAGTCGTGTCTGATTCTTTGCGACCCCATGAACTGCAGCACGCCAGGCCTCCCTGTCTATCACCAACTCCCGGAGTTTATCCAAACTCATATCCATTGAGTCGGTGATGCCATCTAACCATCTCATCCTCTGTTGTCCCCTTCTCCTCCTGCCTTCAATCTTTCCCAGCATCAGGGTCTTTTCCAATGAGTCAGCTCTTCGCATGAGGCGGCAAATATTGGAGTTTCAGCTCAACATCAGTCCTTCCAATGAACACCCAGGACTGATTTCCTTTAGGATGGACTGGTTGGATCTCCTTGCAGTCCAAGGGACTCTCAAGAGTCTTCTCCAACACCACAGTTCAAAAGCATCAATTCTTCTGCTCTCAGCTTTCTTTATAGTCCAACTCTCACATCCATACATGACTATTGGAAAAACTATAGCCTTGACTAGACAGACCTTTGTTGACAAAGTAATGTCTCTGCTTTTTAATATGTGGTGTATCAGACTTCCTGATTTGCTTACATTGAACCATTCTTTCATCCCAGGGATAAATTCCCCTCGATCATGTAAGATCTTTTTAATGTGCTATCAAATTTGGTTTGCTGCTATTTTTTTTTCTATTTTTGTGAAAATGGCATTGGAATTTTAATAAGGATTGCATTGAATGTGTCCCACTCCAGCATTCTTGCCTGGAGAATCCTGTGGACAGAGGAGGCTGGTAGGCTGCTGTCCATAGGGTTGCACAGAGTCGGACACGACTGAAGCGACTTAGCATGCATGCATGCATTGGAGAAGGAAATGGCAACCCATTCCAGTCTTCTTGCCTGGAGAATCCCAGGGACAGAGGAGCCTGGTGGGCTGATGCCTATGGGGTCACACAGAGTTGGACACGACTGAAGCGATTTAGCAGCAGCAGCAGCAACAGCAACAGCAACAGCAGCAGCAGCATTGAATGTGTAGATTACTTTTGATAATGTAGACATTTTAACCATACTTATAAGGTATCATCTACAATTTCTACTTACATTATTTTCAAGTTAAAATTTTAAAGTCACTTGCAAAGTTACCCGATTGCAAATTCTTTTGGAATTTTACAATCTTTTCACTGCTTTATAGTTGTCTTCCTTTCACTTAGTTCAAAGGCAGTTGTATTTTAGTGGCTCAGCTTTACTAAGTCTTTCAAAAGCATTAACATAGCTATCACCTATATTTTTTTTACTCATATTCACTAGTTTATATAATATTGCATTAAACAACATAATTACAATAACAAACACAAAAGTCATAAATAAATTTGGGAATAAACCCAGTGGATAGCTAGATTAGTGGGAGCAAGTGAGGATCATTGGATAACCTGACAGATTGGTAGAAACTGATAAGGAAAGCTTTGACTATGTGTGCTATGCAGAGAGGTGCCATATGTTCACTTACTTACTTACTTATGGCTGATGTTTTTATATATTATACCCATCTTTCATATAGATTAATTGATCATTCATATTAGGGACCCATATTATTTATTGTCTTTGAATATCCCACAGTGTATTTTACATGTAGCGGGTGCTTAATTTATCTACACCATACATAGAACTAATACTGCACCCAGAGGTGTTCTATTCCTTTTCAGTTATCAAAACCCAAATATATTTGAAATCTAGCTTAAATTCTTCCTAATATTATATTGTTTCCCCAGGATGTCAGTTCACATTGACCCATTCAAAAATAAAGCTCTCAAAATATATGACTTTGCCCTGGCTTCCTGCTGGTCCTTAAATGTATTGTCTGCCAATTAGATTATAAACTCTCTGAAAATGGAACTGTGTTTATAGTTCCTTAGAGCCTCCCAGAATATAACTTCCTTGATGGATGCATGGCTGATAATCATTAATCACTTGCCAAATGAGTAGCCCAAGGCAGCTACCCACTGGGTTTGATGATACCAGGAAAAATGATTGTCCACTAACGGTGAACTTGGCAATAGTGAAGGTGGTCAAAATGCCAAAGAAAGGAAATAAAACAGAAATATATACCACCCTGTGGTTTTATGACCTTGGATAAATTATTTTCCTTCAGTATCCACACGGGTAGAATGAGAGACTGGACTAGACAGTGACTTCTAAAATTTTGGGGATCATGATTATATTTGAGAATCTGATAAGAGACTGAGGACCCTTTACTTAGGAAAATGAAATGATGTTGACACATAGACTCTTGCATGTAAGTTTTGAGAACCCTTAGACACTGGGACCAAACAGTCTCTAAGATTCCTGATAACCAGGCTGATGCTAACATTGCCAATGGCAATGCTTCTTCCTACCCAAACAATGAGTGAGTCTTGATTACTTGAATCAGCTAACTGGGTTTTGAATAGTCACTGCTGACAGAATTGTATCTGTTTCCTCTGACTTCCCCTGCCCAACCACCTTCCAAATTTGTCCTACTGGCCTCCTGAGATGCAGGATGCACACCCCAACCCTTCCCACTCTTGGGAAAGTGTTAAGTGCCTGCTTTGCTCATGGCTAGCCATCTTGACCTGGGATGGCAGCACTTGTCTTAGTCTACCTCCTCTCCTCTAGCCTTTTCCTGATTGGGGAAATTGGCAGGCTCACGTTGCTATGGTGATTTGACTGGCAACTTTGTAGTTAGGATACAATGATTTTACTTAGCGGAAAAAAGGTAAAGCTATTATTTGAGGATGCACTAAGACAATACTTTTGCCTGATTGTCTCTTTCTCAACCTCACCTTTGCACTGTTGTACCCCAAGAGACTCTACAAACATTTAAATGCAAAACTCATGACAAAGTCAGAGGCAAAATGTTAACGGTTTTGAACTGCTATTCAATCTACATGAGCTTTCCTCTCAGTGTATACAATGAGATGAAATGTTAATAATGTCAATCTCTTATTCACTGAAAATATGACTTTCTTTCTCACATAAAATGAACAAATACAAAATAGTCTCTTGGTGGGGGAGCTGGGAAACTGTTGAACAATGAAGATTGTTGCAGGTATTTGCAGGTAGCCCTGGGTGAACGATGGCACATTTTGAGAGCAGTTGCAGGTCCTTTCCTCTAAAATGTCACAAGGGAAGCTTAGCAAAGGATAATAGGAGAGTTTTATCTGAAGATCACATCTTTCTGACTTTACTGTTGGGCATCCCCTATGACTTTCCTCTGCGAAGTGATTTTGTTTTAATTTGAGTGTGTAAATGTGTTTCCTTCCACTCACTAACATTTTCTCTTCAGTGACAGTGTTTGTTTACATGAGAAGTCCATCTTTAGGGAAAGGAAAGTCGAAAGAGAAATGAGCCCTACTTCTCCAGTGGCCATCCCCGTGACCTCTGCTTCTCCAAACATGTGAATTCTTGTGAGATATGGGCCCCATAAACTCCTCATTAGCACAGTTAGCCCACAGAAGCATCCTTTACTGGGCTTTAGGACTCCATCTGTCTCTCATCAATTTTTGCTAATGAAAAGCTAGGAGAGCACATGTTAGAGAAATCCATGCACCGTCCACACATCTCCTTTCAGCAAAATGAGTGTTTATGTGCTTGCCTATTAAGCTGTTTGTAAAGGACAGATGTCAATCTTTTTGCTTCCTGCCTTCCTCTAAATGGGGCTTCCCAAGTGGTGCAGTGGTAGAGAAACTGCCTGCCAGTGCAGGAGACACAGGAGATGAGTATTCAGATGCGGGTTCGATCCCTGGGTTGGGAAGATCCTCTGGAGAAGGAAATGGCAACCCACTCTAGCATTCTTGCCTGAAAAGTCCCATGGACATAGGAGCCTGGTGGGCTGCAGTCCATGGGGTTGCAAAGAGTCAGACACAACTGAGCATGCACATGCACGCACACATAGACACATTCCTCTAAATATCTGTGAGCAGAAGTGTTTAACAATTGGAGAGCTGAGAAGTTGGTCAGGGAGCTAACTAAGATGGAGACTAACCCCTGCAACCACTATCACCCCAACTTTTCATTCAGCATCAAAGATTTTAGTCTAATCTTCTCCCATCAACCCAAGTAGGCCTCACGTTTATCAGCTGTGTGACCTCAGGCAAGTTACTTAACCATTCTGGGCCTTAATTTCCTCTTCAAAGAAAGTGGGGATGTTTAATTTTAATACCTACTTCATAGGGTAATTTTGAGAAGCAAATGAGTTAAACTATTAGGAAAATACTTGATACTTCACAAGAACATGATAAATGATAGTTATTGTTAGTTATTAATAAAAATCCTCCATTCCAGTTAGGCCATTTGCACTGTCCCTCAGCCATGCACAAATATTCCCAAATTTTATTTTGCAGTTCTCACTAGCTGAAAATCTCTCCTTTCTCCCTCCAGCTAGGAAGTCCATACAGAACAGCACTTGTCTATTAGAAAATGCAAGCCTACATGAAATTTTAAGGTTTTTAATATGGCCATTTAAAAAGTAATAAGAAACAAAGGAAATTAATTTCAACAATGTATTTTTTAACCCACTGAATCTAAAATATAATCATTTCAACACATAATCCATATAAATATTAATGAAATATTTTACACTTAAAAAAATCCATTGTCCATTTTACACTCATAGCACTTCCCAATTCAGATGAGCTGCATTTCAAGTACTGATTAGCCACCTAGGCTAGTGCTGCTGCAGTGAAGTTCACAGGTATATAGAGTAAGCAGGTGGCCCAGGGTTGCCTGTCAGCTCTGTGAGCTGGGTACATCCCTTACATGATGCTAATCCATGCTGAGCGTTTACTATATGATGATGTTACCGAACCACACTTGGGTCCTCTTGTTGGGCTCATTAAAGCCAATCCACTGATACTGGGTTGTGGTGAAGGGAAGTGCAATGTTTATTGTAGGAGCCAATCAAGGCATCCAGGGTAGCTAGTGCTTAAAACTCCTGAAGACTTTCAGGAAAAGGTTTTTTAACATGTATGGGAAGGGGTTGTAGGGTGTGTGATCAGCTCCTGGACATTCTTCTGATTGGTTGGTGGTGAGGTAATCAGGAGTCAATATCATCAGCCTTCTGGTTCCAAATGGTCTGGGATCTTTGTGCTTGTGGGCAGCATACAGTTAACATCTTCGCCTGGTGGGGGTTTCAGTTGCTGCAAAACAGCTCAAAGGACATGGCTCAGGATATTATCTATAGCCCCTGAAGTGAAGTGAAGTGATGTCAGTCATATCCAACTCTTTGCAATCCCATGGACTATATGCTCCATGGAATTCTCCAGCCCAGAATACTGGAATGAGTAGCTGTTCCCTTCTCCAGGTGATCTTTCCAACTCATGAATTGAACCCAGGTCTCCCATGTTGCAGGAGGATTCTTTACCAGCTGAGCCACCAGGGAAGCCCTTGAGGGGGAACTAAAATTCCTTGACTTTTTTTAATGGCTTAACTACTATTATTTTATCCTGTTTGACTGTTTTTTTTTTTTTTTTTCTTTCTGCATTTTCTCACTTCTCTGATTACATTTATTCTTTGACCAAAGTTTTTCTAGGCTTCCCAGGTGACTCAAGTGGTAAACAATCTGTCTGCCAATGCAGGAGATTTAGGCAGGAGACGCGGGTTCAATCCTCAGGTCAGGAATATCCCCTGGAAGAGGAAATGGCAACCCACTCCAGTATTCTTGCCTGGAAAATTCCATGGACAGAGGAGCATGGTGGGCTACAGTCTATGGAGTTACCAAGAACCAGACACAACTTAGCAGTTGAACACACACAGAGTTTTTCTATAGCCAGAAGGCAGGCTGAGAACATTGGGAAGTGGGGGGTCTTGTACTGGGAAGGTCCCATAAGATCCTGCTCTGTTACAATGCCAGACACTGTTGATGAGAATACAGAGCTCATTTCTCCTTTATAATGACCCTCTGAAGTTGGTACTTTTATCACACCATTTTACAGATTAGAAACTAGAGACTTAAAGAGGCGAAATAGTAGCTAGTGATCATTAGAGGCAGGATTTGAAAGGCTCAGTCTAGCTCCAGAATTTGTTCTCTTAACCCCTGTATGTTGTCCCTTAGGTGGAAGCTCTAAGTCAAGGTCTGCACTCTCTATAGGGTTCTCAGAAGGACGTGTGAATGTTCAGCAAGTTGGCGCAGTTGTGCAGTTTTGTGAAGAGTAAGAATGGCTGTGAACAGAGTCTTCTTGGGTTTTCCCATGGCAGTTCACACACTAGTTGCGCTAAAAATTTATATTTGTTTATTTTGCGAACAGATTGTGAATAGATAGAATCTGTGCTCTCCTGACCCCTGGGAACAGGGACTGTCAGGCGAAGGCTTGTTTATGAAACATCTGGCAGGCAGAGTCCTTGAAATGAACTCCTATATGGGAATCTTTTCACCACAGTCAAGGCCATGCAAGGAAAAGCCAGTCATCTTGAAACAGCGCTGAAAACTGGCCCTAAAAAATGATCTACTTGCATTTATCAGCAAGGACCTGCAAATTTTTACCTGTGATGTCAAATCAAGATGACTTTTCGGTAGGAAATATTCACTCATTTTTATAAGTCTTGCTTCCAGTGTTCAAACGCTGTTAGTTTGCATAGCCAGCAAGCTTCCATTTTTTCTGCTATTCCTAAAATACTGTTTCTCATTCTGCTTTTCGTTTTCTTTTAATCAATAAAGGCCAGATTTCGACAAGAGTTGGACCTCAATCCAAGAGCAGATCCAGATGGATTCCATGGTTATCAAGGGCCTCGATCCTGATACCAACTACCAGTTTGCTGTTAGGGCTGTGAATCCACATGGTCCCAGCCCTCGAAGTCAGCCCAGCAGCACCATCCGAACTGCCCGTGAGTACCACAGCCCCTCTGAAGGACAGACAGACAGACGTAGCTGCCTTGCTGGGCTTGCCTCCTGAGGACCCAATTGACCGAGGTTTCTTAGCTTCCCACAGCAGGGCTGCCTGCGGTGGGGCTGTCCTCAACCTTTCATTCTGAGGTTTTCTCAGCCCTTTGGAAGTGCAAGGCACTCAACAGGGCCAGGCTGCTTCTATGTACAGGAGGTCAGCAGAAGGTTTATTTTTGCATTATCCTTAGGGAGTTTGAGGTCAGTTTTCTTTCATGAGTACAAAACAGACTACATACCAAGACGATGTGCAGCCTCCCCAGCCCCACTCCCTTTTCATCTTGTAAAAAGATGAATTTAGCTTTGAATCATAGGAAAAAAAATACGGATCTCAGACCCATCAGGGTTAGTCATCACCAGGAAATCAAAGATGCCCAAGTAAAATCGGTCACTCTGAAGGATGGTCAGGGAAAATGCAAGCTGGCTAGCAGACTGATGTGTAGCTGGAGGTCCCGCCAATGGCGTAGGCTCCTGAATATCCTAGACTTCTCTGGGGGGCTGGGGGAGGCTTGGGCCAGTCCACCACATCATCTGGAGGGTCTGTGAAAAGTCAGAGCCTAATTATGGTCTGGGGTTTAAGAAGCTCCCACATGATTCAAGAACTACATTTTGATTGCTTAGTCCACCTTGCCAATCTGGCTTGGAAACCCTTTGTCTTTTGGAGTGGGGGGTACATATACATAAACCTAGTACTCTATGTCTTGGGGAGATCTCAGAACTATTGCACTTCTTTTGTCTGATGACTGTAATCTCTTCAATTTTGCCAGTTAAGTTCTCCCAGGTTTTTGTGTATAACAGCCCTACCATCATCCCTGGGTCCTGTTTACCCAAGAATGGTGCTCTCCAAAAAGAAGCTGTCTTAACACTTTCAGAGGCTTGCCGCTGGCCAGCACAGAGCCCTGTGTTTATTGGTTAGTTGATCTGAATAAACTCCTCCCCTCTCCCTACACAACACTCCAGCAACTGACTTCCTTGCCCACCTGCTGTTTCCAGGGGTGGTGATTCACCAAGTTCCCTAAGCCCCTGGAATTCTGGCTCTTCTTAAAACAACTCTTACCTTAACCTTGAATGTGAGTGCTCTTTCAGATTAAATTGTTGGGGGATATGGTGGGGCCACACCCTACACACACACACACACATGCACACACACACACACTGAGAACAATCACCCAGCCACACCCTACACACACACACACACACACACACACACACACGCGCGCGTGCACGCGCACACACACACACACAATGAGAACAATCACCCAGCAATTGTTCCACTGCTCTTCTTTAGCATTTAGAAGCTAAAACTCCCCAGTTAAGTGGTAAGGAGGGAGCCCCTTCTCTCTAGAAGAAATGTTAACAATTTTATTTCAAACTGAAGCAGGGCCACCTTCCACTCTTGCTGCATGAGAGCTACGCTGTAATCTTTGGTTAAACTTCGTGATGCATGGCCCAAAACTGGGGCAACAGTCGCTGAGTCAGGCCTCAGGGTCTGCCTGTGCTTTGAGGCAGGTGGTTTGTCTTTTGGTGTTACAAACCGAGCAGGCACTCTGTGCTGTGTGCCCACCCACCCCTCCCCAGCGTCCAACTCTTCTGCTTCCATTCTGTGAGCTGCCCTGTGTTCGCTTCTTTCCTGCTATCCCTGGTATCTCCTTCTCCAGAGAGACAAGAAAGTAGAAGAAGGATGAGCTAGAACAACTCACCTGGTCCTGGACGTGGGTGTGGAGACTGGAGTCAGGGGAGGGGGCATGAGCGGGGCATCTCTTGAACTTTTTTATTAAACTGAAACACTAGACTGGTCTTGGAGTTTCTGATAATTATTTCCCCATTGGTGGATGCCAGCTTTGTGAATTAAGTGGGATAAGGTATGTGAAAGTGCTTTACAGATGTATAACATTTTGCAACAATTGGTCTCCCATGTGCAGTGAAATTTTATCATTTCAAAGTAATTGTGTGCAGGGAATGTGGCTGACTCAGTGAAAACTCAACTGTGAAATATTCTTAAATCCAACTTAACTGTTTTTATATAAATATGGTTACTCCAATCAGAATAACAGAAATGGAATTTATTAGGTGGCCTGTTCCATGATATGTAAGAATGTGCTGTAATTGGTATTTCAATTGTGATATTTTTGTCATGATCATTTTTAATGTTTTAGAAAACCCTGTATTGTAGCACATTCATACTTCTTATTCTGCTGTTTGTCTAGACTATTATTTTACCTCCAAACCCACTATTCCATATATAAAAATGCCTAATTACCAAGTAGCCCTGATTGGAATTACAATAAATTCCGACTGTCAGAGGTATCACTGGGAAAGCCTCCTCTAAGAGCTAACACCATCTGGAGCACTTACCTAGGAAACCCCATTTCAATCCTTGCAAAAATCCTGTGCTTGAGGAATAGTACCCCTTTTTACAGATTTTCAAAAATTGAGTCTTTGAAAGATTGTGTATTTTGCCAAGAATAATAATTGCAAAGGCAGGATTTGAACTTGGGTTTGGCTGACTGCTAAAGCCACTTCCCCGTGTGAGATTCAAATTAAAGAAGGTTCTTATTCTTCTAGTGCAGAGTAGCATAAGAAAGGTAAGGTCAGCAATTCAATAAAATACAAGGACAGTCTTTGTAGAATCTATGGACTAAGAAGTTCTGACAGCGCAGAACAAACCTCTAAGGATTTTTTTTTCTTTCAAAACCTGTAAGGCATATTGTACATACCATACATTCATACAGGTCTGAAATTCTTCCGGTAAGCATGGGTATAGCCCTGGTAGTTCACAGCTGGCAGCCCTTGTGATTGGTTAGACCCAAGCAAAGAAGCTATTAAACATTTTGAACACCTCTTAAAGGAATCTATGAGATGAGTATTTCCACACGTTGGGCTTCCCTTTCTCACAGCTCCTGCTTTTCCTTACCTCTAGATCTTTCCTGCATGGACTTTTTCTTGGTTCATGCCCACTTTGCTCCCTGAACAGTGAACCTCAGAATGGACGTTCAAGTTGACTATCGAGGTTCAGAAGACCCCATGAGAACCCTTAGATCCCCACCCCTCTACACCACCACTTGTTGGGTTCCTCTGTCATCATTTTTATGCCTGCATCCACCACCTTTCCTAAAAAAATATAAGACATCACCCCTATTAACTTGCAGTATGTTGACTTTCTCTGGACTTATTAGTGCAAGACCCTTTTAGCGGCTTAGTTGCTTAGCTGGGGTCAGTTGGCAGATCTCGAGTGCTCTGAACCTGTAGCTACTGAAAGCCAGGACCCAGTATTTTCCTTCACTGCTGTGCAACCTGCATGAGGAAGATGGAGGGTTTTGATGGCTTCACCAGGGAATTGTGATGTGTGTTCAGCATCCACACCTTAGCTCCACAACCTTTCAAGTAGAACAGGAAGGAAAAATCCAGGTGTTTTATTGCAGATTCTCTACTGAGAGCTAGATCATTTCAGACCTTGAATGATAAAGATGCCAGCCGTATTGAGTCCATGCTCTCAGCAGAGATTTTTCCACATGTCAGTTCCTAATTCTGTCCCTCTAAGGAAATACATAGACGATGAAGATCACTATCCCTCACTCTTTACCCCATCCTATGATACCTGTTTTCTTTAAGAAAGAAATACCACCAGCCATTGTAATTTGCCTAATGTCCCATGGCATTCTTTTTAGCCTTGGTTGATCTTATAAATGAGCCAATCAGAACAGGGGACTCACGGAACCTCACGGACATAGGTGCACAAGTGTGGCATTGTAATAAGATGGGTATTCGCCCTGTCCGGTGGTCACTTTTTCTCTGGGATCCAAGCTTACCTTGGATTAAGAAGGATGGGACAAGTAATAAAGGATATGAACTGTAAACAATAGAAATGGCAGAAGTCAGAAGTCATGTGTTCTCTTTTTTTTCCCAACGACAAATGAAACAAAAAGTCACTCATATGTGTAACCAACTCTAGGACCATATAACCTTCCCTGGGAACGTTCCCTTGGTCCTACTACCCTAAAGCATTTAATTTCTCGTATCCTATCCTCATGATATAAGCAGAGAAAGAACCAATAAGGTTTTTTGGTGACGTGAAATTGGTATCTGCAGGGCAGTCCCTAGTAAAAGGTGTTCTTCTGTTCCCAGCAAAAGTCATTTTACTTCGTTCTGCCTTGGGGCTTATGCACCTGCTGTTTTCTCTGATTGAAGCTGTCTCTCCCCAATCTTTCCATGTCCCCATGACCTCCCTGCCTTTCTTCTTTTAGACCATAGCTCAAAGGTCACTTCCCCGGACAAGCTTCTCTAAACTTCTCACCCTGTTTCCTCAGCCCCATTCCCTGCTTCTGTACAGCCCTTTAACTGCCCAAAACCATGCAATGCCCTGTCTCCTCCTCCAGGATAAGCTCCAAATGGAGTTTCAATGACTTATTCAAGGTCATGTTCCCAATACCCTGTACAAAGTAGGTCTCAATCATCATCGACTGAGTACGTGAATGACTGAATTCAACTTCACAAGCCAAGAGCCTGTGACTACTTTGGAGACTGATAGCTTTCTACTGCTGCCATCTGGGAAATTCAAAGGAAGATGTGAGGAGAAAGTTGGTCTAGAGACCCACCAGGCCAAAAATGGGTTTCCCCATTGGCAAGGTTCATAGGGAAAGTCAAGCTCCTGGATTTGCAGTGAAACTCAAGGAAGAACAAAGTAGAGTGAAAGAGCAAGGGAATAAGGAAGGAAGGAGAAGAGGGAAGGAGGAAGAGGGGAAGAAAGGAAGGAAGGCAAGGAGGAAAAGAAGGGAGTAAGCAAATCTGGGGAGTTTAATTTCAAGGCAACAACTTTCAAATCAAGTCCTTACTTTACTCCTGTGTTCTTTCTTAATCTTTAGAATAAGCTTTAGCATTTCTATGCTAAATTAGAATAGATTTTCCGTTTGGTGCTCATATGTCTAATTGTGGTCTCAGATCCTCAGAGATTGTGTAGGGAGGTATGACGGTGTTTGGTCTTTGCCATACTCTTCTCCCCACAATCCATGTTCTTCCAGTTTCAGAAACTTCCTCTTCTGCTGAGCCGAGACAATCTAGCCTGGCCCCAATCAATCAACTTTCTGCAATACTGTAAACCTGATTTCATGGTGTTCCTTGCCTCCCCACCAACCCATCTCACTTTTCCTGTTGCACTGTCCTGCTTATTCAGACATTGCTCTCTGTTCAGTTGTTGCTGGGTGTGTATCTGTTTGGCGGGGGGGGGGGGGGGGGGGGGCTTTCCTGATAGCTCAGTTGGTAAAGAATCCGCCTGCAATGCAGGAGACCCCAGTTGAATTCCTGGGTCAGGAAGATCTGCTGGAGAAGGGATAGGCTACCCACTCCAGTATTCTTGAGCTTCCCTTGTGGCTCAGCTGGTAAAGAATCCGCCTGCACTGCTGGAGACTCGGGTTTGATCCCTGGGTTGAGAAGATCCCCTGGAGAAGTTTATGCCCTTTTGTCATGCAAGTGTCTTCTGGCTTTTGCCTAGTTTTGCTCTGAGATTAGAACCTTTGTGATTGCCTGACTCTCTTTCCAGAGACCAGCTCAGGATGCTGGGGCTCCTGGGTACACGTTCTCGTGTATGTAGCCACAAAATAGATGTCCATTATCCCCAGTCACTAGAAGGGCTTGTGTTTGGTGGCAGTGCCCTGCATTGACCGTAGTCATGAGTAGCAAGGAAGCCAGTAGAGGCAAAGGCTGTGGCACCCCTAGGGGTGGGAGGAACATTCAGGAAGGGACTGGAAGTATCTTTTTCCACAATTCCCATGAGTTATCATCCATCACCCTCCGGCAGCTTTCATACAGCCTTCGGTCAGTGTCTATGAAAAGTTCCCACCAACCTTTGAAAGCTCCTCACTGCCCCCAAACACTGTAACCTTTGCACAGAGCAGAATCTGGCAGGCATGGCTGTGTCTGAGGGCCAGGGGAACTGTCCTTTCATTACCTCGTTGTGAGACCTTCTTGGAAAGTCATTTAATCTCCCTGGGCCTCAGTGTCCATATCTCTAAAAATGGGTACAGTAATGTCTGAGGCAGGTAATATTTTCTACTTCTCAAGATTATTTTGAGGAAAACATGTGAAACAGACCTTATGACATCTGCCCACTTTTTCAAAATGAAGGTGAGGTTGATACTCGTTTCCTGCATGCACAGTTACTGAAGGATGGTGTGACTGACCTAGGTGACCACCGGGTGGTGTGTCGCCTTTTCTTTATGACTCTGTGCCCTGAGCTGTTCTCCTAGGACTTGAAGTCACTGGATCTTCAAACTTTTCTTCTGCAGCTTCTTCACTGTCAGCCTTGTTCTAAGTTAGATTTTGGCTTAAGGAAATGTTATGGCTGGTATGATCTCTCTAGAAATCAACCTTGTTGCTGATATGAAGTAAGTTTTAGTGGCCTAGTGAGGTAAAACCAGCAAGATTTACCAAAATGTGACACAAAGTAAGCAAATTCTATTGAAAAAATTGTGCCAATAGATTTGCTCGACATAGGGTTGCCACAAATCTTCAATTTGTAAAAAACACATTATCTGTGGAGAACAATAAAGTGAAGCACAATAAAGTGAAGTGTGCCTGTAGACTGTATATTTGGTCAAGTGGAACATTTTCAGGAATATGAAAGTTATCTTAAGTTTGGGGTTGCTGATGTAGAAACCCTGGCAGAAATGGCTTCATCATGGGCATAGAAATTTATTTCAATAATCATGTGTTTTAGAAAAACAGGTGGCTGTCCAGATTTCGCCTATGGGATGTAGTTTGCTGATCTCTGTAGTACGATGCTGGGGTTTTTCCCCAGAATTTTAGGAAATTCTCCAGGAAGTTTAATAAACCCTCTAATTTGTAGCAATTTTGTCAAAATTGGAATGGATTAATTAGTGCATACTAAGGGAATTTTCCCCGTGATAGAAATTCCTGTGACTTAATTTTCACCTGAATGTTCTGAGATAAAGAAGAGACCTGGAGAACCTGTAACCTAACTGTGTTTGGACAGGTTTGCACTGTTGTCAACAGAGGGGGTAAGGGGAGAGGGACAGAAAAAAAGAGGCTTCGCTTGGCAGTACTCCAGGATCTTGGGACAGACCTATAAATTGGTGAGCTTCACTGATTTGTAAATCTTTAGAATGTAAGATGAAAAAGCTAACAGGAGGAGGAAGAAATCGTTTATTTCCCTCGTCACCTAGACAGATCTGCATGTTAAATGTGCACTTTGTGCATAAACATAATTTCAGGTGTGATTTTACACTTAGGTGCCCTTTGAGGTAGTCGCTCCATTGATCTGTTAATGCCGCAATGCCTGTAAAGCTGAGCAACACTCATTTGTGCAACTTCATTGGTTCTAAAGGGAATGATTCACTTTGCTGCTTAAATACCTGCTACCTATTAATTGCTCTTCCGAGGCCTTTCTACATCCTACATTACCATCCATTTACTTATAATCGGCACACCAATGTTTTACCCCCTCCGGCTAGAGCGGGAAGAAAGACTAAAACAAATGATAAGAGAACGTAATTTTCCAAAGAAATGGCACTTATGGTGCTCTAGTTTCAGCTGTAGCATCTCATCAATCAGTCAGCTAGTGTTTCTCAACCACACGGTGAACAACCGTATACTACTTATTCCACTCTGGCTCAGTGGATTTTGAAATATTAATATGTTGACATGAGTAATACACAGATGTTCTTAACTATTTTTCCTTTTGTTTCCTCCTATTTCCTTATTGTTCATTTTGTTCTCTTTCCTTTATACTCATCATTTCATGGTTCATCTTTTCTGCTCTTGGGAGCACTCCTTGCTCTTACACAATTCTTCATAGGAATTGTTTCTTAGTATTTAAACCTCTGAATCACTTAGATGCTTTGATGAGCGAGGAGGGTTGCAATCGTGGTGAGGCACAGAGAAGAGAGTGTAAGAAATCAGCTCGACCCAGTGACAGACGTGTGGGAGGGACACAATTCCCACTGGCTGAGTCTGATGGAGCTTGTCTGATTCTGCCACCAAACAGGAAACAGATACGTGCAAATAAGAAGGAACCTAGGGAGAAGGATGACTTTTCTAATGATCTCCAGTGTCTCCCGCCTCTCAGCAGGAAACAGGCTGTGCGTGCTCAGTTGCTAAGTCGTATCCGACTCTTTGCTTCTCCGTGGACTGTAGCCCACCAGGCTCTTCTGTCTATGGGATTATCCACGAAAGAATTCTGAAGTGGGTTGCTGTTTCATCCTCCAGGAGATCTTCCTGACCCAGGGATCAAATCTGCATCTCCTATAGCTCCTGCGTTGGCAGGCAGATTCTTTACCGCTGAACCACCTGGGAAGCCCAACAGAGGCTATGTAATTGGGTAATTTGAAGTGAGCTTAGTGAAGGGACTGTTTGCAAAAGTTTGAGTAGATGTAAGGAAACCAAGAGGGAGCAATTACCAGCTTCTAGAGATAGAGAGGGAGGTCAAGTGTGGTGACTTTCACACATGTGTCCCATGACAGCCTCCTAGGGAGGAAGTTGGAAAACAAATACTCTGACTCTTTTCCTCTCTCCTTCACTCCCCTGGTAGTGTCTCTGGATAGGCAGATACAGCAGAAAGTCAGACAGGTCTGCTTCCCAGGACCCAGGGCAGAGGTAGATTAGAGGGGGAACTCTTTCACAAGAAGTAGTAGAATCATCTCATATAATGAGAGAATGGTACCTTTTACATGGATTGCAAAAATATGGGTTATTTTTGGTCTTTCACTCAGAAAGCACAGATCTTATCTCATTCTTCTTTGCCTATGTAGCTTTGTCGACTGAGAAAAAATGCACATGGGAGTTGTGAGTTAAGTTTTATTTGGGTGCAAAATGAGGACTGTAGCCCAGGAGACAGTATTTAAAATCGCTCTGAGAAACTGTTCCAAAGAGGTAGGGGATATGTGGTTTTGGGAAAGGGAGAGTACATGCAATCAAGCAAAATTTTTTTTGTTTTTGCAGAAGGTTGCTGCTAGTCACAAGGAGTAGATGCTACCACGAAAGAGTTTAGTGCTTTTGTAGATACAAAAAGATACAAGAACTGGGCTCATAAAATCTTCTGAAATTATCTGTCTGAAGACCTGGTCTGCCCTTTTTTCCCAGAGCACAGAGTGTTTCACTCCTGATTTCCAACCTGAACTCTTTTCAGGGGATGATGGAGGTCAGCAGAGGCCATGATTCATAATTTAATCCTTTAGAGGTAGATGGCCAGTGCCGATTTGTATTAATAGCTGGTGGTTTATTTCCTTGAACACAGGAGATAATGAGGTCTCACAGCCAATATTCATTTACGGAGGGTTTGTAAACTCATAGAGCTGGAAAGCACCACCTCCGCATTCAGCACCTGAGGGAACTAAGGCCCAGAGCCCTGTCAAGGTCACTTGGTGATCCTGGGCAAAATCCCAGGTCAGTGACTACCTTGTTTTCAACTTGATTCTTAATGTCCATGGGATTCCTATTTTCTAAAGAATCGGCTTCTCAAGTTATTTTATGATACACCCACTTACTCTTTCAAACAAATATTTCATGCCCACCATGTGCCAGGCACTGTTTCAGATGCTGGGGATTCAGCAGTGAACAAAATCAACAAAAGGAATCCCTATGCTTGCAGACCTTACATTATAGTCAGGGCAGGCAGAAGGTGAAGAGATAACATTAGAAATGTAGATAGCATGTCAGATGGTGAAAGAGCTGCGGAGAAAAATGAAACAGGGAAGCCTATGTACAGTCAGAATAAGCCTCCTGAGAAGGTGACATTTGAGTAAGAAGGACGGGGTGAACTCTCTGGATAGATCAATGTGTATCCATTGATCTATCTATTGTCTGTCCATCCACCTGGAGGGAGAGCTCCGAGGGAAATGCTAAAGCCCTGATGCAGGATCATCCTGGGGTGTTCATGGAAGGGCAGGGGTGCCTGTGTTGCCAGGTTACGGAGTTATGAGGGTGAAGAGTAGAAGGAGATAAGGTCAGAGAGAAAGGGAAGTCGCAGTTGGTGGAGGCTGATTAGGACTTTAGTGGAGGCCATTGGACTTTGAATTTTCTTGGAAAGAGATGGGAAGACTGGGAGAGCTGGAGGTCAGGATGGACTTGACCAGAGGGGAAAAAAGAACTTACTTCAGTTCAGTTCAGTCGCTCAGTTGTGTCCGACTCTTTGCGACCCCATGAATTGCAGCATGCCAGGCCTCCCTGTCCATCACCAACTCCCGGAGTCTACCCAAACTCATGTCCATCGAGTCGGTGATGCCATCCAGCCATCTCATGCTCTGTCGTCCCCTTCTCCTCTTGCCCCCAATCCTTCCCAGCATCAGGGTCTTTTCCAATGAGTCAGCTCTTCACATCAGGTGGCCAAAGTATTGGAGTTTCAGCTTCAACATCAGTCCTTCCAGTGAACACCCAGGACTGATCTCCTTTAGGATGGACTGGTTGGATCTCCTTGCAGTCCAAGGGACTCTCAAGAGTCTTCTCCAACACCACAGTTCAAAAGCATCAATTCTTTGGCGCTCAGCTTTCTTCACCGTCCAACTCTCACATCCATACATGACTACTGGAAAAACCATAGTCTTGACTAGACAGACCTTTGTCGGCAAAGTAATGTCTCTGCTTTTTAATATGCTGTCTAGGTTGGTCATAACTTTCCTTCCAAGGGGTAAGTGTCTTTTAATTTCATGGCTGCAGTCACCATCTGCAGTGATTTTGGAGCCCCCAAAAATAAAGTCTGACACTGTTTCCACTGTTTCCCCATCTATTTCCCATGAAGTGATGGGACCAGATGCCATGATCTTAGTTTTCTGAATGTTGAGCTTTAAGCCAACTTTTTCACTCTCCTCTTTTCACTTTCATCAAGAGGCTCTTTAGTTCTTCTTCGCTTTCTGCCATAAGGGTGGTGTCATCTGCATATCTGAGATTATTGATATTTCTCCCAGCAGTCTTGATTCCAGCTTGTGTTTCTTCCAGCCCAGCGTTTCTCATGATGTACTCTGCATATAAATTAAATAAGCAGGGTGACAGTATACAGCCTTGACGTACTCCTTTTCCTATTTGGAACCAGTCTGTTGTTCCATGTCCAGTTCTAACTGTTGCTTCATGACCTGCATACAGGTTTCTCAAGACGCAGGTCAGCTGGTCTGGTATTCCCATCTCTGGAAGAATTTTCCACAGTTTATTGTGATCCACACAGTCAAAGGCTTTGGCATAGTCAATAAAGCAGAAATAGATGTTTTTCTGGAACTCTCTTGCTTTTTCGATGATCCAGCGGATATTCGCAATTCGATCTCTGGTTCCTCTGCCTTTTCTAAAACCAGCTTGAACATCTGGAAGTTCACGGTTCATGTATTGCTGAAGCCTGGCTTGGAGAATTTTGAGCATTACTTTACTATGAGAAAGAAGGACTGTAGATTGCCAAGGATAAGAGCAGTGAGATCATTAAGGAGACCACTGCAGTAATCCCAAAGCAAAATAGCTTTTTTATTGTCTCTAAATAGTAAAAGTAATCCATACTTATGATTAGAAAAAAATATGAGCAATATATGAAAAAGGGAAAAATCAAGATGAAAAAGTTCTCTAATCTTAACATCCAGACATAACCATTATTAACATTTTGGTCCATAATCATCCAGAATTTTAAAAAACCCAACATGAGATCACAGTGCATATACTGTGTAACAAAAAATTATTCTGTTGCACAGAAAAGTGCAACAAAATACTGTGACAGTGTTAGTCGCTCAGTCGTGTCTGACTCTTTGTGACCCTATGGGCTGTACCCACCAGGCTCCTCTGTCCACGGAATTCTCCAGGCAGGAATACTGAAGTGGATTGCCATTCTCTTCTCCAGGGAATCTTCCTGACCCAGGATCGAACCAGGGTCTTCTGCATTGAGGGTAGATTCTTTACCATCTGAGCCACCAAGGAAGCCCCCAATACTGTATACATCTTTAATATAAACAAGTATAAATCTACATCGTTAGTTTTAGTGACCACTGTATATATCATTGTAAAACTCTACCACATTTATTTAACTAATTCCTTGTTGATGGACTTTACAGTGCTTCACTATAATATATAAAACTGGGCCACTTGATGGTTCTCTTCCTTATCTTCTGGCTTGTCCAAATTTGTGTTACCCCTTGGATATCTCTATGAAGGAGGGTGGGTCAGGACTGTTGGTTATCTCTCCTTATGTTTATCAACGGGTAGACCAATGTGTGCAGTCAGTTCATAATATGGATGCCATCTGAAGTCCAACTTTCTTCCTGCTATTCTAACCATTATTAATTAGATGTTTTGATACATATTATCCATGGGGCTTCCCTGTAGCTCAGTCGGTAAAGAAACTGCAAGCAATACAGGAGACCGGGGTTCGATTCCTGGGTCGGGAAGATCCCCTGGAGAAGGAGATGGCAACCCACTCCAATACTCTTGCCTGGAGAATCCCATGGACAGAGGAGTCTGGAGGGCTACAGTCGATGGGGTCACAAGACTTGGATACGACTTAGTGACTAAACCACCACCATCCATACTAAAGCATGGTGTTCATACACAATTTTGAGACAAAAATTTTATCAAAAATCACTTGCTATGAGGATGTAACTATTTTAGAAGTTCAGGTCTCATACGAGAGGTTTTGGTGGTTCCAGCTCCTCCTTCCCACTTGCTTGGAGGGTCGTTAGTGTTGCCAACTAAATCTAACCATACTATCTACCGTATTTTCAAATGTAAGTGTGTGTCCATTATGGCCCAGTGAAATGTTTTTCCCAACATTAATTTTGATCCCATGGTTGTGGAGGGATTCCAAAAACCCATAGATTCTGAGGATCACAAACATTAGGGAATGACCAACAATTGTGTCTCAAGAGGATGGACTGATCCCCAGGTGGCGGTAGTTCACAAGTCACCCAGCAGATGGCAATAGTTGACAGACTTTCAGAGCCTGAGAGCCCTCTAGCAAAATAGGTTTGAAGTCTCTTGAGGTGATTGAGATGAGGATTAAACAGAGAGGCTCCATAAATTGCTTCAGATGATTGACTTCTTCCATGGCTAACTAGTTCCACTGAAATGAGAGAAGGTAGCTAATTTTAGCTTTTAACTGTAATGGAAAGAAAAGTCTACGAGCAGAAAGTGAAGTATCTTCTGTAATCTGAGACTTTGATAATATCTTACTTATAATCAATGCCAAGCCCTAATGATAAAAAGAACTGATTCAATAAATTTATCTCTAAAATAAAATGAAATAAAGGGCTGTGAAATTCAGAGAGAATTAGAACAATGAAAAATGGAAGAGTCCAAGATAAGAAAAACTACAAACAGCTGGAAATTAAGTCAGATTTTTCTTGATTGTTTTCACATCAGACATCACCATTGGTCACTCCCTACATTAATCTGGAGACTGTTTTGGTGATGTTCAAGAAAGTAAAGAATTTAGTTTCTGAGTCTACAGTGATTATGTCCATTGCTTAAACATTCATTTGGCAATTCATTTTTAAAAAATGTATTAGCAGTAAGTAAGATACTGCACTCGTGGATTTTATATGTGGGAGAATCAGTCCCTGTAAGGAAGTAGAGAATGAAGTAAATAATTATTGTATTAGCCTACATGAATGATGGGCTTCCCTTGTAGCTCAGTCTGTAGAGAATCTGCCTGCAATGCAGGAGACCTGGGTTCGATCCCTGAGTTGGGCAGATCCACTGGAGAAGGAAGTGGCAACCCATTCCAGTATTCTTGCCTGGAGAATCCCATGGACAAAGGAGACTGGCAGGCTACAGTCCATGGGGTCACAAGAGTTGGACACGATTTAGCGACTAAACCACCACCGCCACATGTATAATTATCTTTAATGTTATGTATTAAGAGGAAAAGAGAGGGGCTGAGAGGGCATGGAGGGTACAGGAGCTACTGTTTTGGATAGGTGACCAAGGAAGGCTTCTCTTCAAGAGACTTGAGCAGAGTCCTTCCTTGTGGAAGGAGCAGTAGGTGCAAAGGTCCTGGGGTAAGAGCAGGCTTGGGATGGTCTACAAGCAGTAAGGCATACAGTACGTGAGATGAATGATAGGGAAGTGAGGTCAGAAAGGTAGTCAGAGGCCACGGTCAGATCATGTCCAATCTTGTTCTGGTGAGGACTTAGGGTTTCATTCTAAGTTAGATGCAAAGATCTTAAAGTGTTTTGAGCAACAGAATGGTTGGTCTGATCTACATTAAATGGGATCACTATGGCTACAGTGTGTGGAAATCAGCCGAGAGGAAGGGAGATGAATAGAGAGACAGTATATTGCTCGAAGGAGAATATATATGAAAAGAAAAGAGAATCAAACCCATATTATGGAATTTTGGGACCCACAGGTTGTTTAAGGACCCAGCCAAGCTTCCACGATTTTCTGATAAGGAACTAACTATCACCAGATCATATGACTAGTTCTAAGCATCACTACTAACAAAGCTAGTGGAGGTGATGGAATTCCAGTTGAGCTATTTCAAATCCTCAAAGATGATGCTGTGAAAGTGCTTCACTCAATATGCCAGCAAATTTGGAAAACTCAGCAGTGGCCACAGGACTGCAAAAGGTCAGTTTTCATCCCAATCCCAAAGAAGACAGTGCCAAAGAATGCTCAAACTACTGCACAATTGCACTCATCTCACACGCTAGTAAAGTAATGCTCAAAATTCTCCAAGCCAGGCTTCAGCAATACATGAACCGTGAACTTCCAGATGTTCAAGCTGGTTTTAGAAAAGGCAGAGGAACCAGAGATCAAATTGCCATCTGCTGGATCATTGAAAAAGCAAGAGAGTTCCAGAAAAACATCTATTTCTGCTTTATTGACTATGCCAAAGCCTTTAACTGTGTGGATCACAATAAACTGTGGAAAATTCAAGAGATGGGAATACCAGACCAGCTGACCTGCCTCTTGAGAAACCTGTATGCAGGTCATGAAGCAACAGTTAGAACTGGACATGGAACAACAGACTGGTTCCAAATAGGAAAAGGAGTACGTCAAGGCTGTATATTGTCACCCTGCTTATTTAACTTATATGCAGAGTACATCATGAGAAACCTGGGCTGGAGGAAGCACAAGCTAGAATCAAGATTGCTGTGAGAAATATCAATAATCTCAGATATGCAGATGACACCACCCTTATGGCAGAAAGTGAAGAGGAACTAAAAAGCCTCTTGATGAAAGTGAGAGAGGAGAATGAAAAAGTTGGCTTAAAGCTCAACATTCAGAAAACTGAGATCGTGGCATCTGGTCCCATCACTTCATGGGAAATAGATGGGGAAACAGTGGAAACAGTGTCAGACTTAATTTTGGGGGGCTCCAAAATCACTGCAGATGGTGATTGCAGCCATGAAATTAAAAGACGCTTACTCCTTGGAAGAAAAGTTATGACCAACCTAGATAGCATATTTAAAAGCAGAGACATTACTTTGCCAACAAAGGTCCGTCTAGTCAAGGCTATGGTTTTTCCAGTAGTCATGTATGGATGTGAGAGTTGGACGGTGAAGAAAGCTGAGCGCCAAAGAATTGATGCTTTTGAACTGTGGTGTTGGAGAAGACTCTTGAGAGTCCCTTGGACTGCAAGGAGATCCAACCAGTCCATCCTAAAGGAGATCAGTCCTGGGTGTTCATTGGAAGGACTGATGCTGAAGCTGAAACTCCAATACTTTGGCCACCTGATGTGAAGAGCTGACTCATTGGAAAAGACCCTGATGCTGGGAAGGATTGGGGGCAGGAGGAGAAGGGGACGACAGAGCATGAGATGGCTGGATGGCATCACCGACTCAATGAGCATGGGTTTGGGTAAACTCTGGGAGCTGGTGATGGACAGGGAGGCCTGGCGTGCTGCGATTCATGGGGTTGCAAAGAGTCAGACACAACTGAGCGACTGAACTGAACTGAGGTCACTGTTCGTTGCCATGAGTGTTAGATTCATGACACTCTCTGTTCAGTGCTCCTGGCGTTTCCCTCCCTCCACTCTGTGCAGAGACCCCTCTTACATGCATGACTGGGCCTTTCCATGTAGGAGCAGTGTCACTTCTTACCATCTGGCTCTAAGTTTCTCGCCCATCTCCTGGGGATTCGTCGCTCCTTTTTAGAGCTGAGGGACTTTTGTTTCCATGATCCCAAGTGGGGACATTCCACATGAATTTCCTGAGATGCTTCCTCCATTGCAAGACTTTATGTGTTTCAGCTGGAAGTTCTAGGATTCCTTCTTTTTTCTTGGTGCTTCCAAGAGCACCTTCTGATTATGAACACGTATTGAGTCCTGCTGCACACCCGCCTCGTAGAAACCCTGGGCTTAGACTGATAGCATTCTGTGCAGTCAGACCGTGGTCTAGATGGACCTGGTTGTAAACCTGATGGAGATTAAGAATCTTTGGGGATCAGTGTTTCCAGATCTTCTGTTGCAATAGGCCCCTGCAGGATCTTTGTTTTAGATCTTTCTCATGCATTTCTTAAAGCTGCCTGAACACTCAGCTTTATTTTGGGCACCGTAGGCTATGGTTTTCAACCATAGGCTATGGAGACTGTGTCCCTTACAGGGCACCAAGCAGACTCTGGAGAGATTTTTGACTGTTTCATCTGGGGAAAGGTGCTACTGGCACCTTGGAGAGAGAGGCTAGGGATGCTGCTAAACACCCGACAACGCACAGAAACGCACCCTCAAAACACACACACACACACACACACACCAAAAAGTGATTCAGCCCAAACTGTCAGTGGTGCTGAGGCTGAGAAATCCTATTACAAGTCAAAAATAAAATGAGAAAATCTAAGCCTTGCTCAAAATAAAATGGCAATCAGGCTGAAAAATTAACTGACGTTCAGAAAATCAACTTGAGTGGAGAATTTTTCTCAAACTTTTTTGGATGGCAGCCCACAGTAAGAATATACAATTCTCACAGCAGCCCAGAGCACACAAATATATCTTGAAATACGTGTGTGTGCGTGCAAATGCCTCACAGAGCAGTACTCATGGATGCTAAATTCAGAGCTTTATGTGTTTCATTTGGTTCCATTTTTGAAAACTGTGATCAGGTCCCAGTGAGTTATTTTTACTCTCTGCTAATGGGTTTAAAATGTGCAGCTTGAATAATACTGAATCAGATATACAGGAAATTGAATACAGTTTCATATAAATGACATATCAGCCCTTTAAGGCATAGAGTGAGGGTGGATTCTGTATCGAAGTCTCCAAAAAGGATCAGCCCTTAATTCCACAAATATTTTTGCCACATCTTTATCAAAGAGAGTTGAGCCAAACCTTCCCTCCCAAGGTTCAGGATCCAGTCCAGGGAACAGACACGTGGCGGGCAGCAGCCAGAGGGGCTCTGCCGCATGGGGAGGGGAGTGGTTGGTTTTGTGGATCTGGGAGCTGGGAGGTGGGTTGGCAAAGATTCCACGGTGATGTGTTGTTGGGCATGGCTGGGAAGAGTTGAGTGGGATTTCTCTAAAGAGGAAGGTAAACAGGAGAATCCAAGCAAAAGGATTTCTGGATTGAGTGATGAGGGAGATCTTCAGGGTGCACAGGAGCCCAAGAAATAGAGGGGCACAGAGTGAGAAAGCAGAAATCCCCTGCACTCTGTGTTACCGCACGTGTGCTCAGTCATGTCCAACTCTCTGCCACCCCATGGACGGTAGCCCTCCGGACTCCTCTGCCCATGGGATTCTCCAGGCAAGAATACTGGAGTGGGTTGCCATTTCCTTCTCCAGGGGATCTTCCTGACCCAGGAATCGAACCCGGGTCTCCTGCATTGCAGGCAGATGATTTACCAACTGAGCTAGGAGGGAAGCCTGCTCTGTCCCTTTCTCTTATTCTCTTGCTCAGCAGATTCTAGATGGTATTTTCTCAGGGTGTAGGTTTCAAATCCCTACAGAAATTCTTCCCATAGAAGGCGACTCATGGTGAGTCCACTGGATGATTCCATTTAGACAGTGAATTCTCAGCGTTGGCATATCATGATTTTCTCTCTGGTGGAGAAAGGTTTGTGAGGCGTCCATGCTTGGAGACCCTCAGTGGCACCCCTGGTTCCTCCTCTACTCTCTGTGTCTTGATTTAATCATTATGCCACCATATCTATTTGAAAACCAGACCAGATGACTTTTGTTTCCATTCATTTTGAAAAGGTTTCTTGGGCACAGCTAATCTCGTGTCTCAGAGAGAGGCTGGCTTGCTCCTGGCACAGACTCTCTATGGAGTTTTCAATGAATTGTTGAGCAGGGTTGGGGGTTGGATTGAAGGCCAAAACGAGCCTCCCTTTCTTGATTTAAGACTGGCTTTTATGACAATATTTACAAGCAGGAGTTGTTTTCATCGTGATGGGACACTGGTGGGCCTTCCCTCGCTCAGTTATCACCAACGGTCTCTTCCACAATGTGGCTGTCTTCTGAGGCCATGCAAGCTTTGGGGATGTGAGTTTGCTCAAGATGGTTGAATGTATTTTTTGTTTACTTTTCCTCCCAGTTTTATTGAGCTATAATTGACATACCCCACTGTAAAAGTTGGAAGTGTACAGCAGAATGATTTATCACAAATACTCCCTGAAAAGATTATCACAGTAAGTTTAGTGAGCATCTGTCCTCTCATATAGGTACAAAATTTAAAGAAATAGAACAATTTTTTCTTGTGATGAGAACTCATGATTTACTCTCTGAACAGCTTTCATACATAATATATAGAGCGTTAATTATATTTATGATGCCTACATTATATCCCTGGTCCTTATTTATCCTTTAAATGGAAGTTTGCACCTCTTGACTGCCTTCATCTAGTTTTCCCTCCTGCAGTCCCCATCTCTGGTAACCACAGATCTGATGCCTTTTTCTGTGCGTTTGTTTTTCTTTGCTTTGGAAGTAGAATTGACCCACAATGCTATGTTCCTGATACGGTACCCAGCATAGTGATTTCTGTACATTTCAAAATGAACACCAGTTATGGTGTGTCCCTGTAGAAACATGTTACATGACTTAGAGGCTATTATGTGACATGAAATAAGCAAGACAGGGGAAGACAGAAACTGTATTGTCTCATTTATACGTGGACTCGAAAAAGCAAAAACAAATGAACAAACATCGCAAAGCAGAAACAGAGCTGTAGACACAGAGAACACAAAGGTGACCGTCGGAGGGGAGGGGGCGGGTGGGGAGGAAAGAAATGAGTAAGAGAAGTGAAGAAGAGGTACAGACTTCCATTTGCAAAATAAACGAGTCACAGGTGGGAAATGGACAGCAAACGTATTTTTAAATAATTGCTATTTCACCTATGTACAAAGGTTGTTTGAGAAAATTTATACACACTCACACACACACTCACACATATTCATTAAAAAGAAATACTATGATCAGAAACCAAATAGGTGACACAATTGTTATGAGATGAGATAGTTAAGTCCTGGATGTCACTAAACTGTGAATTTCCTATTAGCAAAGATGAGAAAGAAACCAAGTTCTAAGAGAACTCTCCATGTATGACCAAAGGATGCAAACCAATATTCCAGTGGAAATAATGTTTTTTTCTGGATACAATTGCAGGAAGAAATTACCAAAGGAATCATTATATAAGGAATATTGAGCAATTGTAATGAATACTGACTGTAATAGGAAAAGGAGTACATCAAAGCTGTATATTGTCACCCTGCTTATTTAACTTGTTTGCAGAGTACATCATGAGAAACGCTGGGCTGGAAAAAGCACAAGCTGGAATCAAGATTGCCAAGAGAAATAAAAATAACCTCAGATATGCAGATGACACCACCCTTACGGCAGAAAGCGAAGAAGAACTAAAGAGCCTCTTGATGAAAGTGAAAGAGGAGAGTGAAAAAGTTGGTTTAAAACGCAACATTCAGAAAACTAAGATCATGGCATCTGGTCCCATCACTTCATGGAAAATAGATAGGGAAACAGTGGAAACAGTGTCAGACTTAATTTTGGGGGGCTCCAAAATCACTGCAGATGGTGATTGCAGCCATGAAATTAAAAGATGCTTACCCCTTGGAAGGAAAGTTATGACCAACCTAGACACTATATTAAAAAGCAGAGACATTACTTTGTCAACAAAGGTCTGTCTAGTCAAGGCTATGGTTTTTCCAGTGGTCATGTATGGATGTGAGAGTTGGACTGAGAAGAATGCTGAGCGCCGAAGAATTGATGCTTTTGAACTGTGGTGTTGGAGAAGACTCTTGAGAGTCCCTTGGACTGCAAGGAGATCCAACCAGTCCATCCTAAAGGAGATCAGTCCTGGGTGTTCATTGGAAGGACTGATGCTGAAGCTGAAACTCCAATACTTTGGCCACCTGATGCGAAGAGCTGACTCATTGGAAAAGACTCTGATGCTGGGAAAGATTGAGGGCAGGAGGAGAAGGGGACGACAGAGGATGAGATGGTTGGATGGCATCACGGACTCAATGGACATGAGTTTGGGTAAACTCTGGGAGTTGGTGATGGACAGGGAGGCCTGGCGTGCTGCAGTTCATGGGGTCGCAAAGAGTCGGACACGACTGAGCGACTGAACTGAACTGAACTGACTAGAACAGTGGTTTGAATCGTGGTTTTATGATGAGAAAAAATTTTTTTTGCATGACCCATCTCAGTCTCTCTCTTCTGCCTCCTGATTCTAAGTGCAAGATCTGAACCAAGCCCTGTCTGATGCTAAGCCAATTGGAGATTGCTACCTGCACCCCACCTCATCTCCCCACCCTAGTCTCTCCTACACAATCCATGTTTCACTCTCTGCTTTTCTAGATCATTCCCATCAGCATGCAAACATGTATTCCATACTCACAGAAAAGATTTCCTGAACCCCACAGCCCCTCCACCTACTGTCTCATTTCTCTGCTTTCCTTCAGGCTAGAGTTATTTGAGCATCTACATTTACTGTTACTACTTTTTTCCAGCCTCCCATTAACTTAGCTCACTCCAATCTGCTTCCAGTCCCACCACTCATGTGAAGAGCACCAAGGACTCCATATTTCCAAGTATAAATTCACACCATGAACATAGAACATGCCATTAAATTTGTTAAAATAATGTTTTAATGATAATGAATGTTTTTATACACCTGACTATTTTCTTAGGACAAATTGCTAGTAGTATTATAGAATAACAAAATCAGATAACTCAAACACTTGATGAAAGTGAAATTGTTAGCCACTCTGTCATATCTGACTCTTTGTGACCCCACAAACTGTATAGCCCACCAGGCTTCTCTGTCCATAGGATTTCCCAGGCAAGAATACTGGAGTGGGTTGCCACTTCCTTCTCCAAAGGATCTTCCCGATCCAGGGATCAAACCCCAGTCTTTCACACTGGAGACAGATTCTTTGCTATTTGAGCCTCCAGGGAAGCCAAAACACTTGATAGATATCTTGCAGAAAGAGAAGAGCTCTCACTTTTTAAGCCCTGTTCTCCTCCTAATGCTGTGGACAATGGTCTTCTGTTATTAATAGTCAGTTGAAAATTACTGCTAAACTCCCAGTGAAAACAAATGATTAGACACTTAGAACATTGCCACATACCAGATTAAAGCTGGTATTTCAACAGACATTTTATTTTGCATTTATCATGTGCAGAGCACCCTGCAAGAAGATTTGGCTCTTACAGAAAACATTCAGTCATTCACTCACTCTGTTATCTAAATGATATGAGCCTGCTGTATATGTATCCCTGCCAGACACTATTGCTTGCCTATCTAAATTGTACACTGCCCACTCCACCTCAGGTCCTGAATAGCCCCACAGAATGGCGTCAGTAAATTGGTATTCATTATTCTCTGAAGTTACAAAGGTTCCACACCTGAAATTTTCAGCACACCATGATGAAAACATGGCCTGAGGTTATACTGCTGTGTTCACAGCCACCTCTCACATCACACTTTGCCTATGTATCTGTGCCATCAGCAGGTAGTAGAGAAGCAGGTACCTAACACCTTGGTTTCTGGCCATCTGCTTAGCTTTCCACAGCCCCATTATCTTTAGAAAGGGAGACTCTAGGGGAGAAGGATACAGTTGGTTGTGCTTTGTTGACTGGTTTATGTTCTTCAAAAGACAACTCTCCACAGGGGTTGTGCAACTGGCGCCTTCTCTGCGTGTGCAGCATAAAAATAAAGGAGTCGGGGAGGCTTTGAGGTGAGGGCTCTGGAAGTCATCTGATGCCTGGGGTGCCATTCTTGGGCTGTAGTCAAATAAGAGTTTCATGAAGCATGATGAATGGAAAAGAACAAACAAATGTACCTATGGCTGGTTCTTTAGAGCCACTGTCTCCCAACCATCCCACCCCTACCACCATAGAATTGTACCCAGGGATTACTTTCATTCAGGTGGAAAGAAAAGAACCAGGACGATTGTGGGACAGGGAGGAGTGAAGGAAACCATTCAGCATTCTTGCAGACCCTCTGAGTCCCTGTATCGCCAAAGCTGATGCTGGGGTTTTGGGGATGCTCAACGATTCACACTTCCTCTCTTTGTCCGTGTTCTGAACCAGTTGAGAAATAAGAAATAAACTGAGAAGATACAGAATGGAATACCTTCCATAATTATGATAAAGGCTGGATCAGAGAACATTGTTTACTCTTAAGGCACAAGCTCCCTTTTACCCAGTCCAGCCTATGGAACCCACCTGAGGGAAAGTTTGGGCTTGCGGAGAGGTCAGTTTCAATATCTGGCCAGGTCACTGCTTTCTGCTTGTCGAGGCGGAGAGGGAAGGGGGGACCCATTTGCCCCCAGTCCCTCCCCACCTCCCAGGTCCTCTGATAGATTAGCTTCACTCAGTTTGGAAATATGGACCAAATGCTTCTACTCAGCATCTGTCTCTACCTCTGTAAGGAGATGAAAGGTTGGACAAGCATCCAACTGTATTTCAGGAAACTCTTCTCATGACTGCAGCTTCAGGAGTAGAGAATAAGTGTTCCTTTCTCATTCCTCGTAAGAGTGGTTAAGAAAAGGGTCCCAAGTACAACCTGGTTCTTATGAATGAAGATGAACTTTGATAAGTGATAGCTCACATCATCTAGGAGGCTTATAATATTGAACAAAGTTACAATCCCCAAGGTGTGTAACTTCTGTGCTGAACTAACCTTTTTTCTTTTTTATCCACATAAGTGAAATTCCCTAGTTGTTTCTTTTTCAAACTTCTCTTGGAGTAACAGATGCCTGTAATATGTCTAATTCAAAAGTGTAAACTTTAGGGTCACAGAATGTTAGCGCCAGCAGGCCATCAAATCCAATCCCATTCCTTATTTTATTAAAAAACATGAGCCCCAAGGAGATTAAATGACCCATTCAAGGTTACACAGTCACTTATGTGAGTCTCTCTCCCAATTATTGGTTTCCATGACGAGGGTATTGCCAACTATACCATGTTGATACATGTATAACCTCTATAAAAGAAGCACATAGGTTTTTTAAAAGTAAGTCATCCCTTAATATAGAAACTTGTCTTTTGTTTATCAATTTTCCTCATGGCAATAACCCTTGAACTTATTTTGTATTCAGTCAATGGTTTGACTATTCTCATTCTAAATAAATGGCTCTTTTTTTTAATGTTCTCTCTTCCTAATTAACAAAGTGCCAAGTGGAGAGAGATAAGTTATGCACTTTAATTACAATAACCCCAGGCTATGGGGAGAATTCTTATCACTGGTTTGGAGTATGTTCTGTGCGGACTTGGAAACAGCATTGGCAAAATCTTCAGAGAAGCAGTGGATTTGAGATCTGAGATGGTGGAGTCATTAGGAAACAAGAGTGGGTGTCTTCATTCCAGCTGTCTTCATGCTGGACTGTGTCTCGTCCTCTCCCTGCTCATTTCCTTCCTGTTAAAAATGGGAAGTGGTGATGATTGTGAGAGACAAGAAGAGATGCTGCAATGAGTACTGGAGTGCAGTATCAAGAGTCCAGAAGTATAGATCAGCTCTGCCACTGATGAGCTGTCTCTCTGGGCAAGTCATGTGGTCTCTCTGAGCCTCAGCTTACTTCTCTGTGAAACTGACTAGTTGTGCTTGCCAATCTCCAAGGTCTTTCTACAAAAGTTAAGATGTCTTTGACTCTAAGACGTTGTAATTCTACATTCTCGTCCCACTCCCTTTTTTACCCCAACTGAGCAGTAACCTCTGGCTTCAAAGAGATACGTTACACACAGTGTCAAACAGAAGCAATGATTATAGAGACTAAGTAATCTTATTCATTGAACAAGACATGTCTTATTTTCCTTGTCAAAATGAGCAGAGAATCGGGAGTCATTTGTGTTCTCATCATGGTACCATTTAACAGCTGTGGCAATGGACCTTTCCTTTAAGAGTTTCCTTCAAGGTAGAGTTTCCTTCAAGTTTCCTTCCTAGGATGAGTTAAGGGGCAGGACGAGGACTCAGTTACCTTCACCCCTATCCCTGGGTCTACTATATCCATTTGGCTGAAGTGCCTTATGTACTTGATGTTGAGATATTTGTATGCTAGAGGATTCTGGGTGTCGAATTAGGGGTCATACGGCCTGCTTCTGGTCCCGGGTTTTCCACTCATGAGATGCATGACCTTGTATTAAGTCACATCTCTTCTGTGGCCTGAGTTTCCACATTTATGAAATGAGAATTTTGGACCCGATGATCTTCCAACTCTAAACATCTAATTCTGAGCTGGGGAAAGAGACAGGAATGGTGACAGTCTGGGGAGAATATCTTGGATTTGGGGGCAGAGTCTCACCACACGAGGATTTTCCCCAATATTCCACCACTTAAACAGGCCTGGCCAGGTGGGCTAGGCCAGGGCAGAGACAGACTGCCTCTGTAGTGCAGTGCTATGGTGTGATAGTCTCCCATGCCTGGTGCAGGTCTTAGCTGTTGGTGACTGTGTGAAGCATTAGTTAAATGGAGGATAGGGAGGCATATCAAGAAGTCTAAAATATAGTTCCTGCCCTCAGAGCGTTCACATTTGAGTTGAGAAACACAAGGACTCCAGAAAGTATAAATACCATTTTAAATACCATTGAGTTCATTAAACTATGGATGCTTATTCTGAACTCAGGATTAGAGACGTATCTGTGGGTGAACAGCCCCACCAAGGAGAAGATGGAAGAATTGTTCTATAGGACTTGGCAGCTCCATCTTTTCTGGAGTCACCATTTCTTCCCCCCAGAATAGTCTGATGTTCTCTTTTTAAAATATTGCTTGATTTTGGTCTTTGGATGGTTCACATTCAGCTCTGTCTCTACAGAGTGCATGCAACTGGAAGGGTAGGTAAACTACATATTATGATACAGGAGAGAGGAAATTAGGTGATGTGGAGAAGAGCATTAACCAAAGTCTCAGGGTAAGAAAACAAGTTGTGTTCACAAAACAACTAGTAGACCAGTTTGGCCATTGAGACTTCGGAAGAAAGGGGAAAAAACGTCAAAACTATAATTTGGAGTCAGATCATAAGTGGCATGTGAGTGAAATTTGCTCAGTCCTGTCCGATTTTTTGCAACCCCATGGACTGTATAGTCCATGGAATTCTCCAGGCTAGAATGCTGGAGTGGGTAGCCTATCCCTTCTCCACTGGATCTTCCTGAGCCAGGAATCGAACCAGGGTCTCCTGCATTGCAGGCAGATTCTTTACCAACTGAGCAATCAGGGAAGCCCCATAAGTGGCAGAATGTAATCAAAAAGAGACTAAGGATAAAGTTGTTTACTGTCTGTGTGCCTTTGAGCAAGTTATTTAATCTTTCTCAGCTGATATCTCCACATGGTAAAATGTTAGTAATAATACCAATTTCACAGGATTTGGCAAGGATAATAGCAAGAATATATGCACAGCTCCTGGCACAGTAAAAATGATCAATAAATGTTAACTTTATAAATCCCAGACTCTCCACAGTGGTTTCTTCTCTTACAGGCAATGGGAAAACAGTGACCAGACAAACCTGGCTTTCAGTTAGGCCAGACCTAACTGATTTGTTTTTTTTTTTTGGAAAAGACAAAGTCTTTTGATCTTAGTCAAACCGCTTAACTTCCCTGACTTCAATTTACTTATCTGCAAAATGAAATCGACCACACTTACACTGCAGGATTATTGTAAAGTTTAGGGATGTATGACGTGAAGCACCCAACAGTACCTGTCTGTATGAGAGAGGCTGTAGGTTTCCATAAACAAGGGAGATGGGATAAGGGAGGAAAAAGAGGAGTTGTGATCTTTGTTGTTGTTCAGTGGCTCAGTCATGTCTGACTCTTTGTGACCCCATGGACTGCAGCATGCCAGGCTTCCCTGTCCTTCACTATCTCTCTGAGATTGCTCAAACTCATGTCCATTGAGCTGGTGATGCATTCCAACCATCTCATCCTCTTTTGGCCCCTTCTCCTGCCTTCAATCTTTCCCAGCATCAGGGTCTTTTCTAATGAGTCGGCTCTTCACATCTGTGGCCAAAATATTGGAGGTTCAGCTTCAGCATCAGTCCTTCCAATGAATATTCAGGGTTGATTTCCTTTAGGATTGACTGGTTGGATCTCCTTGCAGTCCAAGGGACTCTCAAGAGTCTTCTCCAACACCACAGTTCAAAAGCATCAGTTCTTCGGTGCTCAGCCTTCTTTATGGTCCAACACTCACATCCACACATGACTACTGGAAAAACCATAGCTTTGACTGTATAGACCTTTGCCGGCAAAGTTCTTTGCTTTTTAATATATTGTCTAGGTTTGGAATAGTTTTTCTTCCAAGAAGCAAACGTCCTTTAATTTCATGGCTGCAGTCACCATCTGCAGTGATTTTGGAGCCCAAGAAAATAAAGTCTCACTGTTTCCATTGCTTCCCCATCTATTTGCCATGAAGTGATGGAACGGGATGCCATGATCTTAGTTTTTTGAATGTCGAGTTTTAAGCCAGCTTTTTCACTCTTCTTTTACACCTTCATCAAGAGGCTTTTTAGTTCCTCTTTACTTTCTGCCATAAGGGTGGTGTTTTCTGTTTATCTAAAGTTATTGATATTTCTCCTGGAAATCTTGATTCCAGCTTGTGCTTCATCCAGTCTGGCATTTCAAATGATGTACTCTGCATATAAGTTAAATAAGCAGGGTGACAATATGCAGCCTTGACATACTCCTTTCCCAATTTTGAACAAGTCCATTGTTCCATATCCAGTTCTAACTGTTGCTTCTTTACATGCATACGGATTTCTCAGGATGCAGGTAAGGTGGTCTGGTAGTCTCAACTCTTTAAGAATTTTCCACAGCTTGTTGTGATCCACATAGTCCAAGGCTTTACTTAGTCAGTGAAGCAGAAGTAGATGTTTTCCTGGAATTATCTTGCTTTTTCTATGATCCAGTGGATGTTGGCAATTTGATCTCTGGTTCCTCTCAGTTTTATAAATCCAGCTTGAACATCTGGAAGTTCTTGGTTCACATACTGTTGAAACCTAGCTTGGAAAATTTTGAGCATGACCTTGCTAGCATGTGAAATGTGTGCAGTTGTGTGGTAGTTTGAACATTCTTTGGCATTGCCTTTCTTTGGGATTGGAATGAAAACGAACCTTTTCCAGTTCTATGGCCACTGCTGAGTTTTCCAAATTTGCTGGCATATTGAGTGCAGCACTTTAACAGTATCATCTTTTAGGATTTGAAGTAGCTCAGCTGGAATTCCATCACCTCTGCTAGCTTTGTTCATAGTGATGCTTCCTAAGGCTCACTTGACTTCACATTCCAGGATGTCTGGCTCTAGGTGAGTGATCACACCATCATGGTTATCCAGGTCATTAACATATTTTTTGTATAGTTCTTCTGTGTATTCTTGCCACCTCTTCTCAATATCTTCTGCTTCTGTTAGGTCCATACCATTTCTGTCCTTTATTGAGCCCATCTTTGCATGAAATGTTCCCTTGGTATCTCTAATTTTATTGAAGAGATCTCTAGTCTTTCCTATTCTATTGTTTTCCTCAGTTTCTTTGCATTGTTCACTTTGTTTAGTCTCCAAGTCATGTCTGACTCTTTTGCAACTCCATGGGCTGTAGCTCACAGGCTCCTCTGTCCATGGGTTTTCCGGGCAAGAATACTGGAGTGAGTTGCCATTTCCTTCTCCAGGATTGTCCACTTAGGAAGGCTTTCTTATCTCGCCTTGTTATTCTTTGGAACTCTGCATTCAGATGGGTATATCTTTCCTTTTCTCCTTTGCCTTCTGCTTCTCTTCTTTTCTCAGCTATTTGTAAGGTGTCTTCAAACAACCATTTTGCCTTTTTGCATTTCATTTTCTTGGCGATGGTTTTGATCACCTCCTCCTGTACAAGGTTCCAAACCTCCATCCATAGTTCCTCAAGCTCTCTGTCTATCAGATCAAATCTCTTGAATCTATTTGTCATTTCCACTGTATAATCCTAAGGGATTTGATTTAGGTCATACCTGAATGGCCTAGTGGTTTTCCCTTTCTTCAATCTAAGTCTGAATTTTGCTACAAAGAGTTCATGATCTGAGTCACAGTCAACTCCTGGTCTTGTTTTGGCTGACTGTATAGAGCTTCTCCATCTTCGGCTGCAAAGTATATAATCAATCTGGTTTTGTAATCATTGAGATTCTTGAATTCTTGACCAAAGAGCCTGGACATCTATTTTGTAGGCAGTGGGAGTCTGAAAATGTTTTTCCAGGTAAAGCATTATAAGATGAAATGCAGAGAATCTTGACATTCATGAGAATAGTATCTATGTAACAATGACTAGAATGTGCAGGGGGCAAGAGTGAACACCTTAGAGGTACAGAGACCCATCTACTGAAGATAAAATCCATCTCTCTCCATGCATGTGCTATACTAATTCTTTTATTACCGTCTAAATTCTTTCTAATGCAATTCAATAATTCTGAAAATATAAAAGAGACAAAGATAAAATCGAGAGTGATGAGGGTGAGAAGAAAGAGACAGGGAGAGAAATAGAAAGATACAAAGATGCAGAGACAGGAGAAGGGGCAGCTGTCCCCAGGGGCTTCCTGGATGTTTGTGTGTAGACATCTGGCACACAGCTGTGCTGGCTGGATGCAGGTGGCTTGAAAGAATTTGCATCCAGGTATAAATCTGGCACCAACAGGCTTGAATTTTCAGCTGACATGTGGGCTGCTTTAAATAAAACTTTGAAATTGGTGTGGAGGTGGTGAGAAGAGCTCCACCAAAACATGCCTCCTACCTGAGAAGAGGATCTTCCCTGCCGTCCACGTGCTCCTCTTGCTAAGACAGGAGAAGATGTCTGGTCAGCAGTGTGCCCACTGAGCAGGCTTCCCACACTCCCTTTCTGTCATTTCCTTCAGTTTCGTGGTCAGTCTGCTTGCTATTTTTCTTAGAGGAGGGTGACTTTGCTTTTATGAGAAAGGTGTTTGGCTTAGTGTATTCTGAAAGCAGATTTGTCTTTAAGTTCAATTTATGCTTTTAATGTCATTTTTTTTCCTTTTTACTAATCATTCAATAATGAGCATCAGCGACCTACAAAAGTGAGTTTCTGATGCCAGAGTTGTTACAGCTATAAAGTTCAGTACCTGGTTTGTCTGAATTAGGGAAGGCAGCTGGTACCTGCGCTTACCCTAAGCCACCAGGAGGACATGGGGGCGCTATGGAGCAGCACTTTGAAAGGCTCTCAGACCGTGGGGGTAGGGCTTCCTGTGTCTAGCCTAAGTCAGGACTTTTAGATCAGTAGATTTTTCTGGATGACAGCTGAATAAAACTGTTAATCTGACCATCCGCCAAGGAACAATAAGCTATGTTGCCCCCTACAAGTTTTTCTCAGCCCACCTTTCAGTTTTGAAAGATCTTCCTGTCCTATGGATGGAAATGGTTGACACCCAAGATGTCACATGGGACTCCTTTTTTTTTCTGGATATGTTTGCAGTAGTATAATGCCTCTTTCTTATTTTAAAGAACTTTTAATGAAATATCTTGTACATCAAAAGTATATTTATACATATAGTAGTTTATGCTTTTGTATAATATATAAATGCTCATGGGTATCCAGCACCTACCTTAAGAAATAGAATATTTTAGAGTACTTTCAAAGACCCTGTATGTCAACCTCATTCATAGTCCTCGTCTAACGTTTCCCAGGTATTTTTGATCATTGCCTTGTTTTTCTTTCCTTTTTTAAAAAATATTTATTTATTTGGCTGCATCAAGTCTTAGTTGCAGCACCCAGGATCTTCAGTGCATCATGTGGGATCTTTTTCATTATGGTTCACAGGCTCAGCAGTTGTGGCACATGGGCTTAGTTGCTCCACCACATGTTGGGTCTTAGTTCCCTGACCAGGGATTAAACCCACATCCCCCGTATTGCAAGGTGGATTCTTAACCACTGGACCACTAGGGAAGCCCCCTGCTTTACTTTTCTTAAGATTTTAAATTACATACACAATGGGTCTTCCATATTGATCTGTGGTTGGTTAAATCCATGGATGCAGAACCTGTAGATACCGAGGGCCAATTGTGCTCTGGCATTTTATATAAAGAACTTGAGCATCTGCAGATATTGGTATCTAAGTGGGTCCTGTACCCTAACCAAAAACATACATGTATGCTTATGTTATTTGCTCAATCATGTCCAACTCTTTGCAGTCCCATGGACTATAGCCCACCAGGCTCCTCTGTCCATGGAATTCTCTAGGCAAGAATACTGGAGTGGGTTGCCATTCCTTTCTCCAGGAGATCTTCCCAACCTGAGGATCAGACATGGGTCTCCTCAATTGCAGGCAGATTCTTTATCGTCTGAGCCACAAGGGAAGTCTGCATGTGTGTATGTATCCTTAAATAATATATAGTTTTTCTTGCTGCTGATTTTTATATAAGTGGCATCAAACTGGTATGTTCCTTGGCAACTTGCATTTTTTTTGCATAAAATCATGTGAGATTAAACCATGTTGATGCATTAAATGCCTCAACTAAATGTTCATCCAATGCCTCAATTAATGCCTCAATTAAATGTTCATTCATCTTCCCTGTTACATAGTATTCCACTCCATAGATATATTTTAATTCACTTATCCATTCTCTGTTGATAGATATTTGGGGTGTTACTGTTATTATAAATAGCAAATTTGGTGGGTTCTTTTTTACTATTATAAATTACAAATGTTGCAAATGTGTTATGCTCCTGTCTTCTGGTACACATAGGAAAGATTTTCTCCATATTTTGTAAGTGGGAGTGAGATTGCTGGGTCAAAACATGTGAACATTTTCTACTTCATTAAATATTTCCATGTGTTTTGCAAAGAGGATATACCAGTTTACACATCTAACATCAGAGTATGAGTCTCCATTGATTCCATCCTTGGCAATACATTTTATAATTTTAATTTTTAATTATGAACATATAATTGCACATTTACAAGAGACTTGAAAAATACAGAACAAGGTTACATATAGTTCCACTATATGTTACAATTACTTTTTTTAAGTAGATAAATTAAGGTTTTTAGTTGGAGTTTCAATATCGAAGTCTCAAAAATTAATAGAATGCATGTACATTCTATTATTACTTCTCTGTAATAGAAGATTCTTCTCTTCTGTTACAGAGAAGTAGAATGATATAGTAGACTTGAAAAGCGCTATGAACCAATTCAAAGATTAAGATTTATACAGTTTTCACACAACAGTCAGATACAAATTCTGTTCAAGTTCCCAGAGACTGTAAACTAGGAGACACTGAAATGTATCCAGGGACATAAAACACGGTGCAAAAATTTCATGGTCTAAAGGCAGCAATACATTTTTTTTTCAGGCCCTGCTGTGCTTCATGTAGGATCTTAGTTCCCCAACCAGGGAGTGAACCCATGCCCCCTGCATTGAGAGTGTAGAGTCTTAACCACAGGGCCACCAAAGAGATCCCCTTGGCAATATTTTTTATTGTCTGACTTTTGTCTTTGTCAGTCTTGTTGGTATAAAATGACAGCTCTCTCTGCTTTTTATGGGCATTTCCTTGATTACTTATGAGATTAAATGTTTTTCTTATTTTTTGCTCCATATTGCTTCCTCTTCTGTGTTGAATTCCTTGTGTGTTTCTGATGTATCTCCATCCATTCAGTACAGCTGTGTATGGGCTATGTTAGGACAGAAAAGGGAGCAAAGGCAGGTGCTGACTGCAGGGTGCTGCTTTCTCTACGAAGGTCCCGAGGAATCAGGAAGTGGGCGCTATGGACCCCATTATGCAACCGACACAGAGGCTGGCGAAGATGATGACACATTTGAAGACGACTTAGATTTGGATATTTCCTTTGAGGAGGTAATAAAAAGTCCTGCTTTATAAACATGGGTGTTTTTGTTTCCTTGATGAACAAAGTGGTTTCGTCAATGGACAACGAACATCTTACTTAAGAGTTACTTAAATTGGCTCACTTAAATTGACTCATTTGCTTTTAAAACTTATTTATTTCCTCTGACTATTAGTCTCCAGGTGATCATAAATGAATAGTAACTAGATACCAACTATGCCGATGTTCTAAAGTCAGCCCCTGCTGGCTGACTTCACCATTTGGCAAAAGCATATTTAGATTCCAAGCAAGTGAAATTTTATAAAGTCAGTATTGATAAGGAAGTGAACAATTCTTTGAAAAAGTAATACATCTTAATGATGTTTTAATAAAGATAAATCATGTAATATCAGTTTTAACACTGATTTTCTGAGTAATACAGGGAAAGGTACTTAAAATTCTTGAGCCTGAAGTTCTTTATCCATAAACTGGAGTCAGTACTATTTGCCATCTCTACCTCCCAAGGTTTTGGGAGATATCAAAATAACTAGTTTCATGTATTAGACATCAGCCATAAATAAGGCAGTCTAATTACTGTGCTCCATGTTAATCCTGAATTTCTTCTGCTTCTCTGTCTTTAGGTTAAACCACTTGCTGCTATCAAAGAAGGGAATAAGAAATTTTTTGTGGAATCCAAGATGGCACCTAGACCAAACCCAATGACTGTTTCTAGGCTTGTCCCCCCGACCCCAGCATCTCTCCCCACAACTGCAGTGGCTCCCCAGCCCACTCCAATGGACAGGAAAGGAAAGAATGGTGTGGCTGTGATGCCAAGGCTCTTTGACATGTCTTGTGATGAAACTCTTTGCTCTGCTGACAGCTTTTGTGTCAATGACTACACCTGGGGGGGCTCTCGATGCCACTGCAACCTGGGCAAAGGTGGTGAGAGCTGCTCAGAAGGTAGGTGCTTGGGGGAGTGGGTGGGGGACATGGTGGTGACCCTATAGGGAGCCAGAGCAATATTGCAGTCCACACAAGGTTCCTTCTTGTCCTTTTCCTAAGATAAGCCCCTTCTTCCATGTTTTAGTTATTAAATTAGCTAGTTAGCAATACAGGGCAAATGTGAGCCTTCCATTGCTTCTAGTTGAATAGCAGCCCTATTCCTGTATGTGCCAAACATGTAGTTCTTTTGGAGCAATGCATAAATCATCCCAATGGCACCTTGGGGGTGGGTTTACTTTTGTGACACCTCTTCTAAAAAAAATACAGCAGAAATGTGTGCATGAAGGTTAAGAAGGATACTAAATGAGTCAACGTATATTACACAGATGTATAATGTAAAAGTAGGTGTCAGTGGCCTTAAAGCCATTGATTTCTTTTTATAGTGGCAAGTAACAATCTCCAAAGATCTAATTTCTCCCTAAGAACTTCAGAAGCTCTAAGTCCCCAGGAATGAGAATCCTAGGGGTAAAGAGTAGAGAAATGAAGATGGTAAGCTAGGCTTAACAGACTATCAGGGGTTTTTACTTAATGATATCCAAGCAATGGTGTTGTGTATTGATGTTTTGCATTTGAAGAAGTGAGCAAACAGCACTCTTTTGTCTTTTTCTTTTTTCAGATATTGTTATACAGTATCCTCAGTTCTTTGGTCATTCCTATGTAACCTTTGAACCTTTGAAGAACTCTTATCAGGCATTTCAAATTGCTCTTGAATTTAGGGTAAGAAGGATTAATCCTGTGATGAGTGCCTGTTGGACACCTTAACGCAGCAGTGTGCTGCATCAAAGGGAGAAGGAGAAGGGGAGAGGAAGCAGAGGGTAAACCCATTCACAGGGCAGTGAGAACTATGGGCACATTTGCACACTCAAGGGCAGCAGCAAAGGGAGAGTTGGTTGTGTATGTTACTGAACTATGGAAATGGCTGGTCTGAAAGTTCCCAAGGAGAATGTTTGGGTTCCAGCCATATTGCGCATGTCGACCTAAAAGTTGAGAATTACATTTCATTCAGCAGATTTGCTGAGGACTTAAGCCCAATTGCTGAGGACTTAAAGGGCTTTCCTGGCAGCTCAAATGTTAAAGAATCTGCCTGCAATGCAGGAGACCAGGGTTCAATCCCTGGGTTGGGAAGACCACCTGGAGAAGGAAATGGCAACACACTCTAGTACTCTTGCCTGGAGAATTCCATGGACAGAAGAGCCTGTTGAGCTACAGTCCATGAAGTCCCAGAGAGTTGCATCCAACTGAGTGACTAACACTTTCCCACATTAAGCCTAATAGCTCTGAGCGACTATTCCATGGGCACAATATCTTCATCAAGTCCATCAAATAAAACATAATTCTCAACACTTAGGTTGTGCTTTTTTTTTTTCAGTTGACTTTCATAGTCGTGACCAGGCCAGGATTTCAGAAGGCATAAATGCATTCTTCATCCCCAAATCCCTTTTAATGAAAGCCCAAACAACCTTCCTTGTTATGACTGCACCTGCACAGATAGAAAAATAGCTATATGCAACCTCGGCACATGGTGACACCCCAATAGATGCTCTTCGATCTGAATCAGCTGCAGTACCTTCAGCTTAAAGGGATTCTTTTGGGTATCTCAGATGACAGGAATAGGTTTGGAGATATGGAATCAAGTCCCCTTTAAGGTCAGTGTTGAGAATCTACAAGATGACCTGTCCCAGTCTAGGACAGGCAGCATGGGTGAAAGCCAAACTAGTCCATGGGCTGCTTGTGTTATTATGTTCTCCTAATGCAAGGGAAGATGCAAATTTGCTTGGAAGTAAAAAAAAAAAAAGAAAAAGTAGAATGCTCTTTGGTGAGAATAGAATTTGACAAGGATGAGAGCAGCCCCTGTGGGACCACAGTCTCCGTGCACATAGTTTCCTGAGGCTCTGCTGGTGGATCCAGGAAGAGTAAAGAGCGGGTCAGATATGGGGCCGCCTTCCTCTCATGTCACTGCCAAATTCCTCATACACTGTTGATATTGCTGCCCCTTGTTTATTGAAAATGAACTAGGTCTATGTACCTGGGAATTAATTGGAGTCTGCATGCTTGTAAATAGGACCTCAGTGGAGAGGCTCGAGTTTCGTATCCATGAGTGTTTCTGGGTGGCCCTCTGTGGAAGAGGAAATGCTCACTGTTCGTGTGGCTTTTGTTTGCATAATAACAGGCAGAGGCAGAGGACGGTTTACTGCTCTACTGCGGGGAGAATGAGCATGGGAGGGGGGATTTCATGTCCCTGGCTATCATCCGGCGCTCACTCCAGTTCAGGTAATTCCTGGCAAAAATCCCCTGGAATGTTTAATACTACCCTACAATATGTTTTCCTTTCTGTATTGTGAATAAAACCTATACTCGATTTATAGTGTAAATAAAGGAACTGTGTATTATGGATCCTGGACCAGTCTACTAAATACCGGGGTATCAAGATTGCAGGGTAACCTCTGAAATTTGAGTCTGGAACCTTGTAATCATTCATTCACTCAACAGCAAATGTTTTCTTGAGCCCCCGCAGTGTACCTGGCACTGCTGTAGTGCCTGGGGATGCAGCAGTGAGCCCATCAAGTCCCGTCTTTCCTGGAGCTCTGGTGGATGCGATGGGAAGAAGGCTGGGACCTTCTCCTTGTCCCCTGCAGTAGATTCAGCTGACAGCCACGGAGCCCAGAGAGGAGCCCACAGCCTCCTGGAGGTTCCTAGAGACCCAGACTGTATCCTTATCTTCCCTCCAGACTGTGATGGACTGTTTAACTTACCTCCTCTGCCCCGATCATTTGTGTCCCAATACATCTCGGAAGCCACCCACCTTTGGTTTCTGTGTGGTTTTTCTGGAGGCAGAGTTCTGTGGACGTGCGAGTGTTCTAACCATCCTCATGGAGGTGTACATGGGACTATTTGATGAGATCAGCCGAGTGCTTCTCCATGGCTCACTGGTCAATATCCCCATGGTAACATTCCCTGGCGACCTGACCTTCAACAAGTGACTTAACCTCTCCAACTCTGTGTTAGCTCCCAGGGTTACCGTGAGGATTAAATGCATTAATACATGAGTACTTAGAGCAGTGCCTGAACCATAGCAAGCACTCAGTAAGCACCAACCATTATTGTTTTTTGATTATTTCACAACAAAAATTACTTTTGGTTAAGAAAGATAAGACTGTCTGTGAAGCATTCCATATGGGGTAGAAAATGCCCCCTGCCCCCTGAACCCTTTGCTACATGCATTGATTGATGGGAGACTGAGTTCAGCTAGTAGGATCCAGGGCAGTGGTCCCTAACCTCGTGAGCTCTAAGGCTTGGAGGATCTGAAGGACTCTCACTAGCCCTGCTGGTTATTTGCTAGTAGCAGCTCTCCATCTCTGCAACTCCTACTGTGTGATTCTGAGATCACGCCCTCTAGGTGAGCCAGTTCTGCAATGCCTCTCCAACCCATTCCTGTCTATTGAGGATCAGGAGACAAACGGAGACCATGAGAAGTAGGCTGCAATTAGTGCACATCCTGAAAAGGACAACAGTATGTGTCATGGCCAGTGTCCCTTGCTGGCAGCCTCAGGACCCAAGGGGGAGGTGCTATGGTGGCTGCTTAGAACTTGGCTGGAAGGGGTCAGAATTCTAGATGTCAGGCGTAGTGACCAGAGGGCACCCCAGGACATACAGAGGTTGGGGGAAAAAAAAAAACAAGAATAATGCAACTGTCTGAGAATGCTCGTTCTCCACCCACACCCGCTCTGAGCCGCAGCTTCCCATGGAAACCACACCTGCACTCAGGCCCAGCTGAACACAGATGGTAGTGCTGCCCAGCTTGCCAAAATAAGTGTGAAGACTCGTTTTTGGGTTTTTTGTTTTTTTTTCAACATTTTATTAATATCACTGAGGCTGTCATTTGGGAGTTGTTGGAAGTCCCCAGAGAAATCCCCAGATGGAGAGTGACTCAAGCTCTAATTCTCCTCACCTTGTATCCATGTTTAGTATCCAGCCATCTCTGAGAAGGAGAGAGAGGATCTTAACTTCCTAGGATTCTCTGAGCTACGGAGAAAGTTGGGTCAAAGGAGGCCCCATGTTGAAAGGTCCTGCAGGCAGATTAAAGACAAGACTGAGGTGGTCCTAGGAAAGAGGCGTCTTTCTAAGGAAGTTTTTCTGTGTGTGGATTTAAGCAGCCCTTGATACCCATAAGCCTAACTCTGAATAGACTGGCTCTCAACAAAGCTATTAGTGCCCTGGAAATGATGTCCATTGAATCTGAGCACAATAGTGAGCTTCTCTGGTAGCTCAGCTGGTAAAGAATCTGCCTGCAATGTGGGAGACCTGGGTTCAATCCCCGGGTTGGGAAGATCCCCTGGAGAAGGGAACGGCTACCCACTCCAGTATTCTGGCCTGGAGAATTCCATGGACTGTTTAGTTCATGGGGTCGCAAAGAGTTGGACACGACAGAGCGATTTTCACTTTCACTTTGATCTAAGAGTTTTCCTTTTCTTTTCTTCCCCCACAGGTTTAACTGTGGAACTGGGGTCGCCATCATTGTAAGTGAGAACAAAATCAAACTTGGGGGCTGGCATACCGTTATGCTCTACAGAGATGGGCTGAATGGGCTGTTGCAGCTGAACAATGGCACCCCGGTGACAGGCCAGTCCCAGGTGAGTGCACTCCTCGCTCCCATCCTCCCACCCAGCACTCTGGGAGGGTCCCGCTGCAGAGAGCTGACAAATGGACAGTTTTGCATGGCATACTCAGGCAACCCAGCTCTGATGTGCCCCTGCCAGCTTTTCCATTGAAGGTGGGCTTTCAGGGCTCATGGCCTTCCCACATCTACCAAGGAGGGGGACTGAATATGCTGACATCATGGCCCTGGGTGCACAGGGACATGCAGGAAGCCTTGTACTGGAGGACATGTTCTTTTTCTACAAGGACATCAAAGCCAGAGGTGGAGGAAGACCCCTATTGGAAGAATTGAAGCCATTATTAGTGCCAAACACAAAGCTTGCTTTTAAGGCAGAGGTGTTGCAATCCTGTGGCTTTAGAAAATCATCCTGGAAGGTTCACTTGGTTCAATATGCAGGCATAATCCATTCATCCACCTTTTTTGGGGCCATGATTGTAGGAAGTGGTAAAGCAATTTAACTGTTGGGCTACTCAGTGAATCACCTAGGTATTCACATATTTGTCATGCTCTGAGCAATTTTAGAACTGTGTTTAAGATAAACAGTTTGGATTAGCAACCTGCCAAGGAACCAAGTCTGTAATTATAATCAGGCAGGTGCTTGTATTCTCTGAGGGAAAAAGTAGCAAGAAAGCCTTTGTGTATATGTGTGTAGCTTTCTCCTTCCTAGGCTCTTCATATTCTTTGCTGATAAGACAAGTTGTGTAACGGGTCATGACTTGCTACTAAAAAAAAAAAAAAGAATAGAAAAAATAAACCTCATCATTTGGATCCCAGTGGTTCCAAAGGAACAAGAATACAAATGTAGTGAATGTGAATCCAAGAAGATCAATATACAGATATGCATATATTTCTAAGGAAGGGAAAGAGAGGATAAATGCACTGCAGACTCAATAAATGCCAGAACAATGGGCCTACTATGGTTAAAATTGAATTTGATAGGAATAAGGAAGCTTTGAACTTGGGTTCGAAATATTAGCCTGAATACAAGGTGGAGAAGCTGTAACAGAAGTAACACATGTATAAGCATCATATGGTTTAAAACAAGGAAATTCAATGAAGGTTAATAAATAGGGCCATATGATAACAACATGCTAAAGAAATTATAGGTTACATTTATAAAGGCATAGCATCTAGAAAAATGGAGGTGATGATCCTATTCTCTTCTGGTGCCTCTGTATATAGTTTGCAGTGCTCTAACAGTTGGGAAGATCTCCTGGAGTAGGAAATGGCAGTCCACTCCAGTATTCTTGCCTGGAAAGTTCCATGGACAGAGGATCGTGGTGGGCCATAGTCCATGGGGTCTCATTCAGTCGGACATGACTGAGCACACATAACAGTGATTCTAATCCTCAGATCGAATTGCCTTCAGAGTATAGGATTTGTTGAATGTAAGAATTAATTACAAAAGGTATATAGTTTTGTGGATACTCAGGGTAACACCTGCCTCTCTACTACCAGGATTTGCTAAGCAAGTCAGACTACAAGTGTATAATGTTTAAGAAACTGTCTTGAGAGATAGTGACTCTGTTTTAAGTCAGGGTTTCCCCCAAAGAGACCTGAGTTGATGAATCTATGCCAATGATTCACTAAGAAAGGAATTCCATAGGAAACCTGTGACAGAAGGGATTAAGATGAACAAGGGAGGGACAGAAGTTAGTAAGAACGCGATCTATGGCAAAGTTTACCAGGATCTGGCATTAGCCTGATCCGACAGGGGATCTCTGGAGTGTACGTTGTACCTCAGAGTAGTGCCAACCCAAAGCAAGGGGGTTGGACTTTCACACTTAATCACCCATTAAAACCTGTTAAGACCTGTGCTGAGGGAATGCAAATTCTAGTACCACCAGTTCTTTCCCATAGGCAGGCAATACAGGCTTCAGAGACCCAAAGGTAACCCTCATTAGAGGAAGATAAAGGCAAGGCTCAAAGACTGTTGTCTGGGATGTTGTGAAGGGAGCCTCAGAGGAGCTATTCACCCCTATGGTGCACTTAATGCTCCAGAAAAGAAGAAAAGGATTTAGCTGTTGGACTCCTGCTGTGGTCCTGGATCAGGGAATGGGGTCAGAGGGATGGGATGGGATGAGGATGGGATCCAAAAGAAGTAAATCCTGAGGATCTTGATGAAATAAGCCAACCAGGCACTCAATTCACCTAACAAAAAATGGAAATAATTAACCCTTAAAATCCACTGTAAGTACTTTGAAGCTGCCTAGCTCACATTTAATATACTATTTATAAATGATTCTTATCCATTCATTAGAAAAGATAAAACAATGATTAGATGTTTTACTTATTGATTACAAAAGTTTAAAGGATAAAGATTACATTTCAGTGGCTTACATTCTGGAAATTTTAAAACTACTGGCAGCATGCCTTTACCCAGCCTTTCTCTATACCCTTTAATCCAAACAAATGAGATATTTCTGCAATAAAAAACAAATAACCAAGAGCACCTTAATTTTGTCCCACTTCATGTTCAACTCTGTATTTTATAACCTCAAAACCTACAATCCAGATTGTGGTTTAGTCTAAGATTGGAAATGTCCCTACTTAGCTGTAATAAGACTTTAAAAAAACGTATCCATGAGCAAATTTCAAAATATTTTGCAATTCAGTCTTGGCAATTTCCCTCTCTCTCACAAATGCCTCTGATAGGACATAGTATAATGGTGACCGGGATAGTAAAAGGGTAAACGTTAGCCCACGAATACACAAAATTAGTATTATCACCTTTTGAGACACAGAATAGTCCTATGGCCCATCCAAGATACACAGTAAATTGGTGTCAGGACTGGAAAGAGAAAGTTTCTTTTGGATGCCCAACACGGTACACTGCCTGTTGGCTTGCTCTTGGCTTTGACTGACCTTCCTTTCCCTTCGAGGCATTCCAAAATCATCCCTTCTCAAAACACAGCTCTCTGAGTTTCCAATGCTAACTGTGGTTTTAATTTTCCGGTAAGACAACGACTTAAAGATAAATATGGGTGGAAGAAAATCCATAAATTGGATATATGGATATCCATATACATCCATATATATATGATGAATGGATAAAGAAGATGTGGTAATATGTAGCTTCCCTGTTGGTTCTGCTGGTAAAGAATCTGCCTGCAGTGACAGAGACCTGGGCTCGATCCTTGGGTTGGGAAGACCCCCTAGAGAAGGGAAAGGCTATCCACTCCAGTATTCTGGCCTGGAGAATTCCATGGACTGTATAATCCATGTGGTCGTATGGAATACTACTCAGCCATAAAATGAATGAAGTTCTGTCATCTGCAGCAACATGGATGGACCAAGAGATCATCATACTGGCACTATATTGTATCTTAATCATGTCCCTCATCTAGTGTTTTAGCTTTTGACTTTGTTTAGTGAGTTATGGTTTCCATCTTTCTTAAAGGGCCAGTACAGTAAAATCACCTTCCGGACACCTCTCTATCTTGGTGGAGCTCCCAGTGCTTACTGGTTGGTGAGAGCAACAGGGACAAACCGAGGCTTTCAAGGCTGTGTGCAATCACTCACTGTTAATGGGAAGAGAGTGGACCTGAGACCCTGGCCACTGGGGAAAGCACTCAGCGGGGCTGATGTGGGTAAGTGGTTGAAAGTGGGTGATATGCTCCTGTGGATTGCTTTTCTGGTTTGGATCAAGGGTGGTTAATACAGAGCTTCAGGAGGGAGGTGAGCTGAGGAGTGAGGTTGGTGCTCTGCAGACATGATGACCTTGAATCTGAACACCAAGATGTGGTAAATAAGACCAAGCGTGCACCAAACCCTTGGTAGTGTCCTGCTGCCATCTTGGCCTTCTTCATGAAATGCAGTCTGGTCCCATCTGACGAGGCAATGACAGTTGAGTCCTTCTACCCTTCTTCATCCAGTCCAGTGGAAAAACCAACACAATAACATGGAAAGATCTTTTGTATACTCTCTGCTTCTAAAAGAAGTGGTCACATTCTAATTTTGACCACTGTGCCAAATGCATTATTGTAGCCGTCTCATTTACTCCTCACACTGACTCTAGGAAGCAGAAATTATTACTACATTTATTTTATAGAAGAAGGCACTGGGGCTTGTAAAAGTTGAAGAATTTACCCCAAATTTACCCAGAACTAGGTTTGTGGTTTTTTTTTTTTTTTTTCTATTTTCTTTTTTTTAAATTAAGACTTGATTGAGTAGTTTAAGGTTCACAGCAAACTTGACAGGAAGGTGCAGAGATTTCCTATATGCCCTCTGTCCCCACACATGTATATCCCCTTCCCCGAATATCAACATCCCCCATCAGAGTTTCTGGTGTGCAGCAAAGTGATTTCATCATACATATATACAACAATTTGCATTTGTTAATCCCAAACTCCCAATCCATCCCTCCCCACCTCTCTCCTCCTTGGCAACCACAAGTCTGTACTCTATGTCTGTGAATCTGTTTCTGTTTTCTAGATAAGTTAATTGTTTTGTATCTTAGAATCCACATATAAGCAGTATCATATGGTATTTGTCTTTCTCTGTCTGACTTATTTCACTTAGTATGATAATCTCTAGGTCCATCCATGTTGCTTCAGATGACAGAACTTCATTCTTTTTATGACTGAGTAGTACTCCATTGTACATATACAATCCACATCTTCTTTATCTATTCATCTGCCATTGGACATTTTGGGTGTTTCTGTGTCTTAGCTTTTGTAAATGGTGCTGCTATGAACAGAGGAATGCATGTATCTTTTTGGATTATAGTTTTGTCCAGATATATGTCCAAGGGTGGGATTACTCAATCTTATGGTAGCTCTATTTTCATTTTTTTGAAGAACCTTTATACTGTTTTCCATAGTAACTGCACCAATTTACATTCCCACCAGGAGTGAAGGAGGGTTCCCTTTTCTCCACACTCTCTCCAGTATTATTATTTGTATACATTTCAATGATTGGTCCATTTTTAATTGGGTTGTTTATTTTCTTATTATTGAGTTTTAAGAGTTCTTTATGTAATTTGGATACAGTTCTTCATCAGATGTGTTTTTTGCAAATATTTTCTTCCAGTCTCATTTGTCTTCTCAGTCCCTAGACATTGTCTTTCAGAAAGAAGTTTTTAATTTTAATGAAGTTTATCTTATCAGATTATTTTTTTCACAGATTGTGCCTTTGGTGTTATATCTAAAAAGTCATCACCTTGCCCAAGGACATCTAAGTTTTACCTACGTTATCTTCTATGAGTTTTATAGTTTAATGTTTACATTTAGGTCTGTGATCCATTTTGAGTTAATTTTTGTGAAGTTTGTAAGGTCTGTGTCTAGATTCATTTTTTTTGTGTGTGTGATTGCCCAGTTGTTCCAGAACCATTTGTTGAAAAACCTAAGATTGCTTTTAAAGCAATAAGGACATTTATTCCATAACTGAAGGCAGCTGATAGATAATTTTAAGGTTGGTTAATTCAGTGACTGTTTTAGTCGGTTAGGACCACTGTAACAAAATACCACAGACTATGCGATTTAGACAAGAGAAATTCATTTTCTCACAGTTCTGGAGGCTGGACATTCAGGATCAATATGTTGGCAGGTTTGGTTTCTCCTGAGGCCTCTCTCCTTGGCTTGTTGACGGCCATCTTCTCATGGTGTCCTGATGTAGCCTTTTGTCTGTGCTTGACTCCCCACCAGTCAGACTGGAGTAGGGCTCACTCACATGACTTCATTTAAACCTTAATTACCTTCCAAAAGATGGTATCTCCAAATACAGTCCTGTTGGGAGTTAGGGCTTCAACCTATGAATTTGGGGAGGACATGATTCAGTCCCTCATAGTGACTCAGTAATGTCAGATTTCTGGGTTGGTGTCTCTGTGGTTCTCTTGTTTTTCACTCATAATCCCAAGATGGTGCCACAACTCTGAGCATCATATCCTCGTATGACATTGTTGTGGCAAGATATGGCAAGTCCTTTTCTTGAGTCTCTCTGTTCTCCATCTTCAAGATGTTCTTTTGAAAGAATGCGTGATGAATACCACATACCTGCAACCTAGGTTCTACTGTCACATTTGGCTGCATTTTCTTTACCACATGGGCTTCCCTGGTGGCTCAGCTGATAAAGAATCTGCCTGCAGTGCGGGAGACCTGGGTTTGATCCCTGGGTTGGGAAGATCCCCTGGAGGAGAGCATGGCTACCCACTCCAGTATTCTTGCTTAGAGAATTCCATGGATAGAGGAGCCTGGCAGGCTGCAGTCCCTGGGGTCACAAAGAGTAGGACACGATTGAGCCACTAAGCATGCATGCACACACGCTTCTCCATGTATGATCCTATTCCACCCTCTCTCCATTCCTGGATCAAAGCTATTTGGTACTCATAATTCCAGGTACAGTTGGTTTATTTTGTTTCCTTGTTTTATAACTGATTAGCTGAGCACTTGCCACTGATAGCCATAATTTGGAATAACTTTATTCTCCTCAAAAGCTGTGACACACCTGGACAGCATATTAAAAAGGAGAGACATTACTTTGCCAACAAAGGTCCGTATAATCAAAACTATGGTTTTTCCAGTAGTCATCTACGGATATGAGAGTTGGACCATTAAGAAGGTTGAGTGCCAAAGAATTGATGCTTTGAAACTGTAGTGTTGGAGAAGATGCTTGAGAGTCCCTTGGACAGCAAAGAGATCAAACCAGTCAATCCTAAAGGAAATCAGTCCTGAATATTCACTGGAAGGACTGATGCTAAAGCTAAAGCTCCAATACTTTGGCCACCTGATGGGAAAAGCTGACTCAGTAGAGAAGACCCTGATGCTGGGAAAGACTGAAGGCAGGAGGAAAAAGGGACAACAGAGGATGAAATAGTTTGATGGTATCACCAACTCAATGGACATGAGTTTGAGCAACTCTGGGAGATGGTGAAGGACAGGGAAGCCTGGTGTGCTGCAGTCCACGGGGTCACAAAGAGTTGGACATGACTGAACGACTGTAACAACCTCAAAATTCCTACAGTAGGTGCTATGATTAGCCTCAATGTTTATAGATGAGAGCTGGTGCTTCAGAACAGTTAAGTAACTTGCCTAAGGTCACACAGCTAGTAGATGGTAAAGCTGATGAATGGTGACTTCAGCAATTCTGGCTCAGTGTCTGCCCTCTTAACCACATCTGCCACATCAAAGCCTCCTGAACTAGCTTCACATTGCTTCCTTCTACTTTTCTCACTCCTAAAGGTGATACCATTGTTAAAACTACAAATAATCAAGTTTACTTGAAAGGAAAAGGTTACTTCCTTCTTGTTATTCCCTATGTTACTTTTCCCCTCAATTGATCACTTACTCAAGCAAATAATCAACAGTAATAACTAGAACTATTATAAAGGCACCCACTGTGGTAATGTAGGAACCAGCAGGCCCATCAGAAGTCTCCTGTGGTGTAGAAGGGTCCGAACTCGGAAGGTAGGTTGCCTGGATTTGGTAGATCAAATCCAGGTAGTTAACTTGTTTGGGACTCAGTACCCCATCTTTGGGATTCCCTGGTGGCTCAGATGGTAAAGAGTCTGCCTGCAATGCAGGAGACCAGGGTTTGATCCCTGGGTTGGAAAGATACCCTGGGGAAGGGAATGGCTACCCACTCCAGTATTCTTGCCTGGAGAATGCGTGGACAGAGGAGCCTGGCGGGCTACAGTCCATGGGGTCACAAAGGTGATACCACTGATACTACAAACAATAGAGTTCACTTGAAAGAAAAAGATTACTCTCCTCTTGTTATTCCTTATGTTACTTTCTCCAACTGAGCAACTAATACTTTTGCCCCATCTATAAACAGTAATTGCCTTATAAGAGTATCTTGTCTAGATGAGTCATGGTGCATATAGAGTACTTAAAATAAAGCCTTGCACATAGCAAATATGTTGTAAATGTTTCCTGTTGTTGTTATTATTATCAATAATGTGGCTTCAGTTTATTAATAACAATAATCACAGGGTATAAGTTGTTCTTTCTTTCTTTATTGAACTATCAGAGAAATAGCCCTGAAGGACAGGTCTGGTGATCTCAGGGCTGCAGAAACCTCTGACAAGAAGTGAAGAAGTTGCAAAGTTGAGCAAGGGCCAGTTCCTGACAGCGTTTTAAATTCTGCAATACCAGCCACTCCATTGAGTGGATAAGCCAGGAAGGGGCCACCTTGCAGGCTCTCGGCTCCCTGGGCAGAGCTATGGGCTTATTATTATGGGAATCCTAATGGCAGGCATTGGTCACCTGGCCTTTTTTCGTTTCTTCCCATTTTTTTCTCTGTGATAGAGCAGGGCTAGCTATCCTTTCACCCTCCATATTTGCTTCCCTTTGAGTGTGTTCTGTTAAAGTCCAAGTTCCTATAAGTTAATGTGGTCTCAGCACAGTGGAGACTGGGCTCTAGTAAACAGCGGTAACTTCCAGTGGAGATGCAGGCTTCCAGAAGAGGATGAGCACAGTTGCAAGTCATGGCTCCTCCCTCTGATGTCTAACTTGGCATTGCTGTCTTCAACCTCAATGTTTTCTCTGCTCCACCCCCTCCCCCCACACACACACTAAATCCATTTCCAAGGGGCCTTTCATTACTCAACCCATCCTACCTCATTGCCTTCATTAAATTTTTTCCAGTTAGTGGACTCTCTCTGAACTCACATTTTAGAACAGTTAGCAATCTCAGCAAAATTTTGCAAACTTTGGCCCAGTGTTTTCTCTTATTATTTCCACCCCAAATCTCCAACCTAAACCACCACCACTCACTTTTTCCAATCCCATCTTGGATCCCCACACCCTAGCGTGTCATACAGGCAACTCCCCAAATTATTTGAGATTTGTGAAGTCTGCAGGGGCTATGGGTCACACTATGGCTTATCACCCTGTTACTCTTTTTTCCACTCAGTAAATACTTAAGCTCCTGCTTAGTGCTGGTCACAGCGCTAGGTGCGTAGGATAAAAGAGTGAACAAGACAGGATCCCAGCTCATTCCTCCTGTACTTGCCATGCGTGTGTGTGTGTGTGTCTGTGTGTGTGCGCGTGCGCTAAGTTGCTTCAGTTGTGTCCAACTCTGCAGCCCCATGGACTGTGCCCACCAGGCTCCTCTGTCCATGGGATTCTCCAGGCAAGAATACTGGAGTGGGTTGCCATTTCCTCTTCCAGGAGATGTTCCCGACCCAGGGATCAAACCCATGTCTCTTATGTCTCCTGCACTGGCAGGCAGGTTCTTTACCACTAGCACCAACTGGGAAGCCTGTACCTGCCATGAGGAGGGACAAAATTAATCAAATAATCATTACTCGAGAAATGTAAAATTACAATTTGGAGTCAGTGTTACAAAGGGAAAATGCAATGTTAATGTATTATAGGGGGATTTATTGGGTAGGGGGTCAAGAAAAGCATTTCTGAGGATGAATGTGAAGTTGATGTCTCAAGCAAGAGTAGGAGTTAGAAAGCAGAGATGAGAGGGAAGTGCATTCCAGGCTGAGGAAATGGTCTGTCCCAGTGGGAACGTATTTGTGGGGGTGTGGGTCTCATGATCAAGTTTGTGTTTTGGAAAGATCCCTCTGACTACAGACAGCTTACTGGAAGGGGTCTTCCTTCATGGGGTTGCATGTAGACCAGCTGGGAGGCTATACAGTAGTTCAGATCAGAGATGATGGGTTTTGATCCAGGGTGAGAAGAATGGCAGACTTGTCAGATCTATAGGAGAGGAAATAGACAAGCCTCCTTATTGGACTGAGTGGGAGACGAGGGGCAGGGAGGCTGCTCACTGTCCACGTCTGCTTAGTGTATTCCATTCCACCCTCTCTTTCCTCCACGAATACCTCATCTCTCTCCTGCCCCTCACTTCATTATCTTGCATAAACCCACACCACAGCCGGTGTATAGTAGGTGTCAGCGTCAGTTACTCTATGTGTGGGTGCCTATACACATGGTCTTGCACCTCCTTCCTCATGCTCTCAGAGTTGAGAGTTCTCCTCTCTAAAACTAACCTGTTCATCTCCGCTCTGTACCCATCCTTCCCTATATTCCTGGGACCTTGCTGCCAGGATTGTCACTTCTCAATAACCCAAGGTTTCTTAACCTTTCGTGTGTCATGACCCCTTGGGCAGTCTGCTAAAGTCCATGGAACTCTTCTCAGAAGGATGTTTTCAAATGCACATAATAGTATGCCTGATAAGAAACAAATTTTGTATTGAAATAAAACTATATAATAAGTTTTGTTATCATAGGGCTGTATGTTTCTTTTTTTAATGAGCACTTTTAAAGAGATTTTTTAAATGTAATTATTTTTGGCTGCGCTGGGTCTTTGTTGCTATGCGCACGCTTTCTCTAGTTGCGCTGAATGGGGGCAACTCTCTAGTCGTAGTGCACAGCCTTCTCATTGCGGTGGCTTCTCTTGTTGTGGAGAACAGGCTCCAGGATGCACGGGCTCAGTAGTTGTGGGTCATGGACTTAGTTGCTCCCTGGCATGTGGGATATTCCCAGACCAGGGATCAAACCCATGTACCCTGGATTGACAGATGGATTCTTAACCACTGAACCACCAGGAAAGTCCCTACATGATTCTTTATAAAGCATTAAAGGCATGATTCTTCAACAGTGGGTGCAATAACTACCATGCTTTCAAAGGAGTGATGAGTATAAATGAGATTTTGAAATACCTGCAATAATACCTCCCTGAGCTTCTGGGAACCCACCTTGTCTGGATCCTCTGGGTCCTTTGTCTGTTCTCACTTTGTCTTCTCTTCTGGCTCCTCTCCCTTCCCTGGTGCTGTGGGAGTTCCAGGGGCCCTTCCATCCTGTCTTCTGTCAAGGAGCCCATCTGTTCTTGGTTTCAGGTTCACCCCCAAGTTGCTGCTGTCCCCCCAGCCCTCACCTGTGTGCAGGATCTCTTCCTGCCCTGGTGCCCAGCAGCAGACACTTCCACCATCACCTTATGTTTAAAGTGACAAAAGACAGCTTCTCCTCCACTCCTCGGAAGCCCGGTCCTGTTTCTAGCCTCCCTTATTTCTTTCCTCTTGCCGCTCTCCTTTCCATCTTCCAAGCTAGAAGCCTTGAGTTTACGCTGGAGTCTTCCTCCACCTTCAGCCTCCAGAATGAACTGGCTACTCCTCCTTGCCCTGTGCCTCTTTGATTGTTCCCTTTCTCTCCATTTCCTCTGCCATCAGCCTCTCCAGCTGTGGTTTACCTCCCCATGGGCATTTCTCCTCTTCCCCACCCTCATCGCTCACAATCCATCATGCATACCGGTGCCAGCACGGTCTTGCTGAAACACTGCTTTCATCAAGTAAACATCTCTGGCTGGCTTTTGAGCCCCCTCCCTGTCAACTCCCACCCGTAAATATAGTTACAAAGCAAATGTGTAAAATAATTGTTCCCGTGTATATCTAAGATAAAGCAAGGACCCCACTTCTTCCCCTGGTACCAGCACTTCTCTGAGAAAGACTCCCAGCCTAAGGAGATGAGTGGAGCCGGAAGACCTGTGAGAGTTTGGCTTCCTAAAGCCAAGTCAGCCTTTCTGTGGATGCTGGTGATGTTCTCACGGCTATGGCTGTAGAAAAAGACCAGCGGTCACTTCTGCTTGAACCTGCAGTGCCACCCACCCCCAGCTGGAATTCCCACCCGGCTGGAGAGGCGTGCCATCTGGAAGGGCTGAAATGAAACTGTGTTATCAGGTCCTGAAGTTGGTCTCCTCTCTTGGGTACACAGTGTGCCAACCCCTTCCCCCTTCTCCTGAGGCGGCTTTGGGAGAAGAAAAGACTGAATCAGTTCAACCAACACAGATGACTGATGAGAAAAGGATAAGAGACATCCTGTTGCTGCTGCTGCTGCTGCTGCTGCTAAGTCGCTTCAGTCGTGTCTGACTCTGTGCGACCCCATAGATGGCAGCCCATCAGGCTCCCCTGTGCCTGGGATTCTCCAGGCAAGAACACTGGAGTGGGTTGCCATTTCCTTCTCCAATGCATGAAAGTGAAAAGTGAAAGTGAAGTTGCTCAGTCGTGTCCGACTCTTAGCGACCCCATGGACTGCAGCCCACCAGGCTCCTCCATCCATGGGATTTTCCAGGCAAGAGTACTGCAGTGGGGTGCCATTGCCTTCTCCACATCCTGTTGAGATGACACAATCATGACATCAGGGCTCTTCATCTCACGAGGTTGGGAGGTGGGCGATGTTAGGGGGTGAGGGGGGATGGGGAGAGCTCCAGGAGCCATCGAATCGGAGACTGGGGGATGCCGAGCTGGACTGCTCATGGCTCAACCACAGATGCACCCCGTTTTCTTTCATCCTGAGAAAACGTGCTTTGGACTCACCTATGTTGTTCTGGGCCAGGTTGTGACCCATCTACCTAATTTATTTCTTATACACAAGGAGAAAAGGAAGAGCAGAGAAGCAGAAGAAAAGCAACTCAGGAAAAGTCAGCTTGTTTTCATTTCATCCGGCTGACTACACTTGAAAATGACCAAGAGTACGGTGTCTCCAGTGTGTATTTGTAAAGAGAACAAAGCCATCTAATGTTGAACCTTTCAGCACTTTTTACTTCCGGTCACCTTCCTGTCGCTCATGAGACTGTAACTTGAGGCTGAGAAATAAGGATTCTGGAACCCCCTGCTAACCCCCGCTCCCTCTCGGCTCCTGTCAGAGGAGTTGACAACCCAGGCAGTTAATAAGCTTCGACAAGGCTCCTTACCTCCCTCTGTCCTTATCTTGCTCACCTCTGCGTTCAGCCAACAAGGCGGGCAGCACTTAAGGTAATTGAAGCCACATAAATGAGAACGTTTTTTAACATAAAGCCTCTGCTGACATTGGAGGCATGGAAACACACTTTTGTGGGAACAACAGCAAAGTGAATTACAGCAGAAACGGCTCCGTCATCCCTGTCAGGGTTCATAAAATTGCCCGGTAGTTTATTATTTGATTTACTGTGTTCACCCTGTTTTAAAGCATCTGTGTGGCTTCTCATAAAGAATAAACCAAAATCAGATTCAAATGAAGGAAAGGGTCCACATCTCCTGAAAGCTGGTTTGCAGTTGTGCAGAGGAGCTGATCAACAGGAGAAGGGCATGAGCTATATTTGTTCAGAATCACAAGCGGTTGGCCTGGCCTGTCTCGGACAGGTCCACTTCATGAGTCAGCTTTGTAATTCCCGTTCTGTATTTAGGGGAGTGCAGCAGTGGGATCTGTGATGAAGCCTCGTGCATCAATGGTGGCACCTGCACGGCGAGCAAAGCCGATTCCTACATTTGCCTCTGTCCCCTGGGCTTTCGAGGTCGACACTGTGAAGATGGTGAGAAAGATGCAGATTGATGGCAATTTCTGTCTGCATTGTTCATTCACGTTGGTGTAATTTTTCATCAATGCATATATAGCAAGGTTCCACCTATTTTATGGGATTAACGTTGCTTTGTTGGGAGGGACGGGAAAATCCTTTTTTCAAACCAGGTGGACATGTCTTCAGACGTCAAAGTGGCAAACTGGCCAAAAGTCAAGTTCATTTTATGATGTTCCTGGGCCGATGCTTTGGTGAGCTCCTCTTGGCCCTCATATAATTCTGAAAAGCCTATGTTTGTGTGGTTTGTGTCAGAATTTGAAGCATTCACAGCTCAGGCTCCTTAGAATATCTGACAGTTTGGAGAACATGGTGAAAAGCCATAAACAGAAGCATTAACTCTGTGATGTTTCTTTTTCTTTGTACTGTTCTGCTGAATTATTCTGCCTCTCAAAACTGTATTGATTAGTAATATATATACATATATATGTATACATACATGCAAACACAGATGCACACACAAATACACACAATAGTAATGGAAATTTTAAAAAAGATTTTGGAAAAAATCAAGCAGGGATGAAAAAGTTTTGTCTTTTCTACCACTGATTCAGATTTGGCCCTAAGACACCATCATCCTGGAGAAAAGTTTTTTTTTTTAACACTGTATAATTTCAAATCTCTTGTTACCTCAAAGAGGGTGTTGTGAGTCAGCAAAAGGAAGAGCTGTTCTATTCCATCTTCCTATTTCTGTAGCCTCACGTACTAAAGGTTGGTCCTTGCTCACATCGCTGCAGGTCAGTGGGAGAGGGGTGGCTCTGTTCCACACAGTCATTCAGGGATGCCTTCTAGTGGCCCCTCTAGGATCTTAGAATCCTCCATTGATTCCCACATTCAGCGAGTAGGTGAGGAAGAGAGGGCGAGCAGAGGATGGAAGGAAGCTATAGGGGTCAGGCCTGGAATGCCGTGTACTATTCCCACCCACATTCCACTGGCCAGAGCTCGGCTACACCACCCACTTTCCTTGAGTTCTATACCCAGGAGGAAAAGAAGATCGCTAGTTCCAGCACGAAGGGGCTTCTAAACCACGCACTTGATTTTTCAGCTTTCGCCTTGACCATTCCTCAGTTCAGAGAGTCTCTGAGGTCCTATGCTGCAACCCCCTGGCTGCTGGAGCCTCGGCATTACCTTTCTTTCATGGAATTTGAGATCACATTTCGGCCGGATTCGGAAGACGGTGTGCTCCTGTACAGCTATGACACCGGCAGCAAAGATTTCCTGTCCATCAACATGGCAGGGGGCCATGTGGAGTTCCGCTTTGACTGTGGCTCTGGTACTGGTGTTCTCAGGTAAGGGCTGAGACTGCCAGGGGATCTCCTCCCTTCAGCAGCCACTTCGAAGAAAGATTTGTCTTCAACCAGTTGGCTCTCTTCCTGTCTTCCCTACAAAGTTGTCTTTTCTGAAACCTGTCCTGATTAACACGGATGACGTGCTTTCTAGAGATAATGCTCTCCTGGCGGCAAGGTTTCCTTTTCTCAAATAACTACCTAGCAGGTAGTGAATCTCTGCTTCGAACTGGGGAAAATGGGCTGGCCTCAGATGGGGGTAAACCGTCGTCCTCTCCACCTGAGATCATGCAACACAATCAGCAGAAACTTCATAAATTGTCAATCAGTACCTTGCTCAGAGCATCACTTGGTGAGCACTTGGCAAATACGTAACAACTAGTTGAAAAAGTAGGGATTTACCAGGTGGAGCTAGTGCTAGAGAACCCGTCTGCCATTGCACAAGACTTAAGAGACATGGGTTCGATCCCTGGGTCAGGAAGGTCCCCTGGAGAAGGAAATGACAACCCACTGCAGTATTCTTGCCTGGGAAATCCCGTGGACAGAGGAGCCTGGTGGGCTACAGTCCATGGGGTTGCAGAAAGCAGACAAGACTGAAGTGACGTAGCATGCATGCAACTGAAAATGTAATGAACAGAAATGTCCTTGGTGGCCTCACATTTTTTTTTTTTTCCTCTTTGGCCATTGGAAATGGAGTGTATCACAGCCACATTTACTTAGAAACATTAAATCATTATTCATCTGCCCTATTTCCCACAAATGTTCTATTGGCAGAAGCTTACCAAGTCATTTCCATTAGATTAAGAGGATTTCAAAGGGACACCAACTTCCTCACCAGCCTTGAGTGAACACACTGACATTACATTATACATACTCACCTGTGAATAAATGCATAACTGTCACATAATCATGGTGTGACATGATGTCACCTTAAATATCACTAATCAATTTTATCAATCGATTGGGGTGGTCTCACTTTAAATTGTAACTTTCCTCTTGCATTATTTCTTTTATGGCAACTAGTTATTTAGCCTGGCTCTTACCATTCTTCATATAAAGAAGCTGACAGAGAATCACCAGTGATTACAAGGACCCTTCCCTGACCAGTGTGCTCAAAAAGGCTGTGTGATGACTGCTTTCAGTGGCATGGAGTAACTAACTGCTTCTAAAGGGCTTGCTAGTGTCTGTGGACTTGGTTCTGGGTTATCAAAATTTTCCCTCTGTTACCTAGTTTGTACTGTTCATCAACTCAGCAGATCGATTGTTCCCATAGAATGTGGCAGTGTCTCTGTGAATCCCTCAGAGCCTGCAGTTGGAGGTGCAGATGTTTTCTTATTTGTTTATGTCTCCCTCTTCTAACTGTGTTCTTCCCATAGGAGTTTTTACCTTCCAGTCAGAGGCCTGCTGATCTAATGCACACATGCTTCTTGTTCCTACATTTCGAGAATTCTCCTCTTTTGAGACTCACTAGGGTGTTTTGTTCAACAGTCCCCTGCAGCAGGAAATTGGTTAGTCTTTATTGTTGTTGTTTTAAAGGAAATCGCTGGCTGTATTCAATCACAATTCTTATTGCTAGACTGTCATCTCTAGAAAGAGTTCTTTGTGAGATGTTACAATCATGAAGTGAAAGTGAAAGTCGCTTACTGCCTTAGATTTCAACAGTTCTTTAAAAGGACAGTTCATTCTTGTCCTTAAGGTTGAATTCCTACACATCAGTGACACCTCCCACCTTGGGGAATGGACAAATATTTTTGTGTCTCTGGTATGCGACATCCTATGTCTGAAGACAACTTTGGTGGGTATTTAATTGATTCAATTTACATATGATTATGCAAAACAGCCTAAACAACTCACTTAGAACAATTTGTCAAGTTAAGAAAGGAAGAAGACACCTTGAATATCACCTTTACTTTCAAATGGCTTCTTCCTGGATAAGAAATGACTGGAAGGGGCTTGGGAGGGTCGTGCCTCATCAGCCCTCCTCCTAAACAAAATTGCCTCCTGCCCCCTGCACCTCTGCAGTGGCAGCTCCAGCTGCGGGGTCACAGACATGTGGAACCTTAGAAATCCAGTGTTTCTCTCTTTCATAATTCGGTGCCTATTTTTGATAAGAGGTGTTTTTAATTTTTTTTTAAACATAAGTTATTCCTTCCCTGTTTGTCAGGAAAGGTGCCTGGAAAAAAAATTAGCATTAGGTGTGATGAAAAAGAGGCAAGAACTCAGAGTAACCATTATCTGCTCCCCTGGGCCACCCCTCTGCAATGTAACTGACAACACTGATCACGGTTAATGTTTCAGATGGCCCTTTGGAAAATGTTTGTTTTGAAAACCATTTCCAAGACTTCCTGCTTCATTAAGACAATTCAGTGAAAGCCTGAACTACAGGAAGCCTTGGAGTTGGCCACATCATTTTAACTTTAGGCAGAGAATAAGGTGGTCTAATTTATGATGAACTTGATTCAAAAATCGAGACAATTGAAATGAGCTCATGATGGCAGCGATCAATAGCCCTGTGCTGAGGGAGGCAGTGTATCGACAGGGAATGACCTCTACAGGACACGAACAGGCTCAGATGCTGTTAGTTATTATGGAGATGGGCTGGTGAACGAGATCTTTATTGCATATTGATTGAACCAAGGTGATTAAATTCTAATTGCTAAGGACAAATGGCAAAAGCATTTGCCAGAGCGAAAAATCAAGTGAGGGGGTGGAGACCTTTCAGTAATTGTGCCCATTGGTATTCCTGGTGTGTTTCTAAAGATGATCCAGGACCACAGAATAATTGGGAGGTTCAGGGAAGGCCAGGAACTATATATACATCTTTAGAAACACAAATGCAGTAATTATACTCTTTTTACACACCTTGCTGTAAAATGTAACATGTAAAAATCTTATCAATATCATTTAAACTTCAAGTGCTTCCATCTCGAATTAATAATGGAATTTTTAAAGTACTTTTAATTTTTTCACAATATCAGACGTGGAATCTGCCTTCCAAATATTTCGTTATGAAACACTTCAAACATATAGCAAAGTTGAAAGAATTGTGCAATAAACCTTAGACCCGCCACCTATTGTCTACAGTTAGCATTCTGCTGTATTTACTTTATCATGTGTCTATTCATTCTTATATTCCCCCATCCCTCCATCTTATTTTTTATGCATTTCAAAAGATTCTACAGACATCATTACATCAAGGAATCTGCTTTACATCATAGCCTATATAGTTTTCTCTTCCTCAAAGATTTCATGCAACTCTGATCACATTTTACCCCCAATGTAACCCCCTCATCTTGAAAACCAGACTAATCCTACCCTCATTTCATACTTGTGGTAAGAAATAAGTAAAAGGATAAGTGAGAGACTCCTCCCATGAAGGAGTCCGATAGATGGAGCTAGCCCTGCTGTGTTTAACAGGGAGGGATGAGGTTCTCCTCTTTGCCGAACAGGATGAGGTGCTGAAGGTTGGCACATTTCCTCAGAGCCAGATGGGTAGACATTATCTGTAACGCCAGTGATGCTAACCCATGTTCAGTTTCCTTCCTTCAACAGGAGCGAAGAGCCCCTCACCCTGGGCCACTGGCATGAGCTGCGTGTGTCCCGCACAGCAAAGAATGGCATCTTACAGGTGGATAAGCAGAAAGCAGTGGAGGGACTGGCAGAGGTAAGAAGGACATCCCCTCCTGATGACTTGTGTGAATGGGGTTACTGTTTTCTTCCTGTCCTGGAGACAAAAACACCAGCACAATGGTTAATCACATGGACTCTGATGCCAGTTTACCTGGGTTAACACCCGAGCTTCCCACTGGACAAGTTCCTTAGCTTTGCAGTTCCTCAACTGGGAATGGGATTGATAATAGTAGGGGCCTTCATCGGGGAGTGAGCTAATACTAGTGTCACTTACAGAACTGCCCACCCGCTCCATGCCTCCAGGCCGACCCATACCTTTATTCACATTGCTATGTAAGGTAGATCAGAACACAACTCAAAGGCAGAGCCAGTGAGGAGGTGGGGATGCGATCACACATCTGACAAGAATACAGACTCTGAAACCAGACACCCAGGGTTCAAAATCTAGCTGCATTCCTTATCAGTGATGTGAGCTCAGACCAGTTTGTGCACTTGATCTCCCAAGATGGTGTTTTTGCATCTAAAAAAATAGGGTAATCGTGATAATAATAGCACTGCATTATAGAGTTGTGAGAATCAGAATAACTGTATTTCTCAAATACCAAAGAACCCCACATATGATCAGTGTTGTGTAGCTTTACTTATTTTTATTGCTAATAGTGTACTCTGTTCAGTTCAGTCACTCAGTCATGTCCAACTCTTTGCAACCCTGTGTACTGCAGCACACCAGGCTTCCCTGTCCATCACCAACTTCTGGAGCTTGCTCAAACTCATGTCCATTGAGTCTGTGATGCCATCCAACCATCTCATCCTCTGTCATCCCCTTCTCCTCCTACCTTCAATCTTTCCCAGCATCAGGGTCTTTTCCAATGAGTCAGCCCTTCACATCAGGTGGCCAAAGTATTGGAGTTTCAGCTTCAGCATGAGTCCTTCTAATGAACACCCAGGACTGATCTCCTTTAGGATGGACTGGTTGGATCTCCTTGCAGTCCAAGGGACTCTCAAGAGTTTTCTCCAACATCACAGTTCAAAAGCATAAATTCTTCGGTGCTCAGCTTGCTTTATCGTCCAACTCTCACATCTATACATGATTACTGGAAAAACCATAGTTTTGACTAGACAGACTTGTTGGCAAAGTAATGTCTCTGCTTTTTAATATGCTGTCTAGGTTAGTTGTAGCTTTTCTTCCAAGGAGCAAGCATCTTTTAATTTCATGGCTGCAGACACCATCTGCAGTGATTTTGGAGCCCAAGAAAATAAAGTCTGTCATTGTTTCCACTGTTTCCCCATCTATTTGCCATGAAGTGATGGGACTGGATGCCATGATCTTAGTTTTCTGAATGTTAAGTTTTAAGCCAGCTTTTAAACTTTCCTTTTTCACTTCCATCAAGAGGCTCTTTAGTTCTATTTTGCTTTCTGCCATAAGGGTGGTGTCATCTGCATATCTGAAGTTATTGACATTTCTCCTGGCAATCTTGATTCTAGCTTGTGCTTCATCTAGCCTGTCTTTTTGCATGATGTGCTCTTCATATAAGTTAAATAAGCAGGGTGACTATAGCCTTGATGTACTCCTTTCCCAATTTGGAACCAGTCTGTTGTTCCATGTCCGGTTCTAACTGTTGCTTCTTGACCTGCATATAGATTTCTCAAGAGGCAGGTAAGGAGGTCTGGTACTCCCATCTCTTTAAGAATTTTCCACAGTTTATTGTGATTCACACAGACAAAGGCTTTGGCATAGTCAATAAAGCAGAAGTAGATGTTTTTCTGGAACCCTCTTGCTTTTTTGATGATCCAGTGGATGTTGGCAATTTGATCTCTGGTTCCTCTGCCTTTTCTAAATCCAGCTTGAACATCTAGAGGTTCCCGCTTCACGTACTATTGAAGACTGTCTCAGAGAATTTTGAGCATTACTTTGCTAGCATGTGAGATGAGTGCAATTGTGCGTTGTTGTTGTGCAATGTTTGAGCATTCTTTGGCATTGCCTTTGTTCAGGATTGGAATGAAAACCGACTTTTCCCAGTCCTGTGGCCACTGCTGAGTTTTCCAAATTTGCTGGCATATTGAGTGCAGAACTTTAACAGAATCATCTTTTAGGATTTGAAATAGCTTAACTGGAATTCCATCACCTCCACTAGCTTTGTTTGTAGTGATGCTTCCTAAGACCCACTTGACTTCACATTCTAGGATGTCTGGCTCTATGTGAGTGATCACACCATCCTGGTTATCTGGGTCATGAAGATCATTTTTGTATAGTTCTTCTGTGTATTCTTGCCACCTCCTGTTAATATCATCTGCTTCTGTTAGGTCCATACCATTTCTGTCCTTTATTGAGCCAATCTTTGTATGAAATGTTCCCTTGGTATCTCTAATTTGCTCGAAGAGATCTCTAGTCTTTCCCATTCTATTGTTTTCCTCTATTTCTTTGCATTGATCACTGAAAAAGGCTTTTTTATCTCTCCTTGCTATTCTTTGGAACTCTACATTCAAATAGGTATGTCTTTCCTTTTCTCCTTTGCCTTCTGCTTCTCTTCTTCTCTCATCTATTTGTAAGGCCTCCTCAGACAAGCATTTTGCCATTTTGCATTCCTTTATCTTGGGGATGATCTTGATCACTGCCTCCTGTACAGTGTCACAAACCTCTGTCCATAGTTCTTCAGGCACTCTGTCTATCGGATCTAATCCCTTGAATCTGTCACTCCCACTGTATAATTGTAAGGGATTTGACTTAGGTCATACCTGAATGATATAGTGGTTTCCCCCACTTTCTTCAATTTAAGCCTGAATTTGGCAAACTAGCATGACCTCAACAGTTCAGAATTTCCACTCAGGTTTATAATTTTCACCCATGATTTTATTTCCAAGGTCATGTCCGAAGGAAAATGGCATTTTTAAGGACAGCTAGGAGACATTTGTTTTAAATTACAACCTACTAGCATTCTGTACACACATGAAATTTACAGACCCCTAAAAATAAAGGGGACCTCAGATTTGTCGGGATTTTAATTACAACAGTCTTCATTGTGTGCATCACAGATTTAAAGAAGGTATTGATGAATGTGACTGTTCTGATAAGAAAATGAATTGATAGGAAAAGAAAGAAAGGGAAAGAAAAGGGACTCTTGGTGGGGAAGGAGATCTTGATTGAGGAGGGGAGTAAAAAGACAACTTATCAGGAAGGCAGCTTCAGGGACGGCAGTGGTGGGAGGTCTTGTGAGAATCAAGGGCCTCCTTGGGAATCAGAAAAATCCCAACCTGGGCTCTGCTTCAAGAGGCAAGTACCCTAGAAAATGTTCCATATATATTTTAGGAAGGAAGGAAAGATAGAAGGAAGGAAGAAAGAAAGTAGGGAGGAAGGAAGGAAGATGTATAAAAGAAAATGGATTTTAAAGCGAGAATGGGAGTCACTTTTATGCAGTCCAGAAAACAGCTGATTTTAGCCCGAGACAGAATTAGAAGCTCACAGGTGTAGATCTTACTGTGTGTTGACTTAATAATATAAATTCACAAAAGCACTGTATCACTCTAGGCCTTAGTTACCAACATCTGTACAACAGTAACAAAAACAGGATGGGCGTGTTTATAAATAGTAGGGTTAAGGCCTTTGATTATAAATAAGGAACTATTTGGGACACAGTATTTACCCTTGAGATCCTGTAGTGAAAAGACAGCACAAAGGTAGAAACCACACACCTCGGGCTCTGTTACTACCATACCAGGACTGAGAATTAGACAGTCTGGTAGAACCAGTGTCCTCTTTATCGGCTTTTTGAATGGATGGAGCTGCCCACCTGGAAAGCAGTGTAAACAGATAGATAGGAGGGAAGGCGTGGCTATTCTGTGTGCATCTGAGGGTGGTTCTTGTGAGGCCTCCCTGAGACCAGAGTGGCAAGACCCATGCTTGTTCTCCGTGAGTTAAACTTTAATCAGAGCGCCCCCTAGGGGTCTCTGCCCCGCAGCTGTCATGCCCTGTTCAAAGGCTTGGTCAACGGGGATAATGGTCTTAGAGCTTAGAGAAGGAGAGGGACAGGGGTTATAGGATACGCTGGAGGCTAAGCCAGTCCCTAAGTGTCCAAACCACACCCGACATCACATTGCTCAGCTGGCTGCACTGAGAAACACCCGCAGCCCAGGATGAGTCAAGCTGTGCAAACTCAAAGGGGCAGTGCTCCCAGGGCTTCAGAAAACCCCATCAGGGGGTTTACTCAGGTTTTCCAGCCACTCTCAGCTTAACGGAAGTGGCAGATGCAGGCACTGAGCGCCTCACTTTGGTGGATCTGTTTGCTTCCCTCCTGTGGTTCCGCTGCAGCCCCGCCTTTTGTCCACTTCACGTGGGGGCAGGGGAGGCATGGTGGACAGGGGGCCAGGGAAGGATTTTGATAAGGAGCCAAAAGAGATCTCTGTCACCCCACAAGACCCCACCCAATTTGCCTGACACGACCAAGAAACTCCCAAGCTTTTTCAAAATAGCCTGCTTCTCTGAAATCCCTTTGATCTTGCAGCCTCCCTCCTTTCCTCCCAGTATTTTATTTTAAAGACAGGATGGAGATGGGGCTCTGTGGGTGTGTCCTGACAGCTCCTGCCTGGTTCCCTAGTCCACAAGGATTTCTGAAATTGCCTTCTTTGATGATTCCCCACGTCCCCATTAGTTAAATAAGAACCCTCGAAACTGCTTGAAGGTTATTGACAGAAGGCAATTCAGTCGGTCTACTACAAGACCTCTCTGCTGTTACCTGGATGGACTGAGCCACTCTGAGCACTCCCCTAGAGGGAGCATCCTCCTCTCTGCTCCCCGTCTCCTCTTCTCCACCCCGACTGGACCCCAAATCCATTCTCCTCCCTCTGGCCAGTGATATTCCTAAAACACAGATCTGATTATTCTCTCTCTTGCTGAAAACTCATTGTTCTTTTGGTGACGTGTAAGTTCCTATCCGTGTGTGATGTGGTCCCTCCTTGCCTTTGCCCTGTACCTACATGCCCTCTAAGCCCTGAGTCCAGCCAGTTTCTAAGACTCAGTTTTGGCTCTTCCTAGTTCACCTCCCACTCCCTAATTCTGAAGTAGAGAATGAGATGTCCTATCCTTGCCAGGTGCCCCCATAGTCACCTGGACGGTCCTCACAGGACTTATCTTACCTGCCCGTTTACTTGTCTGTGTTCCCCCACAGTGTAAGCCCCTGGAGGGCAGGAACCTGGGCTTTCTTATTTACGGTGGTTTGTGCACCACTTAGCACCTGGGACATGGTAGGTACCTAATAGTATTTGTTAAGTAATTGAATCCTGCTACACTTTGTATTTCTTTTGACCATAAGTCAAAGGAAACAATAGAGGTCTCAAATTTACATGTTACGTTAGGGCATTTTAACATTTTACTTAAGATGTTTGAAGGAGTTTAGACATTAAATCTCACACACAGCTTGTTATCTAGCCCAGCCATTGGGTTTAGGCTGTTGAAATGACCAGAAGCAGGGAAGCCTTTGGGGATTGACAGTGGGGATCTCTGAGAATCTGGAAGGAATTTCTCTGCCCTTTGTATCTGATAACAAGGAATGCCTCCCACTCGCCATGCTTTCCCTTTCTCTTGGCCTAAAGAAGTTCTGCCTTTACTGTTAGTGAATATATCAATAAATGCTGTACTAGAATTTGGATCATGTATCCAACTCTAGGAAAAGTGCTAAACCAATGGGATCTCAGTTGCCAGGAGAGGCTCAGGCACACATGTGCCCCAAATAGCAGCAGCTTATAATAAGGGGTTATTTCTCATCCACATTACATATCCATCAACAGTCAGCTGCAGCCTTAATCTGAGACCCAGGCTGAAGGAATAACAGTGGTCCCCAAAGTTTTTGGCACCAGGGTCCACTTTCATGGAAGACAGTTTTTCCACGGAAGAAGGGTGGGAGGGTAGGGAGGGTTTCAAGATGATTCAAGCACATTACATTTATTGTGCACTTTATTTCTATTATTATTACATCAGCTCCATCTGAGATCATCAGGCATTAGATCCTGGAAGTTGGGGACCTCTGGAAATAGGGATAAAGGAACAGGGCATAGTGAGCCACTCCTGGCTCTAAAAGACTCTGCCCAGAAATGATTCATTTCTCACCTGCTCATGTTTTGTTGACCAAAGCAAGTTACATGGCCCCGCTTGAGACTGAAAGGTTAGAAGTAACCTTCCTGCAGGGAGAGGGTGATACCGATGACATAGTGGTCTACCATATTCGCTTGCATTTTCTAGATGATGGCTCTCAGAAATGTCCAGAAATTTACAAAAAATCAAAAAGGTGGTAAGCAGCAATGAAAAACAAGACAAAGGTCAGGCCAGTGTGTATAAAAATTGTCATGATGAGTCTTGAGAGTGCCTCGGCCATTTGTTTCCTAACAGGGAACCAGAGGCACAGTTGGTTATACCGTGTTTTGTTTTTAATCTATTGGCAGGGAGGCTTCACCCAGATTAAGTGCAACTCGGACATTTTCATCGGTGGGGTCCCCAGTTACGATGACGTGAAGAAGAACTCGGGCATCCTCAAGCCATTCAGTGGGAGCATCCAGAAGGTACAGGCTACCCTTCCTCATGTGCGTGGTGTGACTTTGACTAACGACAGTGGAATTGAGAACTGTGATCAGTGCAAACTGCTGTACCCAAGAAAGAAACCTGGAGGAAGTTTTAACATTTTTAAAATTATATTTTTTAATTCTCAGAGCATACCTTTCCAACCCCACTTTCTTATAGCATCTGCTCCCAGCTGTGCCCAGCGGACATCTCATGAATGCAACTCAATGAAGATGAATTTTTACAATAAACCTACTAGAATATCCTAGTATTGTTGAGGGGGCAACTGGCACCTGGTCACTGCAGACACTTCTAAAAAAGGGAAGGAAATGGACGGAGTCTCATAGTGACTCCTGCTTCTCTTTGGGGTCACTTGGCTTTTTGCTCAAGGCAAGACCCAATTGTTTTTGCTGCCTCCACTTCCATCCCCACCACCATGTTTTAATGGTTGTTCGTCAATCATGTAACCAAACTCTTAAGAGCACAGATTAGAGTCCTTCCATAGAAGGTTTGGGAAAAAAATCCACTCAGCTAGTAAGAGACAGGACGCTGACCCCATTCAAATCTGTCTCATGTTCCTTCTCTCGGGACTGCCCGTGATCTCTCTGGTCATGAGATTGTGTTCCGTCGACAACAGACATGTAAGTTGACCCACCAACCCAGAGTTCCAGGACCACTAAACATGAGGAAAAAAGGATTTGAAGAAAAACACATCCGGTTCCTGGATGTCAGCCAAGTCCCGTTTCTCTTGGCAACCAGTGAAGGAATGGGGGCCTCCAATCCCTGAGGGGGATCTGAGGCAAAGTACAGGAGGGCTAAGATGGTGGAGGGGCAGTGAGAGGAGGTCCTCTCAGGATTTGCACAGGTGGGCTCTGAGAAAGGCCCCAGGGACTCTGTCCTTCTCTGTATCCCAGTGTGGGGCCCAGAAAAGGGGCCCAGTCAATATTTCCTCACTCTGCTGTGCTTCCCTTTGCTGCTGAACTGTGACGTCAGTGACACCTCAGTTCAGACCGTTGTCCCCCCACAAGTGGGACTGGCCATGTGAAATCATGGGTTTGAAATTCTAACTTAGGAAGTAAGCTGAGCTGCTGAGAGGCTTCATCTTCCTTCTCAACATGTCAGGCTTTGCTCTCTTCACACTGCACAAACAAACCTTTCCTCCTTACTTCCTGGAAAAGCCCCCTCCCCTCCCAATGACCCAGTCAGTAAGCGAAAGTGAAAGTGTTCATCACTCAATTGTGTCCCGACTCTTTGTAACCTCATGAACTGTAGCCTGCCAGGCTCCTCTGTCCATGGGATTTTCCAGACAAGAATAGTGGAGTGGGTAGCCATTCCCTTCTTTAGGGGATCTTCCAACCCAGGGATCAAACCCAGGTCTCCCACCTTGCAGGCACATTCTTTACCATCTGAGCCACCAGGGAAGCCCCAACCCAGTCACGGCACTTGCCTTGTTCAAGTTCTCATGACTTGGTTTTACAGAAAGGGGGAGAGTGTGGAAAAATTCTGGCTCTTCTCTGGTAGATTCTGAGTGGCATGCCTGGAGGAAAGTTTTCTCCCAGCTCTCCTGACTCTCCAAAACTAGACAAACCTGTGGAAACATGGATGAGTGGCTGCAAGTATACCACTGCTAACCTCTTAGGATCCCCTGCACACTGGAGATTACCCTAGGAGAAGCTCTCTCTGTCTCTTGAGTTCTGCAAAGCCTGAAGAATCCTGAAACACCCACAGCTCAGGGCCAATGCACACTTGTTTATTTGGAGTTGGGGAGCCCAGTGACCTCGCTCTATAATTCATCAGTTCACTAAAGCCCCATTGCAGAGAAAAGGGGTGAGAGCAAAGAGCTGTCTGTCCTGGTGAATATGCACAGCAGCGCTAAAAATGTGACCTGAGTTTCACTCCGGGGGAAGAGGATGTGGAGAGGTGGGGATTCCGGAGTGCTGGGGAAGGAGGAAGCAGGAGGGAGGGGGGCAGTTGGGGAAACTGGGTTGATGGAGCTGGAGGAGGCTGCAGAGAAAACCAGCCAGGAAGACACAGCAGTACATTTCCACCACCTCCAGACTTGATCACCGCCCCCACCCCACCTTGGATTCCTGCCTCTGTAACATTTTGTGTTGGATTCTTCCTTACTCTGCTTTTTAACCGCATGTCTCAGCCTTGGCTGCATCTTAGAATCCCCTGGAATGTTTCTTTAAACTTACCGGTGACTCAGTTTCACCCACAGAAATCCTGGTTCAGTTGATCTGGGTGGGGCTTGGTTATGAGTATATTTCTTAACCGCCTCACCTCCCATGATTCCAATATACAGCACTAGAAACCGAATTTTATAGTAATTGGTTCTTCTTTATGACCACTCTGAGTGGCTGGGTTTTCCAGAACCAGAGGAAGCTGCTTGTTTAGTCTTGTACATGATGCAGATTCTCCCAAGCACCAAATGTAGTCACTTTCATTCCTGCATCATTCACAGAACTCTGAAAGCAGTAACCAGACTTTCTCTATTTTTAAAGCCCTACCCCCCACCAGGCGTAGTTCAGGTTGGTGTGCTGAGGGAAGCTGTAGAAGACTCCAAAGCTGATTTATGAATCCCTGAATTTCTTTATGTTTTCTTTCCTAAGATCATCCTGAATGACCGGACCATCCACGTGAAGCATGACTTCACGTGGGGCGTGAATGTGGACAATGCAGCTCACCCCTGCGTGGGGTCCCCATGTGCCCATGGGGGCAGCTGCCGACCCAGGAAGGAGGGCTATGAGTGTGACTGCCCCTTGGGCTTCGAGGGGCTGCACTGCCAGAAAGGTACACTGTGTGTGTGTGTGTGTGTGTGTGTGTGTGTGTGTGTGTGTGTGTGTGTGTGTGTGCATGCACGGTGCTGGGGAACTGCCTCCTGGAGCAGAGGGAATGGACACACTGTTTGGGAGACTGCCACTCTTAAAGGACCAGTTGACCCTGAGATAGCCATACTGTTTATTTTTATCAACAATGTCAACAGCATATTAGATGATTCTTTACCAGCTGAGTCACAAGGGAAACCCAGATGATTATATATATAAACTGCTTTAACTATTTAATAAGAATTAAAATGCTGAAACACTTCTGTAAACAGTAAGTAAATAGCTCCCCATCACACCTACTATGGCTCCTTCTCTGAGAATTGCCCCATGGTCTAGAATCGAAAGGTTAGTTCATAATATTGGGGAGGGGGTGTTTCCAGGACCCCTGATCTGAGCCTTTCCCAGAGCCTATCCTGACAGGTGAATGCCTGGGCTTTATAGATTGGTATATATTTTGACTAAATATTTTTGACTCTTACCTGTGAATGCTACAAAGAGAAATCTTGCCAAATATGGCACAATATGCATTGCACATTAGTTGCTACAAGCTAAAATATGAATAACCTCTTGCAGACTGCTGTTTTCCATGCTATATATGTTTCCTCTGTACCTCAGTTTCTTCATCTGTAAAATGAGAATAATACAGTGATATCGTTCAACTCAGAGAACTGTAATGTAGATTACATAAGGCAATGTGTATTCCTTAAAAGAGGAATGAGGCAGTACTCATATTTCTCAGAATACCTAGTAAGTAACAATACCACCCATTATCCATTATCTGATGCTGAAGCTGAAGCTCTAATACTTAGGCCACCTGATTTGAAGAATCAGTTCACTGGAAAAGACCCTGATGCTGGGGTAGATTGAGGGCAGGAAGAAAAGGGGGTGACAGAGGATGAGACAGTTGGATGGCATCACCAACTCAATGGACATGAGTTTGAGCAAGCTCTGGGAGATGGTGAAGGACAGGGAAGCCTGGTGTGCTACAGTCCATGGGGTCACAAAGAGTTGAACACGACTGAGCAACTGAACAACAACAACAAACCATTATTATTCCTGGTGAGAAAAATAAAATCCACCAGTAGGTGCTGTGAGCACTTAACTTCCAACTTGCCCTTGTCTGAAAGCAGAGCAGATCCCAGATTGCAGGTCCTGCTGGACTGTTTTCCATGCCTGCTCAAGGGAGGCAGAGGCCAGGGTAGGGTCTAGAAGAGGCCCACATCATGCAGCTGCATCATGGTTAGCCATAAGCACCTTCGTTTTAGAATGTCAGGGAGGCCTCACCTGTCCAGGAACTAATAAAAAAAGGTATACAGCCCTGAAGGCAAGAAGGAAGCACTCCTAAGTGAAGCACTGCTCTCTCTTTCTTTCCTATTTTTTTTTTCCAGGTTCTTGATTTTTATCAGAAGTAGGGCTTGGAGGAAAACTGTAGACTACAGCTAGATATTTCAGTATATGGAGTGCTAGGAGAAGTTTGTTTTGCAGCAGTCTTGGAAAATATGAAAGATGCCAATTAGCCATTGGAAGATTAAGTAGTATTATATTGAGATTATATTGAAATGAATTTTGAAACCCTCATGGCAAACCATGTGAAATAAGTTTACAAATGTAGCTCACTCTAGTGATGAACCCCTAAAGAAGAGGAGCTGAGCCATTTGTGCACGATCCTGATTATAAAGCTAACAAGGAAATCACTGTTCAGCTAACAGCAGGTACTTGGAGAGATTTAGCTCAAGAGTGGCCTGTTCATTCAGAAAATTGGATCTAGATTTCACACATCAGCGTTTGAATCTCCTAAGTCTCCAATTTTACCACAGGCAAATGCAAGCTTGCTCCTGCCTTAGATGCTAACACTAAGGGTCAATATATAAAGTCCAGGATTAAATGAACATTTAGCTTCTGGAATTAAACAGAAAGGAAAAGATAATTGGTATTTTGGTAACCCTTGTTTCCTGTTACAGAACATTAACCTTATAGATGTAAAGAGCTTTGCAACTATAGGTTCAGGTTCAATGAGAAATATATCTCCCCAAAATCAAAGTTAGATCGCTGGTGAGGGCCTGGGCCTTCTGGCAAGATCCAAGATACTGTGCAGTGGCAGTGTGGGGGTGGTCTAGGCAGCATTTAGACCCCTTTTTTCTTCAATATCCTAGGTTATAACCAAGATTAAAACTCAGAGCATCAGCTGCCTTCACAGTGTATCAGTATTTCCTCCTGCTTTGAAATAGAGTATTTCTGGCAAAAGGGCAATTGTTGCCAGTCCTAGGAAGATTCATACATAGGAGGCATGGCCTGTATCATGTAATTTCTTCTTCTACTATATGGGTTGAGAGGATTAATGGGACTGTGGGTACAGGTTAGGGCTGTTAAGGACAAGTTTTCAGTCCCCAGCAGGCACATAGAGGTACACATTTAACACACAGACTGCTGTGATTGTTCAGTGAGCTTCTAAGTCCTGGATAAGTGTCAGAAAGAAAAGAAAGAGAGCTGGGTAACTATACTGTTTCATGGAGATGCAAAAGAACAGTAAAAGTTGGGATATATTCTTAGTGGGAAAGACAAAAACTGGTTAAGAGCCATCCTTGGTTATCAAAGAAGATCCCACCTTATCCAATAAGGTGCTTCTTACCCTTATATATTTAAAGGTTTTTCCCTCCATGATGAACAGATCATGCTTCAAAAGCACAAACTTGTTCCCTAGTGTCTCCCACAGATGTTAAACCATCCTTTTACAGTATGCAGCATGTTGGAGAAACCCCCAGCACCAGGCCTCACTCAGTCCATACCAAGGGGCCCCTTCTCCAGCAGGAAGTTAGTTCTGGGGATGTTCAGTGAGTCTGGTTCTCTCTACCCTCCTCAATGAGGAGTTCCACTGGGGCCCTAGTCAGGAGACTAGACACTTCTCAACTCTCGGTAGTACAGGAGGGTTGGGGCCGGAAACCCAAACAAATCCTGCCGCGATTCCGGGCTCTCAGACCATCAGACCATTAAGAGGGTCTTGGGAGCCCTGTCCCACCCTTTGTCTCTGCAACATCAGAGGCTGGAGCAGAGTCTGAGCCCAGATGGAGGTGGGCACCGGGCTCCCACAGAGCTGCAAAAAAGTGAGGCTCTGTGTCCCCAGCTGGGGCTGGAGAAGCCAGAAGGCCTTCAAGGTCCCAGCCATGACTTCAGGTATCAGCAAAAACCGTACGGCACGGTGGTCCCCTCACCTTCCATCTGGGGCTCTCGCTCTTGTGTGCCTTCTTCTACCACAAACCTCAGCACCCCATGCTGCAGCCCAGTACTGAGGTCCCTTTCTCATCTCACCAGAGGGGTGTCAGAAAGCCTATCTCCTCAAGAAGATACTCCCCATCCTTAGAGATTTCTTTCTTCTTTCTCTCTATTCTCATCCAAATTTGCCCATTTTGTGTCCCAGGCTGTCAGAGCTCTTGTATCTAAGTTACTAACAAGGGAAAGCAGAGTTTCACAAAGCACAGGTGAAAAATTAAGTTCTAAGGAATACTGATGGCTGATTTGTGCACGCACAGAGAGACAGACAACGTAACATTCACAAACACAGAATGGGAGGGGGATTCTGTGGTCTAATAAAGTGAGTCACTCAGTCAGCTCTTTGGGACTCCATGGACTGTAGCCTGCCAGGCTCCTCTGTCCATGGAATTCTCCAGGCCAGAATACTGGAGTGGGTTGCCACTCCCTTCTCCAGGGGATCTTCCCAATCTGGGGATCAAACCCAGGTCTCCCGCACTGTAGGCAGATTCTTTACCATCTGTGCCTCAAATAAGACTGAGTAATCCTGGGTCTTCTTCTGCGGGACTTCTCAGAGCCTTTGATATGTTCTGAGTGTCCAAGACAAGGATGTAGGATGCAGCTATTTCCTCCAGGGTTTCCCCCAGCCCATGGCAGACACGCCACTTGGGAAAGAACTGAGCTCTGATGGTACCCCCTTCCCTTCCTTTCCCAGATTACTGAGTTCTAACTCAGACGGTGCAGGACCCTTCAGGCCACTAGATGGGAGTGTTTCTCTGCAGCAGCTGAAGTTCCACTCTACCAACACCAAAAGCCACTGGCTTAGGTTATACATTTGTCAGGGACATGCAGTCCTCAAAGATGGGAACCTGCCTGAGCTGTAATGATTGATCACATTCTAGACACTTCACATTGTATTTAGTAAATTCATATCAAATTGCTGGGTCTGACTAGGGGACGGGAGGAAGTCCCAGAGCATTAAAAAAAAAAAAAAAATAGCTTCGTTAAATATGAGCTGTGATTTAAGAATACTCAGTATGAAAAAACACAAATTCATAAAACATATAAATTGTGCATACTATAGGGAATTTCTTTTCCTGGAGTGATGTATCCTTAACCAATGGAAAATTTGGAGGCATTCAGCCTGGATGTTGATTTTTAGATAGTTGAACACTGGTAGTGTAGAAAAGGATTTTTTAACTGTTACTTACTTTCTGGCTGCAGAGTCAGCTTCATGGGACCAAGATGGCTGCTCCAAGCAGAGCTGTCCAGCAAGGGTGGGTGCTGGCTGTGGACGAGAGAGCTGCCCACCCTGGAAATTGTTCCCTGGGACTGGATGGCCATCACTCAGGAGGTTGTAGAGAGGAGTCCTGGCTGCTGGAAAAGCTAGGTTACAACCCCAGGTCCTTCCTTCACTGGTCCTGGGACTGCATGAAGGAGCCAGCAAGTTTTCTTCCACTCTTTATAGTCCATTGGGAATTTCAAGTCCCTGAAGTGGAAAATTTGCTTTGCCTGGCTTGCAGGCTGGCTATTCATTTTGTCACCAGATGTCTCAAGCTTTTAGGTCTATGTGTGAAGAAGCACCAAAAACAGTTTTTGAGTAGTGCGTATGCCACGGGGGGGGGGGGGGGGGGGGAGACAATGTAGAAGAAATTAGATATAAAGGGTTAGGATAAAATATAGTTGTGCTTACAATATTTAAACAAACTGCAAAGGGCAGTTTAGTGGTCCTGGAACTCTGGGTTGGTGGGTCAACTTACATGTCTGTTGTAGACGGAACACAATCTCATGACCAGAGAGATCACGGGCAGTCCCGAGAGAAGGAACATGAGACAGATTTGAATGGGGTCAGCGTCCTGTCTCTTACTAGCTGAGTGGATTTTTTTCCCAAACCTTCTATGGAAGGACTCTAATCTGTAATGTTTTAGGATGGAACTAATATTGATCCACATATACTGATGACACAGAGTATATTTTCACCGTGTTTGTGTTCAGTGGTGTCATTTCTAGAGTGTTCCCCTGCTCTTTATTAATCACAAGATCTGAGCCTTGCAAAGGGGGTGGGGTGAGAATTCGGGTGATATTTTCCACTGCGGAGAGAAAAGAGGTAGCTGGCTGGCTTATCATTCCTTTTTCATGTGTAGCCTGGAGAGCCAAGAAAAAGTAGTGGTCATTGACAAGGTAAGTAACTGTCTAGCCAGGAAGTGTCTCTCCAGGTTTAGATTAAATGGGCATTGTCAGTTCAAGGTTAGGGGAGCCTCAGAGGTGTTAGACAATCTATTAGACACATCTTCCTGGTCCACCACCACCTGCACCCCAGTTACTAAGCCGAGAACTGCGGAGGTGTGTTGGGTGGTTTGGTGCTAATCATGCTGAGAGAAAAGATTTCCAGCGGTTTCTCATGAGGGGGACGAGTGGATTCACGTTCCCTCAGAAGAATGTGAGTTTTCCTGCAGGGCTTCCCAGGGGCTATGCAAGGCCGCTTTCCAGCGATCTGCAACCACAGTAATTGGGATTTTACAGTGACTGTGAGATTCTGACTTGTCCTGTTCTGTTTCATGCTGGCATCTGGCAGAGTGTGGGAACTACTGCCTCAACAGTAAGTACAGTGAGTCCTCCAAGAAGCTGGGATGGCCCCTGGGCTGGTGCCAGGGCAGGCTCTGGCCAGGCTGCAGGCACAGTGCAGGCCAGCCACCTGCAGAGGGTAACGGGGGACACACCTCTCTGAAGGGTTGCAGCCTCCCACCGAGATCGCCAGCCCTGGGAACACACTCATCTCCCGGCTGGATCTTGGGAATCCCTGAGCTGGGGGGCTTAGTCAGCAGCTGGATGGGGCTCTCACACACCCCTTTGAGAGTCCAGGTGCAGAGCACGTCCTGATCATTTCCAGGAGTGCAGGGGAATGATGCTTATTGGCCACAGACCTGTGTCCATGACCAATAACAGCAGGGATGGGCCCTGTCTGGGGCTGAGCCAAACAGCAGGGACTCCAGAGTGACTGGGAGGGATGGCTTCTCCTCCTGTCTCGGCATCAGCAGCTGGCAATTCAGGGCCTGCCCGGCCAGCTACGAGCTCCCCTGTCCTCCTGCATTTCCCCACTCGTACTTCTCATACCCCGTTCTCACCCTCTCCTTTCCATATTTTCGCTTCTCCTGGACTTCTCCCCGAGCCGCACCTTTTCCATCCCCTCTGCATCCCCTGCCGGGGCTCCATCCACCTGGCTCTTCGTTTTTGTGTTGTTGTTTCCCACACCTTCCCCTCCTTTGCTTCTCTGACATTTTCTTTTCTCCTCCTCTGATGTCTGCTTTCCCCTTTCTTCTCTCTTCCCACCAACTTTCTACTCCTGGCACTTTGCATCTTTTTTCTTCTCTCAGCTTCCTTTTCTTCCTTCCTCCTCCTCCTCACTTAAACCAGAGGGTGGTGCAGCTCAGAATTTAAGATTAAAAAGTCATTCACTTCTGACTCTAAAACACCCTCCGGGTTGACAGCCCCTTGTCCTGGGCCATGCTGCCTCAGAGGACAAGAAAGTAATTTCTTGGACGGTAACCTCAAAAATTGTCTTTAAAATGTTTGCTTCTCTTCCTCGCCTTCTTTTCTTTCTTTTACTCTCTCTCTCCCCTACCTTCTCTCTTTGTTCCTTCCTTTTTTTTCCTTTTCTTTCTTTTTATGAAGAATACAGGAGTATGCTGTGGGTGACCTGCCAACACAGGAACTTTTATTTGGGGACCCAGTGTCATTATGGGCTTCCCAGGTGGCTCAGTGGTAAAGAATCCACCTGCCAATGCAGGAGATTCCAGAGAGGCGAGTTCCATCCCTGAGTGGGGAAGATAGCTGGAGGAGGAAATGGCAGCCCACTCCAGTATTCTTGCCTGGAAAATCCCGTGGCCAGAGGAGCTGGTGGACTACAGTCCATGGGCTTGCAGAGTCCAGACATGACTGAGCACACACATGCAATGGCATTGGGTTTTCTGTTTTACTGTTATTTTTTTTCTGTCTTCCTTCCTTCTTTTCTTCTTTTTAATGTGTAGAAGTTGAGTTTAAACTCTTCTATCATTTGTAGTGTCGATAATTACACATTTTTTCTCTCGTGGATGTAGAGTCCTCAGTTCAATATCTTCTTTGTACCAACCACATATCTTGTGAAACTCTGACTTATTTTATAAGCTGGCTTATTTTCTCTCATTTTGCCATTTCTTTGAACATGAGATTTGTTTTACCTTAACTTTTTTAAACTGCCATTTCTCTGTCTTTCTAAAGAGGAAAGTGATATTGCTGTGATCTCTTTAGAAGAAATCCTCTAAATTATCCCTAATTCTTGACACCAAATGCTACTACTTAGCTTATTCCTCTACTCACTGTATGGAAGAGGGTGATTCCTCAAGAAAACAAAGTAATGAAAAGGAAACGCTTCTAAAATATTGGAAAGTAGGCTGAGGGCCAGAGTTTGGTTCCTGGTCGGTTTCTCTCTTAGCTGTATAATCTTGGGCAAATCCTTGATGATTTTGTGCCTCATTTTCTTTTTCTATAAAATGGGAACATCCAAGCCTCCCCTTCCCCAATACTTCTTGCTCCTTTGTGTGACTATGGTAAAAATTTTGTGAAATAGAACACCAGAAGGTGCTTCACAAAAAACAGTCAAAGCCTTATCCATTACTAACCAGTATCTGAGGTTGTGACCGAATGGGTTCTGGACCAGGTTGGTTTCAAATAGAGAAATCCTGGTGGGTTTTGTTAGGGACTGTTTGTTTGTCTCCCTTGGAAAACTTCTAGGGGTATCCCCAGCTGCTCCTCACGTGGCCCAGGGCCTGCCCTTTGGCTTCCAGGAATAACTGGGCACTATTCAAGGTTCAGTATATTGCAGGGCCTTCTCGGTAGGGCTGAGGCAGATAACAGTGACGGCCAGCCCCAGGGAGGGACCACCAGGGAGACGCCAACTCCAGGCGATCGGGCCAGGTCATCCCAAACCAGGCCAAGTGCCTGTGCAGCCAAGAGGAAGGGGCTGCCAAGTTGATAAATGCCCTATTTCCGGGAGCTGGCTTTCTTTGTCTTTTCTTGCCGCCTGGTGGAGTGCTGTGGTCAAGAGAGCCGCATAGCACGTAACCTCCGTTTTCTGTTCTGTCTCAGCGATCACAGAAGCTATCGAGATCCCGCAGTTTATCGGCCGCAGTTACCTGACATATGACAATCCAGATATCCTCAAGAGGTAAGAAGACCCCTCGAACACCTTCCTTATCTCCTGGGATGTCAGTTTCTCATTGTCTTTCCCAGAGCTTTTCCTTATCTTCCATGCCAGAAGATAATTTTCCAAGAAGGCACGAGAATTTAGCTGTAGTCCCAAGGGAAGAAAACATACAAAATAAACATAGAAACTAGAACAAAACAACACATACAAAAAAAAAAAAAAAAAAAACCACACAAAAATGTAGCCTTTGAACCAACCTCATGACCAACAACCCAGAGCCTTTCTGGTCATAGGGCCTGGAGAGAGGGACAATGGTCAGCTCTGGGATTTCTGATACTCAGGCTTTGAGGAGCAGTGAGAACTCAATGCTCCTGAAGCCAGGGTTACATGCGTGTGATTCTCCGGAAGGGCAGTCAACTTTTTGCTACTCTGTGGCCATGGTCTGCCTAGAGCCAGCCGCGGAAGGGTTCTGGCATGGCTCCAACCAAGCAAAGAGCTCCAAGTCCATGTCCTACTTTGAATCATCAATGAGGTCCACTATTCTCTTCAGGCTCTTTCCAGTTTGGTGGTGGGGGGCTTCTCGGCTCTCTTCAGGTAGATACAAGAGCATGACCAAAGAGATGCCCACGTCACAGCTGGGACTTTTAATTGCTGGTGACCGAAAGTCCAGCCCTGCTCCAGAGTCCAAGCTCCTGGTTTCAGTTCAGTTCAGTCCCTCAGTCGTGTCCAACTGTTTGCGACCCCATGGACTACAGCACTCGAGGCCTCCCTGTCCATCACCAACTCCCGGAGTTTATTCAAACTCACGTTCATTGAGTAGGTGATGCCATCTAATCGTCTCACTCTCTGTCATCCCCTTTTCCTCCCACCTTCAATCTTTCCCAGCATCAGGGTCTTTTCAAATGAGTCAGTTCTTTCCAACAGGTGGCCAAAGTATTGGAGTTTCAGCTTTAGCATCAGTCCTTCCAATGAATATTCAGGACTGATTTCCGTTAGGATGGACTGGTTGGATCTCGTTGCAGTCCAAGGGACTCTCAAGAGTCTTCTGCAACATCACAGTTCTTGTAAAGCTCCTGGTTTGGAAGAGCCTAATTAGGCTATTTCCCATGGGAAAGACTGGCTCTGGTGACTCTAGTGAAGCTCGGCTTTGGTGCTTTCAGTTTGCCCTTTTTTCTTTCTTTTCCTTCCCCTCCACTCTTTGTAGTTTAGAGAGCACCGCTCCCTACCCCACTGCCAGCACAATCATTCTGGATATTTTCCATTGTCTCAGGTTGATTGCCTCGTCACAGACTAAGGGAACTCTTTAAGCCAAAGGCACACAGTTCTTAGGGTGGAATTTGGTGGTTTTTCAAGGAACAAAGGGGGTTAAGAGACATTTTCCTGGGGCATTGGATGTCCCTGGTGTTTCTGAACACAAACCAGACAGATCTGGCTTTGTTTTTCTAATCCCATGTTGTGTTTATTGAAGTTGTCTTGTGTGGCCCTTAGGCAAAATGGAGTCCCAGCCAAGAAACCCTCTTCCTTCTTCAAGTCTTTACACCCAAGAGATGGAAGGGTGTTCAGTCCCCAGAAACTAGGAGAGTGGTGCTTAGTGAGAAGCACCAGGTAGTTTGGGGGAGTGCAAGGGTTTGATGTAAGTAGGAGGTTCAAAGCCCCAAAGCAGAAAGCTCATTAACACCTGTGTGCATATATATATAGATTACATGTAAGTGTGCAGGTGTGTAAAGCTGCAGATAGAAAGTGAAAGTGAAGCCGCTCAGTCATGTCCGACTATTTTGCGACCCCATGGGGACTGTAGCCTATCAAGTTCCTCCATCCACGGGATTTTCCAGGCAAGAATACTGGAGTGGGTTGCCGTTTTCTTCTGCAGGAGATCTTCCCGACCCAGGGATTGAACCCAGGTCTCCTGCATTGTAGGCAGACGCTTTACCATCTGAGCCACCAGGGAAGCTTGCAGATAGAAGTCAGGTCCAGAGTCTGTTTCCGTTAGATGCCTTTGGCTGCAAGTAACAGAAAACTCAGGCTTCCCAGGTAGCACAAGTGGTCAAGAACCCATCTGCCAATACAGGACTCATAAGAGACCCAGATTTGATCCCTGGGTCTGGAAGATCCCCTGAAGAAGGGCATGGCAACCCACCCCAGTATTCTTGCCTGAAGAACTCCCTGGGCAGAGGAGCCTGGTTGGCTATACAGTCTGCAGGGTCACAAAGAGTCAGACATGACTGAAGCAGTGAGCACACATACACACACACACAACAGAAAACTCAGCTCAAAATGTCTTAAACATGAACGGTATATATTATCTCATATAACAAACTGTCTAGACTTAGTCTGGATCCTGGGTTGATAAATTCAGAGAATCAATTGTATTATCAATGACTCATTTTCCTGCCTTGTTATCCTCAACATATTTTCCAACAATCATACCCTTTATGGTAATAAGACAGCTGTTCCTAAGATATTCATTAAATAGTTATAAATCATGGCAATATCCAGTACAATAAAAAAAGCCCTTTTTTTCATGTGACTCTCTTTGAAACGAAGAGACTCTCCTAGAATCCTCCTGATAAATTTCCTCTATCTCATTGGACAACAGTGGGTCACAAGCATACCCCTAAACCAATCACTGCAAAAGAAATGGAACCATGTGATCTACTTGTACCAATCCATGTATCCAAGGCAAGTGAGGGAAGGAAGGAACCTTGAACACAAGACTGGGAAAAGCAGATCTCTAGGGAATAGCCCAGAGCTGAATTGCTCTTCACCTGGCCCAGCGGAGAAGTCGTCAGTGTCATGGGCCCTGCTCTTCACTCACACTCTGAGACCATGTCTGGGGAGAGCAAACTTGACCTCTTCCTGTCTATCCCAGGCTCTGGGAAGCCTTAGACAAAAGTCTCCTCCACTGGTCACTACTGAATGCACTCTACAGCTGCAGGCCACGTTCACTGGGCAGAGGGACGCGTGACAGGAAAATGGTCAGGACTTTTCCAGTAGTGCCATCTTACACTATGAAGAACAATATTAAATTGTATTTATTCTTACTCCGCCTTTTATTTAAGGACCTCATGGTTTCTTTTCTCCCTTCATCAGATGAAACACTGGCCACTTCCTAGTGAAACTGGATCTCTGAACTAGTCTATTACCAAGAATCAATGAGAATATCCCAACATTGATAGGAACCAATAAGCAGTGATCTTATTCCCAGCCATGGCTGTAGGACTGGGACCTGACTTTCCTGAGCACCCCTTCCTTCCTCTCAGCTTCCTGTTCCACTCCGCCCTGCCTCTGTCCCAACAACACTCAAGACTGTTATCCCCTCGAGGTACCTTCCTTGTCTGACACTCTGCCCCCTGTCCAGTCACTCCTTCTCTGCGTTCAAGGACATCACCTCCACAGATGGCCATCCACAGCCACAATCATAGCGCTAAGCATTCGAATCTCTTGGTAATTAAGTAAAGCACTTCCTTTTGAGGAATGGGGGGCACTTTCCCAAGGGCTTGTGAGTGGTAGGACAGGGAAGAGGGAAGACTGAGGTGTGTATTGGGGGTACAGGCTGGGATGGTGGCATTGGCCAGGGTCTGGCTTATCTGTCACTCATCAAATGCACTCTGGTGTTTCACCACACTTGGAGAGAGAAAGAGACTCCATGTTGTAGAATGAGGAGTTCAGACTTTTAGACCCATGGCATGGCTCATGGTGGTAATACCTTTTCTAATCTCCTGATGGTGTCAGAAACATTAGACCATCTTTATAACTGGCAGACAAAACCAGGATTACTCAGAAATGAATGTTGGTGGAGACTGGCTGATTTGGTGTAATGATTTGTATATTTCCTCCAGGGTGTCAGGATCAAGATCAAATGCATTCATGCGGTTTAAGACCACTGCCAAAGATGGCCTCTTGCTGTGGAGGGGAGACAGCCCCATGAGACCCAACAGTGACTTCATTTCCTTGGGCCTTCGGGATGGAGCCCTGGTGTTCAGGTAACCCTTACACCAGCTGCTGAAAGCATCATCTTGTGATTTTTCTCAGCCAGTACAGATCATGCCAAACAGAGGTTGCAGAGGACCAGAACATAGTCAACCAGAATTAACTACTGCCTGAAGCTCCAGGTTAATTTGAGGCTTCTGGTCTTTCTTTCCAGTATCCATCTCAAGAGCAGCAGTTGGTCAACTATAGCCTGGGGGCCAAATCTGGCCCCCTACCCATTTATGTGGCTCAATGCTAAAGAATCCACCTGCCAATGCAGGAGCCACAGGCGCTGCGGGTTTGATCCCTGGGTTGGGAAGAACCCTTAGAGGAAGGCATGGCAACCCACTCCATATTACTGCCTGGAGAATCCCATGGACAGAGGAGTCTGGCAGGCTGTAGTCCATAGGGTCGCAAAGAGTTGGACACGACTAAGCACACATACCCACCCATTTTTGCAAATGAAATTTTATTGGAATACTGCCACCCTTATTTATTTATGCATTGTCAATGACTGCTTTCATGCGACAGTGATACACTTGAGTAGTTTCAATGGGAACTGTATGGAAAAGCCTAAAATACTTATTATTTGGCCCTTTAGAGAACAATTTTGTGGCTCCTGTACTAGTATGTTATTGCCATCTACTCCCCACTTACAAATGAGAAAGTAGTAGAAGGAGGACTTTGATCCTGCCAAGCATGGACGTGAGTTTTTGGCCCAGTGCTCACCAGCTCAGGAAGATCTGAAGATTTAGTTGAGAGACCTAGCTTTATATTCTGACTCAGCTCCCTAATTCCTGTGGAGCCTTGGGAAGGAGAATGCCAGCTTTCCAATCTCCCACTGCAAAGAACAAAGAACAGACTCATATCTCAATAGAGCAACCCAACATTTGCATTTTTATAAGTGCTTCTCAGGTGATATTGGATAAGGCAGTTCCAGAAGTTCTACATGAGTTTAGACTGTTCTCAGATTTGTCAGTGGGGAAGATCCCTTGGAGAAGGCAACAGCAACCCACTCCAGTATTCTTGCTTGGGAAATCCTATGGACAGAGGAGCCTGGCGGGCTACAGTCCAAGGGATCACAAAAGAGTCGGACATGACTTAGCAGCTAAAGAACAACAACGACAAGCTATAAAGTAGCCAGCGAATTACAAGGACAAGATCTCACCACCAGAAGCTGGGTGGCAGCTGGGTGAGAGTCAGATTCCCAAGGGGCAGAGGCCAGCTGTATAATATGAAAGAGCTTCTCTAGAGATGGTGATGACACAGCCTCACTCGAGGGTAGAAATATCTTGTTTAGAACTGTACTTCTCAAAGTGTGGCCCCTGGACCAGCAACATCAGCATCTGGGAGCATGTTAAAAATATACAAATTTCAGGCCACACCCGTGAACTACTGAAACAGAAAAACTTTAGGGATGAGACCCAGCAATCTGTTAACTGTTTCTCCCGGTGATTCTGATGCCTGCTACGGTTTGAAACCCCTGCTCGCTCTCTAGACCATCTGCTCCATGGGGGAAGGAATTTCTCTGACTTTTCCTTCTTTAATCCCCCATCCTGTGACCTGCACAAGTGTTCACTAAATGATAACGGAATTAACTGGAGTTGAAATAGATGAAGGTGAGATAGGGAACTACAGCCAGGGTACAAGAATAGAAGTCTTTGCAATTTGAATAAAGGACATTTTGAAAGGAAATGTCGCTTGTCCAGTGCTTGCCCCTACATAGCCGAGCATGCTCAGTGATGTGACCCTATGGTTGTTGAGGACTTTGGGGAGCCGAGTGTGGTTGAAAGCTGGAGGCTGCCCGAGAGCAGTTCTCACCACCTCCGCCCCCTCCCCGCGGCCCCAAGGTCAAATGCTGAGCTCTTCACACCCCAGTTTCAGGCTGGCTGCTGCAAAGCCATTTTCTTGTGGTTTTCCTGTGGTTAACCTCGCCAAGGCCTCAAGTACTTGATTGTGCCCAGAAAAGGGAACTGAAACAGTAGCTCAGCCGTGGGTGGGAGGCCCGACTTCCCCCCTAAACCGCCAGCGAAAACTCAGCTGGACGGGGAAACTCAGTCTCCTCCCTGCCGCCCCGCAGCTCCCACTGGTTCTCACACCCTGCCCGGGCCAGACCCCCATGCCCTCTGGGCACCCTTCTTACAACTCCACTACATCCTGATGTTGTTTCTTTGGTTACCAACTCTTTTTCAGGTTTCTGGAAATTGGTTCCACATTTCTCTTTTAAGCTTGGAGTTATGGCCGAGTTCTGAGTAAAGGGCACCCTCCCCCGCTCAGCCCCCACACTCCAGAGCAGACATCTGCGCTCCTCCCTGGGCCTGGAGCCCGGCGTGGCTGCTTCGCTGCATTTCCTTCCTTTCTATTCCCCCCACATCATTCACCTGGCTCAGAAGTACGGAAGCCCTGGGGGAGGCTGGGCAGAGAGGTATCAGAGAGTGGCCAGTGGTTTGAGATTGTCAGCCTACACAGAGTCATCTACGGGGCTCCTATCCAAGGTTACTGGATTCCTGGGCCCACACCCAGAGATGCTGGTGGAGGAGGTCCTGCTGAGTGCCAGAATCTGATTGGGAGATACCAGGAGCCACACCCTGAGAAACCGAGTCTGGAGTGGGCAGAAACCAGGGCTTCAGAGTCAGACATGCCTGATTCCCATGGTCACGTGCTCACCGGCAAGTTTTCCTACCTCTGCAAAAGGAAAGGGTTAATCATGAGGACCCGATGAGTTATTCACGTAAAGGGCTTAGTGTAAGGCCTGGAGTGTCTAGTTATTAGTGAGTGATAATGATTATCCCTGATCAAGTGTTTTCTCTGTTCAAAAAAACTCATATCACGAACATATATAAGGGAACTGGCACAATATACTATATAAAATTTAGGTATTATTATTGCTATTATTATTTTGAATAAGGCCCTGCTGCCATGCAGCTTATATCAATGGAGCCTAGAGAGTAAACCTGTTGATTGAGTAGATGAACCATTTTTGAGGTTTTAGTGTTTGATCCGATTTCAAAGCAAACAACAGGAAATCTAAGACAATACGATATAACCTCAACATTCTTCACCTCAATGCTTGTCCTTTTTGCTAATTTAGTGCTCAAAGTGCTTCTGCCAGAGAATAAAGAAAAGCAATGGAATTCTACAAAAACATTAGTTATGGTTTTGGTGCAAATTAAAGAAAGGGAATCAGAGTGCTCAGTTGAAAGTGTGGTTTTTGTTTTGTTTCATTTTGTTTTATGATTATATATAGGGCATAAAACTAGATGTGTAAATATCACTTTACTGGGGATATTACTAATGTTCCATGTGACTTTGATAACATTTGCATGCAGCAGAGAAAGGGAAGCAGTTTGACATTAGCCAAGTACCCTGTGCTATGCTTTAAAGGAGGCACGACCAAGTATAAGTGCCACCACATGGAGGCAGTCAAGTGGCTTCCAAGAGGCCTCACCTGATGGCGTTTCCTCGTGGCCCACCTTTGTGCTCAGACTCCTAGCCTTTCATGTGCACCAGGTTGAGTAGGTAAACTGGGTTCAAGATAACTGATTCGCGCTCACCGGATGTATGGGACATTGTAGAGAAAGCAGATATGCATTTATTTGTTCATTTACTCATTCATTCACATATTTTTACCTTTTTTTTTTTTTTTTAAAATTGAGATTTAACTAAGTGAGGTAAGTCAGAGAAAGACAAATTTCATATGCTATCGTTCATATGTGGAATCTAAAAAAAAAAATGAGGCAAATGAATTTATCTACAAAACAGAAAACGACTCACAAACATAGAAAACAAACTTACAGTTACCAAAGGAAGGGGGTAGGAGGGATAAATTTGGAGTTTGGAATTAACAGAGACATACTATATATAAAATAAATAAACAACAAAGTCCTGTTTTATAGCACAGGGAACTATATTCAATATCTTGTAATAACCTATAATGGAAAAGAATCTGAAATCAGACATACATACATATAATATGTATATCTGAATCAGTTTGCTGTATACTAGCTGGCAAAGAATCTGCCTGCAATGCAGAAGACCCTGGTTCTATTCCTGGGTTGGGAAGATCCCCTGGAGAAGAGACAGGCTACCCACTCCAGTATTCTTGGGCTTCCCTGGTGGCTCAGACAGTAAAGAATCCACCTGCAGTGCAAGAGACCTGGGTTTGATCCCTAGGTTGGGAAGATCCCGTGGAGGAGGACATGGTAATCCACTCCAGTATTCTTGCTTGAAGAATTCCCATGGACAGAAGGGCCTGATGGGCTACAGTCCATGGAGTCACAAAGTGGGACATGACTGAGCAACTAAACACAGCACAGAAACTAACAAAACATTTTAGTTCAACTATACTTCAATTTTTTTAAATTAAGGTGTAATTTACATAAAGTGTACAAATATTAGGTGTACAGCTCAATACATTTTTTAACATACAAACGCCTGTGTGACCACCACTCAGAACAAAACACAGAACATTTCCTACATCCAGGAAGGCTCCCTCATGCCCTCTCCCAACAAAGGCAGTCACTGTTCTTGGCCATTTATTATTATTTAAAAGAAAGAGAAATTCCAGGGGGATGTATTTCAGGTGTCTGGGCAAGCAGAAGGTTATTCGAGAAACAAGAGGGAGTCGGTGGGGTTGGAGAGTCAGGCCATCGACGAGCCAACTGGGCTGCTCCCCCACCTGCAGTGGTGGCTGGATTCCTGTCTGCTGGGTTCCGTGTTTGCTCCTTGAGTACAATCTGGATGAATAGGCATGTTACCAGGCTGGAGAATAGAAGAAGAAAGCCCATCCTTTGTCCAAACACAACTGAAAAAGTCTCCACTCACTAGGTTAGAATCCCACTCCGGTCTGGTGTTGCTGCAGCTCTACCTAAGTCACCTTGTTCTGAGACCTGGGTGTTCCTGGATGTTTTGGTTACATATTCACAGCCTGTTGGTTTACTTTCACACATGATGACTATTCCAGGAGAGGCTTGACATGTTTAACTCTGGGTGGCAATTTTCTCCTATTGCTAGTTCCTCTGGGCGTACTGTCAATGCTCTGCATTGACAGCTGCATTAAGCACTGCATGTATTCCCACGTGGCACTAATGGTAAAGAACTTGTCTGCCAAAGCAGAAAGCGTAAAAGATGCAGGTTCAAGGCCTGGGTCAGGAAGATCCCCTGGAGAAGGGCATGGCAACCCACCCTAGTATCCTTGCCTGGAGAATCCCATGGACAGAAGAACCTGGTGGACTACAGTCCACAGGGTCACACAGAGTCAGACACGACTGAAGTGACTTAGTATGGGGTTATTTGTTTGGCTCCTACTATGTGTTATGCTCTTTACATATATTATCTTACTGAACCTTCCCTAAGATCCTTCAGGGTAGGTATTATTAACCCATTTCATAAACGAGAAAATTGAGGCTCAGACAAATGGAGCAAATTGCCCAAGATCACAGAGCTAGGAATTGGCAAGGCTGGGAATCAAGACAGATTCCTCTAATCCAAGTGTCTAGGTTCTTTATATCACCCCGTGCTGCCTCTCATAAAAGCTCACATAGTAATTCAGCTGTATTTCTGCCAACCGGCTCTCAGCCTTGCTTTATACTCATTCATTTCTTCAACAAGCATTTGGCCACTAAATAATGAAATCTGAAAATTCCACCTCCAGGCTGCTTCATACAAGGAGACACTTGATGTGGGAAAATTCATTAGAAAACAGTGGATTTTTCTGGGTCAGAGCAACAGCTTTGTCCCAGAGTTTGTCAAGTCACCCGAGTTCTATTCTTGGTTAAATGCCGATGGGCTGTGTGGCTTCTTTGAGACTCCAGTATTAAAGAAAGGACTCATAGTGCTTTCCCTGGGGAAAGCCAAAGCTTTCTATTCTTGCTCTTTTGTTGGCTTGAGTGCATAGAAGAGCTCAGTGACTAATCCGGGTTTCCTCTCAATTTCCTGTTTCTTGGCCAATGAGCTAAAGGAGAGACATGTCCTCTTACAATGTGAGAAGAGAGTTGCCTGGGTGGAATGCATTTTCCTTCAAAAGCATGATTACATGGGCTTTATTATATTATCAAGGGGTGATCTAGGCAGCTGGCTCAGTGCCCGGCCTAGAATAGTCACTCACTAAATATTTGTTGTATTTAATTAAATTAGAATAATTGAATGAATGCTGGACTGAGAGGGATATTTCTCTCTGGTAAACAACATATGCAAGTCTTCTGATCCCCTTAGCATGTCAGGGTATCTGGCAACTGAAACAGGAAACAGAAAGCTGCGGAGTGGACCTGCTGTCCAAGAAAATGTGGTGGGGGGAGGGGCACAGGTAAGACCCCAAGTGCAAGTCCTATACTTCGGCTTTGAGATTTTAGGCAAATTCCCTTAAACTCTTTGGGACTCAGCCGACTCTGCAATGTTTTGTTCTTTTCTGATTTTTGAAAAGTGAAAACACATGTATTGGTTTCTGAAGACTGCCATAACAAATTACCACAAATTGGGTGACAACAGACATGTTACCTCACAGTTCTAGAGGTGAGAAGTCTGACCCGGAGGTGTTGCAGGGTCACTTCCAGGTTCTGGTGATTGCTAGCGCTCCTTGGTGCTGCTTGTCTTATCGCTGTATCAGTCCAGTCTCTGCCCCCATCTTCACATGGTGTTTTTTGTGTGTCTCTTGTCTCTGAATCAAAATTTCCTCTTTTTATAAGGACACTAGTCATATTGGATTTAGGGCTTCACTAACCCCAAATGGGGCTTCCCAGGTGGCTGAGTGGTCAAGAATCCGCCTGCAATGCAGGAGATGTGAGTTTGATCCCTGGGTCAGGAAGCTCTCCTGGAGCTTCTGCTGGAGTATTCTTGCCACTGCAGTATTCTTGCCTGGAGAATCCCATGGACATACGACCCTGGCAGGTTACAGTCCATGGGGTCGCAAAGAGTCAAACATGACTTAGCGACTAAACAACAACAATAACCACATATGACTTCCTCCCTAACCCCATACACCCCCATATAAACCCTCTTAACTAATTACATATGCAAAGACCTTGTTTCCAAATTAGGTAACTTTCTGAGTTTCTGGATCCAGGTTCAATCCCTGGGTTGGGAAGATCCCCTGAAGGAGGGCATGGCAACCCACCTAGTGTTCTCACCTGGAGAATCCCATGGACAGAGGAGCCTGGCGGGCTACAGTCTATGGGGTCGCAAAGAGTCGGACACAACTGAGCGACTAACACTTTCACTTTTCATTTAGATTCTGGGTGTTCATTAATTTTGGGGGATACTCTTCAACCTAGTACAACACATTACAAATGATAAAGTCCTTCTTTTTCCTTATACAGTAATACTATACATGGAGCCTAAAATAAATCAACTTTGAGGGCATTATGGTAAGTGAAAAAAGCCAGTTACGAAGAGACAAAAACTGTTTGACCTTACTTATATGAGGTACCTAGGACTGTCAAATTCGCAGAAAGAGAAAGTAAAATGGTGGTTGCCATGGACTGGGGGAGGGGGAAATGGGAAGTTGTTTAATGGGTACAGATTTTCAATTTCACAGGATGAAAAAGTTCTGGAATTGATTGCTCTTCAATGTGAACATACGTAGTACTACTGAACTGAACGCTTAAAAATGGTTAAGACTGGACTTCGATAGACGTCCAGTGGTTAAGACTCCAGGCTCCCAATGCAGGGGCAGAGGTTCAATCCCTGGTTAGGGAACTAAGATCCTGTATGCCGCACAGTATGGCCAAGAAAAAGAAAAAAAAAAAGGTTGATTGTAAATTTTACCACAATTAAAAAAAACAGTTTTGGTCATTTATGGCCTAATTTGAGAACCTAGTGTCTTTTTAGCATTGTTTTGTGTTAAAGAAACTTACCTTCTGAGCTCCAGAGAACTTTCTTATTGAGAATCATTTATGAATGACCGTCTGCCTGTGCTTTAGTTCTGTTTTTCTGTTCTCTGTCTTGTTCTTCTCTGATGCCTTTAGCTATAACTTGGGCAGTGGTGTGGCATCCATCACGGTGAATGGCTCATTCAACGATGGTCGATGGCATCGGGTCAAGGCCGTTCGGTGAGTACCTGTCACAGCGTGAGACAGAGCTGATGGGAGTGCTCTCCAAGTCCCTGTAGTCCCACTTCCTGTTCCCCCACCTGGCCTGGCATCCCAGTATCCCCGATCCCACTCATTAGGGCATCTCAGTACCAACTCCCACCTGTGCCCATCACTAACACTGCAGGTCAGAAAGGCTGAACTCCCAATCTTCACTCAACAAAGGCCTTCTGGAGAAGGAATTTTATGATGGCTAAACTGGAAGAGGGCCTGGTCATCTAGTGAGATCTAGATATCTCTAGTGAGATGAGATTTCAAGGCAGGTAGACTTTGAGGAATGCTTCTATTCTCATTATGCAGGCAATCGCCCCCACCATTTTTTGTTTTTTGACATTACACTACCTGACCCTTAGAAGCCATGTGTACCCTGCCCCAATTACACATCCTCCCCCTGCTCACAGAGCTCACTACCCTCACTTCTGATTAATTTAGGGTGAATCATTCCTTTGAAATTAGTCTTACTATGTATATATTCCTAAAAACATATTTTTAGAAACTGAATAGCAGGTCCTAATTCAGCTGTATAAAGAAATGTCAATCCTGCCACGCTTGATGCAGGTCCCAGATGAGCTGAACAGTCTTTGGCTCAGGTTCCCTGAGAATATACCATAGTGCTTTCTGGGGAGGTCAATAGGTGAGGTCATGAGCAAAGCTTGGGAAGTGTGGGACCACCATGGTAAGTTTCCTACTCAGTTCAGTATAGGCTATGGTGGAAATACCCTTGCTGGACCCTGTTCTTCTTTCCACTGTGCTTGCCTTTGATTCCAAAGGATGTGGCAGGGTACAGAGGCAGACCTGTGCCCATCACCTGTGCAGGTGACCTTGAAAGTCCTTGAGAGAGTGATTTTGATGAAGCCCCAACTCTGACTTGTTAAAAAGAAATGTCTTCCCTTAGTGAATATTTACTGGAGTAGGTAGCTATTCCCTTCTCCAGAGGATCTTCCCGACCCAGGGATTGAACCAGGTCTCCTGCACTGCAGGCTGATTCTTTACCGCTGAGCCACTGGGGAAGCCTCAAACTGCTCATACTTGGAAGGTGAATGAGGGGCTGAAAACAGATTGGCTTAAAAATTTTACTTAAGGTGTTAGACTCCAAGCTCCTTCTACTTCATATAGCTGGCATGCTGCCCTTCCCCTACCCATGGAAGAATAATGAAAGTCAATTCTCTGGAGAAAGTGAATAAGGGTCTTTGAAATGGGAGACATTAGGTATAGCTAAACATTGGACTAGTCTACTCTGTCTATATTAATACTGGAAACTGTGAAAGTTCTTGTGTTGACTATTAAGAGCCCTATAAATCTTCCCCCATTGAGATTCCAGAATGCTGAGAGCCAGGCCTGTACCCCACAGTTGAGTAGGAAATCCAGGTATCCCCAAGTGATTGCACCAGATCACAATACAGTCACAGAAGCCATCCTGCACATGGGGCTTCCATTGGTCTTCCAGTCTCCTTCTCAGTCCTCAACACTGCATTGTGGAGTGGCAGTCAGGGATCACTAAGCATTTGAAAAAAATCTCCAATATCAAACATGGATATCAGAACAGATACATAGAACAAAGCAACTTGGAGGAAACAAACTATGAATGAAAAAAAAAAAGATATTCATATCATCAGAGAGATAAGTTTCTTGTTTCTATTAACCTGAGAAACAAGAAGTGATTGCTATAAAAAAAAAAAAAGGAACAGTAAAAGACCAAGGAAGAACTCATTTTAGAAGGAGAAGAAGGAGAAAGAGAAGGAGAAGAAGAAAGAAGAAGAAGAAGAGGTGTGGCTGGTTTTTGGAAACCCCCTGAAAATGCACAGTCTTTGCCACAGATGAGCACCTCCATCCCACTGTCCTCAGAGTCACTTTTGGGTGACTGTGGATCCTTTGGCTTCCCAGGCGGCGCAGTGGTAAAGAATCTGCCTGCCAATGTAGGAGATGCAGGAGGTGCGGGTCGGGAAGATCCCCTGGAGGAGGAAATGGCTACCCACTCCAGTATTGTTGCCTGGAGAATCCCATGCACAGAGGAGCCTGGTGGGCTGCAGTCCATGGGGTCGCAAAGAGTCAGACACGCCTGAGCACGCCTGCACGCAGCACATGGGTCCTTCAGAAGCCTCTAAACCATTCTTTGTTCTCCCCGAGCGTGATCTGCCAGGGGGAACTGCCACACTGTTCTCTCACTGTGCTTAGAGCAACATCCACACTCACCATGTGTCACCATGTCACCACCACTCCTCCCATTAACGTTCTCTGGTTCCCTCCCACATGCGGAATAAATTCTAAGCTCCTTTTGCCCCTCAACGTCTGCTTCTGGCTTCACATGTTCCTATTCTCTTCCCACCTCTGGAATTCTGCACGCTCAGACTGTCCAAACCCCCATGTCTGTTCTCTCCTTGTGGTTGCCACTTCCTGTCTGCATTACCCTGCTCCTTCACCTGACTCACCCAGCCTTCAAAACACATCTCAGACAGAATCTTTGGTGAGAAGTTTCCCCTGGCCTTCTCTCCATCTCCTATAGGATTTCACAGCACCTGGGTGTTCTTCTACCGTAGAGTGCTGATTTTGTGTGATCACTGGCAATTTTTTCTTTTTTTTTTGCCTCAGGAATTTGGGTGATTTGTTGGTTTATTTCATTTTGACAGCTTCATCCTTTAGTACAGTGCCTGGTGCTTAGTAAGGGCTTGAATACATTTCTGTTAACATGAGTACATGATTGAATGATTAAATGAAGCTCCAAAGCTGGTGGTGGTTTTTACAGGGATGGCCAATCAGGAAAGATAACCGTGGATGACTATGGGGCCAGGACAGGCAAGTCACCTGGCATGATGAGGCAGCTCAACATCAACGGAGCTCTGTATGTGGGTAAGTGACCTTGACCTTCAACGAAACCTCAACTATGCCAGTGCCTTTTCTTCTTAGTCTTCCCTTTGTCATGCTGGGGCTTCCCAAAGTCGTGCACTTCACTGGATCAGTCAAATACTTGGAAATCAGGAAACTCACCAGATACTCCATTCTTCCATTTTCTGAACTTCTGACTCATGGCTGAGGGGTCAGGAAACACTTAGATGCTTTTGTGCTGTGGACCAATCCACCAGGAAAACCTGCTTTTCTTTATAGAACAGAAACCTGCTAAATATAGCTCCTGGAATTCTGGAGGAAGG